>QRFH01000012.1:0-1200000 GCA_025389075.1 Sclerotinia minor | reverse complement strand
AGACAAATAGTGAAGCCAACACAATTCGTTCCTACACTGCCCGAGACAAGCTCGAGAAAACGGTCTTCTGTGTCAGCACATAAGCGAAGCCAGAATCAAGAACAAGCCTTATGCAAGAGATGTGGGAGAGGCAATAGCCCTCAGAATAATATGATAGTTTTTTGTGATGGGTGTAATTTAGGATGGCATCAAATGTGCCATGATCCTGTCGTTTCGGAAGAAGAGGTGAAGGATGAACAAGCTCAATGGTTTTGCAATGATTGTGCGAGGAAAAGGGGTATTAAACCGGCACCGTCTAAGACTGATGGTGTTAGTTGGGCCAACAAATCATTAGATCAGGTATTCCTTAAACTATACCTTTTTACTCTACACTTCCTTAGCTAACAAATTTTGTAGAGAAGGGCATATCTAGCAACGCTCCCTCATCCTCAGCTAGTAGAGCTTCTTGTCAAAGCTTCAACCCTTCATCCAGATATGCCCATATTCCCCGCAAATCCTCCGCCCCTCCAACCCCGCCAATCACAGAATATATCTCGCCACACAGCAAATCATGCCGCACAACCATTCCCCCCTTCTGCCACATCCACAGCAGGTCTCTTCTCTCGTGCAGAATCAAATCCCAACGCCCCAATGAACTTCATTCGTAAAGTGGGCCCCAATTCCACAGCTTCTCATCTCACCCCTTCTTCATTGTTTACCTCATCATTCCCGCCAGCACCAGCTTTCGCTCATGCTTCTTCCGCTCCGCCTACATTACCACCGCAAACCACGGCAAATACCAAGTCGAATGGAAACACGAATGGAATAGGACATGGACAAGATCTGTCACCGGAAAGCAGAGAGTCTACTCCAAATAGTCCACCATACCCTAAAGCTGGAACGGGTCTTATGAGTAAACTGGGTCCCGATGACGAGGATATCGAGTGGTTAGTTGATAACGGAGATTTTGAGGCTTTTAGCCATACGGTTTATGATGATCATGGGGAAAATGATGCTGGAGTTATATGAAGAACAACTTGGGTCGACTAGGTAAAATGAATCTGGAAAGCAAATTAAAGAGGACCGGAGTTTACGCACGGGTACTTGGGTGATGGGCCTCTACGTGAATCAAAGGATGATTCCGAGTTGCTAGGTGGTTGCTTGTTCAGCATTTGTGGGCGAATACGTTGCACTTTTGTACGTGAGATTCATGGTGGATATTATCGCTAGCAAGGCGCATGTAATCTTACATTGATCATCTAAGGTTATGATATAATAAAATACTAATTGCTCCATCATCAATTTCATCCATTTCATCCATTGCAGAGAGCATACTGCTTTGACCGATATTGATTTCCAAACATAGATTAACCTCGTAGGATTCTTCAAATATGTACTTTAATCGTGTCACAGATCTATGCTGTGACTACCGTTATTGCAGCCTAATCTGGTGTCTTCGGGGGCTTACAATTAAACCTATAGCTTACACTACCGGCTTGGGACGAGGTCCATATCCCAAGTTTTGGAATATCCATATGCTCTGTGTACTTTGTAATCACATACTCTAAATACTCTAACACTTTCGTCTCATATGTCACATCTCATCAAACATTTCAAGCACAAGAACAAACTCACTGTGCAAGAGTATAGCTACCTCTTCCATCGCAAATACCTCGGAGTCTTTCGAGTTTACGCCTAACTTCTCATTCATGCAGAGTAGCTGGATATGATTTCTGCTGCGCTTTGATTTCAAGCAGATGGACTGTTATTGGTTTATATGGTTACTATTTTTTTTTAGCTAGCTGCTGATGCAATTAATCTTATTATTGTTATTCATCCAGACATTTGGACTAACGCCCTTATTTTAGACGATTTATTTTATAGAAAAATATGTTAACGCGAGATTCCAGTATTCCAGTACGGTAAATGCAGTTTATTTGCAGATCATGATGGTGATGAGGGAGGGCAGTGAACTTATGCTGAAATGCCGTGTTGCCAATTCGAATTCTTGCAGATTAGAAGTACATAGGAGGATGAGAGAAAACCAAGAGACGCGAGATACCATCGAGGCGTTCAGTACTTGGAAGGAAAAATAAATGCTAAGTTTGGAACTGGAAATAGACTATTTCCTCTATTAAACCGTTGCAGGCTGTTTTGGAAACTAACTCCTGCAATGCCCAACATCTATGCTTATATTATCCTAAGCACTCCTACCATTAAACGGACGATTAGAGACTGTCTCGTAAAGATAAGTTTCTCGTGTATTCACTGCCGTATAGTGGTTAAAACGGATAGGTGAGAATAGTGATCTAATTTGACGGACTCCGTGTTAGATAGCACTCTTTGTAGTGATCGACTTATACCTCGAAAGTCCTCAGCAACAGTTCTAAATTTCCGCAATGACAAGGAGAAATAGCAACTCAACCGAAGAAATCAAATCCTGAGAAGGAGATAGAACCTAGAAACTATGAATTTTGTCTGTAGCGATATAACACCAATCTGACAATGCAGTTTCAATATGGTGCCCAGTAACGCCAGTCATTGATTTACCAGCTCTTGGATGTTTATTGAGGGAGGCTCTGATATTTTGAGCTTGTAGTTTGTAAAGATTTGCAGAAACCATGTATGATACTACATCTGGGTACCTTCATCAACCGAATCCGGAAAATGCATTGACATGGTGTAAAAGGTTTAATTTTTCTATTGGGCTTGTCGAGAAGAAACCATGAATCAATAGCAGCCTTTCCGTAGCTATAATTCATACCACAAAAGAATTTTATGTTAAATACTCGCTCTCAAACTGAGAGTATGGCTTGAAGGCTAGCCCGTTACCTCCGAACCAGCACTGGCTCATCACAAGTGAGGTCGTGAGGACAAACCCTTCAAGAACCCCAGGACCCTCTTTACCAACTCTGGCACAACTTCAGGACTTTTTGACAAGCTGTGTGTAGCACCAGGTAGAATAGCAGAATTCTCCTCATCAACTTTTCCATCTCCTTTCTTCACAATATCAATCCATCGTTTTACTAGGGCCTCTTTGTCAATAAATTTCGGAACATATTCATCGTTTCCAGAGTATAAAATACACAAGGGGCTCCTAGCCGGCAAGCTTCCAAAGGTCCTTCTCAGTTGCTCGTCCGTAAGATCAGAGCTGAAATAATCATCATCCCCATCATGATTTGGACTTGTTAAAGAGAGCCATCTCCTTGCACAAACAGGTGATGGAAAAAATCCTTCCGTAGCACTAGATGGTAAAATTTCTTCACCATCACCAGCATAAACCATTTTTTGTGCTAGAGAGATGCTATTTTTCAGAACATTTGCATCCAATTCCTGCCCCAAAGCTTCACGATCACTTACTGAAGCTTGGATAATACCTCCATCAATAGGAGGGTTTGTTTCGTGTCCGGGTCCTGTTAGGTATTCCATGACATCTTGACAACCAGTAGAATGTCCCATCAAGACAATCTTGCCTGATTTGATGGTTCGGAAATAGGCGACACATTGAGATAATTCATGGGCATCTTTCCTGAGGGAGAAGATACCCCATCCGGTATACGCGGAACTTAGAAGAACTTGAGCAAGGCTCCAGTCTGCTGGTAATGCATCTGAGATTGACGATGGATATGGTACAGTGAGCAAACCATCAGATAGGCCACCAATGAAGATGACAATGTTTTGAGGTTCCGAGTCTGAAGCTTTGGGTGTGTGTTCGAAAGCAGTCAGTTTAGGTGTCTGTGGTACATCAGCAAAGATACAATTAAAGAAGTATTCCAATATCAAAAAAGTCCAGCAGCAACTCTCAAACTTAGATTCATGATTACAAAAGAAAAAACTGTATGAATGCACATACGAATAAATGCGTGACACCTTTCCGCTGAGTAGGGGCCGTGAAGGGCATTGTGATATATTCTCAAATCTACTTTGCTTTTGGGGTATCAGAAAGATCAAATCAAACTTAAATCACCAGTGTGACTGCAAGAATAGAAGATTCACAATTTCGCTCTAAAAAAACAATTGTTGGTTGATTACAAGATCGGCCAAAAGTGGAAGTCTGATACACACTGCGCATATGGTTTTATCGTCAACCCTACTACTTACGTGCACTACATTTACAGGGGTAGCAGCTCAACTCTGATGAAATTTATCCCAACTTCTAAATCTCTTTCTGTCCATTCAATTCACAACAATAAGCTTTACCACCACGATTAATTTTTCTTCCCTTCTTTCACATACATAATCTTCAAAATGTCACCTCATCTCCCACCCCCATCACCACTCTTCCGCCTCCTCACACCTCTCCTCCAATCCTTCAGATCCACCACCTTCCCCTCGATTAGCTCAACAACACCCTTCAGAACCTTCACCAGCACCCCGTCTCTACACAAAAAGAACCCTAATAGCAAAACCGATCCTCGAGTAACCCTCATCCGCTACCATCTCCAACATCCCAAGACTCCTCGCCCACTGCGCTTTTCACGTACGCGGGCGCTGAGACATTGGACTATTCATCGAGCATGGATGGTATTGAGACGGAAGAAGAGGACTGAGGAGGAGGGAGAGTTATACAGGTATGTTTTACTCAGGCTAGCAAAAGTTTATTTGCAGTTTTGTCACTTTCTACAATCCAATTCCTATTTTTATTTTCCAACTCGAAAGTCAAAAATTTATTCAATATGATGAAATATTCCGGATGTTAAACACATTATACTCCGAGAGCGCAAAACCCATGTGGAGATTTCCGTTGCCTTCCTTCTGATTGTCTATTCCGAATTCAAGCCTAGCTAGGCCTTGTCTTCAACTTACCTACCTCTTTCTCATTATATCTTCCCTCAAAAAACTAACATCAACTCTTCATCAGACTCCACCAGTCAATGCACAACGCCATGGAAGACCTCCGGCTACTCGAAGGTGCTGGCCAAAAAGAAGCCGGCAGACTTTACCGCGTAGCCCTCGAGAAGAAAGGAATTTTCGGAAAAGATGGGATTCCAATTGAGTACGCGAGAGCACAAACCGATACGCCAGCAAAAGAACCATGGAATCATGGATGGACTAGAGGAGAAGAGTAGGCTGATATAAGATATATGACAACAATTAACATTGTAAAGGTAAGCAATTGAGCACGTACATTTTTCTTTTTTTTTGGTGCCGGTGGAGAGTAATATGATGATATACCTTATTCACAGACCTGTTCTGTAATCTTCTATGTGGACAAAAAAAGTACCAACTGCTGTCTGATTTCTCTTCTATTGACTATTATGTTTCTGGAATTGGTAGTGGCGCATTTTCTAACATTTACTAGGGTTTGTACTGTAAATATGGGAGAGAATTTTGAGAGTTAAATCTCGCGCAAGAGAAGATGCACTATAGTATACTAAGTAGTTATGATGAACTTGTTTAACGACACAAGAGTTAAACATGATTCGCATCCGAACCCCCGATGCATTCCAGACATGCTATACGACGGGAATGAAGTTGGGAGCTAGAACCAACGATCAGAATCGCGCCAATTAAGCGCCGTGAAGACGGAGAAGGACGTCGTTCATAAAGTCTGTACGAAGTTGCGGAAAAAAAGGTCAATTCATGTAGTAATCGGGGCACAACCACGGGCCCGCATCAGACGGCATCTGCTATATAATCCTATACACAAAGTCAATGTCTTTCCGCCTCCGTCTCTCCATTTCTCAAATATGCATCGCGTCGCTATTCAATATCCATGTAAAAGTCCATCCATAACCATATATAACCACCCAACTAGAACCATTAAAAACCCAATGCTAATCTGCAATACAAGCAAGTGCACCAACGCATTCCCATCCACAAACAACGTCAAATTATCTCTCTGGCTATTCCTTCCAAAAGGGACGTCCCAAGCCAAACCTCCTCCCCACCTCGTTCCGAGCCTTTTTCCTCGTGACTTCCGGGATTTATGTAAATGAAATCCCAATTATGAGAGGAGCAGGAAATCAAAAACAAACACAAGAGTAAGGGAACCGAACCGAACTGAACTGAACCGAACCGAACCAACCCCGAAGCCTAATAGTTTTTGGGCCTATTTTGTGGGAAAGAGTAAGACTATGAAATAGAGACCGTCGTTTCGTGGTTGATCGCCGTTAAAAAGCATTATCTAGCCTGGCTAGCCGATAGAGAAACAATTAAATTCGTTCGTGGAGTACATCGGTATCATTGTCAGATCAGTTCGTGTTCCTGGCGTGTGGATCTCTTGTCAAAGGGTACAATTGCCGTTGTCCTTTTACTGCTGCCAATATTCCTGCGGCAGGTTGAATTGCCCATATAATTGCAACAGAAGAGGCATTTTCGACCCGCTCGTGCATCGGTAGTAATGATTGTGAAGATGCCGCCGGTTTCGAAACCTTCCAATTATATCGTATTTCGATTTTTCCGTCTTGGTTCAGCATATCCCCATCCCCCAAACTCCGTTCGCCTATCCCTACAGTATAACACAACATCCAGTACTTTCCCCTTTTTCAAATGTCAAAAGTGCGGCTCGTGTGGCCGCTTCAAAAACGTCGTCAACTCCATCGCCAGTCAATGACGAGCACTCCAAGTATTTCCTTGCCCCGATAGCCTTTGCAATATCATCTGCTTCTTTCGTTCCCACAAAGTCAAGGGACTTCTTTCGCATCTCCTCCCTAGCCACAGGATCTTCACGCAAGTCCTTTTTCAACCCAACAAGTATAATGGGAACGCCTGGACACCGCTCGTTTGCTTCTTCAACCCACTAGCCAAAAAATTAGTATTTCGTGTCAACTTTTCCCTAGAAATTGCAATCCTACTTTGTGTTTGACGTTATCCAATGAATCCGGAGTATCGATTGAAAATCCTATTAAAATAACATGGGCTTTCGAATATGCCAGCGGTCGTAATCTTTCGTAGTCTTCTTGTCCCGCTGTATCCCATAATGCCAATTGTACGGATTTTCCGTCTACTCTGCAGTCTGTCACATAATTTTCGAAAACAGTTGGAACCTAAAATAAGGTAAGTTGTCAGCATCACCCAATTCATAAAGATAAGGCGCAAAATTTCCGCGGACTAAACTTTAACATACGTAATGCTGAATTTATTATTAGTAAATATTCCAAAATTCTAATTCTTGAAGAGACTTACAGTTGGGAAGTACCCAAGTGTAAACACGCTTAGGAGAGAAGTTTTACCACAAGCACCATCTCCAATGATAACCAACTTCCTGTATTCATGTCAATATCAGGTCTTTCAGTGCGCGCGTTGCGTCATTATAAGAAAAACTAATGGGGACGCGCTGACATCCGCCCTAAAAAAGGGTCCGTCGCTTTTGCTGATTTAAGACCTCGGATATAACGAGGCTGAGTAGCAATACGAGCCCCCCATATGCTCTCCACGATCGGAATTGCAATCCATCAAAACTTCATTGAATATGCCAACGTACCTTCGCATGACATTTTGTGCCGGTTGTTGAGTCATTATCGCGGAATCGTATGATATTGTAGATATTGTATTGCCGTTGTTGGTGGAGGAAAAAAGGATATCGCACCGAGGATTTTAGGGGAAAACCATGCAACTATGGAGGTCAAGAAACTATGTTTGAAGAGGTCAATGACAATTCTATCAAGATCCTTGTGTTGAATCGAAGAGAGAACTATCGAAATGAGAGATTGTTAAGAAATCGAGAAATTTCAAAGCTTCAATTTTGAAGATGCTCGGATATAAGTGGCTCTCAGTGGGATGGATGGATGGACCGGTGAAAGGTAAAACGATGAATATGTACCTAGCAAATGGATCCTTGAGGAGGGAGCGTCTCAAAAAAGGATCGAGGAAGAAAATAAACACACAATGATTTTGTGAAGATGGGTATTTTTGGAAAAGAATTGAAATTATGCTTGTGTTTATTGAGGATATCTCCTTTTTAAATTGTTGCGAGTAAAGTTAAAAGAAGAACGCGGGTGGAGATTTCCGAAGAGTGAGAAGGCTGAGTAGTCGGAGTCGGACCGTGCACCACGTTTTATTTTAGAGCGAGCTCTGAGTTAGGTTTAGTAGAAGATCCGTGAGATCTGCAGTGCAATTGAGCTTCCGTTAAGGTTATGCGTTTTTGATGGGAATTTTGGAACTGTGATACATTTGGAGGAGGCGGCGGCTAGCTGTTGACTCTGGAACGTTGCCAAATTGCAGTCAGTAAGGTTACAAACAGGTGAATGTGTGCTGGGAAGCTGGGGAGCTGAATGAATTTGAGTCAAGGTGGACGGATGGGTTCAAGAAGGTCCTCGGTTGGTAATAGGTAGATGTATGTATGTGTGCTGAATAATGCTGATGAGTAAGTGGATTCGGAAGTATCTCCTTGTATGGTATGATGTAGGTAGGTAGGCACAGCAAGAAATGGGATGAGGCGAATGCTAAGATGGGAAGAGAGAATGATCATGATCATGATCATGAAGCAAAGATAAACCCATATGCCATGCCCTCTCTACCTACCTATGAGATCCAGAAAAGTAGAAACTATGGAGGGTATAGATAAAGAGGGGGAGCTCAAAACTTCCAAGTACATATTCATATTGGTATATAGCTTGATTTTCTACCTATTCTCTGAACTGTTTTGTGCATATGCGGTGTTGATGAGTTTCTTGCTTTATGCATCTCCAAGTTCTAGAGTTTCAGTTATCAGTTCCAGACTCCAGACTTGACTTTGATATTTTGAAGTTGCAAGGTCCTGCAAGCTAATTAATCTATCCATAACCTTACCATAACATAACCTTAGATCCGTCCTGAGATGTTGTAATCTTACAAACGATACTCCGTACGGAATATTAATACCCACTCATGATGTACTAAAATAAGGATCAAACTTTACAGTGTATAGCGACTATAAAAGAATAATAAGAGATGGGGACAAAAAGATAAATAGGTAGATATTAAGGTTAATATAACCTTGATAAGAAAAAAGGAAAAAAAAAAGGAATATTTGGATGATGGTTTACTACTGTATATACTCTAATACTAATAAGTAGCTCTAACTACATACCTACCTACCTGAAACCATTTGGATAAAAATCATTGGATTGAAAGTAAAGCGGCTAATAATATAATGAAGATGCCATCAAACTTGGATCTTCAAAATCATCTAATTGATCTATTGATTCCATCCCACCAAGTACTTACAGATCCACCGAGTATATCGATTCTATTCATAGCCTCGAGCAATATTAATGTCATTCAGTTTGATCTCCTTATGGAGTTCGAGATGCCGGATCGGTAAATGTGGGTAACAATGATGCAGTTGATTCTCTGCCATTCTTAGAGGGGTTTCATAGATTTGTTTCTATTCCTATTCTAGGAATAGAACTGCTCGTATTGATGAACATGTTCACAGAGTTGATTCTATCCCCGTTCCTAGGCGAGCTTCACAGTTCCATCCTTTTATAGGACTAGAATTCGTCGACGGAATTGATTCTATCACCCGTCCTCGATCATCTAACCTTAGAAGTAGAACGCCTCATGCTCAACAAAATGATCCCAGAATATTCTACATGCATTTACCTCTTCAAGCATCCAACAATCAACTGCAGTATCTGCCATCTACCCCATAGGGTCAGGTGTGACGGGTGACGATGGACTGGTTGAGTTCGGATGTGGAAGGTTAATATTGTAGTAAGTACGTACGTACCTACTTGACAAGTTCGTAGTAGATTTGTAGATAACCCCCAATCAAGGAATGTACGTAGGACTACAATACGCATCTCGTCCTTATATACCAGGTTTTGATGACTCAGCCACCTCACTTTAGATTCAATAACCTTCAAAGTTCAAAGGGTACCCGTACCGTACATCCCATCAATTTAACCTTCAAGCCCTTTAAAAACTCCCCTGCTGGATTTCCCACGGTGCCTCTCAATAATAACAACCAGGTCAAACCTCCATAGCCAAATAACTTCTTCAACTCCAAAATAATTACACGCGCCCTCTCTGAAATAATAGCCCAGCCCTCAACCCCCACACAAATCACATTATTGTTCATCCCGAAGCAAACAGACACCTTGGTGGGGCAGTCGCGAGAACTAGTCCTACAACTTTTGAGTAAGTCTGCAAAGTGACATCTGGAAATTCTTCCAACAGATAGCGTTTTTCGTTGATGCCGCTGGTCGATCCGAATCTAAAATTACCTTGTCACTTAGCCACGGTCGTCGCTACCGGATCCCTCTACCCTACACCCCTTCGGAATGCCCGCAAACCAACGAAAGCAGACAAGCCAGTCATCATACTTGCAAACTCCTAGAAACTCTGCGATTCCGTCAACGCAGGATGCTGGAGAGTCCGTAATTGCACCCAAATCTAGTACGAGCGATTCATCCGAGACATTCCTCACCATGGCACAGACTACCACGAAATCAAATGGCCAACCGCCCACCCCTTCCGCAAACATCAATGGCGTACCTCCCACAGTAAATCGCAAGAAGCAGAAACGAAGGGCGAAGCAGGCTGCTAGGGCTGCTGCAGAACAAGCACAAGGCTCGCAGACGAATGGCGGACCATCTCATGGCGATGTCAAGAAAAAAATGCAGGAACTAGAAGCACGCTTCCGCGAGACTGGACTAGATGAGCAGTACGATGACGACGAGCAATTAGACCCTGCGGAGGATAATGCGTATTATAGCGACGAGGAAGGTGATGCATATTCTGGCTCGTATGGTCATGATGGCTCCTCAACAAATGGCTATGCGATGCCTGCAACAAACTCCTCGAGCAAGAAACAGAAGAAGAAGAAGAAATCGAAGCATTCGCAATCAGACAATTCTAATTACGCACACCACGGTCCCAATGGCTCATCACATAATCACGTATCGCTACCAATTCCTCTACAGTCCCCGCCGAATATGCAGAGAGGGCCGGGTATCTCGAAGGAGAAAATCTGGAATACATCATCACAGGAAGAACGTGAGAGGATAAAGGAATTTTGGTTATCCCTCGGAGAAGATGAGCGCAAATCATTGGTCAAGGTAGAAAAGGATGCCGTACTCAAGAAAATGAAAGAGCAGCAAAAGCATTCTTGTAGTTGCACAGTCTGTGGTCGCAAGCGCACCGCTATTGAAGAGGAACTAGAAGTACTTTACGATGCCTACTATGAAGAGCTCGAGCAATATGCAAATCATCAAGGAGGTGATGGTCCTCCACCAATGATGCCACCTCCCCGTCGATTCGGCGCCATGAGCGGATTACAGCCACCTAATCGTTTACCACCAGTTTTTAGCGGACAGCAACCATCGAGGGGTAGGATAGTAGAGCAACTTGGTGATGACGAGGATGAAGAAGGGGATGAGGAGTACAGTGAAGATGATGCCGATGAAGATGATTATAGTGATGAAGAACCCGAAGAAATCCCAAGAAGTCACGCCACAGACTTTTTTAATTTTGGTAACAGTCTTACAGTACAGGGGGGAATTCTTACCGTAGCGGATGATTTACTCAAAAATGACGGAAAGAAATTTATCGAAATGATGGAGCAACTAGCTGAGCGCCGCATGGCTCGAGAAGAAGATGCAAAAGAACAGTATGCTAATGCGAATTACGGCCACCCTCCGAATGGTTCCATGCATCCTCATTCCCACGGGCACGTTCATAATCACCCACCGCCGCCAGAAGAAGACGATTATGACGAGGAAGAGGATGATGAAGACGAGTATGATAGCCAGGAAGAGGACTACGATGAAGAGGAGATGGTACGTGGAGGACATTATGGCTGATCATCCTGTACTGACGTAGCACAGGATTCCATGACCGAAGAACAGCGTATGGAGGAAGGACGACGGATGTTCCAGATATTCGCTGCTCGGATGTTCGAACAGAGAGTTTTGACAGCTTACAAAGAAAAGGTTGCGAAAGAGAGGCAGCAAAAACTTCTCGAGGAACTTGAGGAAGAGAGTCGAGCGGATTCTCTGAGGAAAGCCAAGAAGGCTAAAGATGCGCAGAAGAAAAAGGAAAAATTACTGGAGAAGAAGAGGGCTCTAGCCGAAGAAAAGGCTCGGAAGGAAGCTGAAAAAGCGGCTGAAGAGGCTTCTCTGCGAGAAATCGAAGAAAAGAAAGCAGAAGAGCAAAGGCTGAAACGAGAGGAGAATCGAAAAAAGAAAGAGGCACAGAAAAAGGCCGACGAAGAAGAGCGCGTGCGCAAGGAAGCTGAAAAGCAACGTCGGCTTCAGGAACAAAGAGAAAGACAGGCCGAACAAGAAAGAAAGCAGCGTGAAGCCAAAGAGCGAGAGAAAAAGGAGAAAGAGGAGCTAAGGCGCCAAGCACTGGAAGCGAAGGAGGCGAAGGAAAAAGAGGCCAAGGAACGAAGAGAGAAGCATGAGAGAGAGAAGCGAGAAAAGGAAGCGAAAGTCAAGGCCGACAGGGAAGCCAGGGAATTGCAGAAACGTGAAGAACTTGCCGCTCAGCAGGCGGCTGTTCAAGCTGCTCAATCGGCGGCGCAGGCTTCAAGACGCCCGAACCAGGCGCCTACGCCCAACTTGAGTCATGCCTTAGCTTCACCTCATATTTCAGTTGCCATTCCTGCTGTTCCTAAAGCACCGACTCCCATCAAGCTTCGGACAAACTCTCAGCAAGAGAACCAGTCAAATATCCCTAGAACCCCTTCCGGTAAATATCAGAGCATATCACCTAATTCCATAACTCCTTTACCGAACAGTCCTGGCCCGATAGGTCCGCCTGGCAAAACACCACTACAACATCCTTTCTTACAACATCCACAAGCTACTTCTCCCATACATTCCGCGCTAAAAGGTCCCCCTGGTATTCCCCAGAGCCCGTTCGCTGGTATGCAACCAATGACTGGAGGACTTCAACCAGGATTGCCAATGGTACCCCCAGGTTTCGGACGACCGCATCATGACCCAATGTTCACACATCAGCAACCAATGGGCAGCCAATATCGCCCTTTGCAAATTCCCAATGGAGGCATGCCGCAATTTCAACCCGGATTTAATATGCATCATATGCCACAAGGCAGAGGCTTCCCTATGCATGGCCCACCAGGATTTCCACAACCGTCTCCAAATGGAATGGGTAGTATTGGTCAGCTTTTTGGCGCCCCGAAAGAAGCACCGCCTTCACAGGCTCACTCTCGAAACCAATCTGGCTCGTTTGATGGATTGTCATCGACGACGCAAGCTCAGCCTATCGCAAGACCTGCACCCATTGGAAGACCGTCTAGCATTGTTCACGGCGCTCGTCATGGCGATAAACCCAGTAATGGCGAACCTGACGAATCAAGTAAACATCTTGGTAGTAGCGCTTTATTGGATGATACCGATGAGCCTTTGAATGTTGGAATGGGCCCCCGACGCTCGAGTGCAGCTCCTGGTAATTCCAGCAGGCAAAATTTTCTACCACCTCCATTTGGTATGGACCGCTCGGATCCAGCTGGCATGATGAGCTCCTTTGGTACATGGGGCGCACCGCCAAACCCATTTGGCTCCTCTTCCCTACCTGGATCCAATGGTTTTGGTGGAGGATGGAACACAAGTCTCAATATGAACAATTCATTCGGGATGCCGCCTTACTTTCGTCCGTCTCAACCGCGTTCGGTAGCTGTGAGATTAATGATCTGTATGGCTTGCCAAAACCTGCAGACTTCGACTCCAGACGGATGGTTAGATATCGACTCTATCAAGAATGGGGTTGCTCTTCTCAATCCTCCTAGGGAAGAGCCAGTTTCTGAGAGGGAGCTGCTCGATATTTGTGACACCGAAGGGAACCAAATGAATGGGGGTGGTACCTTTGAGATCCGTCATTCCAATGGTAAATCCCAAATCCATTACGTTAGCGACTCCACACCTCATGACTTCCGTGCTGCCGGCGCTCCAGGTGAAATCGGAAGCCCTATCAGTGGGGGAGCATCGAGAAATCCGGGACCTCCTGGCCGAGCTCCAATTGGTGGATTTTAGTGGATGTATCTAGCCTAGCTTCTTCTCGCTACTCAATTCTCATAATTCGAGCATTACACGTTCGGTATTCTGGAGCTTACTTGTGTTCCGTGCTTGTTTATTCTCATGTGGATGTAAGATTTGCATGGCTGGGCATCGACCAAACAAAAGTCCAAATGTGGCGCTCTTCATGAATTCGCTTACGTTTATTCGTTTTTTATTCTGCCGGTCGGTCTTCTCTGGTCTCCCTTGGTTGGGAAGGAGGAATCAATCAATCAATACCTAGTGGCGTTATTACGCTGAATTATCTTTGCCTACTTCGTAAAGAAGAGGTGAATATCGAATACCAACATTTTTTCAGTGTTCTAATGTATATGTTCTTGCCTTGTTGTGCTTTTCGTTTGCTTCACTTGCGTGCATTTACACCCCTACTTAGTGTGTACCTACTGGTGTAGAGTGCAGTAGTTTTGTGATTCACTGGATTAATCTTTGTGTAGCGTTATTTTGCTAACATGTCAATACAGTATTTGCTGTCGGGATTTAGCACTATTTTTGCACCAGAATCTCGACCAAAATTGTGTATATTTTTGTGCTTTCTCTGCACGCAGGACATGCCTATGCGTACTCACTCGTGTTGGGTGAGGAGATGGATTGCAATAATCTTATGCTCCCAAATGATTAATAACTACTACTTTGCGGGAATTCACCACCATTCACCTCAGCACCTCCACTAATCTCCCCATCTCGAGATCACAGTTGTGCATACCTTTATCCATGCACAATTTTTTGTCTTAAAATAAAATGGTGCATCTGGAGGTAGTGGATGGAGGGAGTTGCTACATTATGTGAACTGATCTGAAAGCTTAATCAACATGTCAATTCCTTTCGCCGTTATCATCACCTAATTCCGAAATATTCGGCATGCTTTCATTCTTTTCTTTTTACGTAATTACTCCTCGCTCACACAATCGCCATTACATATATGAAAGCACATGAATGGGCGCTTGAGATTGATAACGAAAATGAAGGAGAAGAGTGGCGAGGAAAGGGATCTGAGCGCTTATGTATATCTAAATTGGTATTTTGAGGCTCGAGCCTGGACCGTGGTCATGGCTGCGGAAGATGCATGCGAGATTATCAGTGGGACTGGAACACGGGGCTGCAGTGACACGGGAGAGTGAACTGCGTGAACGGGAAAAAAGTGTATACTGGTTGGAGATGAGTTTTGGAAAGAAAGGCAAAGAGACAAACAGGCAAAAATGATTCACATCACCCGCAGCAGATTTATGGAGAATGTGGGGGTGGATTTGGATGGACAATGCGTGCAATTTGAGGGTGGGTCTTTCTTTGGGATGCGTGCTTCAGGTGGAAATGGACTTTTGGTGATCAGTGGATGGGCTAGAATGGTTGGTGCGGGACAAAAATTCGATGATTGGGATGGTTCTAAAAAATTGGTGGTGCGTCCTCGCGGTGTGGAATTATGCACCTTTTCATGGTCAACTCCTTCATTCGATCATTACATCATTGAAAACAGAGTTTTTTCGATACTCACTATCTTTTACTGTTGAATCCGCCGTCACAGGTCCCTGTGGTCAGAGTTTCGACTAGAGATAAGAGTAAACATGATTGGGCTGCCCAACGTACCTATGCTGGAGTCTCTCGAGGTTCTCGAGACGAACGCCGAAGAGTCAACAGGATCTCCGAGGCAGCACCGACTGTCCTCTGTTATCAGGATTTACTATTCAAACAGCCCTGGGAGCACTGTATCTCCTCGTGCCGATTAATAAGTTCAGGACAAAGAGTACATTTTTCATACGAGGGACCAATTTCAACATCAACCCAATTGCGGAGAACGTCCCAACTAAGTCTACTCCCTGAGACAAGATTCCCAACTGTGCATGTACAGGAATCAATTTCCACGTGTCTGATAACCGTACATCCTTCCAATTGTCAGGAATGGCATGCACATTCGTAAAAGCTTCCAGAAATCCGCTTTTCAAATCCTGATGAACGGTCACCCCATAACCTTACGGTTGCCTGTCAACGTTCGAGCAGGGTTGCAGATCCCGAATCGAGGCCGCGAACATTTGCGAATGAGCACAGCGCATGTGTAGCAAATCCGTGCAAATGATATTCCTGTTGTTTCTTACCAACATAGTAAGAATAGATATCATTTCATATTGTGGGTACGATGTTGGTTTCTTTGGTGATCTTTATGTGGATTTCTTTGGCCTGGGTTGTCATGGAAGAGAAGAGTGGAACGAATGGGCTAAATTTAGAACGGGGAATAATTGTTGATGTAATCATCGAATGTACGATCACATGTTTATCTTTTTCCTCTTTTTAACGAAAATTTGGGTGCCCATCTCATTATGATGGCATTTGGGAAAGCACGGTACAATGGTGAAGCGGCCAGAGGAATACTCACGGGTCCCCAAGCATTGGGCTTCTCCAACTTTTTGAAACTGGTTCCTCTTTTCCCTATTTTCCTCCAGAGATGTGGTTTCTGAAAGGATTGGAGGTCTGTCAGACAGGTGGCCCAATCGGAAGGCCTAGATCCTCCTGCAGGCATTTGACATGGACTCAAATATGCATGTAACCATACACCCACGTGTGAGACCGGGGGTTGTAAATTGTTTCAGCGGTGCAGGTAGTTGGATAGCAAATGGCAAGCAAAAGATCACTGATTAGTACCAGACAGAGGATCTTCGACTCATTTTCAAAATCGTTAGATCATACGATTAGTGAACAATTTATGTTTACTTTTTTTTTCCGTATGCGAACAAGTGTTTCCTCTACCAAGGAATTCGCAAATCATTGTCAAAGATTTGAGTTTTTACTATTGATTCTTCAGGCGTTCCCGGCCCCTATTTGATCAATTGCGCCATTCATTTCAGCTCCCACAGATCATATCTTCAAACGAGGACTTCAAACAAATTCTTCGACAGCATTGCCACAATACCCCATTGTCCACCTAGATATGTACGGTAAATCATCCAAACCTTCACGGCGTCTGCACTCCATTACCCCTGCAGTCGCAAGCACAACTTTATTCCTGCAAGGCTACGACCCTGGCGGATGAAAGTGACATTGATTACTCCAGGGACCTGTAGCCACAGGCCAGAACATCCATCATTGCTTTCCCAACTTACGCTATGCGCTTGTCAAGAGCTTCCCTGGAAAGTAGAAAATTGAGAGTGGTGTGTCGTCGGAGTTACGAGGCTTGCATGGGGGTTTGCGCCTAGGATGGGTCGGACCAATAAGGTTAGATGAAGGGGACGGATTATGGAGATGGAGATACCGGTTGTGCCTTGAAATTTGGAGGATCAGACACTTGAATTTTTCGGGCTCGATAGTCTACTTGATAGTGTCCCTGAATGAGGGTCTCCTGTTTTTTCCTCGGTCCTTCCGGGCCTTAACGACTAAGTAGCTACTTTCTGATGAAGAATATCTATGTGAAGATTTCCCGCGGTACTTTTTTTGTCCTCTCTTTTTGCGATTTTGCGAAGTATCTCACTCTTCTCTTTCTACCTTTCGTGCGTTTAATTCGGATATGCTTCGAACAATATTCTCAATAGTAGGCAGGTGAATTGAGCAGAGCGAAATCTAGTGATCGACTAATGCACAAAAAGAGCTATCATTGTGATTCCTCCAAGCTCCCTTTAGTCAAAGGGATTCCAGCAATCCGTCGTACGGAAAGATATAGCCTGATTCCGGTATATATAAACCATTGAACGATGGACGCACAAGCAGCCGCTGCACAATTCCCACCCGGATACCTCGAAAACTATAGTGGTCACCCACTCTTCGCTACTTGTGTCAGTTGTATTGTATTGGATATATTTTTTGTTCTTGTGAGGTTCCTTTCGAGATGGATGCACAATACACCGAGGGGTTGGGACGATTTCCTTATGATACCCGGCTTGATATTTTCGGTGCTGCTTGCTGCTCAGGGGCTCGGTATGTATATCAAATTCACGCCTCATCTAGATGGATCCATATCTAACCAGCATTACTTTAAGTCGGGATAAATTACTGCGGAGTAGGCCGCCACGTCGAAGCCATCGAGCTCAGCGACCCCTCACAACTCATCTCTCTCTATAAGCTCCTGATATTTTTCCCCGCCACTTACGCCATCGCCGTAACCTTTCCCAAACTATCCATTCTAGCCATGTATCTCCGCATTTTCACCGTTCCTTTCTATCGCATGGTAACCTACACCGTCATCTACATAATCGTCATTTCTTCCACCATTTTATTCATGATGATGCTTTTCCAATGCACGCCGGTGAATTATTTCTGGGATAAAACTATCCCGGGGGGAGAATGTCATTTGAATATTGAAAAACTTTTTTTATATGCTAGTTTGCCAAACATTATTTCAGATATCCTTATGTTGATGTTGCCGTTGCCGTTTGTTTTCAGGCTGAATATGACGAAGAAGATGAAGGTTGGATTGGGCATCACGTTGCTCACCGGATCGAGGTAATTATTACCATCCCATTTTCCCTTTCCCAAAACCTCAAAATCGGTATCTAACATGCAGAAAGTGGTCTCGCAACCTCCATCCTCCGCTTCATCGCTTTCAAACGCCAATCACTTTTTCCCGACACACCACGTGCAGCATCGAATCTCGCCCTTTACACCGTCCTCGAAACAAGCATGTATTTAATTGCTGCTTGTCTTCCCGCTTGTCGACCCCTCTTCAACATTCTGCGTCACCCATCTCGAAATATGCAAAAGAATGAGGATCAAAAATGTGCACCTCATTCACCCTCTGTCAACACCAGGATTGTAAGTGATGACATCGAATTGCAACGAACCACCGACGAACGCGGAAATGAAAGTTGGAATTGGGTTAGGTATCATGGATTTGGAGAGGGAATCCGAGGCATGCAAGGACGATTTAAGAGATTAGGTTCAGACGCAGGATATATTCTAGGAAGGAGCAGAGAAACATCACCTCATTCCCCACCCGGACCATCTCAATCACAATCTCCATCGCAATCACAATCTCGGAGCTCGCGCGCCTCTCCCCCCCAGCAAGACCGCGATCCGGACCGACAATTCACCGATCAAGCCGAGGGTCGCTTGGGTCTCGGTCTCCACAAACTCCGTTCCGGCTCCCGAGAACGCATCTTCAAACACTCTTTTCGCACGCCAGATCGCGTCCATATAGCTGATATGCACATGGGACACGTGCAACAGGGTGAGGACCCAGTGACCCCAGAATCACCTGAGAGCAAGGCCAGTTTCGCAAGAGATGGCATTAGGATTAAACAGGAATTTGATGTTTATTATGATCGGCCGGCTTTATGATGTGCGGGGAATGGTTAGGGATCAAGGGGATATTAGAGAAGAGTCTTTTCAAAGAGTGCTTCTTTTTGCGATTCCGCATAGTGTATTAAGTATATTGGGCGTTGTTTTTCTTGTGTTTTTTTGACATTTTTTTTATTGCGAGCATTGGTTTTGCCGCATGGCGTGGTGTTTGGATATACATACCTCACCTTACCTGTATTTGGTGGTGGGTGTGGTTGGTTGGTGTGGTCTGCTTTGCTTTTGTGTATATGAGGGACTTGCGTCGGTTGCGGCGGTGCATGCTTGCATATTTTGATACCATGGCGGGGTGGATGGTTGGTTGGGTGGTTAGTTGTCAGTTCTTACCTATATACAGTAAAGTAATGGAAATGATTAATGTGAGATTATATATCTGCTAGCTTGTTCTTGAGAAGTTGTCGAATGATTGTGTGTGTGTAGTGGAGTGTGAACTTGTAAGATTCATCTAATGATAGTTGTTGGTACCTAGACAATCTAAACAGAAGTTTGCTCTCCAAGTATGCGCCAGTATCTACTTGAAGTAATTTGTGTCATTCTGGACATGACAAATAGTACTTGATATAACGTGGTTTATCAGTAACCGGAACACTTTTACCTCAATTACCACCTCTCAACTTTAACACGCGATAAATCCATATTCAACCTTTCAAATCAATATGCAAGAGTCGCAAATTAATCTAGCCATTCAAGCTATCGCTTCATCCAAAAAAACTAAGTGTGCGAAGAGCTGCTAAAATCTATAATATACCGCATACTACCCTTACCTACAGAATAGCCGGTCGAACGCCGAAAGCTGGATCTCGATCAATACATTGTAAAATGACGGAATTAGAGGAGAAATCGCTTTTTCAATATATAATTGATATGGACGAGAGAGGGTTTAGTCCTCGAATAAGTGATGTGGAAGATATGGCGAATTATATACTCGAAACGCGGGGTGCGAAGAAGGTTGGAAAGCTCTGGGCTCATCGCTTTGTGAAACGACATACAGAATTAAAGACGCGTTTTAATCGCGTTTATGACTTTCAAAGAGCTCTCTGCGAAGATTCAGAGCTTATTGAAAGATGGTTTCGATTAGTATCGAATATGCGGGCCAAATATGGTATTCTAGACTGCGATTTCTACAACTTCGATGAGACAGGCTTTATGATGGGACAAATATCACCACATATAGTAGTTACTAAAGCTGATCGACATGGAAAAAGCAAAGCTATACAGCCAGGCAATCGGGAATGGGCTACAGCGATTATTTGTGTTGATGGAGAAGGTCATAATATACCTCCGTTTTTGATAGTAAAAGGCGAATACCACCTCTCAAATTGGTATACCGAAGGCGATTTACCATACGATTGGCTTATTAAACCTACTACCAATGGATGGACAGATAATGAGACAGGTCTTGAATGGATTAAGCACTTCAACAAACATACTGAAAGTAGGAAAGTGGGTAGATATCGAATGCTAGTGCTTGATGGGCATGAAAGTCATAAATCACCAGCATTTCAGGAATACTGCAAGGAACACAACATTATATTACTTAGTTTGCCACCTCATTCTTCGCATTTAACTCAACCACTCGATATCGGTTGTTTTGGTCCTTTAAAGCGTTCATATAATCGACAAATCGAGAACTTTATCAAGGCGCATATCACTCACATTACCAAAACCGAGTTCTTTCAAGCCTTCAAAGCTGCATATATCGAAGCAATATCTATATCAAATAGTAAAGCTGGGTTCCGCGGAGCTGGGCTAATCCCATTTAATCCGGAAATTGTACTTTCAAAGCTAGATATTCGAATAAGAACTCCATCAAATAGATCAATATCAGCCGATCCTGATATATGGCAATCTCAAACACCTCACAATCCAACTGAAGCTCTTTCCCAATCCACTTTAGTGAAAAGTCGTATTGCTCGGCATCAAGGGAGCTCACCTACTCCAATATTTGAAACAGTTGCAGCTTTAGCTAAGGGTACAGAGCTCCTAGCTCATGCGAATACGCTTTTAACTGCTGAGGTTCATAGTCTCCGCAAAGCAAATGAAGCACTTAGTAAACGCCGGAGAGCTAGAAAAGCTTTAATACGAAAAGGAGGAGCACTTTCAATAGAAGATGGGCATGGTATATTAGAACAAGAGAATGTAGAAGATCAGATACGACGCGACGAATATACAAATGATGGTTCTTCAGCAAGGAGGCAAGCTACTATACGACGATGTAGCAAATGCGGTAGTACTTTACATAATGCACGAACTTGTCAGTTCGATCCAGCATTAGTTGATCTTTAGATTGTATATAATTCAATCCTAATTTATGGTGTTGTTGTAATTTTATTTTAATGGAATGTGGGTAATTGAGGTAAAAGTGTTCCGGTTACTGATATGTTCCGGTTACTGATAAACCACGTTATATAGTTGTTGACTATAAATGCAATTACATAGACTTAGAGGAAGTTCGTAATATGAAAGCGGTGACTAAATTAGGTTAGACCATAAAATTGCCGCTGGTGGATGTAAATAAATTCAAAACGCATCACCAGAAAACCATCTACTCCTCCAGGCTGCATGCCGCAAGCCTTAACGTTCCTTGGGAAAGTGGAAACTCTTTCCTTTGACAAAAATATCATAACAAGGACATGAGCGGTCGTAAAGTATGAAGTCTCTTATGAAGTCAAGACAGGTTTTTGTCTCGAGCCTTCTCCTCAATAAACCATTTCTCTCTTTCTTATATCCCCGCTTCCAACATGCGATTGTACCTGCGCGACGCCTTAAAAGTACTGATTTACCTTTAAAGCCTCTTCACGAGCCTCCTACAGCTCTATTGGCTTTGGACGATGCTCAAAACCATCAAGGGCCAGCTGCGGCCCTATTACCTTTGGATGATTCTCAAGAACCCAAAAAAATCTCTAAACCCCATGGCAGAAAAGTGATTGTACTCTGGGACTTGGATAACAAACGACCAATCGAAGCTCTTAATCCGTACGAAGCAGCACAAAACATTCGTGCATTTGCCTCCCACCTAGGCAAGGTAGTCAGCATGGCCGCCTTCGCCAACAAAGATGGATTGGCCTTCGTGCCGTCTGAAGTCAGAGAGTCACGCAAGGACCTGAAGGAATACTACAAACTAGAACAGAAAATGTTCAGGCAGCATAGAATCAAACCCGAAACGCCCTACGTATGTGGTGTGTGTGGTAGTAAAAAGAAAACTCAAATAGAATTGGTCAAACATTTTAAAACTCTACATGAAAGAGAGAGGAACAAGAAGCTGAATAGAGCAAACCAGTTTAGGGGTAAAAAGCGGCAGAAGCTTTTGGACAAGATGTTACCCGCTGAGAAAAGTGCAAAGTATATGGAGGCAGCTGTAGGGGTCATTGAGCCTGCCGACCGGTATAAACTTCATAGCGAGCTTAAACGCGCGGGGGTTATAGTACAAAAAGTGGCATCGGTTCGGCAGGCTGCGGATAAAGCGTTGATAGAGTATGCAAAGTCGATGGAGAAGAAGAAGGAGAGTTCGTATGATTGGTTGATATTGATATCAGATGATACCGATTTCACGTCTATGGTAGTAGATGCCTCGCTGAACAGGCGTAAAGGGACGATTGTGGTGGGGGATAGGACGAATGGAGGAAAGAAGAAACTGGCAAAAGCGGCGTGCGCGTGGTTACCTTGGGATCTGCTTGAGACGGGGTGTATAGATAAGGAGGTTGTTGAAAAGGCATTTGAAAATACTAAGATGAAAAAGAAAAAAGCGAAAAGAATAGAGGAGTTGAGGAAGATCTTCGGCTTGTCTGAGCAGGATGGGGATGGGGATAGTGCATCATATTCGGGCATCTCTTCCTTTGATGAAAACATCGATGGTGAGGGAGATATTTTTGGCCCTGATGGTCTTGATCTTGATGAGCAGGTTGATCTTGACGAGGAGGATATTTTTGGCCCGGACGATTTTGATGAGGAGGTTGATCTTGACGAGGAAGTTGATCTTGACGAGGAGGTTGATCCTGACGAGGAGGTTGATCCTGACGAGGAGGTTGATCCTGACGAGGAGGTTGATCCTGACGAGGAGGTTGATCCTGGCGAGGAGGTTGATCCTGACGAGGAGGTTGATCTTTACGATGAGGATATGTTTGACGACGAAAATGTTGGTCTGGACGATATTTTTGGCGAGGAAAAAATGTTCGAAAGGATACTCAGACGAATATGATATTTTAGACCACGACCATCTCCATCCTAGATGACTCAGATCTCCGAAACCTAGACCCAGACTCCGATTCATCTGACTTCCCATCACTGGATATACCGCGATGAAGCTTTGTGCTCATCAAAGTCGTCTTCCTATAGTCTCTGTAGAGGACTGATGCCGAGGCATATAAACTATTGTTATAAGCTCTCTATAAGTTCTGTATTTGAAATATATAATTAGTAGAATATATTCTTATTAGTCAATTGTTCGAATTCCACTCCTGATATCTAGACTTCACTATTAATTATCAGTGACAACATGACTTTCATAACTTGAGCACTTGAGCATTTGAGGCCCATGGATCTTTGTTGCCTGCTAACTGAGAGCTACGAAATATCCTGTTTTCTCTACTTGTAATCCCAGATGAATATCGTCCTATCCCTCCATAGCACTACAATATCCTATCCATCTTCTAATTAGCCATTGAATTATCAAGGATATCTAATTACTTACTTACCTGTACAAAGATCCTACATAAGACATGCAACCACGGTAACGTTAACTCACTTCTCTTCTCTTCGCTTACATTACATTACAGCATCTCATACCTACCTATTACATTATATCAAATTCAACAGTCCTGTGATAAAATCTATATATTCATTCATATCACGGGAAGTGAATCGTGGAATGTAAATCGTGAGGGGTACGTAAGGTTACCCCTCTCTTGTGTTATAGTCAATTGTCGACATCATATTACTATTAGGTAGGTAGGTAGGTGGGTATTTAAAGGACTGGTTTTGGTCTGTAAAACTGTCTATTCTTGTGATCTTTGATGTATTGGAGCTTAGGTTTCTTTGTGTTACAGCTTAGGGGGTGGGGTTGGTGGAGGGGGGGAAGGAGAGTTTGGATGTGTGTTGTGTGAGAGGGGGTTTTGAGAGGGTGAGTGATGGATGGGTGGAGATGGGTGTGTAGGAATGAGATGAGATGAGATGAGATGATAGTGAGTTTTTATAGTAGTGACAATGAGAGCAGAGAGATATCAATAAAATAACAATAAAATCATAAAAAAATCATAAAAAATAAAAATAACAATAATAATGATGATAACAATAACTATTATTCTCTATAGTTAAACTATCTAAATCCTCTTTTTTTTGTACATATTCAATAACAATAATCTTCCTAGATCTTATACTATGAAGAACTTTGAAGAAAAATTCTGTTATCTTTTTGTGTTTTTACATTTTGTGGAGTTGAAAATGTTCCTAGTTTTCTGTTTGGGATTTTGTGATGGAGAGGTTACTTGTTTTTATATATAGTTTTCTTGTTACGTTGATGTCATAAATCGCACGACGTAGGTGTAGGTTACTGATTTGATGTGGTGGTGAATAATTTCTTGTGTGGATCTTTAGAGATGGAAGAGGGAGAGGGACGGAAGTATGAGCTGATAAATTGTGGTTTATATTGGAATAGTATAGCTTCGTCTTGAGCCTGAAGGGCAATTTGATGCACTCAAATAAGTACAGTATACAAGTAGAAGATCTAGTTTGGGAATTGGGTGGATTGTTGAGTATATGGGGTTTGAAAGGAGAGGGTGGGTATGTTTAGATCGCATAGGTTGGATTGGGTTGGATGTATGAATTACTTTAATCATTATATTGTGATATTGTGATATGGTTTGGTGTGCAGTCTAGTCTGGAAATGGTGGGCTTTGGATTGGATTTGAGTTTGAGTTTGTGTTTGTGATAAGGTTAAGGATGGGGATGCAAAGGATTATTTTATGACGACGGTGATGAGATTGGTTAGTTGGTTGATTGTTGTCGGAACAGGTTTGAATGAATGAGTATTATGATGACGGGAGAAGAGAGGTGATGGTGAGAGTTTAGATCAGCAGCCACAGCCATACAGAGACTTGCAGCGGCAAAATTGCGAAGTCGATCTTTTCTCTTTTCCACGGAGTATCTTTTCTTAATTCTATTATGTTGGTTACGAACTACCATAATTCCACGTCTAGATGTTTCGCCCATATGTGCCTTTCTTTGCGGGAGAATTGCGCATGGTTTACTCTTTAGGTACTTTGCATTTATGCGCTCCCCTTAAAGATGACTTGTCGCTAAGCTAAGTCTTACTTTACCCCTCACATAACCTTTCAACCAAACGATGACAACTTGGATATACGAGAATTAAGTGCCATAGAAGGTAGGGGAAAAATGCAGAAAGAATAATTCACCTATCAGCTAGTGAATTGGCCTGGGAGACTTTTATGTACGTTTGTTGGACGGGTCAACTTTTGATATGTGCTCAGTATATTCATGTTAGATCACGGAATCTGGATACCATGAGATGTGAGCCATGTTTAGATGTATATTTAACCGAAAATTTTAAGTTAATTAGTATAAAGATTAGAACAGTAAGAAAATAGACGAAGACTTTGAGGACTTACATTTCATGACCAGCATACTCAATTTAGATCTGTTAATTTTAACTCTCGTGAAAAATGCATGTAATAGAATATGTCGCCGCTAACGATACATTCAACAGCTAACAATGCATTCGACAATAAAAAGTATAGCGTATATTCTGACGTGGCTTAAAATCAGATCCGCTATACTTCAATCACAGTTAAGCGGAAGATTAGCGGCGATAATTTCCGGAAATTGTGAGATTAGCAAAACCGAAAGGTCGGCAAGCTCCAGAAAATAACATTTCACAGGAGAAGAAATCAAGCATTTTTTGTACTAGATACTCTATGAGTAAACGATGCTTGAGCAGGTAGATTTATATGTGGACTGCGCAACAGGACTCCGCAAAGCAGATTATTAGTTTCGAAGGGTAATCTATATAGATAATCCAATTATGAACAAATAATTGAAGAATTTAAATTAATATTGACATCGGATGGGACTAATTACCCCTATTTACAGCAGGTGGTAAGAACAGGAATGAACTTTCATGATTCAGAGAATGAAATAAAAAAATGGGATGATATCGTTATTAGATAGTAAGAAATATCTAATGAAAAAGAGGTGATAGTTTGGTATGGAAGTCGTAGGGTTTATATTTTAGTGCCTTTTGTTGAGTTAAGAGAATAAGTCAGAAATGACGACATGATTGAATAGGGGATAGCAATAAATTAAGCGACAATGTTTGAAGATTCGGCAATAATTGGCTGTATGATCATACTCAAAAACATATGTTGATCGTAAATTTATCTCAAAATAGTACTGTCGAATATCAAATAAAGATCTAGTCCACTTCATATAGGTAGTGGAAAGTCTCTATAGTAGCAAAAAATTATTCCAGCTGACAATAAATCGTAGTGCCTTTTGTGTGAACCGTTCCATGTTAAAAATGATTTTTACTTCGTATTCGCTGCACAGCTCTGAAAAGCCGAGAATGATTCTCACCAACTCTTTGAAGTCCCCTTAGCAATCCTCATGCAGCCCATCAACCTGTTCTGCAAGCCCAAAAGCTACGTGTCCAGCTCTTTTGTCATTATTTCCGTCACGGAAGCCACTCTCCAGTCCATGGCGACGCTTAAGTTTGCCTAACCTAAGTTTATAATTCTTCAGGACATCCGAATCAGCACTACTGAGAGAATGATTCTTTGTAATATCATCCAGAAATGGGTTCCTTGTCGTAACCAATATTTGGGAGAATACTCCACCAGTACGCATGCCAGTTATTTTGAGCACACATACACCAGCTATGAATGCGATGAAGCTTATGAGAAAGGCGATGCTATACAGAACCAGGAGTAGCCTTGGATTGTACAGATAGACCAGTGCTGCAACAGATTCTGAACAAGTTGTAGTTGTGCGCAGGTGACTGATAGCAAGTGTTGAGATGGTGAGGTTATTTAGGAGCTCAGGTATACCAGTAATGAGATCTCGATTCACAATCCAAAGAGATGAGCTCGTGCCATCATTGACGTCAATAGCATCAACGACTAATACTGTGTTCGCTATCATAGTGTCATGCAATGGAAAGTATCGATTGGGAGCTTGCGACCATGTACCGTTGAGATGATTGTCGTACACTTCTCTGACTAGTGTTGCGGAGTTTGAGCTCCAAGGGAAATTTTCAGGGTACGTCGATTGTGTACTGTTTAAATTCAGAAGTGGTGTGTTATATGTTAAAATTGTGTAGAGGTCTGGCAGGCCGTTTGTGTAAATGACGGAAATGTCATAGGTTGTGTTGTAAGGGGAACAGAGCATATTCAAGTAATTCCATGAATAATCTCTTTTGTGTTGTTGAAATACGTAAAATCCATTCCCATGAATGAATTTTTATCCTCACCAAATCTTGTCAAGTCTTCTGCATAGTAGAAGGTCGAACCATCGAATGATTCATGCATATATTCGCGGTTTGTGGTCCGTGTGCATTGCAAAGCGGGACCATAAAATGGGAGCCGGAATGAACAATTAGATCCACAAGGGGATGCAGGATTTAAGATCGTTCCTTGAGCAAATATTTGATTTGCTAGCTTTTGAATACCAGGATTAGACCCTTGAATAGCGGGAGGATTCGAGTCTGGTACCATCTGGTAGAAGCTTATGTCCGATGAAGCCGCAGCGAAAGTCGGTACGCTGCAGTTTCTATCAATGAAAGTATGAACCACTGATCCTACCACCAAGCTACCTGAAGACAATATCGCCGATATGGAATGAACCAAGCAAAACAGGCGAGACAGGTAGCAACAGGAGCATTTATGAATGCACTTGGTACAAAGCTGAAGGGATTGCTTGGCAGCGTGAATAGCTTGTCTAGTAGTGATATCTTAATTGCCTTTTTGCGGAAACTAAACCATAATACTTCTTGTAGGGCCAACATGACAGTGATTATGAAGGGAGTCTTCACCAGAAAGGCAGCTGCGGATCCAAGGTTGTGTACCCATGTTTGAGAAATAATATACTGCGGTTGCTGATCGAGATTTTGGCACGCAAAATGATGGCCAATGGCCACCACAACGCCTAGAAATAAAGAAATAGCCATCCAGATAATTGGCTTCCACCAATGAGGGCTTGTATCTTCCTCAAGGATAAAAGACGCATCTGAATCATGGTAAAACTCCAAATTGCCTGACGCAGAAGACTTTTCGAATCGCGATTTGTTAGTATGAAGAAAGTTCTGGGCTTCGCACTCATTCTCATAGTTTAAATCTTGCTCCTGAATAAAATCCGTTTCTGCTCCAAGTGCATCGGCGGGGGAGAGGCTTCGAGGTGCTCGAGTATATTGGTATGGTGGCTGAGATGAAGTCCTTTGCATTTGAACTGTTATTTGGTCTGCCATTTTGTCTAGACAATATTTCTAAAAGAGATGGAAATAACTAGCGATTGGGAAATAGCAAACTTGCTGCGCATTTAAGAGGAATATTTGGAGCACTATCTTAGTAATATGTCTATTAGGGTGGTGAATAGACACTTCAGCCGTGACACAATAAAGTTAAGGATAAGCCGTGCCTGTCTGAAGCCTACGACCATGTGCTAGCTGATCCACCAATATGTGTTTAGCCCCGATATGTTGTGAAATGTGAAAGAAAAATGAGAACAATTCCGTTCATCTCTTGTACCAGAGTCTACTTGTTGTGCACTTAAGTATTTTCTCTAATTGGTTGTTGCAGAGGTGTAACATCCAGCGTGCTAGATCGCAATTCATTACACTTAATCCGTTAAGTGGTTCTTAAATTTTTCTCCTACTAACTTTAGCCTACACTGCATATCGTGTGATTTAACGGGACTTTGCAGCATCCGACATGCATGTAGCCAGGCTGTCTTTCCCCCAAAATCCTTGGTTAACTTGAACGCAAGGCTGTAGTTTGTTGATCGTGCGTTAGGAAATTACGACTAGCGTTCCTACCTAATCCGGCATGAGCGACGCACTTTCCCGGAAATCAGCATAGATTCAACATATGCCATTTCCTAGTGTCGTTTGACGCATAATTGACACTTTAATGTACCTCACTTATGAAAAATTTGGGTCAACGGTATGTGAGTTGTTCAATATCGTGGAATTATTGTACATTTAGTTACCTAAGAGTTGAAGTCAATAGATTTCAAAAGCACTGCTTCAAACCCATTCACAATGATGCTTAAGAATGTCATCGCTCAAGTGTATATTACTGTCAATGCGAAGAAAAAGAACGGCGAAATAAGCCAGAAGTTCTAAGGAAAAATGTGTATGATAGAAACGAAAAAGATTGATATGAAGGACTATTGGCGAAGTGCACTTCCACGTGTTAGGCTCTTCACCTTCTCTTCATCTTGCCCGAAGCATCAACAAAGTTTAATACTCAACTCATTGGAACCAGCTCTTACCGAGATGAAAATCGTCAAGAGTGAAGTCTCTGACCCTCGCTGGCGAGTAGTCATGTTTGTCCCGTACTAGTATCCATATAATTGCCAAGCCGTCGGTAACCTTTCATTTACCACAAATCTGACGTTTTATGTTTTATACTTGCTCCGCTAGCCTCGATGCTAACACTAAACATCTCTGTTCAAATTCCCTATATTTGCATCATTCACCGGGTAAGCTCACAATCCTCGTCGATAACATACCCAGTGCCATGGCTAGAAATCAATTTAGCCAGATAATGAAATACAGTTAGTTTAGAAGCATTAGCAAGACTTCCATTTTGTGTTGGTTGTTAGCGAACACTTCTTGACATCTTAATTTTAAACTAAAAAAGTATCATCACGCTGACCCTCGATTACAGGCAGCTTGAAAAGCCAAAAGGAGCAACACATAGCAAATTATCCCAACAAAAAGGTATAAAAAAAAAGAAATCACGTAGCAAGTAAAACGAAATAAAAACGTCAGCAGTCCTCCAGACACTATTCCGTATTCAGTATCTCAACTTCCACCCTAAAACATCACAATCTCATACTTATCAACAACTGTGCTCTCTTAACCTTACACAGATGCAGAGAAACTCTGATATATTTTGCTCTTTCTTTGACCCACCATGATTAATGAATCCGCGGACACAGTGCACTACTATACCAGCAACTACAACACTCTCACGCTCCCAGAATTCCACGTATTTTCCTAAGCGAGATCCAAATCAACATGCCAATATAAAAGTAAGCCGCAAGTATGGTTATACTTTTCCCTCCGTGTGCAATTTCAAAATGGTTCAGAAAGTTGAACAGGAATACCCATGGGTATTTAGTTATAGACATGTCAAGTCATACACAAGAAATGCGATGATGAAATAAGTTTTCAATTGTGCAGAAAAAGATGTATCAAAAATTACAGTGAACTTGAATGAGTGAAAAATAAGATTACCTGAGGGTATCAATACTAGCGAATGTGGAATAACGGTAAAATTATGCATCTATTTATGGTAATTAGTCAAAGTAAATAGTGAGAAATGACGACAATAAAAGAGAAGGAAATAAACAGATGTGAAAAATTGAAGAGTGCTAGACGGAACATCAGGGTATACTGAGAATTGTCTAGATATCTAGCTCCTCAAGTTCGATAATGGATATTGGATAAATGATACGTTTGAGAGAAGATTGATCCTCATTTTATAAATACATATAAGATCTTACAACAGAGCATACTAACAAAAGGATGATTCACCCCTTGGTGAATCATCCCCATCCTCGCTCAACCTTTCCTCCTCTCCCTCTACTCGAATAAATGATATAAAAATCTCCACAGAATCCAAAGATTATTACCACGCACCTATAGCCAAGGGATTTACTCCAACTTCCCACTTCTGACAAGGTCAGGTAACTTAACCAACTATAAAACTTCGCTCGCGACCAAGTATTTGCACCTTAAACGCTGCAATCCAAACTAAAGATACAATTATTCGAGATATGCTGAGTACACCACACAGCTTTTACAGCTCTCATCTTTTATCTTTTATTTGTTTATTTTACCTGGGTATATTGAGAAGTAATTTACTCAATACATGCAAATTCTGCAGGCGAATGGAATACAGGGTTCTTCGTAGCGAGGAGTCTATAATAACAGTGAAAGGAAACTTAAACACTATGACAATAGAAAAGAAAAGAATAATAGCGTCAAGAAATGATCCATCACCTTCACCTTGATATCTAGTTTACTTCTCAAATCCCTCGACAGATATTCCACTAGGCCATTACATGCAACTTGCAACCTGCGTCGATGCTTTCGCAGCGCTTTCTTCCATGATTGAGTTTTTACAAAGTGATTTCTAATTACCACAGAATTTCCCAAAAAGGAACTTCGATACATATACTTTTATACCTACTCAATCATAAGATCTCACATAAAAACGGCCAGTAGTATTTTTTTCAGCGCAAGAGCTTCACGCTATAATCCATCGATACAGTCCCAGAAAAGATCTGGGGTTTTCTTCCTTACTGATATAATCTATCATTACTCGAGTACTCCCGATACGACGAATTCTACAGGTTAATAAGAAGTGATAAAACTCCCATTCATATGATATCCTCACAATCAGCACAATCGATACCAAAAAAGCGGGAATTCGACAATGAAAATTCTATAATTATCGCAAGAGAAAAGTAAAAGTCCGAGAAGTGAAGATGATAAGAATGATAATTTTCTTTGAGAAAAGATATAAAAGAGTAGTTGGAGAGATCAATATTATAAAAAGACTAAATAAAAGAAGTATCCGCTCACTCATTGGGAAGTCTAGAGCCCCGTGGATTATGGCGGAGAGTGATAAGAGTTTTGTGTAGATTTGCTGTGGGGATTTCGATGTTATATATTTTATATATATAGTTATTTGTCATATAGGTATCTATGTGTAAGAAAGATATCTAATTAGTGAATTTTGGATTTTGTGTCCAAGGCGTCTCGTGTGTTTCTTCGAAGATATTAATAAACTTAGGTACCTATATAAAGAAAAGAGTATTCACTCTTATCTTCGATCTGAGATATGAAACAGGGGAGAGTATCCTGTATATATAAACTAAATTCCCTCTGAGAATATAAATAAAGAGAGGAATGTAAGATGAATTAAGGTCAACATATTCCATATCATTATTTGTCCGACAAGAATTAAATCAAAAGACACAAAAACTCAAGAATTAATGAACAAAAGTCATGTTTGTATCAGATCTCATCAATATCTCCAAAACATAAGAGAGAGTATTTCAAAACCACATCCGTCTCAAAAATCAAGATGATAGAGTTTCCAATCTATAAGATAAGAGAACTTTCATCATGTACTTGATTTTCATCAAAGGAAAATTATCTTCAAAGTAAATCCGGCGTGAGCCATCCGAAATCCAAACAATGCAGGCTCACATCACGGCGAATTCACGGGTAGATGTCATTGGTTGAACCGGCTGCAAATGCAGATAGGTACACTAGTAGTTGATGATGCCAGACCAGATAAATGATTTTGTATCTCTACTTCGACAACAAACACTATAATAATATATTGAAGAACAAACAAGCAAAGGTAATAGTTGCTACACACGCATAAAAATAAAGAAGGTAAATAAAAAGCTAGGGTATAAATTTATCAACTCCAGAAGCATATAAAACTACAAAGCCCCAAAAACATTCCATAAATAAACTCCTTCGACTCCATTTCTGTGCGTCTCCAGACTCATCCTACTACTTCAGCATTTTCAAAGCTAAATCCAGCTTCATCTGGAGAATTGTATGACGAATCATTTGAACAATTCTATTAATGGCTAGGCTCAACAATCAAAGGCAAGCCTGCTTCTGAGTGTCCAAAGGCATCTGGTTGTGAGGCCGACTTAGATCTCTTTTGAAGACGTGGTTGCATTGTCTCCTTACTCTCTGCATCAAGGAGCGCCACACGCTCAGCTTGAAGCTTCTTAGCGGCTCGACGATCTTTGTATCCCACGATCAAAAGTCCAATAAGAAATGCGCTAATGCCAACTGCAAAAAATATTGTGACTGCCAAACCAGATGTGGTAAGATCATTGTCAATTTTCATACATACATCGTCTCCGGATGCTGCAGTCGTACACAAAACTCCTGGTGCACAAGTCGAGGAAGCCAACGATGTAGTCACGCATCCAAGAGTCACACCTGTGGATGTTCCAGTTCCATATGAGCATACGCTTGTAGAATAATAGGATGTTGTGGAGCAGGCAAGGGAGCTTGTGGAAGTCCCTGTTCCGCTACTCGTCGCGCTGGTAGTTGTACCCGATGTAGAAGAAGTTGTACTTGTGGTAGTAGAAGCAGAGGCGCTTGTAGTCGCAGATGATGAAGTCGTAGTCGTCGTGGATGAGGCTGCTGAACTCGAAGACGAGGTTGAAGTTGAAGCGCTTGTGGAAACAGAGGTCGTGGTTGTGGCTGCTGTTGTACTGGCGGAACTCAAAGTCGAACTTGAAGCCGTTGTTGTTGTTGATTCTGTAGTACTTTCTAAGGTCGAGCTGCTTTCGGTGGCTCGCTTGCGTAAATCTTCCTTCATAACCTCCTCGACCGATCCCTGGAGATCATTACATTCATATGAAAACCATACCGCCGATACAGTGGAATCGATCGCATCGCATCCACCAGCTATAAAACATTGCTCAATTTGATCCAGGTGTCTTAAATCGACGTCTTCTGCGAGACATTTGGCAATTGACATATCATCTCCACAGGAATCTCTGATCACAAGATCATGGAAATTCCCTTTTATACATCCCTGTGATCTCAGGGAGTCATGTGCGGAAACAACTGCTGCTGAAGACGCCAAGAAGGAAAATAGAATTGGAAGCATATTGAATGTTGTCGAAATATGGTGGAAGAGCTTTGCTGGGTAGCTGTGAAGGCAGATTTCAGAGAATTTTCCAGAAAATATTGAATTAAGGCTGGAGAAGGAAAGAACGGATAGAAATTTTGTCAGCTAAGATTAAGTGAAAAAGAAAAAGATATGGAGGATACAAACAATAGATAAATGTGTAAAAAATGCTTTTCACGTTGCATACACGCGTAAAATGCTGAGCAGTAAATGATTACCATACAAATATCATGAAATTATTTTAAGCTCAGAGGCGTAATTTTAAGCTTCCGCTCGTAGGGCCGCCGCGATATTAAGGTAGGCGTAGCATCTTTCCCTAGTGCTCCACTAGTCAACGTTGAACAAAATCAAACGTCAAGTGTAAGGCTAGAGGGTCAGCCCTGTAAGGAAACCCTAGGAGTTACCCAGGAATAAAATGTTTGCTACAAATCTTGGAGACAAAATATTCAAAGCTTCGAGATAACACTAAAAACCGTGTTCCAACAGTTTGTGCGAGTGTTACAATAGTACGAGACTCTAGCATGTTCAAAAGATCTTAAGGCTTAACGACACGCCTCCTCTTCTCCTTTTGCAGCTACGGCTAAACAACTATGTACAGTGCAGCCGCAAGTTATCCAACAACTAATACTACTCGTTGCGCTAGTGGTATTAGGAAATTGAGGACTTCAAAAAATGGATGAACGTCAAAGAGGACGCGTAGAGGGCAGCGTAATTGCGGAAAGTTAGTATAGTGGATATAACTTTTGCTCCACATGGTCGCAAGTCACCGCGCATTCGGTGCCGACTTAGCGAGCGGACTATGAAGACGGAGCATCCTAGGGGCATTGTGTGGCTGTGGTAAAGAGAAACCTCAATATTAATGCGTTCCAACCAAGTTGCAATTGCATGCAAGGTGTTAAGTGGTAATTGCTGTAGAAATGGTCGTCTGTCCTGTCGGGCCGCAGCATTAGTTCGGCTCACAGGAAAAATGCACCGACTGCTCCCACTTCTAGAGTTAGCAGCATGACCGTTACGGTGTGATGAGAAATGGATGCTGTGCCGCGTAGCATTTTAGTATACCCTTGCGCGACAGGACAGTCTGTGAGAATTTCTATGACATGTACAAATAGAATATATTTAATAAATATAAAAAGATACTGTACCGAGTAGTACTTTCGTCGATGAGAACGAATAAAAGGGGTCGCGATAAACTTGAGCTAAATGAAAAGGCTGTGGTCACGGGGCTGCTACAATCACATGATGACTTGGCTATGACGTAGATGTCTGCATTCAGCAGGTGAGACGAAGTGCAGCCTTGTTTGGGGAGGTGCTACAAGAAGAAGGCTTGATAGTTGGAGCATAAAGATCCTCGAATTTCTGCTTTCTGTTTTCTGCTTTTTCTGTTTATGACCTCTATCAAATCTTATCTTAGAAGAAACATCCAAGCCAAATTACCAACATCACAAATCAAACACTTTTCATCCAAACCATATCTCAATATGCCTCTCGTCGATCCAATCACCAACAGTGCTGCCGGTGGCGATGATAAGAACCAAGTGTGGATGAACAAGTTGGCTGGGAAGAAACTTGGTGAAGTTAGTAATGAGACCGTATGTTGATCAATAGCTTTAGTCAAGTAATAGTGACTCAGTATACTCTACTAACACTTCATCGATAGACTTTCGCAAAGCAAGATCTTCCTGAAGAGCATAGAATCATTGAGCCTGGTTCGATGGTTACAAAGGACTTCAAAGAGAACAGGTTAGCACTCATATCATCTAGTTTTCAAAACTCGAAATACTAACCATTAACTTGAATTCAGACTCAACATTCATCTCAACGAAGATGGAACCGTCTCTCACGTCAACCATCAGTAGAAAGGGAGAAGGTTTATGATGGAAACAGCTTTTGAGTTTCGAGAGTGTATTATGTGATGAATTTTAATGAACATTTATGACAATATATAAATCTACTGAGACTGGAACCCTGATTGAATATCATGCAACTGGCTCCATGTCTGAATAACCTCCTATTTGATCGTCCTATTTTGAACATTACCCCTCCTCCACCAGCGCTCTGGCGTCCGTGCGTTCTTGGTCTCAAGAGCTATCCGTATCGCGGGGCATATTCTCCACATGCACATCCTTAACAATTCTCCCCTTCCTCACAAACACCACAATACAACCAGTTTCAAATCCAAGATGTTTAAGAAAGAGTAAGATATACTGGTTATGTTTATAGAATCTCAAGAACATAAAAATACTAATTGTATCTTTCGCGCAGTATTTCACCCGGGTCAAAAAGCAAGGTTAAGTCCTCTGTTCAACGCGCCATAAGAACCCAACTCGTTACTACATATCCATTACTAGCTCCTCATATCGATGAGATAATACCAAAGAAAGAGCAGCTGGATGCTATGAAAATGTGCGCTTTCTCCCTGCTCAATCCTATATCTTCTCTGCCACATTATTGGCTTTACAGATCAATTTCTAGAAATCCTCACTGACATTCGACACACAGTCCAGATAGAGTAACCCTCTACCTAATTGGCAGCACACCCCTATTCTTCCAACATATGACCGATGCTCTCCTTCCCCATCTCAAACTCGTCCACAGATTCCCAACCTGCTTCCCTAGCATCCGCATCGACCGCGGCGCCATTCGATTTGTTCTTTCAGGAGCTACACTCATGGCCCCGGGTCTCACATCTACAGGCGGCAGATTACCTAATGGGAACACAGAAGAAGAGGGTGTATATGGGGAAACAGGAGAAGGAGAAGGATGGTATGGAGGAAGAGAATTGGAAACTGGTGAACCGGTGGTTGTTTGTGCAGAAGGCAAGGAGGAAGCTTGTGCGGTTGGACTCTTGAGTATGGGTACGAAAGATGTTAAGGAGAAGGGAAAGGGACCCGTGGTGGAGGATGGGCATTATTTGGGAGATGGATTATGGAGGTTGAGCACGGATTAGCGGGGTGGAATGACGTGGTTTGTGTATGAAACGACCTTCTAAATTTGGTTTCGGATATACGAAATACCATGCGAAGGTTAGATTGGATGTCAATTTGACATATAAAGGCAGAACCATACTCTTTACTTACATGGGATATATTTTTATGTGGCTATCATCGATCTAGAAACTCTTGGTACCACAGCCAATACGCTCATAACAATAAGGTCTATGCTGCCATCTTTTCTCGCCTATTACTCAAAACCTTTTCTACTTGAAAACACCTTCTCTCCTATCGTTGATGTTACATACTCGTGGTACCAGCAATCCTTCTTTCTAATTTCATATTCTCACATGATATCATCGAATGTTAATGCAAAATATCATACTACGATAGTTCAGAACAAACACCGCAGCTAAAAAGTTACCCAAATAATCTTACAGTCGAGTAGCTCCTCAAGCGAGTAGTAGCTCTAGAACACTATTCAGCGTGTAAGACTCGCCTGAAAACCTATCTTTTTTCTCTCCATAACCAGTTTTACAAGCCGTTGCTGAATTCAAGAACGGTGGAAGTAGAATCACTATGCTTTATATAAGTTTTATGATTGTATTTCTTGTTTATTGCGTGGTAGTGATGCTGTTGAGATAAATATAATAATAAATATGATATTTTTCAAATTGTAAAATATAACAAACTTCTAGTAAATCTATTGTTGGGAAAGTGAGGTGGTACCAATTTGATAAATACCACAATCCTCGGCAAAGCGAACAGTACTTTTATATATTTGTAATTTATTTATATATATTGGACTTTCCTGATCTATTTTTATCCAGCATTGAAAGTTAATATACTTTTTATTATTTTGATTCTTAGTAGTATCTTTTGAAAACTTTTATTATCTTCGATTATTATATCTTTATTATATTATAACTCCTTTGTATTTGTAATTGACGGATTTGATAGTCTTGATTATTATATTATTAAATAATCATTTGAAGATTCTGAGTTTTTTGATATTGTAATCTTTGATATCAATACTCGAAATAATATCAAATTGATAATATCAAATACATCAAAAATAATTCTATATTAAGTTATACAAAATATTTTTTAAAAATATTTTAAAAAATCAAATTTTGTTTTATTATTTGTATAATCTTATTAAAATTAATAACTCAAATCAATATATATATACTTTTTATTGATATTGATATCAACAATACAGTTATATATCATTTATATATCAAAAAAGTTAGAGTTATAGTTGTTTTTGTTTATATATCTAGTTCCTCTATAATTCATAACAATATGATCGATCTGGCCAGAGTTATAGAAGATCATCCTTTATACTTTGAACCCGAGAAAACTGAGTATGCACACACACCAAAGCTGTATCTGAGCGACTTATTATCAAAGCAAACAAGAAAGGAGAGCTTTATACTCTTCGAGAATTCGGCATTACCGAGTTTGTACCAGATAGTATGAAGGTCAATTATGAAGCTTTTTTCATTACAACCGACGACCACCCATGGCCATTTTGGGAATTTATTATACGTTTGCTATTATTGTAGAATAAACAATTTGATTATTCAGTATCGATTATGGAGGGCCAATGATTAATAGATATATAATTAAGTATCTTACACTGATTTGAACCTTTGATATTTGTAAACTAAAGTACAAATTGGAATACAGACGTCTTATATCTATGTAAAAAGGAATTCAAAGAGTTATAAACTATTATGTTGTATATTATCCGGAGGAGAAGAAAAACATCTAATGGGACGTTTTGGGGTAGATATTGCGGTGTTAGAATGCATGATTGGACACAACACTGGTCATATATTTGATTTTTACTGTCCATAAATCGCATATTTAGCGCGTGTAGCTTGCCTCCACACTTTCCTAGATGAGACAGACTGTGCCAGGAACAAACAGCAATATGCACTTGTCACATGGATCAAGTCGACTCATTCGACCTGTTGTAGAGAAATGTTGAAATACCAATTCACATGCGATGTGAGTTTTGCAACTAGCTAGGCCCTTTCTTACCGCACAATCGACATTCCGGCCGATAAAATACGGGCGTCTATCGCATGATCAAAAGCAATACCTACTCATTGATAATTGAGGTATACAATCTTGGCCGCGCCGCATGCGCCGCAAGATATACCAAATCATATCTTCTTCCTTAAGCATAACTTAGCTGTGCCATAATCCAACATATATGGACGGACATTCTGTTTAGATTGTGTATTTGGTTGACCTTTACAATCATACGAGTGATAAATAGCTAGGTACTAAGTGCTCTGTAAAGATGGCACGTTTTGAAGGATACTATATATGCACAAAGGCGTTCTACCAGCGACGATTTCTAGGAATGGAGCGTTGAAGATTTGGTAAATAAAAGATGATGGAAGTTAGAGGCTTTCTGTTTCACTAGCATTTTATGTTATTCTCGACACTTTTCACAAAACCAGGAAACTCAATGGATGTATTTTCAGCTGTATTGAAAACTTTTTCAGGAAAGAGAACCGCATTTAAACCCCCATACGTGTCACGGAGCGCGCTTACTTCCAAACCTCCACCAGGCCTCGCACCGGGTGATAGTGGTCAGATTGGCGCCTCTTTCTAATTATTGACAACTTAGATATCCCCATTTTGTGCAGTAAAAAGAAAGATCCGACCCTCCTTTACCAGTGACCGAGTGTGCAAGCCAACCGGGTCTTGTTGGACCTTCCGCTAAGACTTAGAAACATGAATCCTCGTGTATATAGTCTCGAATAACACACCTACAAAAGAGGTCTAAGTATCTTCTCAGGTAGTACTTCCTCTTTTAGTATCTTCCATAGTAGCCTCGAATGTTACTTGTTCGCCATCTTGGCCATGGCTAGTTTATATCCCCGATTCTATATCATTTTGGACTTCACAAAGTAAAAATATATCGAGACGGTAATAATGAGAATATAGAATATGTTACTGAAAAAGTGCCCAAGTAGGGACAATCGTGTATAAAAAGAGGGGATTATCGTGGTGAAACTAAGGTCCCGTATAATGGAGATGTTCATTCTGGAAAGAAATTCCATTTTTTGGCATGTAAATAGTAATTCTTGAATGACTTTTTCTTTTCGTATGTCAGAATCTTATATTGTGTTTGAATTAGCTTTTCAACATATTTATATCAGAGATGAAGTTCTACTCCACTGCTGGGCCCTTGGGGTTTGCATGCACAATTCGTTGAGCACAATACTAGCATATCTAAATTTACAGTTTGTATTTTCATCCAAAGCTACCACAAAACTAAATGACATCAGGATGTGCGTAGATCTTCAATGAAATTCCCTTTGCCTTGGCTGCGTCTAGGAGGCTTTTGCTGCAGTTTCTTGTATACCTTGGTGGCACAATTTGAGATCAGAGAATAAATATCTTCAACCTCCCTCAGCAGGTAGGGTTACACGAAAGACCCACTTTCTTCATCCATTTTTTAGACCGTTGAATTTAGTCGTATGACTGCATGCGAGCGCGTGTACCCTCGGCACATAGTTGCATGCGGAATATATATCCAATGGGCTAAAAGCCATACGCCACTCCGGCTGGCAGAAGCTGCAGCAGTGTTCAGGCACTGCAGTAGTCTTTAATTCATTACTTGGAAAGTTTAATGAAGATCTGAAAATAGTAGAAGGATTATTTTTGGTGAAAGCTAATCAAAGTCGTGTCTCGTGTTCATTCACTTGTTAGCCGAACCTTCTACCAGCTTGAGAATATCATATTGTTGGTACGAGAAGGATACGGAAGACGTAGCACCCACGGATTGCGTAGGTCCTGTATGTCTAATTGTATTCTGTCTAAAGAGCTAGCTACATATTGAAAGTAGTAAGTCTTATATAGACTTACTGAAAGAGCTAGTCTCTTTCGCATTCGCTTATTTATTTATTTATTTATTTATTTATATTGATTAACGTCTACTTCGAACCTCCCTTGGGGTATTGAGACGTGCTAAGATAAGGAGCTTTTAAGCGGCGTGATCGTCGCAGCCAAATTTAACAGTTTAACTTCAATGCCAGGGGCTGTTCGCTCCTTTGCGTGTATGATCCTCCTCTTATAGTAAAAGGGCATGTCTGATCTGGGTTGTTGTTAGGGTGGGGCTTGGTTCCCGGGTGAGTAGGCTCGATGAAGGCTTTGATCCCTTGACTGGAATGGGGGAGAGCGGGGGTGGATTGCTGTTTGGTTAACTGAGCGTCAGCGCTCTTGCACTGTATGTTGGGTTTGTGTTTTGCGGTTTTGAGAGGTAATATGTATTAGAGTGATCAGTTGAGTGAAGAGTTAATGAGGGGAACAGGCGCTTTGTTGAAAAGGTAAACCTTTTTCCGAGGCCCTTTAGTAATTGGGACAGATCTGAGTATAGAATTCCGAGTCTACAATCAGTTGAGTGAGCTTACTGGGTGTATATAAGAGTTTTTTAATATATGTGATCGCCTGTTTGTCGGAGCGTATCTCTGTTGGAGAGAGGGGCCAGTTTGAGCGCTTTAGATTGTTTATTGCGCATCTGAAGAAGTGATATGGTTCTTTTTCCATACCGCATGAGCAGTCTTGTTTGCTGTTTTGATGCTTGAAGCGTTGGTGATATGCAGCGTAATCGCCGTGACCTGTTTTCATAGCTAGTAGTCGATGAAGAACTCCTCTGGGTAGAGCTAGTTCTTTCGGCTCCTTTGTATTGTAGTTGGGAGACCACTTTTTATAGCTAGACGAGAGGGAGGCAATTACCTCTTTCCACCAGTCAGTCTCTGCGCGCAGGCACTTTTTACGAAAGATCGTTCGCACACCACTGATCGTGGGTAACTTGTCGGCCGCTTGATCCATGGGTCCAACTGCTCCTGCATTCGCTAGGCGATCCGCCTCCTCATTGCCTTCGATCTCCATATGTCCAGGGGACCACTTTACTCTGATATTGAGTTGTCTGATTGCCTTGTGGCACTTGTGGAAAGCCCATTGCGATGTAGGCGGCGCATCTTCTCGCATACCCCAGATGACTGATGTGCTGTCGATACACATCCAGATCCTACCGTTTGGGGGACCTGCGAGTGTGCTGATCAGGTGCTCCAGTCCGCGCCATGCTCCTATCGCTTCTGCATCGAACACGTGTGAGTCACTGCGGACCTGTTTGTATCCGGTTGCTATTTGAGTACCGTTGCGATAGATCGCGTAACCGTAGCCAACGTGGTGCTTGCGATCTATAGTCTGCTCGGATCCGTCTGAGAAGATCGAGTAGTCTTCGGGCGGGAGCTTTGGCCACCACTCCTTGAAGGCCTGTGCTGCCTCTTCCTTGGTTCGCCCTTCTGTAGGATCGGTTCTGCATCCCGGCGAGACGTGTGGGCGGAGCAGTTTCGGCCGTTGGGTTTCTGGGATGATCAGGCCGAGCCGCTGGATCCTTGTGAGAGGCCCTCTAGCTGTGCCAGCCCCTCGCCCCCTTTTCCGTATAGTGGGCTTCAAGCGGCTCACTAGCAGGTGCCTGCTGTCGATCGTTTGTAAGCGGAGAGCGAATCTCAGCTTGGCGTGTTCCAATGCAACTATCCCTGATGGCAGGCCAGCTTCTTTTATAAGTGCTGCAGTCGGTGTAGTTTTGTATACTGGGATTGTTCCTCTTGCAGCCGTATTGATCACTTTGTTGATATAGCGGAGGTGACCTTTGGTGCCTGTGCTTATACTTGACTCGTGTTGGCCTAGATTGGGTTTCGATCTACCGGCGTACCATACTTCAGTGCCGAATAGCGCCACTGGAAGAACGCAGGTGATCACTGCTTTTCTCAGAAAGGAGGCTGGTGGCCCATGCAGAGTCCGGGCTATTGATCTGATATGCGAGGCTACTTTCATGGCTTTCGCTGTACGTGTTTTGACATGCTGTAGAAATGAGAGCCGGCGATCGAAGAAGATTCCAAGCCATCTTAGAGTAGGCTGGATGCTTTCACTGGTTGCGATGGGTACTGGAGTGATTATCAGATCCGGGCTTACGACTAATGGTGGATTGGTTGTGTCGTGCCGCCTGGTTATATGGAGTAGCTCGAATTTCTCTGGGGCGAATAGGATTTTATTGTCCTTGCCCCATCGAATGATCTGCCGAACACGTCGTTGGAGGATCCTGGCATTCGTAGATAGATGTTTGGAGGAATGATAGATCGCGATGTCGTCCGCATAGCCGAAGCGGTATTTTGTATCTCGGTTGAGGAGCTCGGCAAGATATAGCATATAAAGTATAGGTGATAATGGGGACCCTTGGGGAGTACCGCATGCTACTGGATATTCCTTTGTTGTAGTGCCTTCGAGTCTCACCCTGACTTTTCTGTTTGTAAGGAACGAGTCTATAAGCCTGAGCAGCGAGATTGGCCATCCTTGCTTGATCATTCGGTCTAGGAGTCGGCGCTTTAGAAGAGCGTCAAAGGCTCCTTGTACATCCATCGTGACAATCGAGACTACGTTACCAGTTGCTAGTGCAAGCTCTGCATCGTGAGTGAAAGCAGCAGTCAGATCCGTTCCTGATCTCCTTGGGAGTGCCCCCGCAGTGCTGTGGGCTGATCACGTTGTGTCTTAGAGCTGTCCAGGATATTTGACTGGCTATGTATCGTTCGAGTCCCTTTCCAATGCAAGAGATCAGGGCTATCGGCCGCCATGAGCGCGGTGACGTTTTATCTTTCTTGCCTACCTTGGGGAGCATCACCACTTCCGCTAGCTTCCATCCTTCTGGATAGTAGTTTAAAGCTAGGCACGATGCAAAGATCTCCCGGATCAGTGTTTTGACGCTCGGCCAGCATGCCTTGAGGAGGCGAACAGTGGCTCGGTCTACTCCTGGTGAAGTGCATGTAGCTCCTATGACATGTTTTTCCACTTCCTCTGCTGAGATCGCTCTTTTCCAGGGGAGTGTTCCTCTGTGCGTATGGTTGCGTAGCGGATCGTTTGGTAGATCGTCGTCCGCTCTGAACCGATCCAGGACTGCTGTGAACAAGGCATCTGCCTTCTGCTTTGTATCAATGATCTCCTGCCCGTTGATCTTTAGAGGGGGGGATTTCACAGTACTTTCAGGAGTTAGTTTATGCCACCCCATAACCCGATAGAGTTCTTTGTCGTCTTTAACTCCATCTAGGCGCATTGCCCAGTATGATCTCTTAGCTTGCCGCACTACCTTCCGTAGGAGGTGAGTAGCATTGGTCTTCCTTTCGGGGTCTGGTCCTCTCTGTGCTTCTATGTGTGCTCGATGGGCCTCTCTGCACTCATCCGTCCACCATGGCGAAGCTTTCCCTGCCTTCCGATCAATCTTGCCGATCGTTCGGATAGCTTTGTCTAATGCATTCGTCAGCTCGCTTACACAGGTCTCGATCTCAGTTGTAGTCTGGATATTCACATTTTTAAGGTGAGCTACTTGATTAGCCATTAGTCCATCTAGTCTGGGCAGATCCGATTCCCTTATGCCATAGTGATGTTGATCCCATTCTGTTGTTCCGCGGTTCGCTAAGGTGGTAACCTGTGTGGCATGATCGGATCCGCAATGGAGTTCTTCCAGGACTTCCGTGTATGCGAATGGTACGTTTGAAAATGTCAGATCTAGTACATGCCCTCTTGAATGAGTAGGTACGCCTGGGGTGCCTATAAACTCCATGCCCTGCTCGTTTGCCCACGCCGCGAGCTGCGCCCCTTGATTTGCTGTGATCACGCCCGGTTCCCACAGATCGTGCTTTGCATTAAAGTCCCCTCCTACGATCGTGCGCTCATTCGGAGCTAAATGTGTGATGTAGTTAATAATATCCAGAGTGCGCGGGGCTCTGTAAGCATTCAGGATCGAGTACTCATTGACTCGTATCCAGAGAAGATCCCTGTTTTCGAGTTGCTTCATTTGCTCTACTCTTAGATTCGCGCCTTTTCGTATATAGGTTATAACTCTTGGGCCTAGATCGGTCTCCTCCAGGCCTCCTCGAAGATTCCAGTTGTCGATCGGTTGATATCGATCGTATGCAGTGTGGTTTTGTGTTTTTGAGTTGCAGTATAGCCTTGGCTCCTGTATGCAGATCACATCCAGTCGAGCGTCAGCAGCTAGTTGTAGTAGTGTAATATGGTTCGCATGCCCTCGTCCTACATTCGCCCAAGCAATAGTGAGGCCTTTGTTCCTTTGAGAGTATTCATAAGTTGTATTATTCATAGAGAAGGTCTAAGTGCAGTGTCAACTGTTATAGAGTTTTCTGTATCGATCATATCCAGGTCTATTGGAGTGAAGGCTTTCTCTGCTAGCGCTTCTATATTGAGATTCCGTTGGCTCTGGATGCGAGCTGAGCGTGTGCGTAATACGGTTGGTGCGATCGGCAGACTTGTACTGAGCCTGCGTGGGCGCTTGCTGAGGCGCTCATTCTCATATGCTGTGATCCTCGCCCCCGGAGTGATCGGGGTTTCTGCGAGTGTTACTATAGGAGGCAGAGGTGATTCAGGGGTATGTTCTGCCTCGTCTGCATCTGCTCTGTGCAGCGTCTTATGGTCTCTTCTGCCAACAGCTCTTACTGCAGCCAGTTCCTTTGCGGTCAGAATGATCCGTCGTTTAGCATAGACCCTAGGCGCAGCTGGGCAGTTGGAGTGGCCAGCGCGGAAGGGTCCGTGGCAATTGGCGCATTGAGCTGCTCTAGTACATTGTTGATGTACGAGTGCACCCTCATGCTCAGTGTTTAGTTTACCGCATGTCGAGCATCGTGAGGCTCTGTTGCAGGTGAAGGGGTTGCAGTACCCTTGGCAGCCGGTACTGTGCAGTTGAATTACCCGGGGTTTGTCTAGGAGAACCGAGTAGGAGCTGCTATTGAATAGTCGGAACCGCGGTACTGCGGTATTGAAGCCAATGATCCAGGTGGCTCTTTTAGTGATCGGGTTAACCCCGCTACGTGCCAATCGGTAGTTGACCGGCTGCTTGCCGGTCTGAGCTGTGATCTCCTCTTTGATAAGCTCAGTGGGCATGGGAGCAGGAGCTCCTTCGATATGATAAAAGTCGTGAGGTACTTGTGGAACTGCATACATGAACCACTTCTCTAATCTGCGCATGCTTGTTGCATGGAGGGTCTTAAGGACCCGCTCAGCGTTATCTGCTTTCATGATCTCCTCCCGGCTAGCGCTAGAGCTACATCGTAGAGTCCAGCCTGTATTATTCCTTTGAAGGAAGGGAATCTCTGCTAATGTGAGTCCAGTGACTGCTTCTTTTATTCTGAGTCTTAGTAGGAAGGGGTTTGCCGCTGAAAGCAGGGCTTCCCCATTGGCTATTATAAGGATCGTTTTCTCGATCCGATCCTTCTCCCTCTTGAGTCTGCGTGCTTCTGTACGCTCAGTGTTCGTGCCTCCAGTAGGGGCAGTGCGCACTGTAATGGTGGGGACCGTAGTGGGTCTTTCTGCCTCAGGCACTGTACGAGTTTTCAGCGCATCAGTGTAGGTCTTCTGCGTGTTACTTTCTGGCCGTGAGTGCTCTGTTGTGAGCCCTGTCCATCGATCAGAAGTAGCCTTTGCTGCTCCCAGCAGTGTGGAGATGATCGTTCCTTTAATATTCACTGCGAGTTTACGTTGTTGGCCCTGGAAGCCTTGTGCAAGCTTATCCGCTAATACTGCGAACGCCTCGATCACCTCCCGCTTTTCTGTCTCTGTCTTGTCGATCCTTTCGAATCGATCCTTGATTGCGCCGAGGGCAGAGCCTGTAAGTGATCTTATAATTGGTGGGGGGCAATGCTTGCCCCTGGGGTAATGGTGCTTGATTGAGGGGGGTCGCCTCTTGGGTTGGGAGCCGCTCGGCGCGCCGGGGGCGCGCATCACCAGCGGCATGGTGGGAGCCTCCTGTGAGGCCCTTAGGTGTAGTTGATTCGTGATCGTTTCAGTAGTTATGCGGGGTATCGCTATTTGATATAAGACCTGCTTAGATATTTTAAAGTATAATATAATCAATATAAATGTTCGCATTCGCTTAGGGCTTTATTACAGTAGCTATATTACAGTGGTAATTGAATTGAAGTCATTCACTTCGTTCACACACATATTGACGCTGCGATTAATGTAATGGTATAGCCCAATTTGTACCAAAGTCCTTTTCGATCATATTTATTACCAATCTGCCTAGAAACTATCTATAATAAGGCCTTAAGCCCGATTACATATATGTATCCTAACCGTAGAACCAGACTGAATATCTTTTTCACTGTGTTTGAGTTTGAAATATCAAGTTAAGAGACACATCTAACTGACAAAAAAAACGGATATCATATTCCAAGTCAATTGTACGCTCTTGGTGCTGCTCGTCTTATTTCTATCCTAATCTTGGAGGCAAAGCTTTCAAGGAAATTTCCAAAGCCAAATGAGTCAATTCATATCACACCACCAAGGGCAACATATACAGTTCTCAAGCTATCACATACTTTATCTTTTACGTCACACTTGCCTCTATCATGCTGGGTAGACTGATTCTTATATGACATATAAAGCTTCACAAGACTCTAATAACCGTTGCTAACCTCTCAATATTGTTAGCCTGAACTGCAGAGTCAATGTTACAGTTCTCTCCAACTTAATCGATACACAAATTTTTTTAATCATCGGTTCAAAGAATCTATACCAGATTATAAACAACAGATATCATATTATCATATATCAAATTCGAGCAAGATTCATTGAACATAATCTTAGCCTACATCCAAAGACTGTTGTATTCATAGAAGCAGATACTTCCGAAGCCTAGCTCGCCAATTCCTAGGAGCAATGTTCCGGATCACGGGAGCATTCCTAGAGTGCAGCAAAAAAGCACCTTTAACTTCATTTCCCACATCGGCATTCGAGGCTTTATCGAAAATCACGAGACTAAGAAACAAAATGTACGACAAATTTAGTGAGATGGGAAACACAATCAAAGGCCAAAAAGCTGAAGAAATTTGGGCCGAAAGATTGCTGAATTATGATGAGCAGACCGGCGAGTCATTCTTTTCGTTGACTGGACTTGATGGAACATTTGTTCCATCGGCTTTCGTTGCAAGATATGTCCAGGTCGTCATTTCTCGGGCCGTATCATTCTTTTCATCATGGCTATATTGATCAAGACTTTCGGTTTCGAATTTAAAGAACAAAACAATTGGAGGAATGACATCAGGGATTTTAGATCATTTGGATATAATTCTTCTCATCTTGGTAAAGAAACTCCCCTAAAAATGAAAATGAAAATGAAAAAACGCCAGCATACTCTAGATTAAGGAGTCACAGAAATAATTTGAGTTTGAGGGCGACAGATTTTGCCAGGAGTTTTGGTTGAGAATTTGGTGAAGCTGTAAACCACCAAGATAGAATTTCGCTGAAGGGTAGTTTGTTTGATTCGGGATGGAAACCACGACATCTTCGTGAAGGATAATCTTGAAAACGGATTTCAGCTCTCTATTTCTGAGAAGTTTCTGAGTAAGTATAGACTCAGCTATTTGGAGTGTTGTGGTATCTGAATTAGTTATCAAGAGAATCGAGAGAGATGACCTAGGTTTCAGAAGGAGAGAAGAGGATTTTTCAAACGCCGAACAAAAGTATTTCTTTATTGAGAAGTCATTATGATATTCTGGGAGACGTTAGCCAACACTAACAAGGCTACAATATCATTGGCAGGCAACGGCCATCCGTGGCTGCAAGCATATGTAACGAAGATGCTTTCCATCTTGGCCCTCTGCGGACCTTTACATCCAGCAGTATGGAACATCATTAACGCTTCAGACCAAGTAACATGGAACTTTCATTGTACATAGCGAAAAAGGAGGAAACAAGCGAACTGACATACATTCTCTAAATGAAGTTTGTTGAAATGTCTTGAGCATTGAACAAAGAACGCCCTTAACGCATCGAATGCATCTCTCTAGAGGCTTGGCTTAATTTCGCCGAAGCATGAAATTTTCCGCTCTCACGAGTCACCATTTGTAATCCCTACAGACGATCCCATAAAGTGAGAACTCCACATCAAAAGTTTCAAAGGGTGGAAAAGAGCCTGCTCGTATCCATAAGTCCCATGCGAGTGATATGTACACTGGTACTTATTTCATCATGTAAAACTTACGTAGTGGAGCATATCATGACATCGAATCATGATATCGAATCATACCTCCATAATAATGATATGAATCTGGTCCGATGATCTACCACGAAACAGATGGTGGAGAGTCGGTGATAAGTGCGGAAATATGCACTATCTGAATGTAGAGGTATCCCCACCCACACCTGGAATCCCATCTATGATCTCGGTAACTGTATCGTTCTCGTTGATGAGACCGATTGTATTTCGTACAGAACATGGATGCAAGATCTTACTACGGAATATTTTCCTCCCCATGACCATGGATTCACGGTGGAGTCGCTGCAATATGTGCGAATATCGTCTATGAGTTGGGTTGGGACTTTGGAAGCTGGAAGGAAACTTGGCATGCTTGCGTTGGGTCCGAATGTGAATGTGAATATGCATGCAACTGGATGATGGAACTTGGAGTGATAGTGGAATAAAAGAAGTTTAACTTATCAGGAGGCGTAAGACTTTAGAAGCTGTGAGAAGTTCGGATATAAAATGCCTAGCACAATGCCTCACTCTATAAATTCTCAACAATTACCAAATCTGGTGAAGAAACCCGGAGATTGGGGAAAGTGTGAATTTGCCAGGTAGTTTCCAAGATGCGACTGCGAAAGACGCATCAGTGACTGTAGAATCGGAATGTTGAATGGGCGATGCATTGACGCATTGAATGATAAGAAAGTATATTAGCAGGAAAAAATTTTCTCCGGTGATTAAATCTGGCTGATTTCTGGCATATCATCGGAACCAGCGGGGCAAGAGATCAATATAGAGAGAAGTCTGGTTGATGTAATTTGCATTTTGTTATCGATATGGTTGACTCTACTGATATGTAAGGAATGGCCATGGAAGTATAGAGAGCATACTCTATGACATAGATGTATGGCTAAGAATAGGTAGAGCAGATCCAATTAATTTCTCTAGGAGGAATAAAATCAATAGATCAATTCGTTCCCATCTTCTCTCATCATGTGAAAATATTCTTCGCACCAAAAACCAATCTTAGAATAGCTTCGGCGCGTAAATGGGTAGATGCGGATGTGCTAATCGATGCGGAATGGTCTTAGATCTCTTGCAGATTTTGACAAAATTGGAAGCCTGCAAATCTTTGAGTTTTGAGCTTAAATTATTATTCCAAAATCCGATAACCGGAAGCGCTGAATCAATCTCGATTTTCAATAAAGAGTTAGCAAAAGATATTTTTGGTACTTGGGGGAATAATGTAGGTGTTTTATGTATGTAAGTGCAAGTGTATAAGTAGCGACCACTAGGCAGGTACATACTTTCATAAATTTTGTTGGAGCGATTATAACGAAGTACATTATTTTCATGTACATTCCTAGAATGAGATGCCGTAGGACATGTTCGAGTAGATCTCATAGAGTATTTCTTGATTGGTCATGTTTATCAGTTAAGCGGTGAACAGTAAAATAGGAGAAGAGAAGGCGAATATGCAGTGGTCCGGTGCCTGCAGCTTGCATATGCAAGGGAGCCTTTCTTTTTGTGCCAGTACCTTTTCGTACGCTGTGTATGGAAATTTTGCTGTGCCGTTATATTGCAGAACGGATTATGTACCTCAGTCTAGTCAAATGATTTAGAATTATGTATGTGCAGGATTTGCTAGTGACAGACCTGAGTGAAATTCAAGCTGGGACGCGAAGATGATACGTTGAACCGGGGTTTCATGCATTCAATGTGCGAACGATTGCATGATGTTATCGAAAAGAAGACAGTGGACGTGACAAGAACGCGTCTCAATAATCCTTCAACACTTTGCTCTCGTGATATAAGTGACACGAGAGCCCAAGTGGCTTTTCTGACGTTATCATTCTTAGACTAGATATTGACATGGGGAAACTAAAGACGGGTGGTGCGTTGGCCAACACTAGAAGCGGCACAAATGCTCTGGTGTTTCGAATCGGGGTCTAGCTATGATGAAATGAATGATTGGATACAGATGAAATAGCTAGCTATCCTGTTTCCTGGGAATTTTGCGATAGGAATAAGGTTTTCGCTCGGTGAGAACCCTGAGCCCTAAGCTTTGACATTGGACTCGTTGGTTATCATTGAAAGGCTGTCGAGGTAAGATTAGATCCTCCAGGAGTTCAAATCCAAGAAGGGGAAAAGAGTCATAATATAGAACAATGCGGTAGATGACTCTAATTTGAATGTCTTGGATCGTACGTCAAGATGGAGTTAGAAATAGTATCTCCAGTACTCGAGCTTCATCCGCACACTTATAAAGGATTAGATAGATTATTAGGTCTTATTTAATGAGGGGAAGAATGTCTGTGGTTGCCCTTCAAAATTTCCTGTACGCAGTAAAATTTTGGTGGGTATAGCGGGGTCACGGGCTAGGCCGTGCTTCTAAAGTTTGTTTTTCCCGGGTCGTCATCGTGGGATTGTGACTTGATGATAACCAAGAACATTTTAGAAGCCTCCTAATATGATCTATCATCTAAGAGCTTACTCCCATATTGCTGACATTTCCAATATCGTGAGAGTTGAAGTTCGAGAAAGGATTTCTGTTTTTGGCAAAGAGCAAATTGCCGAGGGATTTCCAAATGAAGGGGTTTCTTATCGTTTATTTCTTCAACAACCTCATATGTTCAACGCCAGCAACGCCAGCCACGCCAGCAACAAATTAGTAATATGAAGCTGCGTATGTTCTGATGCTGTGCGCCCCCAAATCGGAGAGATCTTCAACAGCACAGGGAAACGCAAAACGGCTTTCGTAGATCATAATATACACAACCAGGCTTTGTGGATATGCGGAACTTTTCATTTTTGATTGGTAAGCTCGGAATTCTCTGTGGTGAAGATTATGGTTTGGACATTATTGTTACATTTACAGATTCTTGTTTCTTTAAAAATGATCAGGGAAAGATGAGATGGTAAGGCCAATATATTATGTCAGGTACCGTTCTCATCTGATTGTACCACTGGAGGCAGAGTAGGTCATACCAACAGCACGCATGTTCCACGTTTTTGTGCCTATCGAAAGTACTGCATGCAAGCCTTGGAAATCAGATGCAGCTGACATTGAGGTCGAAAAGCAGGACATTCTAAATGAGTATCTTGAGCCGGAGTTTGTAGATCAGGGACAATTCACTGCTTATCATCCAATTAAACGTTGGTCTTTGGTATAGGATTGCATATATCTTGCATGTCTAGTGTTGAAACTTTTATGTTCCAAGCCTCCCTCAGTCCAGTCAAGTATTGACATTCCATTCTTGAGTCTTGAACGACGAGCAAGGTCGAGGATGTCATGCTGCCATTACCAAGATCCGATGAAAATTTTCAATTACTCGTGTCACCATTCGAAACCTTGTTTGTATGATTCATCGACATGATGGAGTTTAAATTGAACTGAGTATTAACAAATCTGACGATTATCGTCCCGTCGACTACTGTATTGAATGCTTCAGTTTTTTGCACACCGCCTCATTGCTTCAATATATGTTCCGTCGAAACAAACATATTACGATAATCTTTCTTTGGCTTGAAACATGTCCTTTCACTTCGGGAATACCCTATACAGTACTGATAATACGATACTGATGGCTGATGTGAATTTATGGAAGTTATTATTGCATCCATTGTTGCATCCATTGTTGCATCCCGATTTTATCCCATGATATGTATGGGTTTTACCACGGTATAGCCTACCTCTCACTGTTGCCCCTCTACTTATCCTGTGTTGCATTAGCCGAACCGATCAAATTGTCATTTTGATTATTTTTCCATATTTTGCATATATTGCATATTTTTGTGGCGGCGAGCATGGTATTTTGTGGTTAAATTTCGCTGAAGATTGGACAAGTTCATGGTTATTGATAGATTCCTCGGCAAGTTTCTGCACCGTCTAGTTTCTACCTTGTCAACAAATTATAATCCCAGTCCTTTCAATATCAACCACTCCATCACGCTCGAACCCTTCCTTTTGTTTACTAGCTTATGATTCATTTCAATCCACTCTTGAATTGTCTAACCTTAGCCACACCTTTTCCCCATGTCACGTACCTTGTAACTCGACATGCGAGGCACGTTTCGGCAATGGCGTCAAATATCATGTCGGACTGCCATTCGTTCGATACACAAACTGCCCGAGGAATTTGACCAGGTTACATCGAAAACAACTCAGCATCAACCACTCATCGATCACCAAATACTGTTAACTTTTGAACCAGAGAAACTGATGGGGCCAATAGATGTTCATTTCCGTGTTTGCTCTCCCCCACGAGGAATAGTGACTTGTACCCCTAGGTCTTCGAGTAGCCTGTCCCCCTTGACCGACCAAAGTCGGAAAGACGCATCTTTCTTCGCTTGTTTATGATACCAACAGCACATACGCATCCACCCATCAAATGACCCCGATCTCACAGACCACAGGTAAGACGCTTATGCCGCATTTTCCATAGTCCAACACAGACTTCTCCACATGAGCAGTAGCTCCAACTACCGGTTACGACAATTGTAACTTATCCTCTTCTTATATAGATGTTGGTGCCTGCATCTCGTGTTGACTTGGCCCTCACGCCTGAACAGCATCCGTTAGGATAATTGGGCTGGTCTCTAAGGGGATCCTTTGATTTCAAGATTCTTTCTCTTATTTCTCTCTATCCTAGCCTTCTCGTTCATCCTCTCTCTCTTTATCCATTTATTTCATTGCGATCTTTGCCCAACTAAGATCAAAGAGTTAGAAGCAAGAAAAGAACCCAGTCGGTTCGACAGTCTACGACTGATAAAAATGTTTTGATCACATCAAATCGAGCTTGTTATTTGCTCTTCGGACAAGGCACCTCACTCCATCATAATGCGGGGCATTTACTTGTTGTTCGCAACGTTGATGTCGTTTCTTCTCTCTTCCGCCCAAACATTAGTTGCTATAAATGATTTCTCATTATCCGAAGCATCGCCTTCAGAGTCTCCTAGCACAATAAAACCAGAGACATCCTCGTCAGTCACATCGATGATTACGAACACAATCGCTATCTCTTCCATCCTATCAGCCGCTTCCACATCAGGAGCAGATAATCTCCCCGGAAATGGGGAAGCAACATCGACAGCCACAACGAGCACTCCCTTTTCGAGTTCTACGGCCGGATCATCTGCAAGCTCTGGCCCAAGCCGCAACGCCCTAATCATCATCCTTGCTTCCGTCTTGGGTGCGTTAGGTATCATTTTAGTCTCAATCGCTATATATCTTTTCATTCGTTATCGGAGAAATCGAAGTTTTACCGGAAGAGGAGTGACACCGATAGACGACGACGAGATTGAATCATGGCGGCGCTCGGGAAACGAGAGAAAAGTGTTTATGGGTGAGGACCTAGTAATCGATAAAGAGACGGGAGGTCGAGATTATACACAATCCAATACGATACAAATGACACATTCGCCGGGATGGACGTGGACAGCCTCTCCTACCTCTTCTCGAACACGATCTCCCTTTTATCCTTCAGGCGTCTCAAGCTATATACCTGATAGCCCTACTTTCCTTGCCCAGGCACCGAATGCTAGAATCGGTCTGACAGACGAAGTAGTGCCTGGTGCGGAACCATTCATAAAACCAGTCGAACGACATAGATCACGGCTATCGAAGTCGGGAGGTCATTCACGCACGAAGAGCAGAAGAAGTAGTGTGAGTGGGAGGAGCATGTGGAGCGTCAAAAGTGGCAATGGAGGCGAATTAAAAGAGTTGAGAGCCAACGACAGGGTAGCGACATGGTATGATCCAGAAGACGACTTTCGAATCCACGGAGATTACAACCACAGAGACTACAATGATTCATCAGACATGTCTTTTCGAGAAATGGCATCAGGCCCTGGGACTCTAGTACCAGTCACGCCATTATCACCACGGCCACCACCGCGTGTTGCATATCCATCCTTCTGGGATAACGATAGGGAAATCGGGTTGGCTATCTCATAGTCTCGGGCCTGGAAGTTGGTCTTTTTTCTATCTGCGTTATTTGGGTACGGGGGGTCGGGCGGAGTTTGTTTTATAAATGATGGTGGATTGCAATTGATACCAAGGAGGATTTATTCATACTGGTGGAGTTTGAAAGCTTACAGAGGAAAGGATGTCGATCTGGTGCAATGTCATTGGCACATATGTTTTTGAGGGGATTTGAAAATTCACCACTCGATAGAACGCTTAGTTATGATACACATAGTCTGTTGACTGAAGCAATAAATGAGATACACAGCATCATGAATTAGCATGCAGATATGATCTAATGTAAAATAAATACTAAATGAGCTTCGACCTCAATCGTCCCAAACATTTCAATGCTTGTGCTCATACATCCAAACATGCCGGACTAATCTCACTAATGCAGTCAAGGGGGTTGGCATTGCAAGCTAGTCCTCAAAGCAATAAGTCAGCCATCCAAGCAACGAAAATCCAGTACAAAATAATAAATCTCAATCTCTTAAACCTAACAAGACATGCCCTTCCCGAAAGTCATTATTTCAAGAATTTACACGTGACTTTACACGGTTTTCGCGTCGCCTTTCGCGAAATTTGGCGCTTCACCGCCTTCCCCCAGGAGAAATAAAACTGCCAATATCAAATGGAGCCAGAGCCATAAAGATAAAGTAAATCAACCACCATCCTCAACATCACAACCACCGCACTCTCCAATTGACCTCCACACAAACACACATCGCAACATGCCACCACGAAAAAGCGATGTCGCAAAGCCCGTCACCGGCGAGGAAGCCACACCCGCGAAAGAGACAACCGTAGTTCGAGAGGGAACCAGTATCGAGGTTTGTTTTTAGATTCATTTATCGTACTTTTCTTACAGCAGGTCTCTCTAGCTAGATTCTCTCGAAGGGGAATATTTTGAGTCCGGTTCTCCAGAAAACCCTGAGGTTTTTTTTCTTCTCCTCGCGCTCGAATTAGAGGTCAAACTAATGGACTTCATGGCCGACAGGATCTTAACCTACCGAAAAGTATTGTGACGAGGTTGGCAAAGGGAGTTTTGCCGCCGAATACTCAGATTCAGGGGAATGCGATGTTGGCGATGAGTAAGAGTGCGACTGTTTTTGTTAATTATTTGGCTACGCAGTGAGTTGGACTCTTTATTTTAAAGGTTTGGGAGGGTTTCGCGGGGAAGGACAATTGGAGATTGTGCGGGGAATTGGAGGAGGGATTTGAGGGGTAGATGCTGTTTGAAGGCAATGCTAACATAAATGTGAATATAAAGTGCAAATGAGAACGCACACAATCGAAGCGTTAAAACGATAATGCCGCAGGATGTATTCAAGGCATTAGATGACTTAGAATTTCCAGATTTTAAACCGAGGTTAGAGGCGGAGCTTGCAAGTTAGTATATAATTTTTACGTTCTATTGGAATTGGCTGCTTGGTGGGCAGAATACCGGAGTCACGACATACTAATCTTGAATAAATGATAACAGAATTCATCGAAACGCAAAGTGATAAGAGAAACACATATAGAAAGAAAGTCGCAGCGGATAAAGTAGCTGGGAGTCAAGCGGGAGGGGAAGATGGGGAAGGCGATTCGGAAATGTTGGATCGAGAGGGGGATGGTGAACCAAAGGCTAAGAAAGCCAGGAGAGATGAAAGCAGTGGGGGTAGTGGAGAGACACAGGAGGACCATGATGAAGAGATAGATGCGGAAGAAGATCACGAAGAGCATGATGAAGAAGAGGAGGGAGAGGAAGTCGAGGATGAAGGAGAAGGGGAGGGTGAAGTAAGGGACGATGATGATGGGGAAGAGAGATTTGAGGTTGAGGAGCCGGAAGAAAGAGAAGCAGAAGATGAAGCGCTGGATAATGGAGAGGATAGCGATTGAAGCTAGACTTGAATTGCTTGGAGCTGTCAAATGGGGTGAAGGGAAAAATATCTATTTGCTAAAGGGTTGGGACGGGAAGGGAATCGAAGCGTGCATTTGTGATGGAGTTTGGTTTATGGATATGGGTTGTTAAAAAGTCCACCGGGTACAAGAATATATACTTCACAATTAATATCCACGGTGGTTCCTCCATGGATGGACAGAATGATTCAAGGATAAATCGATTGTGTTACACTTGCAGACTAGTGTCGATTTGCTTTTGAAGCATGAAGGAGCATGGGCATGGATAGTTACGAGCGATGATAAATCTCATTAAGTGAAGCGATTTTCATCTCCGCAACAGAATTCTTTGATATCTTCATCAAGATAGGACGAATAATGACAGTTCAGTTCTCTATCACTTTGTCAAAATATCCAGTCAAGTAGGCGCTACGACAGGAATATTAATTCCTAACCGGCACCTTATCCAAAGCCTACAAAGTACTGCCAACGCCTTCTGGATTCATCTCCAACACTAGCAAAGAATACCAGGAATCGCAAATGCAAGATCTCCAGACGAAAGAGTGTTGTTTCGATCCCATTCCTCTCATTGCAGAAATAGTTATCTCATTTCTATTCTACTCGGACGCAGAAACAAACTCCTATTATTTTTTCGGCCAGAATTCAATATGATTAAATCATACTTGCTTGACATTTTTAGAGGCGCTGCTTGACATCTCGAAAATGTCGCTGTTATGGTTAACCTTATGCATCTGGTTCGATAATAGAGATTTCGAGCGACAGTAAAAGGTGCTCGCTAATTATGCTAGGCAAACTTCTGATATATCAAGCGACCCTCTCTACCCAAACTAAGTAGATTTGCGCAACAGGAGAGAATGAAGTGTATGGAGATACTCTGTGAAAAAATTCCTGTCGTTGCGCTCCCACAATCTGTGAAAGGAATAGGCTTTTTACGCATGTTTATTCTTTTCCGTGAAAAGCAACAAGGTATCAATATTTTAGAGTAGTAAGATCTATAAACGTAAATGCAAATACAAGACTTCCCGTCTCTTCTAGTGAGTGTGAACTTTTTCGTTGATGCACCTATTCATATATCAGGTGAGCAATGCTCAAAGGTCTCACTCTCAAGCAAAGAAACTATTCATAGCTCTATTAAAACTTTATGAGCGCAAAGGTAACAAATTAATAGCTGTTACCGCGGTTCAGAGAGACCTAAGGAGATCGGTGGATCTAGAAAATAAATAATACGGATTATTTACATGTGCTTTACATGGCCAGCCTGCATAAGTCTGTACTTCCAACTGGTAGGAGCATTTTCATATGTAACAGAGACAACGAAAGAAGTCTTGATTCGACAACGAAGATATATGAAAAACAGTGATATATTTTTAGTTATTAACTTTTCATAGCGTGATTAATACCTCCAATTTTGGGATAATCTCCTAGCAGAATCGCAGATTAAAATCTCTACACTCACTGCGATTAGTTCATAAGTTGCCTTGTCTAGCTGAAAGCTCCTCTCATCGAGTTGTTTGAGATCTCAACAGAGAGAAAGAGGTGCAGTTTTATAGTACAACTGGTCATGTGGAGATTTCTCGTCGCTTTTACTATTGCCCGCCTTATCATCTTACATTTCTGTTGCGTATCTCACTACTTTTAAATGCCTTCTTGTGGTGGTATATAAGAGTTTTCGATCAAATGAACAAACCGTCTACTAGTATATAAACAACTTTGCGTCTTCTGTATTGGAGTGAGCAGATATGGTGTAGTAGTAAAGAATCATAAATGTAAAGGTCCGAGATGAAGAAACGTTTGACATGGCTTACAAGATCGCGGAAAGAAAGTACATTGTAAATAAGGACTCTGTTATGTGATGTGCAGGAAACACATAAATGTTGATTGTCATCGCAAGAATAATTCCACATCTCTAATAAATGATAGTAGAAAGAGGAGTAAAGATAGGAATTAATCAATCTTAATTATCTAGATGATAATAAATTTCATCAGCAGCTTTTCTTCACAACACCATCTCAAGGGTAATATTTCCCAAAAGGATTAGAAATAATTTAGAATACTCTTTAGATCTCTTGAATATTTTTTATTCTGATACTTGGAACGCATCCTCAACTCTTTTATATAAAGTCATCGATAAGATTTTCCCCATAAATCCACCGCTATCCACTCCTGCTTCCCATTTCCTTTTCCTCATAGTACCCGATCTCAAAAACCCATGATTCTCTCCAACCTATAGTAAAATCCATTATAATTATTCCATTCTACTCTCCTCCCCTCTCAGCTAACCTAACTTACTTCCGAAAGGATTAGCTATAAGAAAAAGCAGTACAATCTTTCACAAATATATTTCTTTCCTCCAAACAAGTCAATCCTGAAAACTCAAGAATAACAAACTTCTCATTTTCTATCCTCCCTATCCTCCCTATCCTCCCTATCCTTCCTATCCTTCCTATCCTTCCTATCCTTCCTATTCTCCCCTCCCTATCCATCCATTCCTCCAGACTAACTAACTCTCCACCCCTCCCCCCCAAATCCATCATTCCCACCAAATCCATCTCAAAACCTACCAGCGTGACCCAAACCATCATCACACCAATAAATTAACATCTCACTCACAACCCCGGACCAGCAGTCTCTAGATTTCAATTTCAATCTCGAGTTCGAATCTTCGAATCTCCAAATCAGTATCTCATTTCATTTCATTCCATTTTAAGTCAGCCCTACCTAAGCCTTAATTACTATAAAAAAAAATAAAAATAAAAAATTAATAATCAGAAAGTCCCGTGTCCCGTGTTAAGAAACTTAATTCAGATAAAATAGATCTTTATAAAACTGTAAAAGGGCAACTCTGAGATATATATATAAAAGAATATCTATCCAATTAAAAGATTTATTTATTAATTAATTAATTAAAAATATATTGAAAAATATCATTAATTAAAATCTGATTTTTTTTTTAAAAAATTCTAAATTCAAATCTATTAATTTTGTATACTTTTACTTTTAAAAACCTTTACTAATTACCTTAATCAATCCAGAATAAGAATGATCGTATCACGAAAGTATCTTCAAACTGACCTTTGATTACCTACCTAGGTACATATATTAATGATACCTAACTACCTAGTAGGTAATGCTTAATTTCCAAACATAATCCCACGCATACAAATGGAATCAAAACAATACCCAAAAATTCCAAGACCAAATCAAATTTACCTACTGTAGTAAAACATCTAGTATCTAAAATCCAGCAGTGTATCAATCAATCAATCGGTATAAAATATACAAATATACAATAAGTAATCATACAAGCGAGCAGCTTCCTCATCCTCTTTCTCTCTCTCTCTCTCTTTTCACCCATCTCCATATATATCTATCTGTTCCCGACTCTCAGCGAACGTTATCCCCAAAATAATTACGAGTACAACCATTACACTTCTCTTCTTTCTTGACCTCAACTCATCAGTCATTCTTCTACTACCTACCACCTTGACAAATAATATCAGATAATATCAATTCATCCCAGGACCAAGATATCTTTTAAACCCTAGTATATATAATTTGATGCATAAGCCACCAATTGGCCATTCCGTTTGATGCATTTCCGTCGATGATAAGAAAAATCAATGCTAATCAATAACAAATAACTCCATGTTCACCCATCCATTCAGTCCCATACCAAAAATTCCAGGGCCGTAGGATGATTAATAAATTAGAGATGCTGGTGAGAGAATCACCACCAGACTGACAAACGCTAAAATCGCTTGATGAAACAATCTTGAACCATCATCTATCTCGAGATTCTCCCATTCATTATGATGATGTGTTAAGAGTAGCAAATCTTCCCTCAAAAGCTCTTAATCTTTCTTGTTCAATCATTTTCTGTAATTTCTTCGTTTCACGTACTGCTTCTTCCCGTTCGTTCTGTAGTTCCATTACTTCGATTTGCGCGATATTCATACGACCGACAACTTCTTCCATTTCCCTATCGGCTTCGGCAAGAGCAGATTCAAGATTAACCACTTGTTGTTTCAAATGCTCAACTTTTAAATCCTCAGATACAGACATCCCTTTGCCAGAGGTCGTAACGGAGAGACGTGGCACCCTTTTAGCATTTGCGAATAATGGAGACATGGGAGTCTTTGCTCCGAATGAACGAGGAGAGCGGAGTTCCGACTTCACTCGATGAAGTTGGAAATTGTGACTATCCTTGAGATCACGAATCTCATCTTCATGACGAGCGATTCTCACCTCGGATATGTTCTGAGCAGCCATAAGTTGATCCTCGAGAGCCTTGAGCTTAGTCTGGAGGAAAGTAATCTTTTGAGCATTAGCTTTCTGCTCCTTCTCTCCACGCTCAATAGCTTCAGCGAGACGCTGCCTGAGAGTGCTATTTGAAGCAAGTTGAAGTCTAACTTGTCCAGCCAATTCCTCAACTCGTCTTGCTGATTCACGCAGTTCATCTGCCAATTGCATCTCCTCCTGAAGATGTACCTTTTCGGAGTCTCTTAAAGATTCAGATTGCTCCTTGACCGCCTCAAGCTCTTGTTTGACGACATCTCTCTCGTAAATTGCATCAGACAAGCTCCTCTCCAACAGTTCCATAGCTCGTGCAGTAGCTTCATCACCAGAGGCTGAGATTTCAAGAGTCTTGATTCGCTCAAGAGAAGCTGCATAAGCCGATTGAAGGTCCCGATACGATCGCTCAAGTGTCTCAGAGGTCGCGTGTGCGCTCCCAGGTCTAGAATCTATACTCGATCGCTTGATTAAGATATCTTTCTCTTGTAACAAACTTCTTAGCGAACCAATTTCCTGTTCAGCACGATCGAGATCCATTTTTAAGCCACCTAGTCCTTTCTCACATTGCCACTTTTGCTCAATTGCTTCATCCGCACGACGACGAAGGATGTTGATTTCTTCTCTCAAACTTGAAACTTCCTTATCGTATCCTCGCCGCCTTGGTGATTGGTTCAAGGCACGATCTCTTTCCATTTCGAGTTGGCGAATTCTTTTCTCGTTTTCACGATTCTGGTGCTCGTGACGTTCGAGTAAGCTTTTGAGAGCACGATGTAGCGAATCTCGTTGGAGCTCAATATCCTTTACCGTTTGCGCCAAATTGTCTTTGAACTCTATGGCTCTGACAGAGGCCGTCCTTGATAACGATCCAACAGGTGACCTAGCCGTTTTTCCGGTATGTGCAAGAGAGTTGGCACGTTTCAAACCACCTGATCCACCTAAGCCACCCGATCCACCCATTCCACTGAGTCCACCTATACCAGCAATACTCATTATGGATGAGCGGGACTTAGGTAGATTGCTTATACTGCCTATACTATCCTCATCCGATACAGAATTGAACTGACTCATCTCCAATTGAAGTCTTTGGGCGTTTATCAATGTGACATTTTCCGTTCTTAGGCTTTGGAGTTCCTGGGCCATCTTGCTTTGCTCATAGGTCAACCTTTCATGCTCCGCAGCTTGCGCTTCAAGCCCTTCGACACGAGCCTTCAACTGAGGAACAATCTCATCTCGTAAGTTATCACGTTCGTTGTGAGAAGTTTCGAGATCTGCTTTAAGTGCAGTCAAGAGATCTTCAAAGTTTTCCCTAACTTGTTTCTCTTCGGATAATTTGTGGCGAAGATCCTCGCAAGTTGTCTCCAATTCTTTCAGTCGTCCGTTGGTATCAAGGGAATTCATAGCTGCAAGGTCAACCTAAGAAATTAAGTCAATTGCGCGAAAAAAAAAAAAAAAGAAGTGTTCCGATTGAATTACCTGAGCGGCCCTCTCTTCCAAAGACTGGATTTGTGCTTCAAGCTGTTTCCTGATAGCTCGTTCATCCTGCACCTTATTTGTAAGTTCTAACCTAATTGAAGCTTTCTCTTGTTCGGTCTTCCTTTGAATTTTATCAATTTCATCCTGCTTGGGATCAGGATCTCCATATCTGGGAATCACACCTGTCCCAGAATCCGAGAAATAATCGCTCGTTCGCTTGCTGGCATTTGTTCCTGAATTTTGCGCTTCGAGCTGTAACCTGTCTACAAGATCTTCCAGGTCCATCTCTCTTCGTATGGAAGACGCCAGCTCTTGGCTAATATCCTTCAATTCTTGCTCCATTTCTTCAACCAGTGAATTTGTGGGGCTAGGTGTCGCTATGGGTATTTGCAGATATGTGTTTTCGAAATATTCGGCCGCACCTGCATTGGCTTTGGGGATATCGATCGCGGACGGTGGCGCTTTAGTATTATATGTCCTGATATTCGAGTCTTCGAATTCCGAAAGTTTATGCGGAGATACATTTGACGACGGTATGGGAGAGTTTGGAGAGTAATCTGTCTTATCTTCTGAAAAGGTGGTTGTTGAGCTCGATGGGGATACCGCGCCTCCCCAGCTAAATAAAGAACCAAGCTTCCCTGGTGATTTAGGTTTTTGTATAGTCGAAGAAGAGTCGTGAGATTCGTGAGAATAGGTTCTTGCCGGAGCATTAGGTATAATATTATGTGGTGGTGTAGCTTTAGAAGAGAAAATGGACATAGTAGCAGAAGAACCCGGGCGACTGTCTGGGCTTGACTCCCCGTACCAATGACCGGTAGATTCAGAATCAGAACTTAAGGCCGAATCGCTAACCAATCTTTCATGCCTCGAGGCTCCGGGTGAATGTGTATGAGACGGAACTAAAAGGGTCGGACTCTGTGGGCTAAGAATTTGTTCTTCGGGTTCTGACGGTTGTTCTGGTAGCGCTGGCGTCACTGTAGTCCAAGCGATTTGCTCGCTGGAATATCTTCTAAACAGAAGTACGTTAGCATCAATCTGAAACAGTGAATAAGGAAAATCGGATGAACCACTGGTAAACATACTTTGATAATGGTCTTTGTTGTTTCGAAGCACTTTTACTACTCCTCGAACTTTTAGAGCTTCTTGAACTTCTTACTGAACTTCGAGCGGAATTTCTGTTGCTGGAGCTCTCTTTGCTAGAACTTTCTGGGGAAAATGCCACAGCGCTTTTCAAATTAGATGGAAATTCGTAAAGTGTTGGACTATCAGCGACATTCGTATACCTTGAATGCGGCAGATCTGGTTCTGGTAATTCTTCGATAGATGGACTGAAGTATTCGGCCGTGGAATACCTGGTGGAAAACCTGGTTGCCAAGGGCGAGGCACTTACGGGTAAAGGTTTGCGACGAACGGAATTTATTGACGACGTGGAAGCTGTTGAATATGCGCGAGATCGGGCTGCGGCTGACTGTGTTTGTGAGTGCTGCGAATATGAAGGATTCTTTGGTTGAGAATTTGGCCGATGTTGGTTTTCATGTGGATTTGAATTGGTGACCGGGGTAGCTGCGTCCGTGAGATCGGATGGAGTAGATGAATTATTTGAAGCGTAATGAGTCTCAGAATCAGGAGTTGAGGGGAGAGGTTTGGCTCGTATATCTCCTACGAACGCCATTCTTGCTGTGAGGCCCAGATGGCAATCTCAAGACATTAGGGTCTAGATAGGTACCGAAAGAAGAAAAGGGAAAAAGATGTGCAGTCAAGGGAAAGACTAGAAGAGGTTTGGTTCAAAGGGGAGAGAAAATGAGTTATGGCCCATATGGGGAGGGGAGTAGAATGGATCAAAAGAATCAAAAGAGGTTGATCCCCCGAGTGTGAAAAGATGAACGAACGATCACGGATTCACAAGTTCTCGGTAATAATTGATTGGGCTTAATGATGTCCAGGATTTGGAATTGAGGAGTAACTGGGGGGCGGAGGGGGGAGGGGGGACGAAGGAGTAGCAAGTACTAGTAAGTACTCGAGTACTCTCAGAGAAGTCTGATGGTCTTTTTTGTTCAAGAACAACATCAAAATCTAAAAGGGAGCTTTTGAATTAAGATTTACACTTACCAATCACAGTACCTACCTACCTAGTAAACAATACAATTCACCAAAATCATTCTTCAGATGTGAAATGTGCTTTCTCTTTTCACTTCACTTCATTTAAAAAAAGGTTTGACTCAATTCGGTAGTGATCGTGTAGAATATTAGACAAATAATTATAATTTACTACCGGTCGACCAGGGTGAAGGATATAAAAAAAGAAGGGACGCGCTCTCTTCTCTGAACTTTGAAGGTAGAAGGGACCAGGTCCTATTAGGAATTGCGGATAAACAAGAGACTATTACAAATATGGATTAGTCTGATGGGATAAGCGGACAAGTGAAATAAAAACGGAATCAAATGTCAGGTACCATGTATTTTTGATTGGTTGAATGTTTCTTGATGTGGATCTTTTTAGTGAAAATCATCAAAAGATTTCCCATCCAATCTTTTTTTATGGTTTACACAGAAATTATGAATATTGTGATTCGTGAACCGCTTCATCTTAAGTCAATAAACCAATCATCATTTTCATCCGTCATTTCTCTGCCGAACTTCTTCTGTGTGTGCGGCGCCAATATGCATAACCTACCTAGATATGAACACCAATAATTAAATGAATAGGTAAGGAAGAATAACAAATTAACAATAAAGGGCCAATAGATAAAATCTTCTTTTTGCCGGTAGACCCGGTTACCCCTGATTGTAATTGCAGCTGCAGGATGCAGTGATGCCACCTTCTTATCCCTCGAGGACAACAACGTATGATACGTATCATCATCCTCTTTAACCGATGTCAAGAACAATACCAGGTCCTCGGCCTATCTGATCTTCCAATCATATAACAATTGGATTCAGCTTTTCGTACACGCATTTCTCCGAATAATAGCCAACCAGCCTTTTCAATACACCACACCTCATTATGGTTATGGTAGTATTCAGTCCCGTGAGTATATCATCTCAGCATATGCGCCATCAACAGCGGCTATATAGAACTCAATCACGTTGATAAAGCCATGTTCTCCATAGAGAAGAAATATGAGAATAATCGCACAACAATCACCACTTCCGTTTTGAGTGAAACGTTTTACATTGCCTTACATGATGAGGCCTCAGCTAATTTGGTATGTACTACCAAGAAATGACTATTACTATCTGTCTCAAAACGGTTTACTATCAATTCTCGAGCTTATAAGATGTACTATTCTTAGAATTTACCTTGAATTCTCAGTTCTCATGACCTGTCCTCTGAGATTCTAACTTCTGAATCTATACAAAAGCTACTGTACAAAGCTACATCCATCGCAATGGCGTCTCATCCTAGAGGAGTGAACAAAGATCGATGAATAATCCTGAAGATAAGCGCTAAGTATTCTAATTTGTACACTGTACGATTTGATAGCCCGTCCCGATAGATAGATAGTCAGGCAGAGGAAATTACTTGACTCTTCGCTTGCTTTCTGCTGCCATACGTTTCTCCTGTACCTCTATCACAGATTCACAGCCACCAGATCGAAATCTCGTTCAATGTAAGACTTACACAGTTATTATTATTACACAATCCACCAAAATATTCCGACTAATTTTATCTTATCCTTTGATCCTTTAGTCGAGGATCAGAGTAAGGTATCAATCTACCTTCCTTCATCCTAAGATCTTATATAATCGTACAACATCACCGTGATATTCTGATGTCATATCTATCTACTGTATTTGACTGGCTTCACTTCTACCTCTTCATCAATACGAGAAATTTAAAGGCAGGCTAAACTTCTAGAATCTTTCCAATACTTCTCGAACCTGGTGAACCGGGCCTCCCTCTTTCCAAATCCCCAGAATGATATGATATGAAATGAACTTCAACTTGACTAATTTTCATGCATGATCTACAATTAATGATATATATTAATCCGGAAAAATCTAGAAGGAGCAAAATTTGAGAAATAGAATATACTAAATTAATCCTTTCATAAACATTCATCTCCTCTAGTTAGATGTTCTAGCGTGAAGTATCCACCTTGTAAACTATTTCTCGAGTACCTCCGTATATCAACCAACTCCACTTTTCATCTCTTTAAGAATTGATGCATCTACATCTAGATCTTGAAATTTTGATGAAAAGTCTTTTATCTCATTGTTTTATTTTATCACATTATGCTGATTGATATACGGAGTAAGTACTGTACACCCACTGACTGTATAATAAGTATGTAGATAGTAAGGTTACTGAAGTAAGATTCTCCATTCTTAAATCTACTTCCTCTTGTGCTACTTTCACAATTTCATGCGTCGAGCGAAACGTTTTCACTATATGCCTGCCATATGTCAAATCTTTCCCGTCCTGTCAACTCCACTCGTTCATTCATCATCCAATCTTTCACATTTTTCTTCTCATATCTCATTTTCGACCATTTCTCTCTTCATATGGAGTATAAAAATACGTCCCACCTCCTCACAAAACCCAAAACATCAAACATCAAAATATCAAAGAACCATCCAATAATTACCACTCAGTATATACGTACCTACTCCATAAGTAACCAACTCCACCGCAAACCTCATCTCTCATCACCCTCCTCCTCCTCCTCCTCCTCCTCCTCATCATCGCCATCCCTGTACCGATCAATCAATCCCTCTCCACCAAACCCACTCCCAGAATAAAATAGTAAAATGTAAAATACCCCAAAAATCCATTTTATAAACATTAAAAAATAACAAAGATAGATAAATAGACTCCACAGTCTAAGCCTCCCCCTTAATACAGCAAAGATCTTCTGTTTTCTATTTTCTATCTTCTCTTCTTCTCATCTCTTCAAAATTCAAATATGAATCTCTTATCTGCTTTACTAGGTAATAGGTATTATGTGAAGCTTGTACTCCGTAGACACCGTTGATTTTAAGTACTATCGTAGGTATTTTTTGATTTTCTGAGATATTTACCCTTTACCCTTTACTCTCCCTACACTTTTTTTTTTTCATCTTTTGATATCTCGAAGTCCGTCGGGAAATGTAAAAACTGAAAACGAAAAACTAATTAGCTGATTGGTGATAGGTATCTGAAGCTATTGATTTCATCACATATTGCGCGGGTGCGATAACAGTCAATCATCCATCAATCACAACAATAATCTTCTCTCTTGGAAGTTTCTCATGATGAAAAATCATTTAGAATTGGTCACAATCACACAATGAACAAGAATCCCAGCATGATTGTTACCAAGTTACAATCTTATACTCTGTAGTTTACAGATATCTATGAGAGTTTTATTTCTGTCTGATATGGGAGATATCTCTTACTTTCATGAAACTTCAATATCCTTATTTCATGGTCCTGCTCTATAGTTTCTATCATGATTGTTGCTTTATCATGTGTGATTATCGTGTGATGACCACAACATAGTATCATTCATACTTTTTTTATTACCATTCAATAAGAATGGGATCACTCCATCCTCATTTATCCTCATCCGATATTATTGATACTATATATCTACCTACCGGTTGATCTACTTCCTCCTTCCCTTGCCCTCTCTTCTATACATCCATCCATCCATCGTCATCAACCGAAAAAGTTACTCCATTCCCATTTATCTCTCCATATCTCCATCATCCCCTCTCATCTACCTTCTGTCTCTTTCTCCCTCTACCATCTCCCCCTCCCCATCCCCATCCCCACCACCTCTACCTCTTCCCGTCCACCTCACCTACCTCTTCTACCTCTTCCCCTCCACAACCCCCAATCCCCATCCGTCCCCCTCAACCAAAACTAAAACCCCTCTTCCTCCCATCCTCCCCCCCTTCTTCCCCCCTTCTTCCCCCCCTCAAAACCAAAAAAAATAATCACATCACCAATCTATCTATCTGTCCTCGGAGAGGCTCGAACTCTCGACCTTTGGATAGCCAAAGTGATTGTTAACAACCACCTCATATACACACAATCTTACAAGAAGAAAGAAATATGAGACCAACGCTCTACCAACTGAGCCACGAAGACTGATTTTATTTATTTTGATCATGTGATTGTGATGTTTGATTAATGTCACGAAATCTATTTAGCGTCTTATTTGAGGGTGTAGATTTTGAGAAGAGGAGGAAGTGAGGAAATGGAGGAGAATGGGAGAGTATATGTGAGACTTAATACTGACATGGGTATAGAGAGAAAGAGGAGAAGATAGAAGAGAAGATCAAGACATCTCCAAACTTTTATTTTTATATATAAATAATAAACTCCACTAATAATAGTCCACAGACGAAGATATAACTGAGATTCACAAACCAATTAACACTATATATAATCTTACACCCACCTCAAAATCCCTCATATTTACTAATTATACTCATCTACTTCCCACCAGGCCTATATCAATCAATATCCCATTTTATAAGTTAGACATCTATATATTCCCTCAACCTACCCTCTCTCCCTAATTAATAAAAGCTCTTCATCTCCTTTTCTTTTCTTGATATCTTCACATCCTCATCTTCACATCCTTCGACTTTTTAACATACATATCCTCCTTTATCTTTAAGATCTTTAACATCTTAACAGTTCAATCTCTAGCTCTACTCTATCCATCATCCATACGAATATCAAACATACTTCGTCCTCTTCCAAATCCACTCCCCACACCCCCCTCAAACCCCCTTCAACTATTCTTAAAACCCCTCCCATCTCCCATCTCCCCCCCTCCATTAAATCAATCTCAATTAATAATTATTACATCTCAATCTCAGTCTCAATCTCAATCTCAATCTCAATCTCAATCTCAATCTCAATCTCAATCTCAACCACAGCAACATGCATTCAACCTCAATCCCAAACCTTACCCAATATCACGAATCACAAACCTAGATTCCCAAAACGAAAACAAGGACAAAGGCAATACCAAAATCCACCACAAAGAAAAAGAACAATATGAACATCCTACAAAGAAATTTTCAGTACAATAGGATAGGAAAGTGGGAATCCCATGTTTGGGAAATAGGGAATTTTAGGAGTTGATGAGTTTCGTTGTGGTGTAATTTTACATGGGATATGTATCTTGTAAAAGTTGATATACTCCCTGGTGTCCGTAGGTAACTGCTATTCAAAGACTTTAAATGCAATTAGATTTCTCACCAAATCACTCATGTCACTCATCTGTATTAAATAAAAGTAGAGAAGAACAGTCTTAATTCCATTCCCCTCCAAAGAAAAAAAAACTGTTCTAATCATCATATCATATGATGATCATCTATCCTTGATTCAGATGGAATCAAATTGCGTTCCATACACAATAGCAACTGAGAAACCATTTAAAGACAATATGCCCCAGGTGTTCTCCGACTGTATGAAGATGTTGAAGTTCTCCGTAACGCCGAAATGCTATGTATGCCACACACATCCCATCCCCCCAAAAAGTAATAATCCATTACCCGCCATATCTATGGTCTATGTTGAAAGACTTTTATCCTCATTTATGTCTTTTGCTATCCGTCATCCTTGAAAAACAAATAATAAAAAAACACGAGAAATATTGCTTTTATCAAACTTCAAAGCATCTTTGAAAACAAATGTATAAAAAAATTGAATGATATCATAAAAAAACTCCCGCCATATTTTGGCCCCAAAGGTCGTTGAGACCATGCCGTTCATCAATCATTGCGCCGTTAGATATCCGTAAGAAATTCAGGGAATCCTGGTTGTACAAAGACGTTGAGTCATGTACTGATGTTGTATTTTGAGTTTATTATTTGGGTTTAGAACTTGAGGGTCTTTGGCTTCTCCCAGCTGAATTCTTGACTGGTGAAGTGACCGTTCTTTGCAGTCTTGAAGTAGATTGGCTTAGCCAAATCAAGCTCCTTGACAATGACACCAGGTCTCAAGTCAAAGTTGGCTCTGATGATCTCAACAAGTTCATCGGAAGTCTTGCTGGATGTACCGTAAGTGTCAACGAAGATAGAAAGTGGCTCAGCAACACCAATGGCGTATGAAAGTTGAACGAGAGCACGTCTGGCAAGTTTGGCATTAACCAATGACTTGGCAATCCATCTAGCAACGTAGGCAGCGGATCTGTCAACCTTGGAGAAATCCTTTCCGGAGAAAGCTCCACCACCGTGAGCACCCCATCCACCGTATGTGTCGACAATGATCTTTCGGCCAGTAAGACCAGCATCTCCTTGAGGTCCACCAATGATGAAGAGTCCAGATGGTTGAATCTGACAAGATATGTTAGAAGTGTATAGAGAAAGAATTAATATAGCAACTTACGTGGTAGATGGTCTCCTCAGTCAAGTAATGAGCAGGGATAACCTTCTTGATGATCTTCTCCAAGATCTCCTTTCTCAAAGATTCGGTGGTGATGTTCTCGTCGTGTTGAGCACTGACGACAACGGTGTGAACCTTTTGTGGGACAACAGCTCCGTTGTCGTGCTTGTACTCAATGGTGACTTGGGTCTTGGTATCAGGTCTGAGCCATGGCAAGCTTCCGTCTCTGCGAGCAGCGGACATGGCAGCGTTAAGCTTGTGTGCCAATTGAAGGGTCAAAGGGAATAATTCAGGAGTCTCATCAGTAGCATATCCGAACATGATACCTTGATCACCAGCACCTAATTGCTCAAGAGCCTGCTCGTAGTGAAGACCTTGAGCGATATCTGGAGATTGTTCTTCAATGGCAACCAAAACGTTGCAAGTCTTGTAATCGAAACCTTTCGAGGAGTCATCGTATCCAATATCTTTGATGGCTCCACGAATGACCTTTTGGTAATCGAGACGTGCTTTGGTGGTGATCTCACCGAAGACCATAACCATACCAGTTTTGGTGGCAGTCTCGCAAGCAACCTTGGAGAGAGGGTCCTCTGCTAAGCATGCATCGAGAATAGCATCGGAGACTTGATCAGCGATCTTATCTGGATGTCCCTCACCAACAGACTCAGACTATAGAAGATGATCAGTAAACAGAATTCGTTATCGAGAGGAAAAGTCGTCTTACGGTGAAAAGGAAAGTTCCTTGGTTGTGGTGGGAAACTCCGTTGGTTTGAACCATGATTGCGATTGCTTTATGTGAGGGGGTGAAGTGAACGAGGAGAGATATTGAAAGAGAGAAGATGAATAAGAAGAATAAGAAGATTGATTAGAAAGGATGATTTGGGAGAGGAGAGAAAGATGAGGGAGAGGGGAAGGAAGTAGTTAAGAAGTCGAGGGAAATGATCTAGTAGGATGTAAGAAAAGGAAAAGTTTGTGGTAGGGATTTTTAGAGAAGGTGGGGTTTAACAAAGAGAATGTCCGTGCTACAAAATTCAATTGGCTATAAATTTGAATTGCACCATATCTTGCACTTAAAAGAGGCTGGCCGATAGAAAAAGGGCAAGTTTAATACTCACCGCTTTTGGATATATGAATCCTAATATGGACGTATATCCGCAAACTTGTGATAGTAAAAGTACGGAATATGTAAGATTCAAATGCAGGATTCATCCCATCCATCCTCCATCCATGCATTCCATACATAAGCCATCAGAATATGGCCACTTGCAGTTCCAGTTGCCCTTCTCAGAGATGGTTTATAAGGCAAGTCTCACTCATATCGTTTATGAGGTTTTAGATAAGTTGGCAAAATTTGTTGAGTTCATTGGCTTGTTGGTTTGAGTGAGTGGTTCATCGGCGTCAATCAGCTAGGTGTATTCTCTCGGACACCGAATCTGATATTCACATATCCCCGCTCTGAAGCTGGGGTATGTAGGTACTGTACACGTTGCACGTGTGTTTAGAATTCGGAATTATAAAAATTATTCATTAAAGCTTCTATTTAATTCCATCATTATTTGATTGCTGAAGTTTGTTTAGACTAATTAATTTAGGCACATTCGAGTTTGTTGAGAAGCTCGTGCCGAGACAAACCGGTGCTGCTTAAATATCCACCAGGTACTAGTCTCATCCTAGCACGGCTTGTTGGCCCATAGGCAGTAAACTTATTCTCAGCCTTATAGTCGCAGCCTTGCGGAAAAATCTTTATCGCTTCGGCCCAGAAGGCTGAACCATTTTTTTCTTTTGATAGCTACCCCACTATCACCCACTATTTACCAGGACACTCTGCGATATCATTGCTCTCTTAACATCAAAAAACTATTCACATTAATATAGCGAGCCACCATTAATTCAAATCAATCATCAAAATGAGTAAATTTGGCGTCCTAGTAATGGGACCTGCAGGTGCAGGAAAAGTGAGTCTCATGCGCCTTTCTTCTGCTCCGGCTATTCATTATTACAACCTCAACTCTTGTGAATATCGCTATTCTCTTTAAAAAAAAAGTATACTTACCAATCTCTCCTCACTAACTTTAGACAACCTTCTGTACCGGTCTAATAAACCACCTCCAAAACAATCGCCGCTCCTGCTTCTACATCAACCTCGACCCGGCAGCCGAAACCTTTTCCCATGAACCCGATCTCGACATCAAAGACCTCATCTCCCTCGAAGATGTAATGGAAGAAATGGGACTTGGTCCCAACGGCGGTCTAATCTATTGTTTCGAATTCCTCCTCGAAAATCTGGATTTCCTCTCTGAAGCCATCGAGCCTCTCACCGAAGAATATCTCATCATAATCGATATGCCGGGCCAGATAGAATTATACACACATATCCCAATTTTACCTGCGTTGGTGAAATTCTTGACAAAGACAGGCGCATTGGATATTAATCTCTGCGCGGCATATTTATTAGAAGCGACATTTGTAGTTGATCGGGCCAAGTTTTTCGCAGGCACTTTATCTGCTATGAGCGCGATGATTATGCTCGAGGTTCCACATGTGAATATTCTTTCCAAGATGGATTTGGTAAAAGGACAAGTTGCGAAGAGGGAATTGAAAAGATTTTTAGATCCAGATACGTCATTATTGGATGATGATCAGGAAGAAGATGATGGGGAAGGAGAAGCAAAGGATGCGCAAACATTGATGAAGGGGAATAGTTTTCGCAGGTTGAATAAGGCAGTTGCGGGATTGATTGATAGTTTTAGTATGGTATCATATCTGAGATTGGATGTGCAGAGTGAGGATAGTGTGAGTGGGATTTTGAGTTATATCGATGATGCGATTCAGTTTCATGAAGCGCAGGAACCAAAGGAACCAAACGATGAGGTGGAATATGATGAGCCGGATATGTAATAAGGTAGTTTGTTTGGCTGTCGGGGATAGCAAATGGTACTCGATGTGGAATCTTTGGATGGCTACACAAACGGTCTTTCTAAGTATACTTCAATTTTCTATATAGACAGAGGCGCATAGCTGGTTAGGACATGGATTTGAAGAAGGGATATGGAGTTGTGGAGGAATGGTTTTTGATGCATAGCGCGGGCGTTTCTTTGGTCCATGAAATAAATACTAGTTTAAGTAGGTATAAAAGGAATTTCCCAAATATCCTAAAATACGAGATATCTTGTCCAGATTATCCTATGATTCCGTTTCCCAATGTGTCAATTCTTAATCTTGTATAGTTTTGTTTCATATCCCATTGTTAAAAATGTCCTATATTAGCTGATGGTAGAGGCCTAATCAGGATGCTCTACTGTTGCTCTATCATTCATTGCTGATGCCGAAAGCATATATCCCATATCCAATATCTTCGTGTGCTCAACCCAACCAACCTAACCCAACTCTTCCTCTTCATCTAAAATTCCTTCTGGTTTTATTTCCCGTTTCCATTTTCCAGTTTCGATTCCCTGCTTCCTATTCATTATCAAAGACAAACGAACAAACCAACCACCCACACACCCATTAACAAAAACGCCAATCCATCCAATCGATCAATCCCCCATCCCCTTTCTCCCCCAAACAAACCCTACCCCTCCAACTCACCACGTCCTCTCCCTCCTCCTCTCCTCCCTCAAAACCCTCTCATACTCCTCTCCCCACACCTCCCCACCCCCAACCCCCAAGCCCACATCTCCGCCCCGGTCTCATCACCCCCTCTCCCAAACCACCAACAATAGATACCCTACCACACCCCAAAACACCACTCCAAAAACCATTCTCGTCCCCCACGCCATGATTCGCCTTATAAAACTCATGAGCCAGAATATACACCAAATGATTGCGCAGAGGACGATCAGAGCTGTGAGGGCCGGAGATTGCGCGGCGAAGGTTTGGAAGGTGGTGAGGAGGGGGATGAGGGTTTTGAGGAGGGTGTGGTAGAGTGGGTTTAAGAGGTGGAGGGTTTGTGTGTAGGTTTTGTGGAGGTGGGGGGTAAGGGTTAGGAGGGTGGAGTGCGCGTGGTGGATGTAGGGGGTTGTGGTTGTCAGGATGTCTAGAGAGGGGGGGTTGGTTAGTTGAGGTTGTTTGTGGGTGTAGCTTGGAGGGGGGGGTGGGGGGTAGGATAGTTTGGGCTGGGTGGTTAGGTGGTGAAGATATAATAGTACAATATACAAGATAATAAAATACAAAATCATCAAAAATAAAAAACAAAAAAAGAAACGAAGAATATAACAAATAAAAGAAACATAAAAACATACCATCAACCACCGGATACTCCCTCAAAAACTCCATAACAAAACCCATATCCCCATTAAGCAAGCGCAGGAGATTCTCAACAGAAGTCGGCATTTGTTTTTATTTATTTCTGATTTTCGTATCGAGTAAACTTATATCGTAGAAGAAGTTGGCTTGGATCGATGAATCAATCAATCGCAAAGTCCTTTGTCTCTTTCTCTTTTTTCTTCTTCGGGTTTGTTTGCCTTGTCTTTTTCTTATCGAGGGGAGTTTACCAGTTGCGCATAGAGCTTCTTTCCTTCTTTCTTCTTTCTTGCTTGATGACTTCTCTTTTACACGCAATATCCGTCCCGATCGTCTGGTCGTCTTGATCCTTCTATAGCTCGTTTCCTTAACCAGGTAGCTATATAAAAACCTAGCACAGTACCTAGGTATATATAATAAGCGCTCCACGAATCTAAGTTCAGGCGACAATAGAAATACATACCTACTCTAGTGTACGGATGGTGGGAGTATATTCGAGGATATCCAAGCGAAGAGTAATTTATAATTTATACTCTATATTACTAGGTAAGATCTTACCTAGGTATTCAACGAAAAAAATTAAATAGTCTTAAGGTCATAAAAGCAAAAGAAAACAATCAACAGAAAAGGGTTTCAGCTCACACGAGCCATCAATTCAGCTTGCTTTCAAAGAGAAGGGAAAAATTCTGATACGGAATTCTTTTTTTATTTTTGTTGAGAAATTTGTCTATTATTATCGTTATCATTACATACCTATTTGTTTATCAGATGCGCGAGGAAAAGAAGAATATCTCCCGGTGCTCCACTTACCATTTATTTGCTTGCCTTGCCGATTAGCGACCCGTGCCGGCGGCGAAAGGTAAAAGATAGCTGCAGAAATGATCATTTAAATCAGTTGAAAGATATTCAGAGAGATGTTATAATTTATAATTTATATATATATTCATATCTCTCTACGATTTACTTACTAGGTAAAAGAAAGCATATGCCATATAACGAAGTGCGAATCGCTCACACAATACAATACAATACGCCAATGCTTATGCTAAACCCTATGCCATCCATCACCCAACCATCCTCAGAGCCATAGTTTTATGTCCAAGTAAAAAAAAAAACTCCTGTCAAATGTAATCATTTCAAGCCAAGTCATCAATATCATCATCATTCCATCCTAACGCCTCATAATATGATACCTCTTCCTTATAAAGTTGTGTAGGTTTCGTCTTTTCTGGTGCTACTGGCACTTCTCTTAAATTCTCTTGGTCTTGATGCGAAGGGCCAAAGGGGTGAGTTTTGCCCAGTTTCCACTCTGATATCTTCCCTAGAGGTGTTTCCTTAACGGGCGTTTCTCTCAGTGGTGTTTCTTCTATGCCATTATACAAAGTAGAGGATGAAGATCTTTTTATTGGTGTTTCCAAAATACCTCGTGGGATAGCTGAGGAAGGTCTTTTTACCACAGATTCAGGAATACTGTTGAATAGTTGTGCGCTAGAGCGACGCATTTGCAATGGTGAAGGTGGTATTTCATAATCGGTGTCACAGCTTTTGAAATTATTCTTGGGTATAGACGCTGTAGAAAAGGATTTGCGACTTGGAGTCGCTTGTACGGAATCCCGAAAGGGGTCTTGACCATATGCTGGACGAACCTTGGATTGTGGTATGGTGGGTACGCTTGATGGAGGGACAATACCAACCTCCATCTGCTCAAAATCCCTCGATCCACTGAGAGTTGATTGAGATTCGCCGAAAACGTCTTTTCGACGATTATTCCTGGGTGTGGCCTTGATCTGTACCGGTTGAAATCCTTGGAATAAGGGATTTCTGATGGGCTTTTTGGACTTCCGCGGATGTCCAGCCGAGGCAGATCTTCGTTCAGCAGTCTCGACCAAGGATTTGCCAGCTAGCTCACGATTTGGCTTTTTGAGTGCTGAAATGGCATCCTTCAACTCTGCATCAATAGCAGCTTGCTTCTTTGCTTTTGAGTTAGCGTCTGGGATAAGTGTACTCATGTCAATCTCTCTTTGTGAAAATCTTTTCGAATTCAAAACTCCACCTCTATTAGCATGAAGGGGTTTGGACTCTGCAAAGGGTATACCAGACAAGGATGGTGCCTCACTGGCCTCTCTCTTAAGACCAGGAATGGTAGGATCGGTAGCAGACCTCATTAAAGAAATGGCTCTGTTCGACCCTATCGACATACTTCGTCTCTCTCTATCATCTGTCAACACACGTTGGAGACTTTTTCTTTGCTTTACAGGAACAGGACGCTTAGTGACTGTTCCCGGTCGAGTAGGTGTATTTGAGAAACTTGCAGATTTAGAAATCCAAGGTTTTGAAGCAGATTTGGTAATTGGTCCTCCAAGTTTGCGATTTATGGCATCACAACGGTCAGGGAGACGTGCTGAGAAGAAAGGCACAATAACTTCTATGCAAAAATCCTTGAGGATATTATCAGTGTGATTTACGCTTTTGGCAGATGTCGGATCTGAGCTTGTCTCCGGAGCTTTGATGGCTTCAGTTGCAATGGACTGCCAAATGCATAATCGATCAATGTGGACATCGATGAGCATCGTGAGATGGTCCTGTTTTCTAGTTTTGGGTGTCCGTTCTTTGCTTTGAACAATATCATAACTTGGTAGACCTGGTAAGACTCCCTCCACGTTCTCTTTCGTCGAAGCTAGAGGTTGTAGAGCAAGAATCTCGAGAATCACAATCATTTGAAGTTGCGTTTCGCGAATACGTAAATTAGCTATGCGAGTTTTCGCGATCTCGTCTTTCGATGATCCTGGAGCTCCGGACTCTATCTCCTCATCATGACCAACCCACCATTTTCCAATGAGTGACTCCTCATTTGGGTACAAACCATTCTTTCCAGGTTTCATTTTCTTATTGCCCTTTCTTTTTTTGGGTTTAACTGTCGCATCGTCGGCACTTTGATCGTGTATATCAATCGCCGAGACACAGGCAGGTACACCATCACGATATTTCTTGTCGAGAAGTGTACTAGATAGTACAAAGCTTTCTAAAAATGCAATGTGATCATTCATATCGAGATTTGCGTCAAAATCGAGGTGGAATGCCGCACGTGCTCGTGATAATGGACCTTTAGCAAAATATGCTAGTGAGGTTTTTGAGAGATAGAGTGATTCGAAGTACTGATTTCTGATGTTATCGAATATCTCAGGAGCTGTGGCTTGTGTTTTCGTCTCCAAGGCGGGCAAAGAAACGGTTGCTTGAGAGTCATTTTCAGCCTCGGGTACGGGTAATGATTCAGGAGCAACTGATTGAGGTCGGGGCTCTGGTAATAGTGGAGTAGATGGCCGTTTTATCATAGACTGTATTGCTTCGATGGCTAGTCTTTTCTTCTTATTATATTTGCTCCCCTCTGGTGTGATGAATGACTCTGTCGAGGTTCCCGAATGGGCGGAGCCTAGAAGCATTCCCTTTACCGGTACATTTGGGCGCTCGGTCTGGGCCACAACAGCCGAAGACTTCAATTGATGTATGTTGATCCAAGAACCGAGTTGTAAAATGACATATAATCCTCGCGATTCTCTCTCGACTGCGTATAAAGTACGACTGTCATCCAATCTAGCTATGAGAACCATTGGTTGATTTCCCATTCGTTCCTCCAATTCCAATATCTTAACATGAGTCTCGAAAAGCCGCGATTGAGGCAACGGATTACTTGTAGATCTAATATCGAGATATGAGAGAGGTAAATGTGATCGCGATAATAGTATTAAAGGTTGAAGGGTTCGGGGTCGAGTGTTGAGTTTGGATGGATATGGCTATTTTCAAATAAGATATATGGCTGCTCAAACATTCATTTATACTGCCTACCTTAACAATAAAAGTATCCTTAAGCAAGTCCTCCAAGGAATTGCCATCTCTCTTCCGCTTCTTACTCCCTAGGCTCGCTATGTCATCTTGACCAATTGATTGTGAGCTTGGAGTCAAGACAGCAGATTGTCGACGCGCTTGATGAATCGACGCGTCGGGCAAAGAGGATGCATCTTGACTCGACATAGCACCCAAATAGTGATGTTTGCTATATCATGAGGAAAGTATTGTATACAGAGATATCTAATTGATACAATGCAAAAACTGTTTTGGAAAGTTATGTTGTTGACGAACAATGCTATGGGGATACAAAATCAATCAATCACAATTTAGCAATATGATATTTCCATGTCCACACGCGTTCCACACGAGACCAAAGTTTGACAGGGATTATAAGCACTTTAAACTTTTGAGCATCGGAACCTTTTCTCCGATGCATGCGCACGATCGTTGGGAACATTTCTTCTTTGTACTCGAGCATTACATGCTATTATAATATTAAAGCAGCCAGCTCGTCAAGCTTTCTGATATTTCGGCTCGTACAGTTCGTACAGTTCGTACTAACTCCCTGCAATTGATTGATTGATAGATAGATAACAGAATACTGAATAGAATTGGTTGACTTGGGGATCTGGGGTTGAAAGCGAGAGTTTTCTTGTTCATGGCTTGTTGTCATTATTATTTTGAAGCCAAGCACGCAAACCACTAGGGAATCGGGATAGCTCTCGGCGCTAGAAATGCTAAGATGGATGAACGGAATAATTAACATCAAGGGAGTATGATATAATGCCCGAGTATACTATGTAGACACTTTCATCATCTTTCATCTTCTGTGGCGTCGGTGCATACCTACCTTGACTTGAACACACGCATATGTGCTGTCCATATTTGGCTACATCAGCCTCAAAATTCTCGAGCCTCGACACATCAATATCCTATCAGACATTCTACGTAGTACAGGCTCGAGTAAAGATTCCCCGATTGTGACATCCATGGATATCAGTGCTCCCCCTTTGCTCACTTCCATTACTCCCGAATCGAGATGCGTACAGTTTCCTATATGTATACAGCTTGGTGAGTTGGGGCTTAGCTTAAATGATTCACTTTGAAACTGTTCATCAATGGGTATCATGGAAGAGTGAGGAACAGGATCGTCGTAGGGCGTGAGTGGCGAAAGAGACAAGACAGGAACGGGATCTCCGCGGGGTTGATTTGTTTTGGTGTGATGGTCCATATATTTTTCTCTCGGCGAGTAGAGTAGACTGTAGAGCAAAGTGGATAGAATACTTAGGTAGAGAGGATACAACGGATATATATCTATCCGGAATCTAGAATCTAGCATCTAGCATCTTAGCACGCTACTTACCAAGTAAATAGTAATTATTAAAGAGTCTATATCAATAAAATACCGAGCATTTGGCCAACTACTACCTAGTTCCTATCTACATAAGCATCTAAAAACCTTGGTGCTTTTAACTTGGGACTTAACTCAAATCATTCACTTCGGTATTCGGGTGTCGATCAGCAAATCAAAATCGTACCCAATGCTAGTGGTAGTCTGATATAGTTCTCCGTAAATTCTGAATTTCGATCCCGTTCACGATCCATATTTCATTCATGAAATTGATATCCATAAATCAAAATCGGATAATTTTGTCTTTAATCGGGATTTTAATAATCTACCAATCAATCAATGAATCCATGAAAATCAATAAACCCAATCAACCCAATCACATTTGGTTACCTGAGCTGCTCTTACTTACCTGAGCTTAAACCGACAATAGTTTCCCTTTACATCTTTTCTTTTGAAGCTTTTCAATTCTTTAGTTTCCTTAGTTAACCTTAGTTAACCTACGACTTACTAAAAGTACTTACCTAGGTAGAGTAATCTTTTACATCCATCCTATAATCAATTCCTATCTACGACTTTCCGTAGGTAAATATCCATCTGCCCACCCAGATACTACTCCTACACCTCCATTTTCCCCTCGATTCAGCTTTTTGCCTCTTACATCTATCTAACTACCTACTACCTAGTATCTTTGATTTTTAATTAAAATTTCTCTCATTGTTTCTTTTCTTCTTCCTCTTCTTCCTCGAATTAAAGTTCTAGACAATCACTATAAACAGTACTCCGTACCACTTCACTTCACAACCCCCCCTGCTTTATCTGTACCAGGATGACTTCCTATCGACGCTAGGCAAAGGGCAAATTACTTTTTGACAGCCGCAACATCTGACTTTTTCTAATAAATCCTCAGTGCAACTCTTGGTCATGAGCTCGGAGATTTCACCGCGTGCTGTACGCTTTACACACGGGGACGACGGCCAAAGATTTGAATCATTAAAATCTTCGGTGATCATGGAGCGTCCACATATTGAAACCAGCGATTCGGCGGGCTCAGGCTCTTCTGCAGATTCACAAGGCTTCGTTCAACATTTAAGCCCTGATGCTGCACACGATGTGCATCCCGATACTTTTCTTCCCATCGATCCTCGCCCCCAAATGAATACTATGAATTCGAGCATGCGAAGTCGAGGCAGCAATTCGGAAACAAATGGTGCAATATATAGTCGCGAAACCGCCTTCAGTAATCCACAACAAACTCCGTTGAATGGCGCGACCGCCAGATCGCAGAGGCCCACGGCACCAGCTCGAACTCCTTCGAGTACATACGCGCCCGCGCGCAGACCTCCACAGGCTCCATACATGTCAATCTCGGATCGCCATCGATCTGGCTCAACCTCCTCAAGATTTAACAGACAGGATCCCAGTGGCGCATATCGTGCGCAAGAAAGGGCTTATGTGCAACGGTTAAGGCAAAATGAGCCATTCGAATATTTTGAACCTTATACCCCAAGTCTCGGATATGGAACAGGATCAGATACCGAGGAAGAATCGCCATCAGAGCTACAATTCGACGCCGACCCCTTCGACCAAGAGACTGTACTTTTTTATAACAATGATGATATACAGCCGACGGTAGAGGACTTGAAGGATCCCGCAAATAGAGAACGTCTGGAATGGCATGGGATGTTAGCCTCTGTATTGACGGGAGATGTGGTCAGGCAGGAGAAGAAACGTCTTATTGGCAATTCAGAAAATAAAGCAGAGAATATTGGCACTGAGATCTGGCTCGGGATACGATCAAAGATATGCGGAAGAAGTTTAGGAGCCCAGCGACGAATACTAGAAGATACACGGGCTAATCTTGATACCGTCCTGGAGGAGATTATTAAGTTTCAGGTGCAAGGTGAGAGTGAGGCTGGAAAGTCACCCATTGATCAAGTACGGGACATAGTCGCAAAAATTGAGAAGTGTGAAAGTCTATACCCATCTCGCACTGGCTTGGAAATGGCGAACAAATTGGCAGCGTCGACGCAATTCGCTGCCACTTGCGATGCTGTCATATCATGGCATAATACTACCGAGCTCATTAACATTGAGCTTGCTATCCTACAAAAGTGGGTAGGGAATCCCGAACTTGACTTCAACAAAGTGAGACAGCGCTCGCCTTCAGGGCATGGACTTTCCGACGAATCATCGTTCATAGATAGGTTGCTCAAGGAGGATGGCTTGAGATCTTTGCAGGGTGATAAAAGCATACTTCTAGGTGTATCTGAGGTCATCATGAAAGCTAAAAATACACTTATTAAGAACTCGGAGGGGTTCGCTAAACGCCATTTACCTCCTTACATCGAAGAATTACTCACCCTCATAAACTTTCCTTCACGCCTGATCGAAGAGATCATCAAGGTTCGGCTACAGTATGCAAAGAAAATGCGAGATTCCACCCAGCAAAACGCGATGATGGCTGAGCAAATGATTTCACAGTTCAGAATATTACTCAAACTTGCCATACTGATTAAGCAGGAGTACCTAACCATATCAAATCCTGAGCCTGGATGGGATTTACCACCTTGTATAGATGAGTCTTTTGACCAGGTAGTTCTGGATGCGCTCAAGTTTTACTTCAAGATGCTCAATTGGAAACTTGGTGGAAACAAAAACACTTTCAAAGAAGCTGAAGTTCTTGAGCAAGAATGGGACTTTTCTAATGAGATCGGACGACATTTACAAGGCGGTGATGTTGAGGTTGCGGAGCAATTTAGTTCTCTAACCCATAAAGCCTTCTTTCGCCTGAACACCACTTTTGAAAGAGAAATGGTGAGGAAACCAAAGGAAACGGCTGCCGAGATGACAAAGCGTTACAAGCAGAGTCTAGACTCCGTTCGTGTGCGACAGCGTATGTTGCAACGATTTTCCAGGGTCCTGAGTGATCGTTTCGAGAACTCGACGGATTTCAGCATTGCGATGAAGCAAAGTGGCTTGCAAGAACTGTACTCGAGGCTTATCGAAACCGGTCACTTTTTGGTTTATACCGCGAGCATCGAGCACGATGGTATTTTCCTCATAGCCTCTCCTTCTTTGTACAACCGACCTCAGGACATCCAATCAATCTTAGGAACATGCTATCACACAGAAGATGTACAAGAAGATACTAGCAACCCTTACATATTAGTTCTTCGGCCCGAAGTCCCAATAGGATGGGACGGTCGTCAAGTCGATTCGGCTTTGATAAACATCAACATAGATCTCAAGGTGGGACATCTTAGACTTATCGCAGATGGGTCGCAAGCCAGATTATCAAATGCTCGGATGGCATTCTTAGACTCCATCGGCTTACATCTAGATATGGTGGTTGAACAAAGATCACATCTCAAGAAAGTTCACATCAAATTGACTGACATTAAGAAAGTCGTGTATAAATTATCGAACCTGATCATGGACAGTGTAGAAATTGTCCGAAAACAGACGGAAGGGCTAGAGTGTCAAGAACTTATCCAAACCTGTTTCATCTTCGCTACAGAGTTTGGCCAGAGGTCTTTACCTTACATGGATCGGAACCGGAAACAAATGAACAATATCAAGCTCACAAAGATTGCCCTGGATTGGGTGAGCTTTATTTGCGATGACTGTGTTCCGACGGATCGTAAAACTTTCAGATGGGCTGTTCTTGCCTTAGAATTTGCCATGGGTATGACCCAAGGTCAGCATATATTAGCACTTGGAGAAGACGAGTATACAAGGCTTCGATCGAAAGTCTCGGGATGTATGTCTCTGTTAATTTCACATTTCGATATTATGGGTGCAAAATCAAACCTGGCCGCTCAAGCAGAGAAACAGCGCGTGGAAACATTGAATGGCCAATTTAGGAAGATGGACATTAGTAGAATGGCTGATGATGAGGAATCGGCCGCATTTGTTCTTAACCAACGCCTTGAACTTATTGCTGAACTCGATGAGGAACGAAAGGTCATAGAGGCAGAAAGGCAAGCCCTTGGCAGAGTTCTTGAAGAGAATAATGAAGCAGATCGATCTCTCACACATCTTTCTGCTTCTCCATCTAATATTAATATGCGCTGGCAACAAGGAAACTTCGTTGGTGGCGGTACCTTTGGATCAGTGTACGCTGCGATCAATCTGGACTCGGGTCATCTTATGGCTGTGAAAGAGATTCGTCTACAAGACCCTAATCTTATCCCAACCATTGCTGCTCAAATATCGGATGAGATGCACGTCTTGGAGGTTCTCGATCATCCCAACGTTGTTTCATATCACGGAATCGAAGTTCATCGCGACAAAGTCTATATTTTTATGGAGTACTGTTCTGGTGGGTCACTTGCAGGTCTTTTGGAGCATGGGAGAATCGAGGATGAGCAGGTTATAATGGTATATGCCTTGCAACTACTGGAAGGTCTGGCATATCTTCACGAAAGCAGCATCGTTCATCGTGACATTAAACCGGAAAGTAAGTTTTCTCCGGCCTTCTTCAAATCACGATCATTTATCTAACCATGGCTCTAGATATTCTCCTTGATCACAATGGTGTGATTAAATATGTAGATTTCGGTGCTGCAAAGGTCATTGCTCGTCAAGGTAAAACTCTCGTTACCGCGACTACGGCCACCCTCGCCAACAGAAATAAATCCATGACTGGTACCCCTATGTACATGTCACCTGAAGTAATCAAAGGAGAGAATCCAGGACGGCCTGGCTCCGTCGATATCTGGTCACTAGGCTGCGTTATTCTTGAAATGGCTACAGGTCGTCGTCCATGGACGTCTCTCGACAACGAATGGGCCATCATGTACAATATTGCCCAAGGCAACCCTCCTCAAATGCCATCACCCGATCAACTCAGTCCACAAGGTATTGATTTCATCAAGAAATGCTTTATTAGAGACCCCAAAAAGCGCGCTTCGGCGCCGGAGCTCTTGCAACATGAATGGATTGTTGCGATTAAGAACCAGGTTTCCATCGAACCACAAACACCAAGCGATAGTGGAAGCTCTCAGTCCAGTGCTAGGGGAAGTTTTATGAATTGAGTACTGATGAGTGTTTGCCTTTGACTCTTCCTCTCCGCAGTTATGATATCTTGCTTCTACTTTTCAAACGAAAAAATCTTCCCTTTGTATTTGCCTTTATCAATATTATTCTTCTTTTGGTCGTTCGGGAAAAGCGCAGTACATGAAGCGTCTTTTGGGAGGAATTGGCTTTGGCACAATGGTCGAATCGGAATTGCATGAGGGATATACATAAACACGAGAATTTTTTCATCAGCGATGAGTTGGGAGTCGGTGTTTTTCTTTTTCTTAGCATATATGTGTTTATGGGGAAAAACTGGGACTCCTTTTGACAGTCTATTATTTGATTTGTGCGGATGTGAATGTAGTGCCGCATTGATATTGAGTGGTTGATCTGGAGAAGAAGGTCAAAAGGTTGATTCGAGAAGTTTTTATGGATGAGTGAGTGAGAGGGTGGGTGGGTGTAAATACATGCACATAATCAAAAGATAAGTCGAGATTTGTGGGTTAGGGAGGACCAGCGTATAAGCGGTTTGAGAATTGTAGCGGCTAAGGATGAGGTTTATGGAAAAGTATAGATAGATGTTGTGATGGAGAGATGGGAGAATGGAAGGATGGAAGAATGGAAGAATGGAAAATGGGAAAGGAGTGGTAGTCAGTGATATAAGTAATCTACCTCCTTATCTACTTACTTGTAGCAATAAATCACATCAGCCATCAGCAGAAATAATTAAAAGAATTATAATTTGCTTACTGTCTGTCTGTCGATATGACGGTGCTGTTATGATGAGAATTGGTTTGGGATCTTGGTTCCTTGTTTGTTATATCTCATACTCAAGCTAGTCTTTAATAAAAACCAAAAGCTTAACAAAGTATATTTTTACACCAAAAATCATATATTCCAAAAATTTATATAAATTCAATAAATAATCATATATATTTTAGATTTCAAAAATCCAATAATTAGATATTTATCAAAAGTATTATATTTGATCAATTTTTTATTTTCAAGTATTAAATTATATTTTGAAAATCTTAAATATATTAATTTAAAAATCAAAAATCTTAAAATATTGTAAGTTTTTGTTACGATCACGGATCTTACAGTAACCGATCGTGTGCTTATGAGATGCGATTCAATCAAATTAGTATGGAATTAAGGTCATGTGAGGATCTGAAGAGCACAGACTCTGTTATTATATGATTCCCACCGATCCCACCGATTTAAATCAAGTGGGAGCGATGGGATAGGGAGTACGAAGATCTATATAGCTAGGAAGGATTCCTTTATTGTAGAGCTTCGTGCTCAAGATCAATCATTTAGTATACTCTACTATTAGTTACGAATTGCATACCATTATTGTCATTACTTAAAGTCCCTGCTTGACGCCTAGTTATAAACCACCTCGAGAGCCTAGAGCACTTCCACGTGATCTAGACGGCAAACCTCGTAACAAAAGCCCAGTACAACAAGTCAAGTGAAGAAAAGAACCATAGTATAGTGATCTTAATACCTACTGAGTGTTTTAACAGCACTTCACAAAGACAAAGAAGAAAAAACCATGTCGGTATTTTAAATTTTTATAATCTCATCATCATAAAATAAAGTAAAAAGTAATATCTACAAGTAGGTTAAACCAAAAAAGACGATAAAGACGAAATAAATTACGAGAGGATCAAAGAAACATGAAAAGTTGATCTAAGACCATTACTATATCTGTCTATAGGTAGGTAGTAGCTACGCGGAATCGCTGTACGTCCGTCTATTAAAAGACAAAAAACCAAAAAAAAATCCACGCCAGACAAAAGATCCAGATTAAGGATCTAAAATTTCTCAGACTTCCATATCTTGAGCCGAATGTCTAGCTTCTTTTTCCTGACGAGAAGGTGTTGCCGCATTTTCGCGACCCGAGTATTTACTTCCAGTTTCGGATACGTCATTCAAGACTTCACGAGTAAGCTCAACATAATCATAAGCGAACTCGCCAATCTCAGCATCGTCGATACCAAGGATTTCGGCTTCTTCAGTCGCGCGGAGTGAGAGACCGGGGATGAGGTTCATAACAAAGAGGATGATGCACGTTCCACCAAAAGCGTAAACACCACCGGAAATAGAATCCGCAAGTTGGTATCCGAGTTGGACCCAATTTCGGTTAAGCCATCCACCTGGGATCTCGGTGAAACCATCAAGATGAGCTATGTAATCGGCAGCGAAGAAAGCAGTGAGGATATTACCGATGACTCCACCAATGGCGTGTTCAGCAAAGATATCAAGAGCATCATCGATTCCGAGAACGAACTTGAGCTTGGTAGCATAGTTAGCACCAGCGGCTCCGACAACACCATAAATGACGGCAGCCCAGGCAGGAACGAAACCAGATCCTGGAGTAATAGCAACGAGACCGGCAATAACACCAGAGCAGAAACCGACAGTTGACCATTTGCGTTCAAGACGATAATCGAGAACACACCATGTGATACCACCGACACAGGCAGCCAAGTTGGTGACGACAGCGGCCATAATAGCACGCATGTTAGCTGCAAGAGCAGAACTAAAGAACATTAAAGTTAGCTTGATTTTGGTGAAAAAAGTGTTGCACTCCAAGTGATCTGCAATGAAACATTACGTAAAGTTACATGTCTCATCACACAAAAATTGAGTCGAGCAAAAAAGTGGAATAAAACATACCCAGCATTGAAACCGAACCATCCAACCCACAAGAAAACAGTTCCAATGACAATGTGTGTAACGTTATGTGGGCGGTAATTCAATTCGTGAGTACCATGTCCACGACGTTTGCCCAACATGATACTGTATGCGAGGGCTGCACAACCCGAAGAGATATGCACAGGAGTTCCACCAGCAAAGTCGAGACCACCCATTTTGAAAACCCATCCGGAGGCATTCCAAGTCCAGCAAGCAATTGGATCATAGATTATGGTTGACCAAACGAACATGAAAACAATGGTGGGAAGCATGCGACCACGTTCTGCGACAGCACCAACTGCGAGAGCTACAGTAATGGCGGCGAACATACCCTGATAGACGGCAAACATGAGATCGGGAATTTTCGAGGAACCGACTGATGGTGCTGCAAGGACATTTCGGAAACCAACTACAAAGAGTAAGTGGTTAGTGCTTACTGTTGTGCAATGTTCTAGAAGAAGTTGTACTCACTATTTTCCAAATCACCAATGTACTTTCCAGCGGTGTGAGAGAATGCAAGAGAGTAACCCCAGAAGAACCATTGGAAAGAAACCACAGCAGTAGCCATGATTGAGAGCCAAATCAATGACAAGGCAGACTTTCTACGGGCAAGACCAGAATAGAAGAAACTATGAAGATCACAAGATTAGTCTCTGTAGTACAGATATCCGTGTTTTCTTCAGGTACATACCCGACACCAGGAATCATAAGCAAGACTAACGCAGTAGAAGTGATCATCCAAGCAATATCACCAGCCTGTGGCACGAGTTAGTTTCGGGACCCAATTTGAGGGATGTTGTACGCAAAACTTACATCATAAAAGATGTTGAGATCCTCAGTTAGGGAATCACCTCCAGCTGCATTGGTACCATTGTAGGGAACATGAATTGTGTAGTTGAGTGCGTCAAGATCGACGCCATCAACGATTAAAGACATGTTAAATATTTGACCTCAGTCCCCAATGGTGAACTTTCTTTCGGCAAGCAAGGTGTAGTTGCTTTGACCTCGAAGTAGGAGATGGTCAGAGGACAAAGAAATGTTAATATGTAGTTGCTAGTAAGGAAGCTAGTAAGCTAAGCTCACAGATCGAAGGTTGTCGAAGAGGTTGCAAGGGAAGAGGAGGAATATTGCAGATACTGTAGTAGAAAGTATTATCGAAAGATGGCCGAGGTCGGATAGAGTGCCGGGTTGTGAGTAGGGCTGTGAGATTTAAGAATTGAAGATGGGATGAGATACGGGCGAGTTCGGGAAGGGAAGGGAAGGGAAGGGAATTAATTATATTGAGGAAATTATCTAGATAGATAGATACTGTAGTTGCAAGTTGGAAAAGTGAGGCTCATGTAGGACCTCAGGAACTTTGTTGCAATGGGTGACTTTATTATTCAGCCTTGATATGAAGGTTTTGGTGAATGTGAAATGAAATGAAATGAAATAAAATGAATGAAGTGATTAATATTGTCAAATCACAGATATAACTTAATAAGTCACTAGGGATCTAGCTGACACCTTGGGAAGCACAACAACGGAAAAAAAGAAAATTGAGGAGGGGAAGTGAACTAGTTTTATGCATTCAGGTCAAACAAGCCACAAGCCATTGATCATGAACATGCAATGCTATGCGATGGATGCCATGCCATGCGATGCTTACATACCACCTTACCCTGGCTGTGCTTGCAGGTAGACTCTAGAGCTCTACACGATGTGGATGTGTATCATGATCATGACAAGGAACGCTTATTAAAAGGAAATAAAGGATGAAATGTCAGGCCAGAGATAAGTGAACAACAGCAGAAGTAAAAGCTTCGAATAGAGATCTGATTCGTCTTTCCATTCATCTTTCATCAAATTAATGGCCAACAAGGACCAACGCTTGCTTTATTTGTCTGGGGTATCTACGAGTATCCGAACCCTTATTCTTAACCTTTCTTAGATAAAACACTATAGAAGATAGCGCGTCCTTTCTCCATTGGGTTTTGGAATTCCTGCATCTGGATTGAATTCCGATATTGAAAGTGATGTTGAAAATTAACATGAAATTTTCCTATCTTATCTTCTCTTCAAATCAAATCCCTTCTTGCAACACTTGCATCTTCTATAAGTCAGCTGTTATCTATCTTCCCTTCTCATCTCTTTTCTATCATCGAATCCAAGAAAGAGAAGAAAGGAATGATTCCTGGATCAAGCTCCTCCTTGTGTAGCAATCCAACTTTCAGCCTGCCCTTCACAAAAAGAGCAGAAAGGTAGAGATAGGAAAGGTCAAATTACGCGGTTCTAGCCTATCAAAGTTCATCAATTAAAGACAGGCATGATTGAGGTAGTTTCCTTTCACGGTTAGCTTTAGATAAGAAGATCCGACTGTTGGTACCGATGATGATTGGTTCATTTTTGGTAATCCCCTCGTGGTTTAGAAATGTCTTTTACTTCTAAAATATGTGTGGCTCGCCAAGATATCGGGAGCAAATCAAACTAAGGGGAACTATCAGCCTTGAAGAACATGTGCCAAGATCTTCATCTAGCCAGGGCCATTAACTTGTTAGAAAGTTCACATGTTTTTCTAATGAGACAAGAACATGATTTGTGGATGAATGGGCAAGCTTTCTGGGGGATTTACCTGATGTGAATGAAAAAAATGGAACATGTTGGGTTGCTTTTTTACTATGTTACTATGTACTACGAACTTTGGAAAGACATGAAAGGAAGAAAAGATTGTAGATCTAAAGTTGAATCAGCGAATCGGATATGATCCATTCAACCTCACCTATCTACTACCATCAGACCCTACGCACTAAGTACCTACCTACTACTAGGTAACCTTACTACAGTACTAGGTAGATATTCTTGTATCATATTACAAATATCCACTACTAAAATTTAACATCTAGAATGTTAAATATTGACTTAATTATTTTATGATACAATAATCCCTCGGTACACATCTCACTGATTCTTACAGCCTTATAGTTCCACGACTGATAGAAGCGAGGCTCACTGCTTGTAAAGGAGTTAGTTGTACTTGGGGTATGTTGTACAGAAGTCAGCAATCCAGATTTGGAAGCCTCAATACCTCTACAGAAGTAGTACCAGTAGGTGGTATATGATCCATCCATCATCCTTCCTGAACTCCCTTCACATAAATGATGAAAGAGATGACTTTACACTTTCTGATCATAAACAAAAGGGCAACATCGCAAGATGAGAAGCGCGTATATCCGTAATTCTATATTCCATAGTCCATCTCAATTGGTCTAGTCCAGCCGATATCTATAATTGCTGAGGAGTTGCATTTATAAGTGGAAAATGTGTGGACCTTTTGTACGGAAATCAATGGATTCAATTAGCTTTATCAGTGGATCTCAGTTGGTCCAAGAGTCTACTCCGTAAAGGTTCAATACAGCACAGACAATATCGTATGAACCGTGGATGATGACTTGATTTTAACTTTTATTTGAAACTAAAAACCCACCACACGCTTTCCAGAACTTCTATAATTCCACATTTGGAGAATCATCGTGCATCTAGTTGCAAATAACGTCGCGTTTAGACCATCTTGAGGCTGGAAAAGCTACACACGATCATAGGAACGATGACTTTTACGTGCAGAGCAGGGACAGTTTGACTGTACAACATGCATGCATTCATAAATATTGCTCCAAGAAGACGTTGGATTCTACCGGTTGAATTCATCTCTCAAATGAATATGTAGCTGAAACGTGTGAGCTAACTCTGCCCCCTTGGCGCATCTTCCATTCGGTATATTCGCCCGAAACTACCAGGAAACATTAAACCATCTTTGTATACGAATACATACCTCGATGCGAATACTACGTCCCGGGGAGAGAGACAAATTTCCAAAATACCCACAACGGCTCATCGACAAAGAAGCTTAAGAGACGGGAACTTATAGTAGTTTCATTCATCGAAAATCCATTCTTACGCCTCTTCGACACGGGCGGTTCCGCTTGAACTTGAATTTTAATCATTTGCCACGAGTCCACGACATTATCAACGCACCATCCATCATTTGCCTTCATATCCGAGTTCCAACATTTTTGGGGATCTAAATGGCGGGTCCCTCCCATTTTTGGAATCCTTAAGCCGCGTTACCATGCGAGAGGGAAATAGACCGAGATAAGAGTTATTTTGAACGGCTTATTATTTATGTTTCTGACCAAAAATATCGAGTCATGAGAAATCTTCGCGAATGGATTTTCAAGTGATAATCATAAGGCACCAACAAAGAAAAGGAGAGTTTTTAACCCCACGAGATCCATGCATCACCACGAGATTTCATGTATTGGGTAGGGGTTACAGAGGGGCCAGGAATTTACCTTGTCGTGCGCCCATAAGCAAGTCGAATCAATGGATGTGGTCTCATTGTTGTGCGAGCTTATTGGTTACAAGCTTTAGATGGTGATACAGTGGTACAACAAGGCTTAGACAAAGTATCAGCTCGAGATTTATCTATGATCTTGTAGAGTGACTTGCTCATATTTACTTCTATCTCTTTTGTCAACTCCTTTCTGATTTGGATCAAGTGCTCCAAAATTATGAGTATAATTTCTTTGATCTCATACTACAAACAAGCTGAAGGACGAGCTACTCCATTCCCTTACTTCGAGAGCTTACCCCACATTGTGAGACTGCTGGACCACACACATACATAGATCTCACTCTTCTCAACTCGAAGCACATCATCTCATCAAGTTTCATGGCACGTGCCGTGGCTGAAAGATGAGATGATCATCCCGCAACATATACACCCAAGTTATACAAGTCTCTTTTGTGTATCTTATCCAAAGCCTTGGGACGGGAAGCTTGATTATAATATGCGTGGTTTTCAAAATGGGGTCTGATTAATAGCTGATGATGTACTCCGTAGGTTTGATTTTGTTCATGTGATCGCATTTTGGGTTTGATGTCTTTGCGGTGTAGTTTTGTATTAGCTTTTGCTATTATTGGGTCTTATATTATAGTGAGATATATTATCTCTTTGCATTCCATGGAATGATTTTGGGTGGAAGGATTTCTTTGTTGGTGTTGTAGATATTTAGGATATTCAGACTTGTATTATTCTCAGTGTTACTAGACTTGTTATAAATAGTAATATTATTTATTCAAAGTGATAATATCACTATCAATCTCATTCTATACTGTTACGACGGCTTCAGGCCTCGTATCATGTGACCACTTACGAAGTCACATGGTCCTTCCATCCCTTCGGTCTCTTGACCGAAGGGACCGAAGGAACCAAAGGGACGATTAGGACGAAGGTCTATATAATCAGGATGGATTTCGCTTGTGTAGAACTTCGTGCTCAAGATCAATCATTTAGTATACCATACTATTAGTTACGAATTGCATCATATTATTGTCATTACTTTAAGTCCCTGCTTGACGCCTAGTTATAAACCACCTCGAGAGCCTAGAGCACTTCCACGTGATCTAGACGGCAAACCTCGTAACACTTTTTTATATTATTTTATTATTTATTTATAATAATATTATAATAAACTATTATCTGAACATTTTTATATATATTATTTTATTATTCTATTAATTATTAAATTATGATTTTTGTTAAAGTGAATGGTTCCTGCGTAGCACGTGCACAGGGCACTAGTCCTATTAGGACTAGATTGAGAAGCTCTCTGTAGGAGAGCTTCGCACTTCCGTAGAACTTAGAAGAGTGATTAACATACTAGACCAATATTACCTCAGTTCTGCCCTATCAGCTTCCCACTATTCCCTGTGTAAGGTCATTCCTTTTAACAATTTTTTTAATTATTAACAAAGATTTGAATTTAATATTCTTAAAACTTTGAGATTTGATTTTATTTTTATATTAAGATAGATTAAAATTATTTTTAAAGATGAATGTTGATATATAAAAAATGGAGAAAAAGAAATGAGTGTGGGGTTTGTAAGAAGAGTGAAGGAGTGAGGGAAATAAAGAGAGGAAGAAGAGAGGACAGGTTCGAGAAAGGAGATGTGGTTTAAGTTATGGCATGGTGAATAATAAATGATGAATGATGAAGTAGATGGATGGATGGATGGATGGATGGATGGATGGATGAGATGGTGGTGGTATGTGATCATAAAGAACATTCAGATATTTGGGTGAAGGGTAATTTGTGTGTTGAATTAAAGAGTCCGACTTTCTAATTATAGATATCTATCTATCTATCTACCTATCTATCTATAAATAGGCATGTAGATAGCTATGTATGTAGGTATGTAGGCATGTAAGGTATGTAGCTACCTATCTAATAGTTCTCTTGAGAAAAACATCATCATGATTACAGTAATTCGCACACCTCCCTTTCCCCATAGGAAACTAACCAAAAAAAAAAGGTAAAAAAAGCTAAGCACTTCAATTCCACAACATATAAATTCATTCATTGATCATCTAATCATCCATCTCACCCTCCCAAAAATTTAAAACAACAATCAGAACAAAAGTTGGCTCAGGCTTGCCTTTACTACTTCATAAAAGCCAGTGTGTATCTCCAAACGGCATTCTATATCTCTCTCTGGTTACCACTTCTACATAAAATGTAAAGTTTTAAACACTGGAGAAGAGATCATGTATGAATGAGCTCCCGTTGGCACACTTGAACGATTCAGCAGTATCTGGTTTTTCATCATAGCGCAACAAAACAAGTGGAAATGATTATTTCATGAATGGAGGTCTAATGTGGTAGATTTTTTCTGATGGGAGAAAATGTATGGGAAAGTGTGAGAAGTTATGAAATAAATGTAGTTCCTTTCGTTCGTCCAATTTCCATCTTTGCTGTTCGGGCGCCAAATTGTATCTGATGGTGTAAGTAATAGTTTGAACTGAAGAAATTAGATAGGAGGAGATACTTACAGCGCGTTTTTTTTCCGTAGCAACTGATTTCATACCTAAATCATAAGCTAGAAGTCTTAATACTTTCTTGCCCGGCTCTATGTCAGGCGTTTCCGGGCCTTGAGATGCAGATGTAAAACCACATTTATCCCATATAGGAGACTCGACAGCCCATTTCACTAAATCTTCATCCAAATATGGGAATCGAGCTTCCCTTCCCCAGTGTGATATTACACGATCATCTCGACCAAGATTTCGTTTGCCAAGTCTACTCACATCTAGTTCTAGTTCATCTAGAAGGGCAGAAAAGCCATTTCGATTGAATGCTGTTGCGTGACGTATATAGCCACCGAACAACTCATCCGCGCCAAGTCCGGATAAAAGAACACGTGCGGGCGTTGTATATAGAGTTTCTTCTATGCCATCTTTTGTCGATGTTAGACCAATACCGCGAGAAGCAAAGTATAAGGCGAAGGCTATTGACAAATCCATTTCTGTGTTGTGTGGATGAATTAAATCTACGATTTTAGCTCTGTGCTCCATTGTCTCCGCGTAAGGGATATTTATCTAGTTTGCTTCAGTTCTGCCTTCCAAAGTATAGTTCAATTATTGACTCACTGCAACAAATCGCCATGTTCGGCCAGGGCAAACATTTTGAAGCTCTTGATGAGCTTTCCTCCCTGTTTCTCTATCAGGGCAGAGCTCATATGGAGAAGCTTTATTTTCCGAACTTCCGTTTGCATCCAGAGGTGAGGGTTGTGCCCCTTTCTTTAGTCGCGGTCCATTCTGCGCAGCTTTGATAACACGCGGATTTTCAAAAGCAACATTGAGTAGATCAACCTCTTGATCTAATGGTAAGAAATCATGTGCCAACCTTGCCAAAACTGTGCAATCAAGTCCACCTGAGAATAAAACTGCTAGCCTGACATTGTGAGAGTGGTCTATGCTTGGGGGAGTAGGAACAGTCAGAACCCTGGGTCTCAGAGACTCACAGAGATGATGCCGTAATGACATCACTGATGGGGAATCAAGGTTGAGAATATGAGTTCCGTCTTCGAAAGTTCTGTTGAACTTGCCAAGTGAGGGAGCCTGCGATTTTCGAGTTAGTATTAGTCTTATTATAACATAATTACAGCCGACGTGACAAGGCTTGACAACCTAGAGGAATACCCACTGACGTGTCGGCCTCGGAATGCTCCTCCCACTCAAATTTTTGATATGACAATGGTGATGTTGAGATAGAAAGGTCTTGAGAATCTGGGGTTGAAAAAGAAATGCTAGTCTTATCATCACAGGAAAATATGTAGATGCCATCTGCTTCTATTTCTTTCCAGTTGCCTTTGGCAGGATCTGCTATACTAGCAAACTCTATATATTCAGGTTGTCCCATATTTTCGGATTTGTTATCAACATTGTAAAGAAGAGATCTGCGACCAAGGCGATCTCGGCCGCAATATAAAGTACCATGAAGACTATCCCAGAAGAAAAATGCAAATGGTCCAGAAATGCCTCGTAGGACCTTAAGCACAGCTAATGTTGCACCCGACGCCGAGCTGACTGTTGAAACAGCTTTTACAAGTATGCCATATATGACTTGACCATCATTACCATTAACAAGCTCGCCACCAACCTTCCATGCCTCACCATTCCAGCAAAGGATTGAGCCGGAATTGGGGCCAGGTGCGTTAATGACGGCTGACCCATCAAATGGTTGTGCAGTGATGTGATCGCCTCTCAAAGCTAAGACTGTTGATAAAAAATACAAACAACATGGTGTTCCATCACTTGAAGTGAAATTTGTTTGTGCCGAACCTGTGTGATCAGGACCTCTGTTGCAAAGGGAGTGTTTCAAAGCATGACTTGGAATTTGCAATCCTCGCGTGGATATCGACGCGTAAATACCACACATCACTGATTTGCGAATCTATACGATTCGTAAACTTTTAAAGTGACAAATCCATGTATCTCGTGGATATAATATATTATTTCAATGTTGTGGTGTTGTTCGGTGTTCAGTCTTAAATTGACATTGATAAGGATAAAACAAATTTTCTAAATTTATTTCAAGATCATTCTCCAACAGCTTGGCTGCACCGCGGCTGTCATTTTAGCGAATCAACCGAATTGCTTCACTTGTCGAGGGCGAGGAAACTCCACCAAATATAATCGACTGCTTTTGTTTGTCCGGTAAAAAGGGAAGGAATAGTATTGATGCCTTGTTCCTATTATACTTCCAAAGATACAGTGTCTGACTTTATCAAACTCCCTTTCAAAGCTCAAAAACACCCGGAACATTGAAGCTCGAATACCCCGCCAATCCTACAGTTTCGCAAACGCCGACCAAAGGCGCTCGCGGATGTATGTCTTCTCCTAGACAGTCGGCAGAAGTTTTGGAACCCCGAGATGGAATATCACAGGAGCCCACATCGGTGGTGAGCCCAAAAGATGAGCCTGGCATTCACGACATTGAGCCAGTCCCTCCAACCAGTAAGGATATGAAGGACCAGGGTGTCGAAGAGGAGACAGTGTTGGCAGACAGAAGCGAGCCAGCAGTCGACAGTTTCCTCACGACAACGGACGATGCTTTAAAAGATAAGGGAAAGGGAAAATTTACAGAAGGAAGCAATATGGACGAACTACGGGCCGCCACCAACGAGCAATCTATACCAGACATGGAATCGTCTACTGCGACTTTGAAACCAATAATAACCGGAGCTCCAAATGTCTCTATGCAGAACATGTCACCAATTGACCAAACGTATTTAGATCCTACCCCCAAGACACCTGGCACCTCTCGGCCTCCATCAAGATCTGCGTCGACTGCGGGAACACATCACCTACACGCGGAGAGTTTGGATAGATCACCTACAAGATCAGATGCAGGGTTTGATGAAAAAACCACCGCGAGTGAGGACGAACGGGAGGGAGATTCTAGATCAGAAATACAAAGCATAATGGATCAGTTTGGAGAAGATGGACAGGGCCCAGGGCATGAAGAAGTTATGTCCCCTCGTCTTGAGTTTGCTGGCCCTCTTCTTGGCAGTCCAGTACAACACCCACCTCGCAAATCGAGTCTGGAGCCTATAAATGCATCTGTTCTAAGTCAGAGTATAGGTGATTTGCAAATATCATCTGCTCCTCCACCAGGCCATCGAACTAGGAACGATTCTGACGTCGGCCCAGCTGTTCCACCTAAAGCGGACTCTATACATAGCTTTGGCATAATGCAGGACGATCGTTACTCCTCTGCAGATACCCCGTTATCCCCTGCCTTACATCGACCCCCACCTCCCGAGCCAGAGCCTGAGCCGGACCTTCCTTTTGACTTCCATCGATTTTTGGAACAACTGAGGCACAGGACAGCGGATCCCGTAGCGAAGTTCTTACGGTCGTTTCTACAGGAGTTTGCAAAGAAACAGTGGATGGTACACGAACAAGTTAAAATAATAAGCGATTTCTTGTCTTTTATCACGAATAAAATGGCTCAATGCGAAGTATGGCGTGAAGTCTCTGATGCAGAGTTTGATAATGCGCGTGAGGGTATGGAGAAATTAGTTATGAACAGGCTATATACACAAACATTTTCTCCGGCAATTCCTCCACCCCAGCCCATTCCAGGCTCAAAGCCAAGAAGGCGGGGCGCTGATCGACCCATGGGCCCCGGTCGACGAGGACAGCACCAAGAAGATGTCGAGAGAGATGAAATTCTTGCTCAGAAAGTTAGCATTTATGGTTGGGTGAAAGAACAGCATTTAGATATACCACCAGTTGGCGACAGCGGAAAACGTTTTCTGATCTTGGCACAACAAGGTAAGATTATGAGTCGTGTAAAGATAAATATCAATGCTAATGGTGACAATAGAGATATTGAAGATCAAAACCTACAGAGCACCACGGGACAAAATAATATGTGTTCTCAACTGCTGCAAAGTGATTTTTGGTAACTCTCCATGCCCGCCTTTTAGTTGATGTTCTTACTGAATTTACCAGGGCTACTTAAGCATTCGAAGACCGATTCATCGGCAGATTCATTTATGCCTCTTTTGATTTATGTCGTCCTTCAAGCAAATCCCGAGCATCTCGTATCAAATGTTCAATACATTCTTAGGTTTAGAAACCAGGAAAAGTTGGGAGGAGAGGCAGGATATTATCTTTCGTCGTTGGTATGTATTGTCAAAGTCTTTTTTTGGGATTGCACCACTAACGCCTATGAAGATGGGTGCAGTCCAATTCATCGAGAATCTGGATCGAACAAGTCTTACCATAAGTGACGAAGACTTTGAACGGAATGTCGAAGCGGCTGTATCTGCTATTGCCGAAAAGCATCAAGCGGAGGTTGCTCCAAGCCCCGTCGAAAGTAGTCCACCCACACAATTTTCCGAGAAATCACCTCCAAGCCGACATTCTACGGAAGGCGAATCATCAGGTCATAGGAGGTCAACATCGTCAAATGAATATGAAGCTGGGGATGGTATGGATGAGAAAGCTGCTATGAGCGGCCTCCTTCGTAGTATTCAAAAACCGCTTTCATCTATAGGTAGAATGTTCTCGGACGACCCCTCCCCTTACAGTGGACCCGCGAGGACGCCCAATCCTGGGAGTACACCAGGAATGACTCCATCCCCACGAATGAGCATGGAGGGGGCTCAACCCCCACAGCGCAGGCCTAGTGGACGTGAATCTGTCAGGAATAGGATGACAGCCGAGGATGCAGCTGCCAGGCAAGCGAGTGCCGAGGCTGCAGAAGCACATCGCTTGCAACGTGCAGAGCACGAGAATGTGGTAGAGACCCTTGCTGGGATGTTTCCAGATTTAGATAGGGAAATCATTAGCGATGTAGTTACTCAAAAAGAGGGAAGGTAAGGAGCAATCCTCGAGAAAGACAAATCCTAAGCATATTATACTAATTTTGCATCCAGGGTTGGTCTAGCAGTCGATGCATGTCTTGCTCTGAGTTCTTGAACGGTAAGTAGGCATGGAAAACTTCATTATCATATTATCACTTTTAATATCCAAAGATTTTATGCATTGAGCGGGTGGAAATCATAGCGTTGCGTGGTGGCATTGGCGTTTTCCTCGTGTTGAATCTTCTGGTATATCCCTAGCGCGAGTCAGCTTCAGAAGATCAGTAGCGAGAAAGTAGTAGAAGTTACGGCGTGATGTCTAATATAGTCGTAATTACTCGTCCGAAATAATGAAAGACAATGTTAAAAGCTTTGCCGTACTTTCACAGTGAATCTTCTTTTGATGAAAGGAACCGTAGTCTGAACGACGAACATATTCTTCATAGCGTGCAAAAATCTCGGTTGAAATTGCTTGTGCTATCATTCAAATTTTGTCTCGGGAGGTAATACCATGGAGTATCCATATCCAATATCATTGAAGATATTCCCTAACTATGGCAAAGAAGAAGAATAAGAGCGAAAGCAATGGCGATTCTCCAGAAACCCAAATCCCCGCAGATTCTGCGCCATTACCGGCATCATCAATGTCAAAAGCAAAAAATCCCAAGTCCGCTCAACAACCCTCAACATCTGCACTTATTATTTGTCGCAACAAGTATGTCGAGTATTTACAATACTGTAATCCTATTGCACGTCATGCGCGGATGCCATTGCTGGTTTCGCAGATGCTATATCTGAACTTATGAGGCGAATTGTGCATCAACAATATCTTGTTCACGATTTGCTTCAATGCGCGTCTCGCATTTACATTTGAAACGTCCAACTAACATATTATCCGCAGGCATTGGCGTTATATCTCCTCTTTCCATGGGCCATGGCTACAATTGCCTCCCGAAGTTTTAGAAGCTCTCGCAAATAACAATTATGCCCTCCCCCGGCCCCGGCCCATTGACCCCGCGGTCTTCTTCGATATTCTTAAGATTCGCCAACTCGTTGACGATGCTACGAATCTAGCAGTGCGCGCCGCCAGCGGTGTGACATCATCATCTCTTTCAAATTCCCTCAATGCTGGAAATGGCTTACTAGGGAATGGCGGCACAGCGCTGGGCCTGGGAATTGGGGGAGGAGGCGGGAATGCGAAATTAAGTAAAGAACGAAAACATCGGATGCGGGAACAGGCCACTCAAAAGCTATCGAAGGCATATCATCTGGATGAAATTGCATGTAGTGTTGCGACCATGCAATCCGCATCTACACTGGAGGATGTAGCTCAGCTTGTCCTGCAGAGAAATCCCAATGATTCGGATGCCAAATATGTTCACTTTTTTCATGAGAAGATCCCTTCGCGGCAGCTGGCAGAATGTACAAGTCTGCAACCTTTGGACGAAGTCATAGCAGATAAGCCGAGCGAAGGCGAGATATTAAGGACTCGAGCTGTTACAAAAATATTTAAGGAGGATTTTGTGGGAGCGGCACAAGATCTTACTTCTGCTTTACAAGTCTGTAGATATTATCAGAACCAGCACAAAGCAGGTCGACAACAAATTCAGCTAGCAAGTGAAGCTGCAGCTGAATTTCAGCGAAGACACAGTGGTAGATGGAGAGACGAATTTAAGTTAGACGAAGAGGACCACCCAAGTAGTCTTGAGACCCAACTCCTGTTCCACCGTGCCGGTGTTTACTTGACTATTGCTTGTCAACATGTTGATGCTGCTCTATCAAATCCTGCTTCCCATGGAGATTTAATTTCATGGGAAGATATAGACAAGGCCATGAAAAGTCCTTGGCCTTCCAATGAAGATTCAAGTAGTGGGGGAAAAACTAATGGAAAGACAAACGATACCCATGATGCCGCAAATGAAGCACCCGAGATAACTTCAGCCGAAAAAGAAGCACATCGAAGACGTATGGAGTCACGAAAAATTGTGAAGACAAATGCTAAGAGGGCACTAAGAGATTATGTAGCATACTTGTCGCATCTGGAATACACCCCTGGCCTTCCAGCCGAGATCACTGAAGAATTTGTACGCAAAGTAAATTTAGCTGCGAATGGTTACAAAATCCCTCGACAACCTCAAACCAAGCACAACAAGAAAGGGCTGGACCTGGAAAGTAACGCATCCTTAAGTAATGGTCAACTTTCCGATGCACTGGTACCTCATACTGGCCACAATGGAAGAAGTCGGCCACAATCTAGTACTTCTCGACAGCATGATTTACCGTCTCTACCCCCACCCAAGGTCTACCAAATCTCGTCCTTATTCTCCGCCACCCCGCCAGCTGATCTTCCCCCTTACCCAGAAACAGCCACAGCCTTAACAACTAGGCAGCAACTCCGCGCGTCCCATTCCGAGGCAGCCCAGCATATACTTGCCCAAACTGATTGCCACGAAGCTCTTACCTATCACCCCCTTCTGACAGATGCACTCCACTCTCTTTTACTTTGTCACTGCCTCGTGCAAACCTCCGCACGCGAACTTCAACGGCATGCACACATGGTCGCGCGACTAGCCCGTGTTTGCGACGGCTATCCTATATTTCAAGCATCAAGATCTCCATCTCGTGCCGACTGGATTGAAGTAATACGCCGCAATGATAACTGGATCTCCCTTGCCGCCTCTTGGGAAACTCTTTGCGCACCTGCACCGTTACCAGGCCAAGCTCCAAGTAATCAACAGAAAGAAACGGCTGCAGAAAAGAAAGAGAGATTAAAACAGCAAGCCATAATGGAAGCACTTGAGGATGATCGTGTTCACGATGAAGCAAGTTTTCATGCGGCAGTAGCAGCTAGACAAAGGAGACAGGAAGAAGAAGCCAGAAAGGCTGAGGGAAGAGAACTGCCAAAGAGGTGGGCTCAGGAGGACGGAAAGGAATACCCTATCAGTACTGATAGGGCCCAGGCAATTGTTAGATGGATCCGAGAAGCTCCTCTCGGAGGTGATGGTACTGGGCTAAAGAAAAAGAAGAAAGGTGTTAGAGGAAAGGGGAAAGGCAGCTTGAATGGAACAGAGGCTGGTATGCAGGATATAAAGGCCGATGGCGAGATGGAAGGCAATGAAGAATTTGAGAGGGTTGAGGAAGAGGTCGATTAATTATTTTCCTCTGTTCCGACAAAGCATGATCCTTCAACTATTACGTTAACAGATACAAGAGACTCGAATCGCAGTTCTCTGTTGAATCATCTTCGACAAGAAAAGAGCTACGATATACACAAATTTAGACTGGGGTCAAATGAATGGGGAAATGGAGGCATATCAGAATCATTTTGCTATATGCTATATGCCATATGCGTACATCTAATAGGCAAACGGCAGCACTTACGTTAGATTACTATGATACAGAACATCAATCAATCATTAAATTAGCGAGAAGAAAAAAGGCTTCAGTGTTAAGTCCATGTATAAAATCCCACTCTGTCCATTATGCAAAAGATGTATAAGTAAAATGGTATGGAGTGCACAGGAAACGCCCTCCACTTAACACCCTTCATTCACTCCACGTCTTTCCTAGGGTTTCTACATGCGAATTCGAGAACTCAGGTGCTTTTGTAGCACCATGTATTTGTCACATTGACGCCGTATTGCAAAGGAGTCTTCCAGATCACGTAAATCGCCTGGCTAAGTGCAGAGTTTGTAGTTGTTGACCTCCTGGGATCTTGGCAGCATATGCATATATATTGCATGATGCATATAAGGAGCAAACAAAACTCAACTTTTAATTCATTCTTTCCTTTTTGGTATACTGTTTGTTTGCTTTCAATATTTTGATTTCAAAGCACTTTAATTCCGAAGGCCGAATACCTAAGCCTATTCCTTCATTTTTTGAATATATACTCGCAGCTTAACTGCTTAGCTAGATAATCAATCAATTCAATCTGATGCTCTTTCTGGTCTCAATAAACCCAATAGTAGTCATCTCATCTTATATACCGTGATATTTTTCATGGTCTCACATTCGCCAGAAATCACACCTGGGTTTTTAATATATTAAGCTAGAGCGAGAAGAGTCACAGGATGCTTTTTTCATTTCTATCGTTTCAGAGAAATCTGTGTTTTTGATTCATGCATGGTATCTTCCAGTAGTAAATTTACACTGAGAGATCGAGATCGAGATCGAGATCGTCGGGATATAATGACTGCGTGAAATGCAAAATCGAATAGGACAACACGAAATCACAGAGATGAAGCAAAAGTAGCAGGAAAAATGAATACTAATGATTCAAGAATACTGACGGATTTCAAAATTATTAATATCCTTTGATGTATATATTCATTCCATTTTGATGGATTAAAAGGTAATTATTATGCTAAACATTTCCTTCCGAATGTCAAGTCCTTTCTCTGCTCCCCTATTTTTCTTAATACCTCATCAAATAACCTAACTAAGCTAGCTCCCTCCCCCTCTTTCTCCCAGGTAGTCTCTCCACCACCACCATCCAGCCCCTGCTCTGCCTTCCCCCCTTCCCCCCTTCTCCTCGAACCCCCAAAAATCCTCCTACCCCTACCTCACCAACCTTCCAACCACCAAGCCTTCCACCGCCGGGAAACCACCTCCAAAAGCCGCATCCAAAGCCCCTTCACCCATCAATCCCCCACCGCGCCCACATTCCCCTCGCCACCTTTTCTCCCCTCCTAACCATCACATCATACCCCGCACCAGCGATCTCAAAACTCTTAACCCTGAACTTCTCAAAAAGTGTTTCTTCCTGCCTCGCATTCCTTTATCGCGTTTCTAACCTGCAGAAACTATTCTAGATATTAATTATAAACTCATTGTTCTATCGAATGCAGATGAGGAGTCTATAGTTGGTACCGCCAGTACTTACTACTAGGAATAAATGTGGATGTAGGCCGGGGTGCTGTATATGGAGTTTTGGTTGACGGGGGAAATGAAGGACCGGATTATAAAAATCAAAGAATGAAGTCGCTTACGCATGAAAAATTTAGTACTTTAGGGGGGATGGTTGATACAGTGGAGATGGCATCTGAGGCCAAGGACAAAAAGTATGAGCAGTAACATACAGCAGTAATATGCAAATGCAGATAATAATATCTGTATTTTGAATGCATTAAATGAATAACTATGTAGTACATTTTGTAACTGAAAGGTTTAGATAATGATAAAAGGACGCGAAACGCTATCAAGTCAAGCCACGCTTTGAAACCTGACACCCGACACCTGACACCTAGTAATGATTTCATAGCTCGTCCGCTCATGTCGACATGGATATCAAATAAAAAAGTAAAAGCGTAATAAAACATTCAAGCCTCCCGAGCTTGATTATGGTACAGACATCATTACCTACTCGTCTGCTCAGAGTCAAAACCTAACAACGAAGGTTATTCATCAAGTAAATTGTTGTTCATATTTAATGGGGTGCTCATACTGTGGGACGTGATTCATAAAGTTGTTAATCTCCGTTAACCCTTCAGTCTCTAAGCTGTGCATCAATTCCGTTTGTTGCTCTTGACTCAGACTACCCGACCTGATGCCCATATCGAAACTGTCCGGTGAGAACAAGTGAGGGGGAAAGTTGTAGTATTCAGGTTGCGAAAAGTAGGATGCATTGGTTACCAATGGCGCGGGTGGTAATGATACTTGATCTGGTATTTGATTCTGCTGTGGGTTCGAGACAGGAGCCCAAGGCATAGGATAAGACTGCGGCTGCTGTGGCTGTGTGAATTCTGGAGGAAAGTAGCTGAATCGACGATTAGATTGCCCACTAGAGGGACTTACAAAGATTGAGTTGGACCGAAAAGAAGGTTGGACCGGAGGTAAAGGGTGGCTGTAGTCATATGAAGGGGTTTGCTCCGGCATTTGGTTGAAGACGTGTCCGAATTGTGGGGGTGTCTGATACGTGTTGTTATGTTGCGCATTATGCTGCGAGTGAGCAACTGAGGCTGAGGTTGCACTAGAGTATTCGGATGCGGAAGGTGAATTTGCGTCAGTCAGCGATGGAGAAGTAGCAGAAAATGACGAAAGGAAGTTATCGCCAAGTTCATAGCTCTTGACACAGGCTTTAGTGAGCGTCATGTAGAGTTCTGCTGTTGATTGGGTTCCTGGCCACCGGTCGCGAGAATGCGCAACAATGTCTAGAGCTAGAGCAATATGTTCTTCCAGCTCTTCCTTCGTGTGAAGGGCGCGCACTTCGGAATATGAAATAGACCATAGGATTGTGTTAATAGCCATGAAGAGAGATAGAAGAAATGGCCACGTCAAGTCAATCATTCCTGTTTTTAATTGCTCGCTTTGAATTACTATATTGCTTGAAGCCGCTTCGTAACACATTATCGCCGAACGATGAAATGGCTGGGGAACTTGGGGTGAAGGCCGAAACAAGAAGACTATCATCGTGTTGTACCTTCCAGTAAACCTAACAGTATATTAGCACAGCCTTGTTTTAAGAACAAAAAATAATTGAATGGCAAAGCTGGTTTTAGGAGCATTGGATAGTATCACTTACCAAATTTTACTCCACGAAGGATTTTCAGGAGAGGATTCGAGCCAATCCTTCAACTTTTGAAGCATTTGATCATACCAAGGATGATCTTCATTCTTTGGCTCGTCTCTTTTCCGCAAATAGAGCGTCCTCCGTATCTCTGCTTGCAACAGCCTCATTCGAAAGAAGTGGATAGCTAGGCGCTTTTTTTCCGACATTGGACCAGGGAGTATGCCATCGGCAGTGATATACTCATCGTCCACGGGTTCAAAAAACTCTATGTCCAAATGGTCTCTCCCAGTCGCGAAAGCATTCGGCCTCCCCATAGAGTGAGCTAAACCGAGTTCCATCGATAAGACAATCCAAGCCAGCCTTCGTCGCATATCAAGTTGTAGTGGATCGACTAAACCAAGCGATACTCCTTGAGTAATAGTCTTCTCTTCCGCCAGGCCTAACTGTTGGCACAGCCTCGTTGCAAGACCCACGATGTAGTAAATGGCGGTACGGGTGGGAGTTAGCATTGAATATTGAGCGATCAGAACTAGACACTGTAGTGTCTTGATGTCTTTTGGTCTTATTACATCTTCGATGTATCCCATCGCAGCCAGATAGTAGCTGTCAGCAAGGCCAGCATACTGCGCATCCAGCTTCTGCATACTTATCGCTAGGACCATACGAAGAACGAAGTTCTTATATGGGTCGGTGTCTCCATCATAGACTTCTTGAAGATTCCTGGCGAATGTAGGCTCGTGTAGAGTAGGGAGCATGTACTGTGCTGCTGGAGGGTTAGCGAGGATTATAGGAGTTGGAATCCACAATGAAGATGAGGGTTTAAGCCAAAATTGAGCTCACAATCGGCTATATGTGACAAAGCTTCTTCGCCAAACCTTAATTAGCAGTTTGAAAAGACTTGCATGTCCTTGAGGCTTCAATCAATTCACCTTTATCCTTCAAAATTTCCATTGTCGTGTCGAGCAAACGAGAGAATGCGATAAAGCTTTTCACTGGTCGGCAAAGGAAGAGAATTAATAGACTGACCTTTCTGATTGTATAACTCCACCAATTTGTCGGTCACAAGGCGGCTTGGCAACGTTGGTGCCGGTACAGCAGATATCATAGGATAAGATTTCTTTCGTTCCGATACTGTCTCTGGCGATTGTGCAGGAGTTCTACGTTGGCGCACTTCAGGCACGAGCTCTCGTATGCTCCTGGTATCTGTGTATTTCTTTGCCTCCTCCATCACTATCCGAGTCATCGCAATCCCACTTGAAGGTCCCAGATAACGTGGAGTCTCATCATCTTCATTAAGTCGAATCAAACCTCCAGGACGTACAATATCCTCGGAGTTTGGGGGATCTTCTTCTTCTTCAAGTAATTGGCTAAGTTCCGTCTCCAATGCCCGAACTTTGTCTTGCAGCCGTATCACATATGCCCTAGAGATCTTTTTGCCTTTCGTTGTATCGAAGTACTCGCATACTGCACCGGCACGCTCACAAGGCAGGCATCGTGGTAAATTGGGATCACATCTTGTTTTTCTCTAAAGAATGACAAAATATCAGTTTATTTTCGATTGCGAATTGGTAAAAAGATGAGCGTATTACAAACCTGGCGGCATCTACAGCAGGCAGTCAGGGTATGTGCGATCCTCCGTGAACCATCCTCGCTTTCGTGCGAGCTCTCTCTTGCGCGAAGGAGCTTTGCATCGCGGGCTCTATTGACAGAGCCTAAGGCCTGTCGAAATAAATCTGCTGGGTCCATTGACAATGAAATAAGCTGGAATAGGTAGGTGAATTTTGTCGTCGTGGTAGCGCCAATCTTTTGCAAGGCTTATCATTGTCAGGGTGGGTTATCGTTAAGGATTCATCATCAGAATTGAAGTTGTACTGATCGTACTGTCCATCCACAGATTGTCGAATGAAACTCCAAAGACACCTGACGTTATTTTAGTCAGAGAGCTTATCGTGGAAGCCCATAAGAGAAAGGTATGCACGTTAATCGTGAGAGGTGGAAATCTTGACCGTTAGGATTGATTGCCCTTACTGCATTGGTAAGTTTGGGGGGGACGGCAATTACGATTAAAGATTTTACGAATTAAGAAAGCTGCCCGAGCAAGAGCACGACGACTTTGAGAAATATATCCCTGCGATCAATATGTGGCCCTGTGGAGCAGGCAAAAAGTTAAACCTAGTAAAATACGATATGTCAATGTCAATACCACGAGGTTGCAGAAACATGAAATATTGATCTATCATGGGCATACAAACTTTTCTCGAGAAACAAAGAAATCCTCTGCCTAATGCAGGAGACACCTGACAAGTTAACGTAGTCCTAGTCCTGGTCCTGGTCCTGGTCCTTGGTCCTACAATAAAATTCAATGAATACGAAGAATTGGTTTAACAACTTCGAATTCTTGAGAAGAGCTTCTTCCAACATCGTACATAGGTGATTGACTGTATGTTGTAAGCCTGGCTAAATGACAAGCTGCTAATTAGACATGGATTCCACTAATTGTCAAGAGATATATTTTATATACCTATATATAAATATACGTACCGGTACTCTACTCATCCTGAGAAGCCCGAATAAAATCTAGATAGTCCGTCAACGAGTCAATAGAGCGAGGTCCCAGCTGCATCAATGACGATTGCACCAGAGGATGGATGGTATGCTGTTGAGGAGGCATAGTAACAAATGGTTATATATAACACTCAATCCAACGAAGTTGATGATCATGTAGTGCACAAACATCCATGCTGGAAATTTGGGTAATCCTTAAAGAGGGCTCTATTTACATTCTAGCCTTGAGATGATTGTCTTACCGAGGACATTGAGGGGCAGATTATGAATTATTGTCGAGGGATCGATAATTGTTGTTTGTATTATATCAGAGTCTCGGAGGCTTCCCACGACTTCCTTCCGAGGCTGATGAAACAAATGAGATAACATTTCTTTATTTATTAAAACTCCTTCTGCCATCACTAACCATCCTCTGTCCTTTATTTGATCTTTTCTTGTTTGTACCCGGTATGCCTGTGCGAAGCAGGAAAAGCAATCATCATGCCTCATTGAAACACATGCCCGCAACCATGAAGCGAAGCGTCGAATGGTAAGCTGTACTCCCGTATGTAGCTACTAGGTAATTATGCACTTCGGGCGGAACTGACAGCCTATCAATTGATTGGAATCGACTAAAAAAGGTGACTCCTCCGTAGACATTCTGCTTCTGGAATTGTTCTACAGCATACTGCCGACCATAAGGTTAATAAGTCTAATGCTTCTCCGTAGTAGGTCTGTGGTCAGGGGAGGATGATTTGCATATCCGACCACTCTACACGATAAGAGCTGGTCGGTCGTGCAGAATCAAATAATAAGCCCGTCTTTCCGTTGTCTGTTCCTTTGTCCTTTGTTCTCTTTCTTCCCCTTTTACTACTATCCTAACAAATAATTGACAATCTTTGCCCTGCAACTTACCACCGCTCTAGTGGGGCGTAGAAATCAAAAGATCATCAAACGCCAAATTCTACCTGTCCGGGGAGATTTACCGATTACCGAAGGAACGGCTGTACGGACTACGGAGTGCTCAAGGATTCTGCAGCAATCCACCATCGAGGTGCCCATTTCAGTGGAATAATTGATGCAAGTCGTTCGGAGCCTCCGAGCCTCCTCAAGCACATCAGATTCGGACCCTCTACCGCTGTGGGTGTCGTGATTACTGTACGAGTTCGGCCGAGGAAGAATAGTTTTCAAACAGGCGATCTCAATTCTGTGGAAGCAAACGCGGCTTTTGACGTTGAAAATAATATTTCTTCGGCCATATAATGGAACGGGAAATCGAGTAACTAAGACGACCAGAAGTACTCAGTCATCTATCGATAACAAGGGCATGAATCCTCTTGACTACAACTTTCCTTACACACTTGGACACCGCCGCGAGACGATCCAGACGGATTAATACTTTTACTTCCGCTACAAGTCTACGGAGTAGGCGGCAACTCCGTTGGTCAGAACTGCGCTTGTTCAGAGGTGGGTTGAAATATTCCACTTTTGTCTCTGTTAGTGGATCTTTGCACCCATATCGTTGCGGACTGGTTGCGTTTGGATTCGTATGTCTCCGTGTGTGACATCCTCTTAGCCCTATGCTATTTCCTTAGTAAATTTTCTTTATGGCAGCTACGATATTCATCGATTCTTAAGCGCCGCAATTACTTTACATAATGTAGAAGCTTCTAACGTGGTTGCTTGCATAACCTGCAATATGGTCTTGAGGAAGGTACTTGGAAGTATGGGCTCTTTTCCTTTGGACTTGCACTTTCCATCATTAAATAAACTTTTGCGTTTAGCTTAACCATGCATCCATAGTAACTTCGCTGACATGTGTCTATTCTGTAGCTGTTTTTTTATGGTAACGGGGTTGTGAGATAGCTACACTGAGATTCTCTCGCATAGAAATCCTAAAATTGGTATTTCAAGTGCTAGAGTAAGGATGCATCGAACCAGACAACTACCAGCTGATACTCCGCTTCTACGAGTATCCAGACCCGTCTCAGCATGTTCAAGATGTGAGTTTATTCAGCGAGTAGTTTGAGGCAACTAGCTAATACATATTAGGTCGAGCCGCAAAAGTCAAGGTCTAGAACTTCTGGCCTTAAATAGGAGTCAACTAACAATTATCTAGTGCGACGGAAAACTACCGGCATGTAGTGCGTGTGAGAAGTCTGGGCGAGCGAGCGAGTGTTCGAGTGCAAATGATCAGTTCGCGAAGGGAAAGGAGAGGAGGTTAGGAAATTATCCCAAATAATTTTTCTTTTAGTTTTTTTGTAGCTAACGGCCGGAAGTTATGTTGCTTCTCTTGAGTCTCGAGTCGAGAAGCTCGAAAAACGTCTGGCATATGCTAGATTAAGGAAAGCATCTGTTGCGATGCACGATTTAGATACGCCAACGGAAGTACCAGATCGGAAAGACTCTTTAGCTACCATAAGAGCTGTGATTCACGGTAAGGCGGCAAGAAAGAGGGAGGCTGCTGACGTAAATGAGCTGGTTTCCGATTTTGGTTTCCTGTGAGTTATTCAGATTCCTCTTACATGAACGATTTATACTGACCCTGTAGATCTGTGCATGCTACTACGCGTGACTTCGAATCCTCCACGACTAACATGACATTCGCCAGACTTATCCTTTCAGCGGCCAATCATGACGAATTACCTGAGCCCCGGTCTTTACAATTGCCGCCAAGGCCTGTAGCAACGAAATTGATTCAATATTATCTGGACAACATATTTGCTCTGTATCCGATTGTTTCCGAGACTGCTCTATTCAATGCATTGGATAAAATTTACCCGGGCAATAGTCAACGGGTCACTGATTTCGAGCATTGGCTGTTCTATATGGTCCTAGCCATATCATCTACAGCTCAATCCCGAAGTAATTCAGACTCCAAATACGAGGAAGGTGTTTGTTGGGCTGGCCGTGCGCTTGCGTACGCTGACCATGTTCTCATGCCTGGTCATGTCTCCCAAATTCAGGCTCTGGTTCTGTTTGTTCAATATGCAATGCTTGATCCAGCTCACTTTGACAGTTGGCAGTTGATGGGCTTTACCTGTCGAGCAATTGTCGATTTGGGATTTCATCAGGACCCACCTGGAGAGCAACAGCCCGACAGGAAGGCCTTAGACATGAGGAGGAGGATATTTTATTGCGTTTATTCGCTCGACAGGTAAGCGAATCCTCATCATCAAAAGGATGAGTGTTCATAAAGTTAGATCTATCAGCATGGTCCACGCAAGGGCATTTTCTTTCACGGACGACTCATCTGATGTAGAATATCCATCTGCATCGCCTACTCTCCTTTTAATGGATCACAGGGATTCTGTATCTGGACCCCATTCCATGGAATCTGCCCATTTGTTGTGGCAATTAAGGCGTGCTCAATCGAGTTGGTATCAAGAGCTGTTTCAGTCTAGTCGAGAGCCATTACCGCAAGGCTCGACGTATCTCTGGAAGATGTGCCGAGAAATGCGAGAGTGGTCTGAGTCCTTTCCCGATTCGCTGCCTCTCGCCTTTAAGGATTTCTTTGATTTGGAGCTTTTGTATAGTTACGTCTATTGTCTTGCCCCGTCATGTCGAGTCCACGTCGTATCAGACTATGCAAAGAATTTAATCTTTGAATATGCAATAACGTATATGCAGAGGATTTTCCCTATCAGCCAGGATCCTATCAACAAGGCATTTTATACCTACCACGACGCACTACGAGTATATTTTATTGGTAGTCAATTGATGGCTGTATTATCCGACAGTCAGGACCAAATATTTAATGGATCACGCATTGCTAGCGAAACCAGCTCTCCTTCCCTACCCCCTCTTCCAGCAGTTACTGGGCTCGGTCAAATTGACCGCAGCATTAATTGTATAAATCATATCAAGGAGACTTTGAGAACATTTGGTCAACGATGGGAGGATTCGAAAGCTCTTCTATCTAGTTTTGACGCTCAAGCAGAACCAATTATCATAAGCTTACACAGGAGGAAACAGCAGCAGCAACAGTATATCAAAGAAGACTCCTCCATTGGTCATAGCCCAAATTATATGCCGCCAACTGGCTATGATCATACGGTTTATCAAATGGAGCACGAGTGGCCAGCTACGAACCTGATGTTTTCGAATTCAGACGTCTCAGGGTTTAGTGGAGCTGGTCATGGGGCTGGACCACCCGGCCTGTAAAATAGATCTAACTACTTGACGAAAAGTCGACTGCAAACTATCATAGTTTTTGGCCTGATAAAATAAAGCACAAGTTTTTGAATAAATAATTGCCATCACTACCATCGTCCCTCGAAGTTTCTCAAAATAGAAAAGTCCGACTTTTATGGAAGGAGTGACCGCTGACTTCCGGGCGTTCATCTCAACGTGCCTCTCGTGCTTTCCTCGCGTTGCAAGCTTCATTGTTTACTTTTTGGAGTAGACCTATTTCCGTACATGTTTTCCTTTCATCTCATGCTTCTTCTGTTCATTCGCAACTTTTTAGACACAACTGTGTCGTATTGTTAACACACTTTTGGACAAATATCATTCTCAACATTATAACAGAGTATTTTACATTATCTTAACTTCTTTTCCAGTCGTGAACTGGCTTTCTAGCCCATCTTTCAGGATGCCGCCGTTCTTTTCGTAAGTGAAAATGTTCATTTCAACCTGTGCCAACTGACATTCTCAGGCCAAGAAAACCAAAGGCACCTGTTCGTATTGACACAGAGCACCAGATTGCCAACTCACACTATTATACAGCTTTTAAAGTTGTCTTGAAGATTACAGTGATTGCTCTCGTCATTTGCATTGCTTTCTTACCATCATTAGCACTTCGCAATAAGCACAGACAACATTCGGGCGAACCTCCTCTTGTGAAAGATTTGGAACATCCTACCAATTTTGATATTTCGACCCAGCTCGAACATCAAGTCACCCATGTGCCAATTCGCTTCGTGAAAAGTGCCAAGCTAATTTTTCAGCAATTACGCATTCGAGAGTCGACATCGGATGAGTCGACTCATCCCTCTGCCAGCGAACAGGTTGAACGATCCGAGCATGCGACTGATGATACTGTGGACGGTATTCAATATGGTGATTACACACTTGGTGGCTCGACACACCAAGCCAAGTCCGAAATTGAGCGGTTGCAACATTGTTCTGCGGAGATAAAAAGTAAAAACGGAGGAAGGTGTCCCACAGGACCTGTTCTCCCAACTAGAGATGATGATCGTGTAATTTCTGGACGTTGTTCTTGGCAAGAGCGACGCAAGCATGGCGGAATTTGTGGTCCCCGTAAGTGGCAACTTACGCCTCGCTCTCTCATTGTAAGCGAAGATTACGCTCCTCTCTCAGTTGAACCTCGTGACGACAAGCACTTCGATCAGCCAAGGAGTACATCTTCAACGTCAACGCGCAAGCCCACGCCCACTCTCCAGGTTATCAACACCTGTTCTTACGAAAGTGCAGTTAAGAACGGAGGAAGATGTCCTCATGGTTTGGTAAGTGGTCAAAAGCCAGCAGAAAACAAACCAATTTCTATCTCCATCAAGACATATCCTCGCGAACCCAATACAGCACAACAGCCCCGTGAAGCGGCAGTAACTGAGGAGAACAAAGTCAACTACAAGCCCTACAGGGCCGATGTATGCAAACCTCGTTGGGTTCGTACCACTGATGGCTGGTGTATTTATCGAAGTGGCTTTGGGCCTGATGATGATAAACCGGACTTTTATCCACCCATATCTAAAATGCAGGCGTCATCGAATCAACGACGCCATGAAACGACAGCAATTGAGGAGGCTAAGCTCGAACCTAGACCATATCCGGCTGATTCGTGTCCAGAACACTGGGTCCGTTCCAACGGTTGGTGCTACTATCGTGGCTCATCTAGTCGACCGTTGGGATATTGGGGACCTGAGTCTCGGAAACCAGTATCTTCAGAACAAAAACGTCGCGATATAGCTGCGAGTGACAAGAGTGAAGGCATAATCGCAGCTGATCCGAACGATTCATTGCGTTGGCTTGTTAGCATTGAAGACATATGTGTTCCTCGAAGCGTATTTTCGGCTGATGGGGATGAACCAGGATATTATTCTGGAGTTCATTCACCTTTCTATTCAGAAATTCATTCACCTGATTCTCTGAGGTCAGAACTGTCAGAACAATGTATCGGAGTAGCCTTTCCGACTGAGGCGCGCTGGTGCCCATCGCCTTGGCATCACGATGATGAGGATAATTGGTGCTTTCATGTTTGGCAAGACAGTGAAGATACATCTAGGAGATCCCTTCCAGAGCCTCTGGGCCCGGAGCTGCAGTGTCGTGGTGAAGCTGTGAATGATGAGGTCAGAGGTGTGAGCGGAGACTATCCTGCTGATTCATGTCCATCTCCTTGGACTTACGTTGATGGCAAATGCATTTTCATTTGGCGAGATGGTGATGAGCCTCTCAGGGTTTCTTTTCCGGGTCCTTCAAGTTCACAGCTTCAACCTCGTGGTGAAGTTAGAAGTCAGATGACGCAAGTCACTTTGCTGACTCCGGCGCGTACCTCTAGCCCTGCTTTCAACTCGCCAACTACGTCTACGCCTACCTCTATCTCTATCTCTACCACCACTACTATCGTTATCGCTCTTCCCACGGCTGGAGCGTGTGAGCCTCCTTGGATTCGTACTCTGGATGGTCGATGTTTCTTCGACCCCAACTATCGACGTGAGCATCCTCAAGCTCCTCCGTCCCGCCCCCGCAAGCAAATACGTCAAAGACGTGGTGGAGTTTCAAAAGATGAGCGTGGTGTTGCTCCTAGTTGGAAAGCTGAATCGTGTGACCTGCCTTGGATTCACACACCTGATGGCTGGTGTATATACAGACCAGATTATCAGCATGGAACACAGAACCCTCTGCCTAGTGCTCCAGCGCAATTTAATACCACAAGTCGATTGAATTCTACAGCACAGCCAACTGTTACAGAAAATGAAACTGTCACAGAACTATCAACCGCTACAGAACAAGCGACTTTCACAGAACAATCAAATTTTCCCGCGCAAGTTGCCCGACCAACCATCACAGATCGACCAATTGACATTAAAATCTTGCACTGCATCAATGATTTACAAGGAAATCTTAAATGTGGTAAATTTCTGCAGGAAGAAACAAAATTTTCATCAGTTCATAATCGTCGAGGTTTCTGGCCCGACGATTGGGTACCACAAATAGAAGATGATTGCGACCGTTTTCTGGGAAACACATATATGCACTACCAATGTCTTCAATCAGTCAAACACAAAAACATCGGTCTCAAACTCATTATGGTCTTTTTGATTCTCGCCGGTTTTGGTTCCCTTGTCTTCCTCATCATTACTTGTGTCAATCGAGCTGCACGTCCTAAAGCCCAGCCCTTTAGGCAGGTGAGCGGGATTATAGATGCACATGGAATGACGGAACATCCAACATCGATGTGTGGACATTATCCTTGGAATGGGCCGACAAATGCAAAACCAATGAGCGGAGAAAGATGGACCCGAAGTCCTCCAGCTTACGATCCCATGAGACAATGGACACCAGATCATTCAGGTAGTCTAGGCACTTGTTCCCGAGATCGCAATTGTGCGAGTGGTAGTTCGGGTTCTAATGGCACGGAAAATTGGATTCGTAAATTGTGCAATAGATGTTTTAAGAGTCAGAGTCGTTCGTCAGTTTCGGAACATTCGCAAATGGTCGGTGGGCTTGGAAGTGGAATTCTTCGTTTGAGGAGTGATGATCATAGGATTGAGACGCTTAAATTGCCAAATGCAAATTTGGCGACGGTTAGGAGGACAAGTGGTTTGGTTAATAGTGAGGAGAATGGACATGCGAATGCTAGTGCGGATACGGTGGTTGTAGGGAGTGATTTTGGGAGGGTCGGGGGTAGAGGCTCGGGTTCTGCTGTTGGATTGCATGAGGGTTCTTCGGGTAATTGTTCTGGTGTGACTAGTGGAGGTGGAAGTGGAACTGGTTTGACGCAACATGGGAATTTGAGTGGTGATACGGTCATTGAGCCGGAAGCTGCGATGATTAAGTGTACAAATGGAAACGGAAATTCGAAGATGGGATGCTTGAAGGCTAGTCACTTGAAGAAAGTCGGGTTTGAGGGATTGGAAGGACTGGAGGAGGTAGGGGGCTGGAGGAATGTTGATCGGGTTGAGCCTTTGAGATTTGAGAAGGAGAATTTGAAGGGGAAGGGAGGTGGATGTGGAATGGGTGGTGAGTTGGAGAAGATTCGGGAGGAGAATGAGAGTAAGAGGAATTAGAAGATGAATGAGGTGGAGAGGAATTGTAGTATTGTTTTGTTGGTGGTTGGTAAGATGCGTAACGGTGGCGAGTTTATATTCTTTTTCGAAAGGTATATGGTATAGGTGGATGGATGGGTGGATCGATTCTTCTGTTAAGATAAGATATTGGTCACTCGTTATTCATTATTGCGAGTCGGTGGCTGGATGGCTATGAGTGGTTGATTTGCCTTTTCAGTAAGGTTATATTCTTATCAGTTAAGGAAAAGGGAAAAGATGAGGAGGGAGGAGGCACGTGAAGCAGCTCATCACGCGCTTAATGTAGGAGTTGCTCGGCTCTCACAGGAGGATAGTTTTTCTTTTGTTTTCTCTTTTCTCTTTTGCCGTGTTTTGTTTCTAGTCATTCGTTTAGATAGAATTATAGTATCGAGATAGCCAGATCCTAGCTAGATTATATAATTAAATGGGATTATTGCTCTGCCATTCTGTTCCTGGTTTAAAGTGGGACAGCCGAATGATTGTTTATGCTTCGCTCTGTTATAATCTGACTGGACACACTACGGAATATTGTAATAACCCTCCTCATTTTAACCCTTTTACTATTCCACCTCCTTTCCACCTCCTTCACTTTCCTCTCCAACCCCCGAACCACCCCCGGGCTCCCTAATCATCGCCCAATTCCTCCCCACCCCACAAACCCCCATATCTATCTCCATCACCTCAACCGTCTTAAATCCCACTCGTTCATATATTGGATACCCGGCAGCAGTAGCTTCTAGATAACAACTTTTTGATTGGCTGTCGGCGAGCGAAAGGATGCTTTTTAGGAGGTAGGTTCCCAGACCGAGTTTTTGGTAGGTGGGGGAGATGGTTAGGACGTAGATTACTGTTTTTTGGGGGATGTTAGACGGGGAAGATTGGGGATAGCTAAAGAGAATACAAATTTTAAACCAAAAAAGAAGGACAAAAGAAAGAAAGAAAGAAATAAAGAAAGAAAGAAAGAAAGAAAGGAAAGAGAGTAACAAACAAAACATATCCTCCCTCCTATACCACCTCTCCCTCAACCCCCTCCACCCCTCAACCTTCGCCTCACAAATCTCCACCACAGCACCCACAGGAAACCTCCCCTCTCCCCTCTCCTCCCTCTCCCTCTCCTCTCTCTCCTCCTCCATCTTCAACTCTTCCTCCTCCTCTATACTCCTCTCGTGCGCGGCACTCCAATGCGTCCACCCGACTATATTCCCAGTGGATTCCTCAACTAGTTTCCACGTCGTTGTATGTGCTGTGCGCAAATACTTGGCGAAGATGTTACGGATCCAGGGGTTGAATGTTGAGGGGGGGACTTTGGTGGTGGGCCAGCGGGATAGGGCGAATGCGTCGTTTTGGAAGGCGGTGGTGTAGATTTTTGCCATGGAGGGGGAGGTCGCTGGGGGTGCAGGGGTGGATAGTGAAGGGGGGGGTGGTCATGGCTGGATTTTTGACGGGGGGAGAGGGGGTGTTGTGTGGTGGGGGAGGGGGGAGGTTCAGTGATATTGTAAGGTTAAACTAGGTAGATATCTCTAGAGAGGAGGAGGGAAATGTATGAATACCTATGGAAACTTGTCATTGATAGATAGTAACGTATATACAGATACTAAAGTGATTTTATAATAATTAGGACCTCTCTGCAAATGGAGTATAAACTTATGACTCCCTCCCACTCTCATGGAGCTACCAACATAACATGATTCATCCGCCGAAATCTGAGAAAGATCCTAATCGCAAAACTTCAACATCTCAACTCCTAACTGCGGTTCTTGATAGATAGATATTGTACATACATATATACTACTTACTGAGTAAGTACAATTAACCTACCATCCATCGGAAAGACTTTCGACTCCGTAGCATCCCTTAGACCGGCGCCCGATCTTCGGTACGGCACTCAGCCTTGTAGAAATGATATTTATAATTATTATATTATTCCGATCTATCAGTGGATTACATATAACAACATATGTCGCCATAACTCGGGATAATTGTTTGATGATGTGAGATGATTGATATGATATGCTTGTTTATCTGAAGGTTTGTGATTGCTACAAGTAAGGTTAATGGAAGGAAGGGTTTTCGAATTTCATCTTGATTGAGATATATTACTCAAATTAAACTATATTTAATGTCTACGGGTATTTCTGATTTAAACCCAATTTCGGAAATTTTTATAAACCGTTGGCTTTATTTCCTTGGACTTGGGTGATAGGGATTCTGTTTTGTTGTCAACCTTATTATATTTGGTTCTTGGATAAGGATCTGGTATGGGATGGGTTTCTTCTATCAATATTGTTTTGACGTGGTGTTTGCCACGTTTGACACTTGGAAGAGGATTGTCTCTTGAGTTTGTGGAAGGAGATAGATAGTCGGCGATTCGGTATACCTAGGTAGATAATTATTATTTAAACAATCTTATTTTTTTATAAATTTGATGATCATGATGATCAAAAGTTTCGATTCTTTTTCTTCTCGTGAAGGTCTAGATTTGTATTTCGATTTGCTTTCGATTTTTCTATGGAGTCAAATTTCATGGTCCTGGACTTTCTAGAGTTTAAGGTTGACCAATTGATAATGTTAGCGGTAGGTTTGGTGGTTATATGTACGTATACTCCGTACATAAGTTTATATCAACGTGGGTTTACAAGGATTTTTTTAACTTACCAAGGGCTGATTTTGTGGCTCCCGGAAATGGCAGGTGCTTGTATGGACTCTGTTCTGTACCTTGCAGTGGTTGGTCACTTGGTGGAGACTGGTATTAGAGGTTTTATGGTATGGGTAGCTATAGGTGTTCAAATAATATGATTAAGTTGTCAAATGATAATACTGTACCAGGTACATATATATAGTGTTTCGTTGCAGAAACTTCTCTCTGTCTTCCATCTTCTCCACTTGCCAATATTCATACATCAGGACTCAGGAGGATAGACGACTGAGAGAAGAAAATGGATACACAGCTAGATATAAAATATGAAATCAAATCTCACTCCGCTCTTTATATTCCACTTCCCCTTCCCCTTCCCCTTCCAGCAAAGATCTTCCAAACACCATGTATGATAACTCCGTACCTGCAATGGTAACTATGGCATTGGCAAATGAGATATTAATCAGTGGAACCGATGTCTCGTAATTAAGAAAAATCTCCATACATACAATCTCATCTCAGTACAGTTTGTGATCCGTGAATTGTCCTCAATATATGTCAAATCCACAGATGTAGCTAGCTGGATAGATAGCTCCCTAGAAGGGAGGCCAGGATTGACCAGGATTAAATACTCCGTACTGGGTATAAAGTAGATGCTGTACCTGGTGCCGTATGTAGGTGATGTCCGACATTTATTTACAAGGTAGTAGGAGTAAGTGATAAGTAGTAAGTAGTACCTAGGTAGTATTACTAAATACCAGTAACCTATACAGTATGCGAGCGAATGCAAGCAATCAAATACCATTCATCCACATCAGTACTAATTATATGTATTGGGTGGTGTAGTCCGTATACTTTGTACATACATCTTGTCTTATATTCTTCATTCTCCTAACATCCCCAATTTTTCCCTTTTTCTAACTCTTCACCATGATTATATGAATTAGCTTCAACGTCGTACGACCATGATATAGTGAATAATAACACGAATGGCCCCCCTATCCCGAATCCTTACGAACTTTATATCAACCTATCAATAATCGCCGAGTGATAGTAGTACACCCAACTACTTGCGCCAAAACTTATCCACAAGAACAAGCAAAATCCTTCATTGGATGGACAAATGCCAAACTTAAATACACTTACTTTACCAATTCGCAATCTTAGACCAGAAAATAAAGATCTTATTATTCTGCTCCCATGGTATGGTAGCGTCTGGTACTAGGTCATCATGCAGACTCAATCCTACACCTCTAGTACTACAACAATCATGGCCTATCCACCTCGACCTGGGTCCCAAAGCCCTACTTTAACGGAACCAGATATGATTCTTCCACTACAAAATGAAACGACTTATGATTCTGAATCATCTTCGCGGCATACCTCTTTCCAATTTGCTTCCATGTCGGAAGATGCATGGCAACGGCCAGCCGATTCCAAATATCAAAGTGGGCTGCCGTCTAAGACACCAACGACGCCAATTATATATGGGAATGGAACAATGTTATCAGATATAGGCGAGGTTACAGAGGCGGAAAGTACACCAGCAAAGAAATTACCTGGTCCTGCCGAACGAAGGTTTATCAAGCAGCAGCAACTTCAAAACGGTCAGCGAGTAAGCTCAGGATCATTGGGGCATGAATTGAGAAGATCTGGAACCAAGACTGGAACGCACGAGAGGAAAATATCTGTGGAATCCGCAAGCACTGTTACTTCAGAACCACAATCTGCCATGTTTGAAGATATCGATGACACAATCAGCGTGGATGATAGTAATTTCCAGGGTGATGATGAGGAGAGTGTAGCGGAATCTTATACGGATACTTATCGCGAAGAGCTTGTGGAAACGGAAACACGTAGATTATCGCGTAGGCAAGGAGATATTGAAGATGGAGAGGATGATCAAAATTCGAGTGCTGCTTTGAGTAGAAGGGCCGAACAAATTTTATTGAATGCCAAACGTCGACTCAATGTGAGTTGTGTAAATTCAAACCAGCTTCATCCACTAACAATCGCATTTTAGAATATGGAGGGAAATTTAACACGAGCGCGCAGTTCCCTCTATGTAACACCTTCTATTTCCATGCCTTCGATTTACAGCAGTAGTCCCTTAACCAACCCATCTCTTTTACAGCTCGATCGGCGCATCAGTGGTGTACCTTCAAGACAACGATCATTTTCTAGCTTCCATACAAGCTCGGCAGCTTTGAGTCCTGGTCATTCGAGGGTCTGGAGCGAAAATAATATATCTCCTTCACGAGCAACAGCATTCCCAGTTCGTGCCTCGAGCGCAGCAGCTACGTACAGAACTAGAAGTAGTATGGGCTCCCACGCCTCAAATCCAGCATCGCCAGGTTCTCCGCCAATAATCAAGGAGGAGAGTAGCGGAAATGGAAGGCCAATCGGGTCCGGTCGATCTTCACCACATAACAGGGTATCCCCCTCTCAAGCATCGTATCTTGAACCTCTGGTCGAGGATGGGGTTCCCGAATTTGATGACAGGACTAATGGCTGGACTAATCCTGATAGAGATTATTCAACCGCACGAGAAGGACGCTTGAGTCGTTCTTCATCAACTTCAAGCATTAGAATGCAGGATATCCAGCATCAAATGCACGACCTGAAAGGAAGATTGTCAGCTTTACGCGATCGTGCCAGGGATGATAATATGAAACGTCGCAGTCTCCAAAGTTTACGGACGCCTAGTCCATTCACGGCGGGGGAGCAGTGGTACAATGGAGGTGTCAATGGTCAAGACGCAAAGACAGATTCGGTGGTAGATCAAGGTCAATCGAACGGAACTCGAAACGACGACGCTTCGAAGGATATGTACTCTGTACAAGCGTCCCAATCATCTACAAGACAAGCTCCAAACTATGCCAAATCGGATGCTACGAGCATATATGAAGATGTGGATGGGAGCCAAGTGAAGTCGCCTGAATTATCGAGCCCACGTCGAAATCAAACACCGATAGTTGAAGAAGAGGGTTATGATACGTGTTCAGAAGAGTCGGAAATTTCGAGCAATCATAGCTACAATGACGACCGTGAAGAATTCAATGAATTTGACCATGAGGACAACAGTGATGCATCAATTTATCACGAATCAGTAACCGAGCAGATATCACATGAGGATCGTGAAGATGCATTTGATTACGAACATTTCTTCCTACATAGCGCAATGGGTACGATGAGTCGAGAAAGAAGAGGTAGTATTACCTCGGAGGATTCTGTAGAAACAACACGAGGACCTACAGCTCCAATGCCTCTTGTCGAGAATGACCATGACCCTAGTCAACGATCATCCGTGGTGCATCTTAGATCCGACAGTAACGCTTCTATTTCTACTCTAGCCACATTTGCGACTGCCAAGTCAAATATGGACGACGAGGAAGATAGTGAAGATGAGGAAGATCCTTTCGATGTAACAGCCCATTATACCGATACACGTGATCATAACACTCCGGACTCACCCACAATCGCCCCTTATAATTCAAAGAGAGAAGGTCCTATTAAAAGCATAAGATCTGCATTTGGCTCTTTGCCGAGAAACACCACAATCCATGACTATAACGACATTGGAATAGCTCGAGGCTCTGGATTATACGACATTGATATCAGACCCAACCTACACACCAGAAATCGCTCCTTCGATTCCGTTACCTCTAACAGCACTGCTCGTAGCTTTCCTCTTTCTACCAAACTCGGAGCATTCCCCGCCTCTAGTACCACTTGTCATCCAACACGCACCACATCCCTAGAACACAATCGCAACAAGGCACGAACTTCACCGACCCAGATGCTTTCCGACGATGACCAATTTCTCGTTGAGCGATTAGTCGATAGTCTGGGAAAATGTATCTTGGGTTTACAGAATACGGAGGCGGGAAATTATGATTCTAGGATTTGGAGACGAAGATTAGATGCTGCGAGGAGGGTTTTGGATGGTGAAGAGGGAGCTATTTAATAGCATATACCCCATTCATTTCATTCCTTTTTTTCTTCCCTACCTTTTTTATGTTTATTTCGATTTACGACTACGTTGCGTTTGAATTGTCGCCACGTACACCAAAAGATTTTTAATTTATCATTTATCATTTTGTCAATTGACAAGATTTTTTTTCTTGATTCTGGAGAGAAAAATGGGTAAGGGAACTGGGGGCAATATTTCCCCGAAATAGGTGTAAATGCGAAAATGGACAGGACAGGAGCATTTACAATGAAAGACGCTACGGCCATTAATTTTTGGGGGTTGGTATTTTGGGAGGAATAATTTTTTTTTCTACTTTTTTTTAAGTAAGAGGATGAGATGATTCGGGTTTGAGTAGGTGGTTATTGATTGGTTGGTTGGTTGCGGCTTCTAATGCTTTTTTACTTGTGTAGTATGGTTTTATAATTTTGGGTTTTATTTTTTACCTTTTTTTTGTGGGGGAGGAGAGAAGGAGAGGAGAGGATGGGAGGGCGAAGAGGAAAAGAGAAGGTCTCCCTCGTTTCTTGTTTACTTCTCTTACTCACTTGGTTACTTTACTTTTTACTTACTCTTCTTTGATACCCCTTATGATATGGTTGTTAGGTTTTTAGGTTTTTAGTTCTTTATTATTTTATTATTTTCTTACTTTTTGAAAATTCTTTTTAGAATAGTTGAGGGATGGGTTAGGAGGTGGGAGTGGGAGGTGGAAGGGAAGGGAAGGGGATATTTGGGAAAGAGACCGGTAGTTGAGATGAGATGGGGGATTTGATGAGCGGGGGGTGGGATTGATGGGTATGAGATAGATATGGATGGATGGATAGATAGATGGATAAGATTTTATATAATCTGAGACTTATTGATATTGTTTGTTGTTTTATATATATATATTATTATTATTATTATTGTGATTAACGTCTACTCTGACCTCCCGAGGGGTATTTAGACGTGCTAAGCTAAGGGGATTAACTACAGACAGCTGTTGACCTCCTTAATTAACAATTTAGCATCTGAGAAGGGGACTGTTCGTCCCTTTGCGTGAACGCCCTGTCCACTCAGTTGTGGCGAGTGTGTGTGACTGTTATTTTATAAGTGCGTGTGGAAGGGCTCGCAAGGCCTATCTTTATACATTCCCATTCTGTAGCTAGAGGGTGGGGAGTGAGGGGGGGCGCCATTTGGTTAGCTAGGCGTCAGTGTTTGCACACCAGTGTGTGTTTTTAGTGAAATGTAGAGAGGGGAAGAGCTAGGTTGTCGGATAGCCCAGTTGGAGAAGTCAAGTGGATTGTGGCGTGTTGTGCTCTGCTTTTGAGCGAGGGGAAGAGAGGGATTTTGAGGGGTGGCACAGGGTCAGTACAGCGGGCATACTTGGGTATAGAACTTTGAGACCCGCAAGAGCTCTGCGAACGTGTCTGGAGCACGTAGAAGCTTGTGGATATACATGATCGTCTGCCAGGTGGTGGTGATGGCGCTTCGTGGTGCAGTTGGCCACTGACCACGTGTCTCATTGTTGATGGGGCATTTGAAAAAGTGGAAGGGTTCTTTCTCTTGCCCACAGGTGCATCTCAGCTGGTTGTCCCCGTGCTTGAACCGGCGGTGGTAGTCTGCGAAGTCGCCGTGCCCCGTTCGCATTGCTAACAGTCGATGCAGCACGCCCCTTGGCAGTGACAATTCCCTGGGCTCTCTTGTGCTGTATGAAGGATGCCATGCTGAGTAGGTGCTAGATAGCGTAGTCCTAGCTTCCCCCCACCAGCAGTCCTCCGCCTGAGTACAGAGTTCTCTGTAGAATGAGCGCACCCCACTTACCGTAGGGGGTGTTAGCTAGGCCTCGATCCATCATGCCCACTGCTCCATCATTCGCCAGGCGGTCTGCCTCTTCGTTGCCTTCGATCCCCATGTGTCCAGGTGACCATTTAGCTTCTATGTCGTGTTTTGCCATCGCTCTGTGGCACTTGCGGAAGGCCCACTGTGACGTGGTCGGGGCATTACCTCTCATGCACCATATGACGGAGGTGCTATCGATGCAGAGCCATATCTTGCCAGAGGGCTGGTCCGTGGTCAGGTTGAGCAGGTGCTCGAAGAGGACTCAGAATTGATTTTCGTCTATTATATAATATATATATATTCTGAATCTCTAAATCAAAATTTTTATTTTATTTTATTTTATTTGAATTTAAATTTCAAAAATACTAATTGATTGATTAATTAATTCTGTATACTTCTTTTCATTTCTCTTTTTTTTTTAAATTTTTTTTAGTAGTAACTTGATTTTTAATTATCCTCAAACTATAAACCATAAATTATAATAATAAAAAATAAATAGAAACAGAAACAAGTACTCTATTTATCCATCACACTTCTCTCTTTAAGCCTCTCAAAAGAGTAGATGAAAAAATTAGATAAAATAAAATATCCTAAACTCGTCCCATTAACTATATCTATATCTATATCCAGTATTCCTAATTCGTTTGCTTGATGCGTATTCCCATATCGCACATTCAATGTGCCTATACCATGTTATGCCATCCCCAATCCCATTCCCATTCCCATTCCCGAAAATAACTCTGATTTATATCCTATACCTCATACCTCATACCTCATATACAACATCTCCATCCCCATCCTCAACGCACAATACCCACACCACCCCGTTCACACTTCCGCTTCCCTTCCCCCCCCCTTCTTTCCCGCTCCCCTCTTCCTAAAAAAAAAGATAAACAAAACGTCACCTTAAAACCCTCTCCCACGGTTCTCTCCACGGAACCCCCAATTTCTCAAAAATCCTCTTCTCATCCCTCCCCTCCACCAACATCCCATCCGTAACTTTCTTTCTACTTTCCCATTTTCCTCCTCCTCCACTCCCTCCTCCTCTCCCACCACCACCTCCACCCCACGCCCCCCTCATCACATCCTTATACAACCCGCGCTGATTCAAACGCATACCCTTTTTCCCAGCCAATAAGCGCATACTACGATTAAAGATATCGTCACCGGTGAAGTAGATCAGGGCTGCGCCGAGCTCGGTGGAAGGAACGAGGAGGAAATCGATGCGGCGCCAGGGGTGAGGATTTATATGGGTAGTGGTAGTAGTGAGAGGTGCAGCAGAAGAAGAAGAAAAAGGTAAAACACAACATCCATGCCATTTTGAACCCTCGTTATTATGCGGCACCGCCAGAGCCGCCACGAGAAAATGCGAATCTGTGAGAATTTTCACAAGGGAGGAGAGAAATGGGGTTAATTGTGTAGTGGAAGTCGTGTGAGCTTTCGTGATTATAATATCGATATCACCGGATGATTTAGCCCCGCGACGATATGATCCCCCGATTGTAATTTCGATATCTGGATCGAGCGACTGTGCTGTTTCCGTGATATGTTTACCCAATTCTTCGATTTCCGCGCGGGGAATTCGTAGTTGCAAGTCCACGTAATGGGATATGCCGATTTTTTGGTTGGGACTAAGTTTAATGTTTTGTTCTAGATCGGTCAAGGTGCGGTGACCTTGAGATATCCATTTTAAAGCTAGTTTGAAATTGACGCCGTAGATACCCATGAATAGTTTGAGAATTTTATCGTCGGGTTCTGCTTCGGCGTTTCGAGTCGGAGGAGTCGGCCTGTGAGGACGATTTCTTCGAGTTTCTTGGCGATGCGTTGTCCAATTTTGAGAATCTGAATGGCTTTGTCGTAGGTGCGGATGAGGGTTTGTTGGCTCTTGAGTTGGCCGCATGCTTGGAGGTAAGAACGACTTCTCCATTGATCGCCGATTCTTTCGTAGTACTCGCGCATTCGAGATAGGATCTCAATTGTGTGTTGATTGGGATTGGGTCCTCTGGAGGCGGTTCCACCTTTCATGCATTGAAAGTTATTTAGGCTTCCTTTTCCTGCGGAAACTGCTCGGCGGGTTTTGGTGGGAGCTTTTAAAGGTGAGCGGCGACCGTCTTCTGAGTCGAATTCATCTATGGTATTGTCAAAGTCACTAGTAGTCGACGTTAAATCATCGTCAGAGTTATCATGGTCGAGTACACCTTCGGTTGCCCTAGCTAACTCAATAGCTTCATTCAATACACTGAAGTCTACTTGGTTTGAATTTGCAGTAGATTCTTCACCCAGGAGTTGCAAGCTCTTCTCTGTCAAATGGTGTGAACTTCCTTGTTGTGACTGTTGTCCGGACACTGGAGCTAAAAGGAAAGGGATTGGATCGACGGTTGCTATTAAATGTTGACTTCACTCGGGTGTCTCTACTGGAGGTACGTATTCCCACTTATTTGGTTTCTTAGTAGGGGCTTTTATCTGTAGTGATTTGTCCGACTGCTGTGACTCTGACGGTATCGATATTTGTTGCTTTTCAATGACTGCATCTGGATCCTTGACCAAATATTTCTTCCCAGTGGGATCATAGAGATATTTCTGCTCGATACAGTCCAATAACCACTCTTCATTTACCATGTTGGCTCCTACCGGTAGAACTTTGAGGTAGGTAATAACATCTTTTCTTGTCAAAGATTTGTCGATGATCACATAGTTGATGGGCTCGTTGATATCTCTAACCCATATTGCGCCGTGCTCTCTTGCCTTGATAATACGAGCACGTCTAACAGGTGACTTATCATCATTGGGAAGAAAGAAAAGGTTGAGTCCCTCGAAGACCCTATCTTTTGGAGGAACAAGCTTGAGGGGCTTCTCCTTCCTTCCGGTGGCTTTTTTGGCCGGCCCCTTATTCAGGGCTTCTCCCTTTCTCTTTTTGCTAAGCATTGATGCTATTCCAGTACTATTAGTAAGAACCAACTTAGCTGGTGTTGGGTTTGATATGCTGCGTCGATCTATAGTTGGTCTTTTGGCTGAACCATCTGCACTTCTTATAGAAGATGAAATCTCTTTTTCAAAAGAACTACTAGCAGAAGCTGTAGTACGCGATTCGCTTCGAAGACCAGATCGTTTACCAGGTGACTCTATTGACAATTCTGCAGTGGCAGTACCATTCACCATATCCTTGGCCTTACTTACATTCCCCTGTGGCTCAGATTGACTTCGCTGTAAGGAAGGAACATTTTTGAGAAGCTGTTTATGAGCCTTTCGAGGTGGTAGTAAGTTAGATTCCTTAGACCTGGGAGGTAGCAAACTTTGCACTTTCTGTGATGGAGGATCCAAAATTGGTTTATTGCATTCCTTCCAAAATTCTCGTGATTCATTAGGTACTCCATCATCTGAATCTGATTGATTTAAGGCGTAGAGCTGCTCGAAAAAGCTAGCTTTGTCTGACTATTTTTCAATTGTTAGATGAAGAGTCTTTGAATTTTTTGACGGTGCTTAGGTTACCCACCATGACGACAAGCAAAGTGTAAATTGAAGCAAGTAGCTATTTATATATATAAAGTCATGAGCTCTCAATATCAAATACGAGATGTCCTTTTGATTAGTACTCAATTGTTTATGATTGCCTAGGTGGTATTCAATTGTCTATGATTACTACTCAGTTGTTTATGGCTCTCATGACAGTTGAAGACATTGTATTGTTGATATTTTATTGCTTATCTCGGACTTAGCTCTTTGTTTGGACATCAGGCCCCGTCAAAGAGAAATGAAAGCTAATAATTATCCGTATCTAACCTCATTTGCACCAGGCTCGGATCATCCCGCTTTCCATCAAAACGATTTATTATTTATTATTTATACTATATATTTATTTATTATTAGAATCCTACGTCACTACCCAACTCTAATATGACAATTTTCATATAAGGATATTTTCGATATAATATAAATACCTAAATACATGGGAGGGATATCTGGATTTTGATACTTCACCTCAGTATTTTATTGGTCATCTAATATCTCCAACATCTCACGCCGCGCCAGACAAACATCTCCATTCAGGATTTGCTTATTACCCTCCTTACCTACCGAGCGAAACCCTCTTATCGATATCAGATATCAGATATCAGATATCATCCTTACTGTAACTCGTACTCGAGTAGTTTCACCCATCCAATCATGGATCCCTCGAATACCCCGAATGCATTCTCTCGCTTCTCTGAGCTGCCTTTCGAGTTGAGACTGGAAATCTGGGAATTTGCCGCTTTTCACAAACGGATTTTGGAGTTGAATTACTGCATCGTCGATAAAATATTTCTCAACCTTGGTCTAACACCCGCGATACTTCATGCGAATAGTGAATCTCGTCAAGTAGGTCTTCGATTTTACAATAAATCCTTCGGTACGGATGGGAAGCCCGGGAAGATCTACTTCAATCCCGTTTGCGACACGATATTTTTCAGTTCGAGACAATATGATGATGAAGTTACGGCTGTAGCAAAGCATTTTTCTATCCATGCATCATCTTTACCTTATCAACATCAAATCCAGTCAATTGCACTGGCTGAACGATTTTGGGGTGAAACTCACAGGACTCTTCCCTTTCGTCTCTCTGGTGCTTTGGGAAACATTGCTAGATTTCGTTTGGCCTTTCCTCACTTGAAAAAGGTCCTCCTGGTGAGAAATACACCAAGCGAGGAAGAAGCTGATTCATGGTCTCGCTATTCGGGCATAACTTTGTTGGAATCAAATATGGATGAATTAGCGGAAGATTATATATTGGACATTGTCATAATGGCATTTGCGGAAGACACGAAGACGCGACCAGGGGAAGTAGTAGACGTGACGGTGATGGAGCATCCCTGAGGAAGGATGTAATTCTAATTTTTTCTTCTTTTCCCCCCCTCATTCTTTATTCTTCGTTGTGTGGTTTTTGTTCCTGGAAGGACATTAGATATCTTCCTATTTTTAAGATACCAAGAACATTTTCAAATGAAAATCATGCAATTCAGTTAGTCTTACATATGCCATGGATTTTATTGGCTCCAAATCAAAATCAACTCTTCTACCTACCTATGCAGGGGTTTTATCTCATGGCAATGCTTGAAACAAGTGTACACAAACTGAACAACATCCTTCGCTTGTTTCCGGTGACACCGAGATCATCTACCAAAGAATTTCATATGTTCCATACTCAGGACTTGGCATCTGTAGGAAATGTAGAAGATTTCCCTTCGTTTTCATGTTGAGGCTACAATAACCGAAGTTGTCTGCAGCTTGCAGATTTTGGCGCCTTTCAATGCAAAATACGCGCGTTCACTAGCACGTGGCGCTTCTAATATTTTGAAAATACCCTCTTTCACGAAAAAATACGGGGTCCAAAAAAGATTGGAAAACCAAGAGCCGCCCGCACTAATAAACCCTTTCAGAAAATGATCTGCAGTGTAACTGGGGTTCGGAAATTTTTTAGCACCGATATGCTCCACGGACTCACGGGGTAAAAATAATCCGACGAGAAGTCGACAAAGCATCGGCATTTAAAGATTCCGAGCCCTACGCAATTGCGCATCTTCTTCTAGATAGGGCTTAGTTGGAAGGAAGTTATTGAGTTTTTCACGATAATATGTTTTTGGCATGTCAAAAGATACGGAGAGAGAAATGGAGGCTAGTACGGAAATGGTATTTAGCTTATTAATAAATGGGTTTTCATACCTTTAAGGGTATAGTACAGTGAATAGATTTACCATTATGACAGCGCTATGCCCAACCCCGCAAATACTAATCATTATTCGCTCTCTCCACCGTGGGGCACATGGGTGAAAAGCGTCGGTTATTCTGTCTACTCGAGTACGTATTGATGAGTAGAGTATTGACACTGCGATTGTGGGTGATATCGGTGAGTGTTCCAGCATTCATTCATTCATTCATTCATTCATTCATTCGTTCATTCATTCATTGCATTCTGTCGGTTGGATATGTGTGCAAGAATAGGAGTTTCCACATGCGCGCTATATCCCCTCCGGCAAAAGATTCCATGTAACATAGAAACTTGTCATACTAAAAAACCTACTCTATAATGCATGAGCGGGCAATAGCCATACCAATCAAGTTTAAAACAAAGCAGGGTTTTCGACATCGACTCAGTTCCACACTCCATGTATCACCACGTGGACTACAAACTTAAAAATCTTCAATAGGTAACCTTAAGTATGCGGATTTAAAATGCGATATGGATATTCCGGCCCGGAGGATCGGGACTGTTCTCAACTTCCGAATGGAACTTGAATAAGTTGCACTTATTCCCTCTATATCCTATCATAGGATTCTTATGACTGTATTTTCTGCACTCCGGGTTGTGTGTCCATTTTGTATCAATCCGTCATCGAGCAAGCCTTTTAAGTGTGGAGGATTACAGATTTCATGGCCAATACTAGAGAGTTCCGGTTATATTGGCTGCGTTGTGCTCTGCTTGCTTTCTTGGCCCTTGTTGTGTCATTTTGAGTTTCGTTCGCGTTTAATTATAAGTTTTGTGATATTGACTTTGACGGGTGCGGAAAAGGAACGGCCTGTAGTTTCGCATCCTTGCTACATTTGTCATGAGAATGTGCATACTTAGTATATGTACAGCCGTATACCGCTTTAGATCAGACGCTCGCGCAGTGGAGTCTTCCTCAGAAGTTCTAGTGGTCAAATATTCTCCCTAGTTTTTATTGAACACTGTTTCACTTTTCGTTGTAGGGTTTTTTTTAATATCAGTCAGTATCCGGATCGATATCAATATCTATCCGCATCCTGCTATCAAAAACTCTAGATCATAGTCAGTCACAATGGTGACATTCATGGCCGATACGACGAGAGTATCAAATTGGTAAGGTTAGGTGCCTCTAACCGCAATAACGACCTCATGCAACATATTACATCTTGCTTGTCGCAGCCTCATTTATAGCACTTTATGATATGATACCTGAGTATACGATTCTGTTTAGAGCTCAAGGGAATACGTAGCTAACTTCAAGGATCCGGTATACTTCCCATAAAACAGTGAACATCCAATTCCAACGGCAGATGAATAGACACCAAGAAAATTGGTGCAGTCAACATTATCTATAGAAGTCGGATTCTTTGTCACTGGATTCTTTCTCGGTAGCCCAATATCTGATTAGCTTGGTAGAAGACAAGGTATGACGACTGATTTTGTTTCATGACGGTCGCCACTACATTTCTTCAAAAATTCCCTCCCTGAGGGTTGCTTGTATGTCTTATTACTGGGTATATACATTCTGGTCATGGGTCAGGTGTTGCTTTTGTTGAGTATGCTTGTTCAAATCCTGTTTATACTGCTCGATAATTTGATATCTGCGGGATTTGTTGAAGTGCTTGCGACGCTAATGATTAGAGGAAAGTATGTGAGATTACTTGATTTCTTGAATGATTAAATAGCTAAGCAGACAAAAATATCATGAATTTCTAAAATTCTTCTATTAACTTAGCTCATTTATTTTATTGTCTATAGGATCAACTAATTAACCTACGCTTATCAAAAACATGTTGTAACACTTGGTGAACGGGTTAAGACTCCTAGCTCTTAGCTCTTTACTTTACACTTCTCATGTTTCAATCCGCTAGCCATCTCATATAAGACTTATAAGTCTAGTGCCCTACTTTCGGACCGGCCCCCTTTTGGACCACCTTTTTACACCAAAAATCGTCATTTTCAGCTATTCATAACTTTATAATTAACAAATATAATTCAATAAATTTGCATTATAAATTTATTATATGATTACAGCTCAATTCTGAAAATTTTAGATTTTTTGCGATTTTATTGGTTGAAATTTGAATAATTGGAATTACGATTTTCCATTTGTATAGGGTTTATGCACAAATCTGAAAATTATTAATACTTGAAATAACTTTTCAATCAATAAAATCGCGAAAAATCTGAAATTTTCAGAATCGAGTTATAACTATACTAAAAATCTATGATTCAAATTTGAATCGATTTAATTCATTGGTTGTTGAAATATTAATAGGTGAAAATCGTTATTTTTGGTGTAAAAAGGTGGTCCAAAAGGGGGCCGGTCCGAAAGTAGGGTACTTGACTAGATCAACCATTTTTTTCCTACTAAAAGACATCTGTATCAAACAACAATATACTAACACCCGAACTCCATAGATAGGAAAATCCTCATAACCCTCCCAGTTTGATATTCATTCGCATGTTGCTATTCAGTTCACCCTTTCTTTTCTATTTCTCTTTTATTTGAGAGAGAGAAAACCCTTATCAGCGCAAACCATGTTAATACTTTTTTTCCTCCTCCTTCTTGCTCTATATATCACACAACCACCCTCCCCCACACCCTCTCGAGAATCCCACTTAATTATCGAAACCGACATAACACATATAATACACATATATAATTACAATAAGATCATAATTCAAATGATACTAAAAGGAAAAGATAAAAATCTGTTAAACATATTTATTATAAATGTATATATATATATATATATGTATATTATCCTTGGATGGGGAAGGATAATATATATAATGTGAATCCTCGACTAATGCTGAGAATGTAATGAATTGGGTGATATTAGAGTGGGAAATGGAGGAATATGTGAAAGGAGGTGCTTGTGGGTGGTGGTGGAGATGAGGGGACGGGAGATAAAGGGGTAAGATAGGGGGATAAAGATGAGAGTATGGGAATGAGGGGAGGAGATGAGCGGGATGAGATTTGTATGGTATGATATGAAGGGTGTGAAGTGTCAGGCAAAAAGAAGAGTCGCTTGGAATGAAGTCGGATGATGAGATTTGGGATTCAGGATTTTAGGATTTGAGTCTTGGAGTTGGATTGGGAGGTTTAGCAAGGTGTGATTTGCTTAGGTATTTGTTAATTGGGTAGAATGGGATGGAATCTTCAATGGTTGTTATGGTTCGGATCAAGATACTCTTTACTTTGTTATCTGTACCCACATCACAACAGTCATGGGTGTATATAGCGTACTAAGAATAAATATTGCTATTCAATATGGAACTCATCTTAGGAACTCATAACACATTATACCAAATTAACCCGATAATACCATTTGACAATCCAACCACGACTATTTACTCCTTGGGCTCAGGTTTAACGACGATGGTCGGTAAATCCTTGATATCTACATGTTCTTGTGTTCCCAAGTCTACTACCCTTACTGCTTCTACCCCAACAATACCTTCCTTCAATGCCATGAATTTGAGTTCAACTTCGTAGCATGCTGATGGTGCAAGTGGTCCTATACGGGTATCCGTACTCAGACATACAATTTCGCTTGATTCCATGGCGAAATTTCGTTGCATGGCATATATGATGTTATCATCGAGCACAGCGTCCGCAACCTTTGGATCTCGACGTGCGCTTCCATGACCAGCAGAAGGAGGGCGTGTTATACGAGCTTCAGTTCGACGTCTTTTTGGTAAGACAAGGAGAGCAAGCTTGCGAGGTCGATCAGATCGATTCACTATGAAGATAGACCAGATGAAGGGGTGACCTGGATATATTGAAGACGTAGATGGGGAGGAGAATGTCATGGTAACTCCAAAATCTGGGACAGAGTTTTGATGCCGATGATGAGAACGTATTGGAGCGGTCGCTTCTATTGTTGGAAGAGAATCGGGATGAGGGACTGTTAGGGTTGAAATTGTTGGAATACTGTCAAATGTTGCGCCGATAGAAAGTGCAGAGGGTCTATGAGGTCGCTGTATAGGTTTCGTAGGTTGACCAAAGCCGTTATTAATAGGAGGCGTAAAATCAAGGGATGCAGACCATTGCATCATGATCTGTGGTCTGCAGACACTACTGACATTTGCCGTGGCGGTGATGGAAATATCGATGGCTCGAATTTGAGATTTAGTAGTAACATCAATGTCATCAGGTAATATTTGATAGAGGAAGGTAATGTCATCTTGCGGTTGACAAGTAATTGGAAGTATTAGGCCGGGAATTTGATTCAAATCTTGTACTTGTCCACCACACACCTTTATTTGGATATCTGTGAGGACAATGTCACAATTCACAAAAGGGGTAATATCAATATCTAGCGAAGCTATTACTGAAGTATTGCTGGGTGTACCATTTGGCCTCGAATATCGGACGCGGGCATTTATAGCTGGGTATACTTTAATTGACTGCCGTGAGATATTCTTAAAAGGTCGAGCTAAGTCGCGAGCTACTTGCGCTGCTGGTGCGACTCTGGCGACTCGTAATGCGGACAATCGTGGTTTGATGCCTTTGAGATATGCATCACCACTGAAAGCTTCAAGGAGATTCAATCCGGATGGGACCTGACTTGGTAGATACTCCTGCCGCAATGCATCTGTATCAATTTGCTCCGCTGCTTTGAGGTTCGCCGTGGCTACAAACACCACAGAAGGGCTCTGCAGGCGTAGCCGTGGTCTTCCGAGAAATGCAGAAAGTTTCCATATCAGAAGTATATGACCATTGTTGTTGGCGCCATCAGACTCTTCTGAGCCTTGTACAACTATCAATGGCTCATTGATATCTTCTACAGAACCCTTGTAAATAAGCTCACGCCCCGCTGAGCCATCTTGGTGCTCGACGTTCGCATTTATAACGTGAGCCTCCAAATTTATGACAAGTCTGTTGAGATAGGATCGAAGAGATCGTTCGTCAAAGTAAGGAGTTTGTAGAACGACATAAATATTGACGGTTTCATCTAGCATCTATGAATGAGTAAGATAGAGAGCTTTTTCGGTAATTGGGAGGACCAACCAAAATAGAGAGCGTGTCTTTGGGGAATGGCAGCTAATGGAGAACTGCGGCCCTCGTCGAGCTTTTCAATACTCCCGCTCAAAGCTTCCTCTATATTCAAATCACTAGCCAACGGGATGATTGTGTCCAGAATTGAACTTTCAGTGAACTCCAAGCTGCCGCGAGGAACTGGCTCTTCTTGCGACGCAAATTCTTCCATCATTGTGATTGCCGTTTTAAAAGAAACATAAAATGTGTAAATTGTTACTTATTATATATTTTTAAACCGCATACTTTGTCGAATAACTGAATATGTCTTATCATGACGTTAAAAAGTTGAAAGGAGTATTGGCGGCGTACCTAGGTAGTTACAGTAGCTTCCAATGGAAAACGCGCTAAATAGCGGCCGAGCAAAACCGCGAACCTTTTTTTGGAATTGACAAATGCGATCTTCATCCTTGTTTTTGGTAACACTCAACCACGAATTTGTTACTTCGTCTTCAATTTCATCAATATGAACGGTGTTAATGGTCACGCAGCTGCCTCTGCGCTCTGGCAGGAAGCACGAAATGCAGATGGACGAGTTTATTACTACAACACTATCACGAAAGCGACGCAATGGACCAAGCCCGAAGATTTGATGACACCCGCAGAGGTATAATTCTTCACTCCATTCGATCATCTATCTTATATATTTTACTGACAAGTTTCGCAGCGTGCACTATCGAATCAGCCATGGAAAGAGTATACCGCCGAAGGAGGGAGGAAATATTGGTACAACACTGAGACGAAGCAAAGCTCATGGGAAATGCCAGATATATACAAGGAGGCTTTGTCGAAAGAGACGGCTTCGCCAGCAGTTGCTACTGCATCGTATGTACTTCTTGAGAAACACTTTGGATGCCATTCTAACTTTGATTCCATAGGGTGCCAACGTTCGTCGCAGGAGGTGGCTTTTCGGCATCTCAGTATGACCAACCACGAGACAGAGAACCTTTAGGAGAAGCTCGTCAAATCGCATATGGCAATGATGTTAATGGAAGTCGCGCCCAAGCTTTTGTACCTGCTAACAACGATCCCGATTATTCTACTTTTGAAGAAGCAGAAGCAGCTTTCCTCAAGCTTTTGAAGCGACACAATGTTAAACCTGACCTTACGTGGGAAGAAGTTATGCGATCGATTATCAAGGATCCTCAATACCGAGCTCTCAAAGACCCCAAGGATCGGAAGGCTGCGTTTGAGAAATATGCTGTTGAGGTTCGGCTGCAAGAAAAGGATCGTGCAAAGGAGAGGCTTGAGAAGCTCAGTTCTGATTTTGCTACTATGCTGAGAAGCCATCCAGAAATTAAACACTACACCCGATGGAGGACAGCTCGGCCTATTATCGAAGGGGAGACGATTTTCCGTTCCTCGAAGGACGATGATGAAAGACGACAATTATTTCAAGGTTATATCATGGAACTTAAGAGGGCAAATATGGAAAAAGAGGCCGCAATGAGAAAGTCAGCAATGGACGATCTTGTTGATCTTTTAAAAGGGTTAAATCTTGAACCATATACAAGATGGTCAGAAGCACAAGGTATCATCCAGTCACATCCACGTTTCCAAGGTGATGAGAAATTTAAGACACTCAGCAAATCGGATATGTTGACAGCGTTTGAGAACCACATTAAATCTCTTGAAAAGACATTCAATGATGTTCGACAGCAGCAGAAGACTCAAAAGCTAAGGAGAGAGCGTCAGAATCGAGATCGGTTCATGGGTCTTTTGCGGGAACTTAAGGCTGGAAACAAAATCAAGGCAGGATCAAAATGGAGCCAAATTCATCCTTTGATTGAGAATGATGACAGGTACGTTGCTATGTTGGGTCAGTCAGGATCTTCTCCTCTGGACCTATTTTGGGATGTGGTTGAGGAAGAAGAACGCGCACTGCGTAGCACACGAAATGATGTATTGGATGTTCTTGATGTAAGTTTGGTACGCTCTTAGTGCAAAAAACTCCACTGACCACTTGCCAGGATAAACGGTTTGAAATCCAGCAAAAGACTCCATTTGAAGAGTTCCTAGCATTAATGCAGAATGATCGAAGAACTGCTAACGTTGACCGAGACTCATTGTTGCTAATATTTGATCGCGTCAGTACCCTTTCCATACCACAAACGACTCCTAGCTAACCTTGAATAGTTACGTGAAAAGATTTCTCGAAGAAACGAAGATGACAAGCATCAAGCTGAGCGCCATCAACGCCGAGCCGTGGATAACTTGAGATCTTATATTAAGCATCTCGAACCTCCTGTTCGTATTGGCGATGAGTACGAACGAGTTCGCTCTCGTTTCGAAGGATCGGAAGAATACCTTGCCGTACCAACCGATGAACTTCGGCGCTCTGCTTTTGATAAGGTAATTCGTCGGCTTAAAGAAAAAGAAGAAGACGCCGAGAAGGATCGTAGCAAGCGTCGTGATCGAGCTTCAGTCGACCGTCTAACTCACAAAGATCGTGAACGAGAGCGAGGATATCGTGGCTCCGCTCGGCATGATAGGCGTAGCCGCTCACCAGAACCTGATGCATATGAAGCAGATAGACGAAAAGCTATTGCAGACCGCGAGAAGAACTACCGAAAGGGTGGCATGGCTGACACCTTGCTTTCCCCAAACCGTCGTGATAGGCGTGATCCTGATATCCATGATCGTGAACGCGAGCGTGATAGACTGATGCGGGATCGTGATCTCGATAAACCTCGTAGCAGACGAGAAGATTCAATGAGTCATTACGAGCGAGAAAGGAGAGATCGCGAGGACGAGAGAGAGAAGCTCTACAGAAGACGTGGAGATCCTCGAGGTAGCATTGATGAGTTGCCATACGGCGATGAACGCTCAAGTGCACCCAGAAAAAGGAGAGAAAGTGAAGTAGATATTCGTAGGGATAGTAAGGTCAGTCACATCTTCTAGTTATTTACTCTTCGTACACTCAAAATAACTTTCTTTACATTCGAAAACTAACATCAATTCACGAGAACAGAGAACCAGAAGGGAAAACACACCTAAACAACGTGAGCGCTCCCCAGTTCCCCCACGTGAACGGCGTCACAGGACTAGGACACCACCGGTTGCGAAAATACCCGCCAAGGAAGAGCCTGCTGTCCATTCGGGTAGCGAGGAAGGCGAAATCGAGGAAGAATAGAGGAATTAGTTGGACCTCTTTTTTAATGACCAAGGTTATTATGCACCAATTAGATTGAAGAAAATTCGCCATAACTGTACGTATTCGCACGCACCGTACTTCTATTTTTGGCTTGATGATATTGGCAAGCAGGCAGTTTTCGACCACATGGTATTCAACAAACGAGTTGTATTGCTTGAGTTTGAGCAACGGAGACGCGAGATCAAGGGGATGTAAAACGAAGAACGGGACGAGCATGAAAAATTCGGTGTGTATTGTTTTCTTCTAACTATTGACTCTTCGCACTCAATATCCTTCCTGCGTAAAAACGTTCAGATATCTTTCAATATGTAAAATAATAAGCGTCTTTCAATATACCGTATTCTATGAATTGAATTGCAATTATATTGCATGGTGCCTGTTCGCATCTAACATTACGATCCGTGATTTCACCCATATTGACGACAGTCATCCAAGGCCTTTCAATACCCCTCAATCTACTTACAATGAATCACACTACATGATGTACATCCTTCAAATTTTGGTGATCATAAAAGCAGGACCAGGTATCGGGAGGATAGACTGTCGTCGCCTTTGTTAGCCGCCTGGATCATCATCCTGGTCGGAAGACTCTTCTTCCATCACCATGCCTTGCCTATCACTCTTCCCAGGCTCCTGAAATGCCGACCCCTTAACGCCATGCAATGCATTTTTAGGGGGAGGAAATGAATCATTATCAAAGACGCCTTTAACTAGTAGCAGCTTTGTCATCCTCGTCCAAGAAGAACTAGATAGTATTAGTGGCAATGCTTGTGATTTATCGGCGGTGATACTTACGTAGTTACCACTCAACTTCTGTTCATGGTCCAACTGGGAGTTGAGCTTGTTGATACGAGGTCTGTAGTTACTTGGGTCACGACGGAAAGTGACATTGAGGTTCTTCAAGAACTTGTTGCAACCAGTGAGCAATGACTCGGGGGTATTGGCACGAGCATCGATACCAGGTTGGCCGTCAAAGACAATAACACGATCAGCGAGGTAAGTAGCCATGATGAAATCGTGCTCGACGATAAAAGCGGTCTTCTTCGAGTGCATGATGAATCTCTTGATGACACGGGCGGCAATAACACGCTGTTCGGAATCGAGGTACGCAGAGGGCTCATCAATGAGATAAATGTCGGCGGGTATACCAAGTGCGAGGACGATAGCCACACGTTGCAATTCTCCTCCGGACAAGGTCTTTACCTCTTGATCGATAAATTCCTCGAGCTTAAGGGGCTTAACGACATCCGTTTGGAATTGAGGCAGGAGGAAGGCAGTCTTGATCTTCTTGAAAAACAATTGTCTGACTGTTCCCTCAAATTTTGGTGTGATCTTTTGAGGCTTCATGCTAACCTTCATTCCTGGAACCTTTTGATTGCCATCCGGTTGAGTAGCGCCGGCAAGCATTTTACAAAAAGTGGTTTTACCGGTACCGTTCTCCCCCATCATGACGACGATTTCCGAGTCGGTGAAATCTCCAGCCTCGATGGACAAGTGAAAGTTTCCGAGAGTCTTTTCCATGGATGGGTATTGGAAAGCTCTAGATCTGTCTGCCATGAATTCATCGGCACCCTCGGCAATCTTGAATGTTAAAGACTCCTCTCGGAATCGCAAGTTCTCGGTTGGGATGTTACCATCCAAGAAGATATTGATACCTTCTCTGACAGAGGCTGGGAGAGTCACAACACCGTAGACGGCAGGTTTTCCGTACAGTACGCAGATGAAGTCCGACAAATAATCCAATACTGAAAGATCGTGCTCAACGCAAATGATATAATCATCAGGTCGCAACAATGATCGAATGATTTGAGCAGCGCTAAGACGTTGCTTCACATCTAGGTAGGAAGAGGGCTCGTCAAACATGTAGCTAATCATAGTCAGGAAGAATTCATGAAAGCTCTGCGAACAACACTTACACATCGGCTTGCTGCACACAAACAGTTGCAATGGCAAATCTTTGTAATTCTCCACCGGACAAAAGATTCACATCTCGGTCCATAATATGATTCAATTCTAAAGCAATATATCAGTACAGCAGAAATGCATATATGGCATTAAACATACCCAAAATGTCGCAGACCTCCTTGAAGTTATTCATTGTTGCCACACCTTCAATCAAACCACGCACAGTCTTATCTGGTCCCTTAATTGCCCTTGGAATTCTGTCGACATATTGGGGCTTCACAATCGCTTTCAAATCATCTTCCAAAATCTTGGTGAAATAGTCTACACTGGTGTAAGCGCATATCAGGAATTATTAGGTATTTGGGCAATGTACTTTGCAATTCAGAACCACGGAAGTATTTGATAACATCTTGCCAGTCTGGTGGGTTATCATATCTACCCAAATTTGGCTTCAATTTTCCACTAAGAATCTTGAGCGCTGTACTCTTTCCAATACCGTTGGAACCGACCAATCCCAAAACCTGTCCTGGACGTGGTGTAGGCAATCTGTGCAGCTTGAAACTGTTGGCAGAGTATCGATGGGTTACGTGAGACTCCAAATTTGTTGGCAAATTGATAATGTTGATAGCACCAAATGGACACTTCTTAGGACAGATACCACATCCAATGCACAGATTCTCCGAGATGAAGGCGATTTTTGACTCAGGGGTAACTTCGATACAGAGGCGACCACTTCGAACGACGGGGCAGGATTTCTTGCATTCTTGTCTACATTTCTGTAAATAGATGATTAGAAACTTGTAGAAAATGCGGGGAAGATTAGATGAGCATATTTACCTTTGGCTTGCACTATTTAGAGGGTAGATATTGTCAGTGATATTCATATGGCGGGGTATGTGGTGGGGCAGAGCTCAACGCAAAATTTGTCGCACCTTGTCAGTACTGATGATAGCAATACTAGAAGTGAGCAGATCAGCAAATTATTCAATATATAACTTCTGACTGTGCCAGACGTAGGAAATATAAATTTCGCGCAACATTGTGAACATCGTATTGTGGGCAGGAGAAGGACCGCATACCGGGTAAGTTTGTCAGACATCTTGGATGCTGTTGCTCTCACCGAGCACTAGAAATTTGTGGTGAAGAGAGAAATAACAAAGTTTTGTGAAGAATCTGCAGATTATGATGAGCCTGTGGTTCTGTTTCCTTGTGCAAGAAAACTAAAAGATGGTGTATAGTAAGAGACTTGCAGTTGAGTATGAGGTCTGATCAATCTGCAGATAAGTATTTTAATATGGTGGTGAAAGGTTAAAAAGTCTTTAGTGTTAAATCACATTGAATTTCGATTATTACACAATAAATATCATTGGTTGAGCAGAACATGTTTCATAGGTACAATGCTGCTGTACCCACTAGAGCCCAGAGAACAATGAACAGAACAAGCACCTGGTAGTAATGTACTGCGTGAGATCATCTCCCATTTTCAAAACTATATATCAAATCAATCATTCAGGATTTTTGAACAAAACTTAAGTGTATCTATTAGGTTCCGCCTTATCTATAATTAATGCTAATTTTCATAAATTTCATCTATTGATGAGGTATGATATTGTATCATTAAGAGGAAAAGAGTGTATTTTCTGATCTCGATGGTTTTATTCCAATAGGGTTTCCTATCTAAGTCTGGAGTCCTGGCGCATAAGTACAGTCAGAAATCACGTGAAATCACCATAAACCGCCTAGTTCTTCTCGGCTAGTACGGTAGCCTAAATTCATATCCTGACCCAGCTGCTCATGTTAATCAGTGTGGAAATTCATCACTGATTGTAGACCTTCAGATCCGCTCTTCAATTTTAACGTCCGAAGTCTCCAACATCGCAACATTGTCTAACTTTATACTCTCCATTTCACCGATTGTGTCTTAATTATTCCATATCAGGGGGGCCTTTTTAAATATGGCTTGTAAGTTTTCCCGTTCTCCCACAAATTCCACACAAAACGTGGTGCACATGTATCCAATGTCATAACGAATCTGCCATCCTCGACTGCCATCATTTCCATCTTCATATCTCCTTGTACAGTCTCCGGGCTATGTAGAGTGTTATGATCTTCACTCATATCACTCTTTTGTTGCTGCTTTCTTCCACTCGTCACGTACTTTGGCACACAAATGCTCTCTGAGCTGGCCTCAATCGACCGGTGTCATTTCATCGCCCTTCATCGCGAGATTGACGTCAAGCACACGAGAATGCGCCGATGACATTCAGCATGCCGTTGTTGCTGTGTTCTCTGCAATCGCGGTGTATATATAATCGCCGGCTCTTTCCCTAGACATTCGTGCGATTGTCAGAATTTTCACTACACACAATCATGAGTTCACAACGTTCATTGCAGCTAATATCGTCGTCGCAGCCCCGCAGGATACAATCGAAGTCATGAACTCGATGTCCCCGTTACATATGTCCAATGGACGCGATGAATTATTCGCAAGATCTTCGCCGTCGAATGATGACGCACCGGGCGAAAGCGAGTCCGAATTGTCCGATGTTGGCAACCCTACCGTCGACGAACCCTCGCCGGCCCCCTCAAACCACCAACCCGAGTTTGGTGCTCAAGATTCCGATGCCTCTGAGGACTCTTCGCCTGAAGATCATGAGCAATCCGATGACGCAGATTTTGATGAAGAAGACACTCCTGCAGCAGCAGCTTTCAATGGCCAACGATCGGAGCGTTCGAGCACTGTCGAGTCATCGCGTCCTGCTAAACGCAAGTCAGGAGGCATGGATCAGGATCGGTACATGCTAGAGAATCCCGAACTATACGGCTTGCGAAGAAGCGTAAGGCATTTTCTCTTCCATATCCCCGAGAAGTAATACTAACAAACTTTTGTAACTACAGGCGCGTCCAGTACAAACTCGGACTATTGTATGTCGCCCCGATTTATCACATTCCTTTGCAGCATGCAATACAGTTAGATATAATTACTGATTATTATAGGTCGAGTCTGATGATGAGGAGGAAGAGGAGGATTCCGATGCAGTTGCAGTTCATAGAAACAAGCGTAGGAAGCCAGAGCGTTCCCAACAATGTAAGAGTCTTTCTTGTCATAAATAAATTAGCTGTCGCAGAATGCTAACCTGGGACACAGCTTCCAAACGCCAGACGCCAGCTCTGCAATCTGCAACTGCTTCTGATACAGACGAAACCGACACCTATGGTAGTTTACGAGCACGAAATACCACCAAAAAGAATCGCCGTCGCCAACTAGAATCCGGCAATCTCGCTCCGCAATACCAAGAGAAGAGGTGGAACAGTCGACGTGCTGCACAAGTCACGACTGGTGCTTACCAAGAAAGTGATCCCGACCTTGAGGATGAATCTGAAATGATGACACCAAATCAATGGGCAGAAGATGTTGAAGATACCTCGCCATACATCGATGTCGTCTTGAAGCACAAGATCAAAGATGCAAAAGATGCAAAAGATCAAGAGCTCACCAAGGATGATTTTGACTACTACATCAAGTGGCAGGGCAAGTCGCACTGCCATGCAACTTGGGAGACCACAGCATCTTTGGCGGGCGTTCGTGGATTCAGACGTCTCGAGAACTACTACCGAAAGATTGTCCTCGAGGATATTTACATGACACAAGGCGCCGATATACCACCAGAAGAAAAAGAAAAGTGGATGCTCGATAGAGAGCGCGACGCAGATGCCCTAGAGGACTATACAAAGGTTGAAAGAGTTATTGGCTCGCGAGAAGGTGATGAGGAAACTGAGTACTTCATCAAGTGGAAGGGTCTTTACTATGAATCTTGCACATGGGAAACTGCTTCATTCATTAGCGAGAAAGCCCAAGATGCTATCGATCACTTTTTGGATCGCAGCTCCAGATCTTTGGTCTCGGACCGGAAAGAGTCAAACCCTGATACCAGAGGTCCCCATGTTCCAATTCGTGAACAACCAGATTATATCAAAAACGGACAATTGCGAGATTTCCAAATTACTGGTGTCAATTTCCTGGCGTACAATTGGTGCAAGAATAAGAATGTTATTCTCGCCGATGAGATGGGATTAGGCAAGACTGTCCAGACTGTTGCATTTATGAATTGGCTCCGCAACGACAGAGGCCAAGAAGGCCCACATCTCGTCGTAGTCCCTCTGACCACCATTCCTGCTTGGGCTGATACCTTCGATAACTGGGCGCCAAGTCTTAACTATGTCGTCTACAATGGTAAAGAATCTTCACGCCAGGTCATTCGTGAGTACGAACTACTTGTCGAGGGGAACCCCAGGCGTCCAAAGTTCAACGTCCTTCTCACTTCTTATGAGTACATTCTGGCAGACTCTGCCTTCCTGGCGCAAATCAAGTGGCAGTTCATGGCAGTAGATGAAGCTCATCGTCTGAAGAACCGTGAATCTCAGCTATATGTAAAACTGCTTGATTTTAAGGCTCCCAGTCGTTTGTTAATTACCGGTACCCCGGTTCAAAACACCTTGGGCGAGTTGTCGGCCCTCATGGACTTTCTCATGCCAGGCGAAATGGACATCGAAGATGATATGGACTTGACTGATGAAGCTGCGGGTGAAAAGATCGCAGCACTTACCACCAAGATCCAGCCATACATTCTCCGCCGCACAAAGCAGAAAGTGGAGAATGACTTGCCGCCGAAAAGCGAAAAAATCATTCGCGTCGAGCTATCAGACGTTCAGCTGGATTACTACAAAAACATCCTTACTCGCAATTATGCCGCCTTAAACGAAGGTTCTAAAGGTCAAAAGCAGTCCTTGTTAAACATCATGATGGAACTTAAAAAGGCTAGCAATCATCCCTATATGTTCCCCAACGCAGAGGAGAAGATTTTGAAGGGCAGTGAGAGGCGGGACGATCAGTTGAAAGGTTTGATTGCCAGCAGTGGGAAGATGATGCTCCTTGACAGATTACTCGCCAAGCTAAAAAAGGACAACCATCGGGTTTTGATTTTCAGTCAAATGGTGAAGATGCTTGATATCCTTGGTGACTATCTTCAACTTCGTGGCTATCAGTTTCAACGCCTTGATGGTACCGTTGCTGCGGGCCCAAGACGTCAAGCCATTGACCATTTCAACGCCGAGGATAGCAATGACTTCTGCTTTCTTCTTTCCACTCGTGCTGGAGGTCTCGGTATCAATTTGATGACCGCTGATACTGTTGTGATTTTTGACTCGGATTGGAATCCCCAAGCTGATTTGCAGGCCATGGCTCGTGCGCATCGTATTGGACAGAAGAAGCCTGTGAGCATTTACAGACTCGTCTCGAAGGAAACTGTTGAAGAAGAGATTCTTGAGCGTGCTCGCAATAAGCTGATGTTGGAGTTCATTACCATACAGCGAGGTGTGACCGATAAAGAGAAAAAGGAGCTTCGTGAGAAAGCCGCCAAGGCTGGTAAAATTGATGATCCCAAGTCTTCCGACGATATTTCTCGTATACTCAAAAAGAGGGGCCAGAAGATGTTCGAACAATCTGGAAACCAGAAAAAGCTTGAAGAGTTAGACATTGACTCTGTCCTCGAGAATGCCGAAGAGCACCAGACTGAAGTGCCAGAAGGCATGGTTGCAGATGGTGGCGAAGATTTCCTCAGGAGTTTCGAATACACCGACGTCAAGATTGACTTGGAATGGGACGACATTATCCCAAAAGATCAGTTGGAGGGAATCAAAGCTGAGGAAGAAAAACGAGCTCATGAGGAATACCTCGCCAAGGTCGTGGAGGAGAATGCGCCGCGTAAGGCTGCCATGAAGAACACGGCTGAGGTCGAGCGAGAGCAACGTCTTGCAAAGAAGCGCGAGCGTGACCAAGCTAAACAAGAAGAGCTTGAGGAAAAGAGGGAAGCTCAGGCAAATCGTTTGGATCCGAAGCGCCCTCTCAATGAGAAGGAAACAAGAAACTTGATGAAAGCTTATCTTCGATACGGATCAATGGAAGATCGTGGTGAAGAACTTGTAAAGGAAGCTCGGCTTGTGGGGCGCGATGAGGAAATGATGAAAGCCACCTTGAGAGCCCTCACCGAAGAGAGTAGCAGACGTCTAAAGGAAGAGAACGAAAGAGTCGAAGCACTCGAGCGTGCAACCAATAAGCCATTGACCAAGAAGGATAGAAAGGCAGTATTGTTTGACTATTCCGGAGTAAAGAGAGTCAATGCCGAGACTATCATGGAACGTCCAGGCGAAATGAGGATGCTAAGAGATGTTGTCGGAAGCACCCCGGATTTCAAGACCTTTCGCGTCACCGACGCATCCAAAGGTGCCCATTACTCATGTGAATGGGGTGCTAAGGAGGATGGCATGCTCCTTGTTGGGATCCATAGGCATGGCTACGGTGCTTGGACTCAGATTAGAGATGACACTGACTTGGGACTTGGGGACAAGTTGTTCCTTGAAGAACATCGTGTAGATAAGAAAGAAGAAAGAAGCAAGGCAGATGAAAAGGTCGCCAAGGCTCCTGGAGCTGTTCACTTGGTCAGGCGAGCAGACTATCTTCTATCTGTCTTGAAAGCCAAGTACTCTGATAATCAAGCTGCCAAGCGTGCCGTGGAAAACCACCATCGAAACAACAAGAAGCACGAGCGGAACGGATCTAGAAGATCCGAGCCAAGAGGCTCCGTTTCTGCTTCTCCTGCCCCGCCAATCAAGAAAACATCTCGACCATTCGATCACAACAGTCGTGATCGAGAGCGAGATAGAGCTCGTGGCCACAACGTTAATGATTCGCGCGATTCTCGTCGAGAAAGCGGAGGCTATGGTTCCTCAACGCCTGGTATGAAGAGGAAGTATAGTGATGGGGACGATGAAAAACATCTAGAACGTCGTCCTAAGTATCGCAAATCCGACAACGGTGAACCGGATCAGAACGAAATGCTCCGTAAACTTTTCAAGCCAATCAAGGAAAGCCTTCGACGTCTCCAAAATGGCACAGCTAAAAACATCCCGAACAAAAAGGAACGTGCAGGGGTGTTGAAAGAGGAGCTGTATAGTACTGGACGGTTCATCGACTCTATCACTGCGCCTAAGAAAGATGGGACAGTTGACAATAAGCTGAAGGATAGTTTGTGGTTGGTTTCATATCTTCCAAATTTTAAACAGTGCATTTGCTAACGTTTTTCAGGGAATATGTAATGACCTACTGGCCTAATCCAGGACAATCTACGCAAGCGGTTGCGTCTATGTACACGAAAGTCAGGAAGGAAAGGGTAGATTCAGAGGCTTCAAGATGAGAGTTTGTGGAGATGTCGGAAGTGCTTTAATCTCACGGTAAGAGGATCTAATGTTTTGAAGAATGTTGCATTGGCGTTTAGATGAGGGGATTGTCATATTTTACACTGGCTCAAATCACGGCATGGGTTGGCGTACGGTTGACTGGGTCATGGGAAGGTTAATGGTGGGTTGGAGTTGATAAAACTCATAGCATGGGAGAAGGGGAAATCATTGTGCGAATTGCACCGGCGTTTTGTCAAAATCAAGAAACTTATACTAGTCAATTGATAACGACACGACATAAGAATGTACATAAAGTGCGAGCGATGGAAGGTGTCGAGTACCTTTTACTTCTTAAGACTACGATAGAGCTAGCTAGTTATACAGACATTGAGACAACTGCAAACAAGTTTTGAAAGATGTCAGATCTGAGTTTGATGATATGAATCAATGAGGGAACTAAAAGATTAGATGGCAATACCGAGATATCATACATGTAATGTTTAAAGGAAGTAAGTTGATCGGAAATGAAGTGATATTCGCCAGGTCCCTTCGCTTCTTCTTTCCCGGAGAGTGCTTGTGCCTTTACGAATGTTGAAGTAGATAATCATTTATCACGTGCACTTTGCGCAAGTCGCCTTTTTCCGAGGTCCAACTAGTCTCAGTGTATTGTGTATTACGTTTCTTAATACAATGATTCAACTGGGACTAGGGATGGGCAAAACGTAATCTAGTTTGGTTTACGTTATGTAAAAATCAAGCTTTTATGATTTCAGTATGTGTTTTTAAGGTGTTTTATTGGTTGAATCGAAGAGAATCTATATTTATTTACTCATTGTCATTTTCATCAAATGCTTTTATCGGTGATCACGTGACAAGCACGTGATTGACATGTAGTGGGCAAGCCTCAGAGTTTCGCGATAGAGGGTACCTATTCAAGTGAATCTCTGAATGCCTTCATTTTACTAATAAAAATAAAGTGAATAATAATGATGCTAGGTGTGATTATGCTTTAGACGTAAAGATGTATTGGTTTACGTAAAGCGCCCATCCCTACGTAACTGGGACCAATATATAATCTTACATGGTAAGATCTCATTATATAATCATGAAAAGCTAGCCCCAGAACAAGCAGCAACCCCATCTTACGCTAACCTTAATTCTCCGCAAAAAGGGAATTTCTCCACTCCACACGTGCACGGTCATATTTGGGCATCAGATTCTTAACTACGGCTTTTCATCTAGACCACCAGTGGAAGACAAACCTCGGAAAACCTAAAATTGGCAACATGAGAGGTGAGTAAAAGTCTTACGCCTCACATTCGTTTACATGGAACCACATATCATCATCGAACCATATTCTGAAGGTATGTGCAACGATACCACACACTCACCAAGGTGTACCGTAAGGTCGGTGACTTTCTGGGGCTGATGTTCAAGTTGCGTTACATTTCCGTGTCGTACGAAAAGTGACTTGGGGTGACTGATGAGCTGAGGTAGGATGTGATCCTGGCACGATAGCCAAATTTCGAATAACGGACGCTTACTGCAATCGATTTTGCCAGCATTGTTGGGAACATCACTGGCCAATGGAAGAGGAGGATGAAATGACGGGACAGAGAAGATAAAAGCACAGCATTGTGATGAAATGAGGGAAGGATTATGATCTACGGATTTGACAATTCTTGAGTTTATCCGTAATGTAAATTCATGTACGAGGTGGGATGTTTAAAGGGCACTTACTGGCTGGCTGATCGCCATGAACTCAAACATTTCCGTTCGTTGGTAACAACAACGACTAGGTATGTTTAATTCCAACACGCTTTGCTGAGCTCAAGATCTCGCGTGACTCGTGTCAATTTGAATTTATTGAAGCCTAAATTAATCAAGTGACAGCTGTGCAAATATCTCCGACGGCGAAGGGAAGTTTTTTATGACTTACAGCATGAAGAACTAGGGGGCGTGCTGACGAGTTGTACAATACTTTCTCGCGTGTATTGGCCACTCATATTACTACGCCGCACTTGTACTTCAGTGTAAGATGGTCAATTGAAGCTAAGAGAAGAAGAAATAATGCAATTATAGTAATACGAACGCTATTCGGTGAATTGATCGATGCAAAGGCTTGCAGAATTTGAAGCCTTCTTACTAGCCTACCTACGCAAGTGCACACATAGTAGATTGAACAATGAGTTCTAAGCTCAGTTGGGCTACGCATTATGGACACCAAATCTGCATGGTAAATTAAGGCCATTTAAGATGCGTCGAGGGATAAGCTTTTCCACCGCAAAGTTACCAACCCCAGTTATCTGTTCTGTTGCATCAGTCAAGACTCTTGACTCTTGACTGAAGAGCTTGTTGTCAAGCTAATGAATACTTACTCTTTACCAGCACTGGATGTTATTCTTATACTTGTTCTCGCTTACTAAACTCCTATTTTTGCTAGTGCGTTATTCTTTCCTACAATACAATGATCTACACCTCGTTCCTCTCCACTATACTTTTCAAATTACATGCTACAATTCGGTCCGACTTGCTCGATTTACAAGAAGTTCAGTAGTCAGATATCCTGGTATATAGTATGATTATGTGACAGCACTTCACCCCATGTCCCCCGCATGTCTCAAACTCCAAACTAGTCGATCTTCCCCACGAGGCAATACCTCCGCATTCTATTTTGCATGGTATCGTTTGGTTGAAGCCCACAAATTTCTTTAAACGGTTTAACGTATATGAGATTGTAGGAGGGGGAGTGCAGCAATCATGTATATCTCTGGTTACTTGGCAACCGTGTATGAGGCGTAAGCTCATGGCCAAAGATTTTCCTGGGCAAGGGATACGGACGTACAGAGCGCGTGCACATTTTATCAGAAGCTGGGTCCACCCTCGCAGGGGTAGCTCTTTCGTGGCTTGTTTCTTGTCGACTTGAGAGATTATTTTGATTCATTTCACGCATATTGACTGGTCAGCGTACGGCCGGTTAGACTTATACTGTTCAGCAATGGATACAGCTTAGGGTTTTCTGTGCATAAATAAAGTCTGGAGAATCCCCAGGTCTTTACGATCAGTACTTTTGGTCTCTGTTGATCTGAAGAAGTCTGCTTCTCTATACTCTTACAGGCAGACCAATAACAAATTTCGTTCCCAATTGAATAGCAACAGTCTTCATCATGCCTGGAGGAGCAGTTGTACATGGCACGACGGATACCTCCCGTGTAAGTAATGTTTTCCTTTAGCTGCTCTTGCTTCTGAACATCCGTCAAGTGTTGTCGAAGCTGCTGTCTCGATGGCAACACATCATTGACTATTATCGAATGTCTATCTTTTTATCACAAGGCTAATGATATGGATTGTAGATCGAGGCGCCAGTGACTGCTAAAGCATATTTCATGTGAGTTCCTTATGTCAATTGCGGATCTACGAGTCCAAAACAATGACTGATACTTGCCTAGGTGTGCTTTTGCAGCATTCGGTGGTATTTTCTTTGGATATGATACAGGCTGGATGTCTGGGTAGGTTATTCAATATATTTGTACGCCTTACCCATGTGTTAATGATTGGAAGTGTTTTGGCAATGCCTTATTTCATCACTCAATATACTGGATTACAAAAACCTCCTGCGGATGCCCCCAAGGCAACTTTGGACGCATTCGCCATCTCTGCTAGCAATCAATCTTTGACAACTTCTATCCTTTCATGTGGTACTTTCTTTGGGGCTCTTATTGCCGGTGATATAGCCGACACAATTGGACGTCGATTAACCATCATTACTGGCTGTGCAGTCTTCTGCGTTGGATGTATCATGGAAACCGCCTCCACTGGTCTTGGTCTTATGGTTGCAGGTCGTCTAATTGCTGGTGCGGGTGTTGGATTCATTTCTGCTATCAGTAAGTCTCATTCAATATCTGCTTTCAGCTTCGAATTGTCTAACCAGTATTTCTCAGTCATCTTGTACATGTCAGAAATTGCTCCGAAAAAAGTACGTGGTGCTCTGGTCTCAGGATATCAATTCTGTATAACGATCGGAATCTTACTCGCCAATTGTGTTGTCTACGCTACACAAGATCGGACTGACACTGGCTCCTACCGAATCCCAATTGCACTTCAGTTCTTATGGGCGATTGTCTTGGCAGGTGGATTGTTCATCCTGCCCGAATCACCCCGTTACTATGTTAAGAAAGGTCGTCTTGAAGATGCTGCCAAGTCTCTGTCTAATGTTCGTGGTCAGCCAATTGAGTCGGAATATATTCAAGTAAGTGCATGCAAAATTTTCATGTGGCATCTCCTTCTAACACTGCATAGGACGAACTTGCGGAAATTATCGCAAATAATGAATACGAACTCTCAGTCGTGCCACAAACGTCCTACATTTCTCAATGGACTAATTGTTTCAAAGGTTTGTGACTTCGGTTTGTCCGAAACCATTATCTTTTGCTGACGCATATGCAGGATCCATGTTCGATGGTTCAAGTAACGTCCGAAGAACTTTTACTGGTATTATGCTCCAGTGTATGCAACAATTCACTGGTATTGTAAGTAATATGCTCAGCTGCCGATTTCGCACTTCGAAGTTGCATGATCTTACCCGTTAAATCAGCACATCAGTGTAGATCAGTACTAATCCATATTTCGTAGAACTTCATCTTCTACTTTGGAAATGTCTTCTTCAAATCTCTCGGGACGATCAAGAATCCATTTTTGATCTCCCTAATCACTTCCTTGGTAAACATGTTAACTACCCCTCTTGCATTCTGGACCGTCGAACGTTTTGGTCGTCGTACCATCCTTCTCATTGGTGCTTCCTGCATGATCACTTTCCAATTCCTAGTTGGTATCATTGGTGTGACGGCCGGCGAAGCCGACAGACATAACAATTCTGCCGTATCAGCTATGATTGCTTGTAAGTATCCAAATCACCAACTCTCACTCATCCATCCACCATAAATTAGTCATCATAAAACATCACACTAACCTCACCCCAAGTCATATGTCTCAACATCGCCGCCTTTGCCACAACCTGGGGCCCAGCCGCCTGGGTCGTCGTAGGAGAAATCTTTCCCCTCCCTATCCGCTCCCGCGGCGTCGGTCTCTCAACCGCCTCCAACTGGTTCTGGAACTGCATCATCGGAGTCATCACTCCCTATCTCGTCGGTACCCAAAAAGGCGATGCGAATCTAGGTGCTAAGGTCTTTTTTATGTGGGGCTCGCTCTGTGTGTTGAGTTTACTGTTTGCGTATTTCTTTGTCTCGGAGACGAAGGGTTTGAGTTTGGAACAGGTCGATAGGATGTTAGAGGAGACGACGCCGAGGACAAGCGCTAAGTGGGTGCCGCATAGTACGTTTGCGGCGGAGATGGGTTTGACGGGTGAGGGGAAGGCGGGGCGGGCTCATGGTGTTGGTCATGTCCCGGAGAAGGGAAATGTATTGAATGAAGTGGCGCAGAAGGAAGTTAATAGTGAGGTTGTTTGAGGTTTGCTGCTGCATATGCGGTGATGGTGATTGGCTGCGTCGAGGTGGAAGGGTTGTGATATCTGTTTGAGCTTCTATTTATAGCGGCAGGATATTTTTAGCCTTTTAGGGAGGGAGATCGAAAAGGGATTAATGACTCGGATGTGTGTAAAAAGTGGAGATAAAGCGTGTTTGGACTAGGCTGGATAGGATATATATAAACACCACCTTAATTTCCTTTACTTTGTAGAGTGAGTAGATCCAACCTGATTCCTTATACAAAGAGGTTATATTATATACCCATTATACTCCCTTTCACTTACTTCTTAACTTGTATTAATAATTACTACTTTTGTAAAGTTTTATTGATTAATATTATTTATTTATTAATTATAATTACATTTATAACTATATTATTCTAATAGATCTTTTCATTATCCTAACTCGAGTTTTCGATCATTTGTTTGATTTATATTATATCTTTTTCTTTTTTTCCTTTATAAACTTTTAATTTTTATATATAATTCAATTTCGCCACAACAGAAAGATTCTCCTCCCGGTTCTATTGTATGGCTTCCCTCGTTTGTATAGAATACTAGTACTCTAATGTTTCTTTTCCGCTCAGATGAATAGGAATTCGAATTTTCACATTTGAGATATTTATAATGTGTATTGATGACGTATAAAAAGAGGCAGAAGAGAGAGAAGAGTAGGCCTGGAGAACGAGAGAGAGGAGATAGAAAGCGGATTATGTCTAAGAATGGTTTGGGAGGTAGATGGTTCACTTTATTCAATCACTTTTATATTTTTGCTTGTTTGCTTTTGTATTTATTCTTTTTCTGATCAGGGGATCTAAGAAATACAGCTGATACCCCGCGGTCAAAGCATTGTATTACGAGGGAAATGTAGTAAATGAATAGAGATAGGTGGATATTTGATCTAGATCGAGAATGGGAATCAGGATAGGATAGGATAAGAGAACGTATTTGTAGAGTGTTTAAGAGTGGATGATATCGATTAAAGCAAGATAAAAAGATTGGAGCTGACAATGTTGAAGTGTGTTGTTCAATAGAAAGATATAAGCATTATTGTTTGATATATATCTTCCATTTAATTAGTCTCCCTTTACCTATCCATTTTATTTAATATATCAATACTATCGTTCTACCACACTAATTATAACGTAACTTGACTAGAAGTGGGTCATGTCATGATATGGGTCAGGTACCTTTACACCAAATTTTGTATATAAAGGTACTTAGAGCGACTTTTTATATCTCTAGAAACACTAGAGATATAGTTTCAATATTTTGCAGTATGATATATTCAATATAAATATTCAATATGACAAAGTATTATATAGAGATGAAATTGTTTAATAAAGATATTAAAGTTTCTTTCAAATTTTCAATTTTGCCTAACCAAAATTACTATGGGAATTTTTAAAATCGTATTAATTCAAGAACAAGATTCTCAACAATTGTTTTATAACTTGAATACTATATTTCTATTAGATATTAAACCAAATTATCAAAGGTTTAAATTTTATCTTTAATATTTGTAGAGTTATAAAAGTCGCTCTAAGTACCTTTATATACAAAATTTGGTGTAAAGGTACCTGACCCATTGTTACGATAGTAACAATTGACTAATTAGGAGAGCTTAGGCCTTGTGCAAAAGCGATCAGATTTCATCGAATTAATATGTGATCTGGGTCACCTTAAGATCGTATGTGCACGCACTGTCAGAAAACACGTGACTTGGAGCTTTTGGAGCTTGAGGATCCAAAAGGATCCAAGGGAGCCTTTGGAGCTTAGGATCCAGAAGGATCCAAGGGAGCATGAATATCTATATAACCAAGATGGATTCCCTTTGTATAGAGCTTGGTGCTCAAGATCAATCATTTAGTATACCATACTATTAGTTACGAATTGCATCATATTATTGTCATTACTTTAAGTCCCTGCTTGACGCCTAGTTATAAACCACCTCGAGAGCCTAGAGCACTTCCACGTGATCTAGACGGCAAACCTCGTAACACCCATATCATGACATGTCCCACTTCTAGTCAAGTTACGTTATAATTAAAAATTAAAAAGTTCAGTTTTTAATATAATTAGATATAAGAATTTTTTTAATTTATATTTACTGCACTTTCCTTCCAAGTTTTTTTTTAAAAAACTAAAGGGATATTAAAAAAGAAAAAAGATTAATAAAATGAAATAAAACAAAAAAAGATCAAAAATCTTATCATATCCAATTACAACATTACAACCTTATATCAGCACTCAAAATAACTCAATATTCAATATCTAAACTCCGCACGCAGGTATCTACTGCGATAAAAACATTAAAAACATTGAAAATAACCGAATATTCCCATATACAAGAGCAAGTTTATACAAGTACTTAAAGTATCTTTAGATATTTAATACGAATATATCTATCTAAAGACTATGAAGATACCCCACCACTCTCGTTCCTCCTCCTCAAGTCCTTTCTCTTTCTCTTTCTCTTCCTTGCTTCCTTGTTGAACTTGACACAAGCATCTATAATCCCCCGGGTCTTTCGCATGATCGCATCACTATTCATTCATCTAACTTTGCATGAGACCACCACCCAATGCATAAAACAAAGTCTCCCTCCCATCACACCTATAAGAAACAATGCGATGTTCTTTCCACTGTCCAGCAATGCCAAAATAAAAACATCAATTCAATATTCTCATATATGGACATGAGAAGAAACCCCCCAAGAAATGAAAACGAGAAAGCCCCGCCATGTATTCGATACCACGAATACTGACACCAAAAATAGAATATAAGGTTACAGCATTATTTGTATCTTTTATGGATATACCATGCTACGTTGATATACATTTATGACCCCTGAATGTATTAAACCCAATACGCCGTGTATAATGTAATTCGATACCATATCATGTCGTAACATTTCGTATGATCATGTATGTAATAACGCCGGAGACCCCAAACCATAAAGGTTTATGATAGGAAAATTGAAAAGTGTCAATTACAAAACGTGAATGTTCTGTATGGACGAATAATGTAACAAAAAAGTGTCTTTTGTACAAATGAGGAAACATTAGAAGGTGTTGAATAGCACTGAACATCGTTTTAATGATCAATAAGGAAATCCATGTTTTTAGGGATTGATGGTGGAGTGATCGTTTCTTTACGATCAAAGGCTATACTATTCGGACTCCCAGAGGGCGTCTCGGGAATGGTGTGCGTGTCAGATAGGCGCGAGGATTTAGCTCTTATAGGAGGATTACTCTCTTGACGTCGAGTAGGTAGGGTTGAAACCTTTCTAGCTGGAGCAGGTTCTGGGCGCGTAGTAGGTAACGGTATTGCTACTACTGGTACAGCAGGTTTCAGATTTGGGAATAATGCCGAAGTGCCTGGTCCTAAAAATGGATTTTCTAGTTTGGCTGGTTCGATTATTTCTGGTTTAGAGGGTAATTTCTTCCTTGGATTGTTCTTCTTCAGGGTCTTGGTCTCCCCTGCACCCAATGATTTGGTAGTAGTCATGGAAAGCTTCAAGTTTTCTCCAGGTAAGATTTGTTTCTTTAGTTTCGAGCTCGTCTTGGGCTTTGGAGGTGCCCTCTGTTTCTTGACCTTCGGATCGGTAGGCGTCTTCCTCTTTGTTGACTTTGTAGCAGTCGTCTTTTCTACTGGCTCCTTTGGTTTTGTAATTGCCTTTAACTTTGACAAAGCGTTTGTAGGCGTCGGCGATTGCATTCGTGGGCTAGCTCCAGGTGTAGGGAATGCATCCGCGGCAGCAGTAGTGCGAGCAGGTGTAACCAGCACCTTGTCGATTCCGCGTTTCTTTGCAGATCCAACTTCGTTCGCAACCACGGTATATTGGCCAAGGTCTTTATCATCCCATTTTGGCAAGCCTGCATGACGAGCGACCTCATCGCACTCACCTCGCACAATCATATCCCAACAATCCTTGAATTCTGGACCACCAGGCTCACCGTCCAGATTTATCCAGGCAGTAAACCCATTCTTACGATCCCGCGTTGTGCTGCACATTTCCCTCACCAGACGACGAATGCCAGGTATCTTAAGACTCGTACCAACAACAATGACTGCGTCTGCCACTTTCTTCAAGTCCGCTGCACTGACTGCGCCAATTGCTTCCTCGTCTGGATTGTATTCGTTATATAACACCATTCTAGGTCGCATCCGGCCAATTCCGTGCCTTCGTGAGCCTGCGGCAATTCTGACTGAGTCGATTTCCACACAGTTGCCGCAATCTGGCGCTTCCGGACCTTCAAACAGCGCACCATCAAAGTCTTCCAAGTGACCGCATTTTGAGCAAACCATCTTTGCTAACCCACCGTGAAGTTGGATTGTCTTGGGCCAAGGCCCTTTCGTATTCAGTGGGACTTTCGTGGCAAGTGGCTCTAGTGATGTATCAATTCCATCCACATTCTGGCTGTAAAGTCGCAATAATCTGCCTTCTTCTGCAAGTGTTGCTAACATATGGTGGAACGGTGTAGGTTTCGCATTTTTCGTCAAGTGGGATAACTCGCGGACCATGGAATGGAACGAAGTTGTAGACGAATCGTCTTTATACACCGACGCGTCGAAAAGTTCTTTCCCGGATGATTTTAGTTTGTGTTGAGACCGAAGGCTAGAGAATAAGCCAGTGGAGGATCGAAAGTCGGGAACTATCACGTTGTTAGCAAGGATTGGCGTTTGAGGAATTAAGCTGACATACTTCCAGCGGAAACTGAAATCCCAGCACCAGCCACGACGACAATCTTCCGCTTGCCTCGCAGAACCCTCACCAAGCGCTTCATTTGCGCATCTTGCTGTGCGATTTGTTCTTTCGATCCTTCACCAAAGTTACGCAAGTCGAGATACTCGGTTGTTCTGGGTTTTGACTCTGTCGATTTTGGTTGCATCATCTTCCGGCGTTTGGCAGGTGGAGGACCGTCGCAATCTGGAGCATCACCGGCCTCAGATGGTACTCTGGTATCTGGAACACTACTACATGGCGGAGAAGGGTAATCGCCCGTCGGAAAAGGTGATGGCGGTTGTGATATGGTGCCTACGCTGGAAAGAGGCGAAGAGAGCGGCGATGAGCCGTTCATCGTTCCTGCCGGGGTAATTGAAGGTAGGGAATTAGGTGAAGTAATTGAAAAAGGGGGGTGTTCTTCTAATGACTCCGAGTGATCATTTTCTTTTCTTCGATATATGCAGAGGATATTAGCGAGGATTCAGTTCTACTGGATTGGGGTCGTGTCGTTGAGGTAGATGTTGGTGTCGGTGGTTCGATTTCGTGGAATGGAAAGAAAGATAATAAGGTCATATTTCTGGGAAGTGCAGAACCTTTAAGTTTGATATGCCACTAGTTGGTTAGAGTATAATCGTAATAATAATAAATCTATTCTGGATGGTCTCGCCTAATCTGGAATAATCCGGCAGACAGCCTTTGTCATTGTACGTATACGTAGTAGAGTAGTAGTCTAGTAGAGGATTAAATACTTGGACCTCTAATGATAATAACCGATTGAATATCTCAACATGAATTATAAAGGAAGAATAGTAAAAGATATATGATTATTATAGTGTTTATAATTTCATAATTTCATAATATTCTAATTTGGATTTGGATTTATTTATCTTTATTGTCCCAGATCTATGATTTGGCTTATTACTACCCCATCATTTTTGTTAGTACTGTATGTACTCTTATGCACATTCTTGGTACCGGCAGTAGCACACGAACTGTAACTGTAACTGTAACTGGAACCCCAACCCCTAGAAATGACGGAATTCTCTTTTTCTTCTCTCCTTGTTCATTCCAATGACTTATGACCGACCTATTTTGATATGATGAATCCGCTTAAAAAGAAAATAACCCATTTTGATTTAAAAAGATAGATAGATATCAATAAAGACCACCTAGTTACCTAATTAAATTAATATTTTAGGGTTCCCAATTTGCAAATGCTTTGTTTATCAAGATTTTTCTCTTTTTCCTCTCGATGACGCTTCACTCCATTTTCTTCATTCACCCAGCAACATCTCCAGATCCACTCGTGAATTCAGATTTGGTATAGTCTACCCGCCTAATCCTTACTAGCTCATCACTTTCATGCAATTTGGCGAGGTGGAACTTTCAATTCATACTTCACATGAGTAAGGCTGGAACAACTTTAAACCTCACGAATGTTTATCATCACGCATTAGCCTTAATCACTCTCTGCTATTCGTCAAATACCCTTAATTTAATATTTGCCGGGAGTCCGTTACATAATATTCATTAATGTTATTCTCTCAATTGTATTGCTCAAGGATATTCAAGTTGTTAGCAGCTACGAAAGGTTGAAAGATCATTCATTCCTACATTTCATGATTACTCGACCAGACCTACACAAAGAATTCACTACCACAATTTAACCGCCATTAACCGATTGCCAAAAGGTGATGCCACTCATGATGGAGGACGTTGAAAATATGGATGTGGACATGGATGATCTTTTCGGTGATGGTGCTGGATTATCTTTACCTTCCAGACCACCACCATCAAAAGAACTTCACCAGAGGATTGATGAACTAAGAGGAAGTGGATGCTGCCAGTAGGAACCCCGTGACTTCAACATTTTCGCCCTACTAACTTTGCTATGTGAAGAGGTATTGCTTGGTCAAAATGGGGAAGCATTGCTTCTATAACTCCAAATGGTAACGGTCTCGAGTTGAGAAATTTACGTTGTCATCCTACAGATGGTACCTGGGGTTTAAGTAAACCAACCTTAATCCCCCAGCTGACGAATAATCTTGATGGCGGTCCATTAAAGCATCTTTCTTGGAGTCCGACTGGCTCAGAATTAGCCGTCATCGATTCTGCTGGTCGTGTAACCATTCTGCAAATATTCTCCTCCTTGAACAAGCCTGGAATAATACGTCCTTGTAGTCCGGAGCCTGCAGATGATTTACATGCAGTTGTAGGTTGCTTCTGGTTGAATTTAGGTCCATTTCAAAATCGCCCGGTAAGAACTTTTTTCGACTGATTCTTTCCTGTCCTAATCTGTTCTCACGCAGGCCGGTAGACTGCAGCACGGTCCAGCAGTTAAGGAAGCATCTGGCTTTCGGTACGATGTTTCTCAAGCTCCCATTCTTGGACCTAACCATCCTATTCCCTCCAAATCGGCATTTTTATATGTTACTTCCAATGGATCGTTACGACTCTTGTGGCAACAAGGTAACAATAAATGGTTCGAGTCACATACTGAACTTGAGAGCATCGTTTCATCCGACGACTTGATCACGCACGCAGCAATATGCGCGGAGAGAAGTAAGTGCCGGTGTATGATCATGAGAGGAATTGACTAATCTTTTCGTCAGCACCGTCGCTTTTGATTGCACTTGCTACCGGGTCCAAGCAGTTGCGCATAATCCGAGCTGGTATAGACTGGGGCATGCCTCAAACACAAGAAAAAGTAAACCAAATGACACTATCCTTGAACGCATCACTTCGAATCAAACCACTTACTGCAACAAGTTGGATGCATGATGTTCCAGGAGATACTTTGAATCCGTCACACCTAGAATCTTCAATGGTGCAACTTTCCCATCTTAAATTTTTATCGCCATGCGGGGATAGTAAGAATCATATGACACCCCCGATAGTTGTGGCCGTTCGTTCCTATCTACCTGGGTCAACCTCTCATTATAATCAAGAGGTATATTCCACGGTGGATAGGTGGGAGTTTAGGGAAAGAAACCAACAACCTGTACATTCTGCCTTTGAGCATTTGTCATCGCGTAAGGGTGCCGATGCTGCACAATCGGCAAAACCTGTGGTAGGTTACATGCTTCATTTGGAATAAATTGTGCTCATATTTGTAGTATACTGTACAGCTTAAGAAGCTTGAAAGTTTCACTGTCAATAAAATCGTCGTTGCCATGCAAACTATATACCTTGGAAAGATAGTTTGCTTTGCATACAGCGATAGTTCGGTGGATTACAGGGATCGGATCACTATGAATGAGACATTTAATGATGGAGATCTGGATCGGGTCTCTCATCTCTCTCAGATTGGATTTTCTTACACCGAGGACGAGCCCTGTGAGTGTTAGTCGTAGCATGTTGAATTACGTTCTAATATGTTTTAGGTTTACAAGTTGTGTTATCACCAAGCACGTGCTCGTTGGCTCAAATTAGCAACGACGGAAAGGTCAAATGGAAACAATTAGACTTTCATCTTGGAGAGATTGGTCCAAGCATGGAGGATCGTATGTTACCTGTTTTTCTTCCACCGAAAGAGTTGCTAATTAGATATAGGACGGTATGCCGCGACGATAGCTGCTCTGTCGATATCTTGTTCTACGTCGGTTATGATGGCGATCAACTATGATGACATCATTGCGACCGCTCATAATCTTGCAAAAACAAAAGACAGTAAGCTCGTTGGTTTAGTAAAAATATTCTGTTCAATGACTGACGCATTCAAGACCTTGCATATGACTGGCTCAATGAGTTGGCTAAGATTTTGAAGATCACTGTTGATTATTCGGAAGAAGCACATTACGATGTGCTGATACGAAATACTACAATACAATTGTGTCTTAGCATCCAAAACTCATTAGGCTTTAGAGGAGACTTTAATCCCCGCAAATTTGCTGGAAAATTCTCATGGCTTGTTCTACAATTAAGAAACATTGTTGTGCTTGTAACTATGGCTGCAAATATGAAAGTTCCCGGTCCAACCCACGACAAGACCTCAACACCCTTAGATGATCCAGGTATGTATTATTTCTATCTCATTAGTTCAACCAGCTAACAACATCTTTAGAGGTAATCAGTGCCCTCGCTGGTTCCGTCCGCTGGGTTCTCGATCTCATGGCATGGATAATCGACACCCTCCTTGATCTTCCCAGCAGCCTACCTGGAGAATTATCACTTACGGATGCAGCCAAATTTTCACTGCCTGATCTCCTCGCCCATCTTCACACCCAAAATAATGTCACCCTCCATCTGCTCCTGTCCTCTCCTACGCGCGGCTTTCTCACCGCTATTTGCCGTCGTCTCCAACATCTCGACTACGTAGCTCGCAAAGCTATTGCGACGAACACCAATGCTCAAAACCAACCAGGAGGAGCAGGACAACAAAGCATTTCTCCTGCTTTGAGAAGTTCTTACGTACAAATTGCCCAGTTGACAAGCAACTGCATAGTCCGCATCAAGACGTTCGAGACTCTCCTCTCATCCTTAACTTTATCAGTCAAATCAGCATACGCAAACCATAAACCACCACTATCATCCAATAATTCTACTGGACCATCACGTAATGGTCTCGAAATCAAAATGCTATTTGGAGGAGAAATTCCAACGGCGTTCAAACCAGTCATCATAGACCTCTTCAAAGGAGTGCAAGATAACAAGAAAGGTGATGAATCCAACACGGCAGCGAGTAATGCAGGAACCGGCCACTTATCTAACGTCCGCCTCGAAATTGAGCCTTCAGACCTTTGGTTCGCAGATTTCTCAATGCTAGAAGTAGAAGAGGAAGAAGAATGTGTAACCCGACGAAAAAATGCGGGACTAACAATGGATTGTTTTAGAAAAACATGGTTAACTAACCCTCCACCTTCTTCCTCCAAGTCTTCCTCGATCAAAAAATCCCTTGAGAATAGATCATCATCATCAGCAGCAGCAGCACTTTCAGGAGATAATCTGCTAGCACCAATCCCTGGATTTGCAGCCTTCGGACTTGCACCACCTGGTGCAGCAGTAAATGGAAACGGAAATGGAAACGCAAATTCTACAGCAACGATGCCAAAACGCTGGAGAAGATGTGCAAGGTGTGCAGCCGTTATGGAAGATGTGTTGAGTCAGAGACCTACGTTACAGTGGTTGGTTATGCAGCAGAGGAGATGCTTTTGTAGTGGGTATTGGGATACGCTTCAGCCGGGGGAAATGGCTGCTTAATTTTGTGGTTGGTGGGTTGGGGAGAAGGGGAGGGATGAAGGGAGAGGGGAGGGGTAATGTACTGGAGCTACGGTGAGGAAAGTTATTGTATGTGGATATAGATCTGGATATGGATGTGGATATGCATTAGCGGACTCATATATGATTGACTACAGATGGATACTGATCTATGAATTAAGTTAGGAAAGATGAATATGAAAATGAAAATGAAATAAACAAAAGTTGTAGAATTTAATTAATTTTACTGATGAAACTTTACATTTACATTTACATACGTATACACACACTCACTCACTCATAATTAGTAATCAATATCAATATCAATTCTCTTCTCCTTATTGTATCCTATTCTATTCTCTCCTTCTCCGTCTTTCTTTCTTTCTTCATTCCATCCATCCATCCATCCATCCATCCATCCATCCATACATACATACATATCACACCAATCTACAAACTACAAACAGACAACAAATTATCTATCTAGATCCAGATGTAAACACCAGTACCAATAGCAAGACAAAACAAGCCTAATTGAAATAAATAAATAAATAAAAATCTTTGTATAAAAATTTCACTCCACTATAATATCTCACTGCACTCTATCCACTCCAATTATTCTAATCTTACACTGTGAAGGATTTGATATCTCCTATCATTAATAGTTATCATTATTCCCCCTTCCCTTCAACCAACCTTTCTTCTTTTTCTTTTTTCTTTCTTGATTATAAAAAGCACAGAGTAACCAGGGAGTAGAGGTAGAGGTAAACATGAATATAAGTAATCAATCCTACTTCCAGTAAAATAGCAAAGCAAATAAATAATACACGGATTATATATTAACCAATTTCAGTCCCATCACGCCGGATTCTTCACCATATTCAAATTGGCTTGTATTCATATGTATCACTCACTACCCAGAGTAGATAGGTACTCCTACCTATCTATATCTGTATCTGTCTGTACGCACATCGTAATCCCCGCATGCAATGCAGGGTATGATTAACCTAAATTTTTTCTCCGATTCAAAGGTCCATCCATCTGCACCACCTTCACAAAATCTCTCATCTATTCAAAACTGTTTCCATCCAACCTAAGGTAAATTATAACCACCATTAACCGCATCAGCTAACTCACTAGTATTTGGTCGATTCATTGCATATCTCTCGTAACTATCGATATACAATTCATCCATACTAGTGGTAGCTTTAACAAACTCATTGTTCTCGATCGCGTCGAACCAAATTGCCCATCGACTGCCTGGCTGAGGATCTTGCCAACCTCGATAATGTTTAAGGACCCGGCTGCACCGAAGGATCCAGGGTGCAAAGTGTACATCAGTGTAAGAAAGAGTTGATCCAAGGAAGAATGGACCTTGAGGATCACAAACATCAACGATTTGAGAAATTTCATCACGAAGTTTTCTGGTAAATTCAGGTTGCTTATTGAAGTCTTGGTTCTGGAGAAGTTGATAAAATGCGGGGACGATTTTCCGATCAATCTAGATATTTGTTAGTGGTATGATTTAAGCAGGAAGAGTTAGGGCAACATACATGGTCACTCCAAAGTCTACAATGAGCTTTAGCTTGAGCATCCTGAGGAAGGAGAGGTGGACCGATTTGAAGATCCTCGAGCTTTGAAATATTAGCATGTTCCAATTTGATCATTAAGGACCCGTATCTTCTCAAATTCGGATAGAAGAAACTAAGTAAATGAAAAACTTACATATTCCATCAAGACAGTACTTTCACCACAACCCCAATCTCCATGACGAATAGCGGGAACCAGCCCTCTAGGATTGACCTCCAACAATGATTGAGGCTTCTTATATGGATCCACTTCAATATATTGATACTGAATACCCTTGGCTTCTAAAGCAATCCATACTCGCTGAACAAAAGGACTGTCATGAAATGTTAACCGATTGTGGGGTTTCACTGACGTCACATAGGTTGCGTGTATGGGGACCTACCAAAAGCAACTGGCGAATAACTTCAAATCATTCTCCTTAGAATGTTTCTTGACGGTGCTCAGAGCTAAACCACTAGCTCTCTTGTGGTAAGTTTTCTGTTCATCGATTGTGTTAGCCATTTTGTTCAACAAATATCGGACTATTGCTTTTGTAGATGAGAGGAATATTTAGGAGAATCTCCACAATCATGCTTTAAGATATCCACTGTTTTGAATGCAACAATAAGGGCAGGAATGATGTAGTTATGCATCACGCGCTAGGAGTGGTGACAGAGGAAATGGTAACCGAGACCTAGATCTACAGTAACCCAAAAGTCTTGCGGCAGCATTTCCTTAGTGCTACATGTTGGGTACGGTGGTGCTAGTAAAATCGGTAGCTCTTACCTGAGTCTTCTTATCCTCTTTTTCTCTCTTCTGAAGAAATCGTACAATACTATTCTTCTTGATCTCATCACTTCTCTTCAAATCATGCTTATGAGGTCCTGCAACACCATCACCCTTACCATTGCCACCATTCCCGTTGACACGTTGAATTGTGTAGTATCGTTGGCCTGTTGCACCTGGATGATTTGGTGGGATACTTATACCGTTTAAAGGAAGAGCAAATTGTTGTTGATGAGCTCCAGCTTGAGCAAAATAGTTGTTGGCTTGAGATGGATCTCCCGAGGGTCCTCCATCTGGTTGAAAATCTGCTCGCAACATAGCACCGGGAAAGTACTCTGTAATCTTAATCTTTACATCACAAAGATCTCTTTCTCTTGCAGTGCGCTTGCGCTTCTTTTTATTCGGGTCATCAGATTTGGCAGTTCCCGGTGGCCGACCTTTGAGACGACAATCCCAATAATGAGAAACAAAAGGCTTGCGCTTATACTTTTGAGTAGATCGATGAGAATAAACATTATCGACGTGAGGAAAATAAGTGTTATATCTGGAAATTAATTAGTTTGCATATCCTCATTTTCGAATCAGATATTATGAACATACTCTTCTTCACTCAAAGTGATCATCTCATCAACATTAAATAACTTTTCTCTCCATGCTTCCAAATTTGGAGGATTAGGGATGATCTTGTGGGAATGATGGCCGGTACTTTTTTGATCTGATTCATCTGGCGTGCCGAATAAATCATCATCTTGCTGCAAAGTTTGCTGCAACCTGCCAATGGTATTATGATGAAGAGGAGGACCTGCAGTCAAGATTCCAAATTGACCTTGTCCAGGATGCTGCTGTTGTGGGGTATGCGGACTACCGGTATTTTGAACATGCATCTGTTGGTGAGCATTATTTCGATCAAAAGGAATGGGAGAAGGATATTGGTGAACCACCGAATGTCCCGTATTTGGATCCTGCAAGCTTCTCAAGTCAGGATAGACGGAATTGTTATCATCTTGGACCAAACCCGACAGATCGAGACCTTGCTGGGATGCGAGAGTGTGGTGACTGAGATGAGGTTGACCATGTTGAAGAGCTTGTTCGGCCTGTGGCTGTAGTTGTCTGTAGGGAGTGGGTATCTGCTGGTGTAGACCTGAATTTACTGACTCCATTTTGAAAAGCAGCACGGAACCTGCGTGGAAACACAATCCTCGCTGCTTTACTGCCCAGGTGTAATCTGATGCTTTGGCGCGTCGCCGCTATCCGATCGATGGAGTGGAGTTTTGTAAGCCAGCACTAAAGAGGTAAAGTATTGTTACCAAAACTTGGGTTCGGGGATGCACGAACAGGTTTGGGTCGGGATCGGCTAATCTCCGGGCCTATCTTTGATTATTTTTGGGTGTAGGATAGGTAGTGAGTAGGAGTACTATATAAGTCTTATAATTACTAACTAAATGATTGACACGATAGATACCCCATTGATCTATAAAGTCCTACAATGTACCCTTCCTTAACGCCACTTTCCATACATACATACACATCACATTATAATATTGGTATCATCCATCCTCCCCGCACCCCCAAACCTCCAAGCCCACTAGATAACCTCCATATCCTAAAATCTACCACCCAAACCCCTCGGCATGTAAATAAATCCCCTGAGCCCCAGTCCCCTTATGAACCGCCCTATCATTACTACATCTCGCCACCGTAGTCCTCACACTACTACTCAGCCCAAGAGGTCCACAAACCGCAATCCCAGTTTCCCCCTCGGCTTTCTCCAACAGCTCGCCTAAAAGGGGATGGAAATCAGGTCTTCCGCTATGAAACACTGCACATGGCAGAATCGATGATCGAGTTCCTGAAATGATACTAGTTGCGCTTGTCGTTTTTGGCTTAGAGGTGACTTTGTTACCTTTCTCATCAATAGATGTAATCTCATCGTCATCCGTATCAGAATCAACGGATATACAGCAACAAGGACCAAGACTTTTATCAAAAGCACAGCAGTTGGCTTCGATGTTGTCGTCCCCGGTTGTGAAATTGTTATCACATGTTACGTGGATCCGGATTGTGAGTTCGATACCAACGGCGTCCAGCTTCTCGGCTGCTAAAGTGAGTTCATCTGCAATCCAAGAGGTCCATGATGTATTCTTAATGATCCAAACAAACACGATTCGTTGGACTGGTAATCGGGTGCTTTGTGCACGAGATGCGATATCGAGAAGGATTGGGAGTGTGTAAGTGGTACCGGTTGACCCCGAGATAAGAAGAACAGTGTCGAAAGCAGCATAGTCGACAGTTTTACCATATGGCCCATCAATACGGGCTCTCCATGATGAGTTTGATGCTGGTGAAAATTCTGCTGCGTACAATAGGCGACCTGTGAATCCTTTGTGTCCTTTAAGTAAGAAGACAAGCTTGCCTTCGTGCGATGAAGGCGTGGATGCAATTGTTGCCGGATGAGACTGGGCAAGTCCAAGTTGAGGTATCGAGAGGAGAATGTGAGAGCCAGGCGTCCATTTCTTGACAGTTTTGCTCTCGATGCAAACTCGAGTAACACCACCCTCTAAAACTGTCAAGGTTGCGGTTGGTGTGTGAATGTTGTTCCAAGCATATCTCCCCGTACGAATCATCCTATCGATGATGTACAATGCTATGGGAATATAAATGTAAACTCTGGAGTATAGAGCTGTATCAGGGAGATGCATCATAACGGCAATAATGAATCCGAAGAAAGTGATGATGTGCTGGACCACGAAAAACTCATAGGAGAAATTTCTAATAGGCGCGAAAGTGCTGATGTTCATCCATATCAAAACAGCGTAGGCTCCCCAACCGGTTGGAACACATGAGTCAGTAGCATATTCTAAATGCCCTAGGTCGTATGCGTTCCAAGCCAAATGAAGGAAAATCACATGAAGGGTGACAAGAAACAAAAGAACCCTTGAAGTCCATCGATGAATAACATTCAATCTCTCGTATGAGATACCACTGATTAGTCCAATTGGAATATTCTTTCCAGCGAGGAGTATTAACAAAGGAACTTGGGCAACAGCCAGCCAAGATGCACGAACACCTAATGAAGTAAAATTTTGGGCTCCGGAAACATTGTTGTTGGCGAACTCAAGGATAACAACCCACAGTAGGTACAAGACCAAGAGGATAACGGTTCCGAAAGGAGGGATCTTAAAGAATTTTGCAGCAATTGAGTTTTGTGGTATGAACTGGGGATATGATGCTTCACGGCCAATTGCCGTTATTGTAGCTAATGACGTTGTGAGAAAGTTGGATGGTGATGCTGGCCGGGGTCGATTTGCTGCAGCCGCCCTCAATCTATGAGAATAAATTAATGATTGTGATCTAGCATGGAAATCATGAGCTTACCTACCTAGTAAATGTGGTAGCTTTCTGTGCAAAGTTAAAGAAAGCAGCTGTAGCGATTACCGCACAGACTCCATACCAGAAATGTCTTGCAGCAGCATTCCCTTCTATCTGAAAAACAGAATCATCCAATATCTCTCCCAGAAAATCGGCAGCTTGCGTCATATTCGAGAAATTGGAGTCAGTATCATTCAGTGCTGAGCCATCTGATGGTGCACCACCCATGGGCATACCATGTGACATGTCCATCTTGAAAAAATTGAAGAATTAATTAGAATTTATAGAAAAGCAGTCAAGGTCAAGGTCGAGTCCTGCTCTCGGACTTGTCTGAAAATGTGATGATGTACCCAGCAAGACGGTAACCTTACACCAAGTAATCTTGCAAGAATGTTGACACAAGAGCTTTGGGAATTCCAAGTGAAGATCAAAAAGTGCGCAATACAAAGTTTTTAAGGAAGATTAAGAATGATAACATAAAGTTTTGAGGAGGGGAAAGGAAAAAAGTGATTGATAATTGAAACGCGCTCACTGATGTGGTGCCGGGATGTCTTTTCAAGAGGGCGTTGGATCAAACCTTAAGGTTTGAGGAAGATCAAGCTCCACTTCAAACAAACAATGGCTCTGTAGCTTACGACACCACCTACCTTGATATCGGACTGGACTTTTCCCTTTTCTTTTTTGAGCTGCTGTAGGTCATTTGGCTCGCTAACGTTATACCGATAGTTGAAGCTATGTATAGATAGGATCACTGGTGGATAGGGAAAAGGAAGCAGCGAATTCCTTCCATCTGAAATATTTCGCCAAGGCGTCAAGAAGAATCTATTAGCATCAGTACCACCAGATGATACCTAGACAGCAAATATTTTCTCGCGAGTCTGATAATGAAAAAGCTTGTCACTGCTTTGCCATGCTTCTTAGCTAAATTTGCTATGGATCCGGCCTAATTTGCAATATTTCGGAGATCAAAGCCGAAAGCTCTGGTATTTCTGCCCGCTTTTATGAATTATCACTGGCCACTTTCGTTGAAAATGTTGATGGTGGTTTGGGTTGAGCACGAATGAGGGAGTTGTTTTAGCTCGACGTTAGCTTGATTCGATGCCGCCGGTTAGCTAGAATGTCAAAGCTACAATCGGCCAAGAGTGGGACTCGCCCACCTGGGAGTTACTCCACACATCTGGCATCGTCGAGAAGAACGATGATATCGGATCAAAAGCGAATGGTGAATATGCCCGCATTTATTGATACCGTACGTACAGAGTACCGAGGTGGCAATCCCGAAATGTATCGAATCAGCCTGCAGGGATAGATCAAGCCGACTTTGCGGTTCTAATGTCCTCGCAAGAAAGCAACTTTTCGAAGCAGCGGGACATACACATATTTTTGACAGTTTGTCTCCAACAAATCTTGGCCCGAAGTGCTATTGCACGACTTCGCAATTGCCCTAAGTCTAGGTGTATTTGATGAAGAGAAGCTCAAGTCAAGTGCCTTTTCCAAATGTTTTGTATTATTGATGTTTCAGGGACGAATGACCTTATCTTCCGATAAAAGCAAAGTTGTCTGATTTGTGTCTATTTCTCCTTACTCATACTAAATAAGTATGGCATTTTGATAGATTCACTTTTTTTTATTCTACCCCCATCTGAACGACGGAGTTATCAATGACACAAGCATTTTTGTGTCAGTTGAAAACTTCCCGTGTTGATTCTTGGACGTAAGTAATAAGCCTTACATTACGCTGGTTCAAAATCCATCACAAATGTTACATCTTCTATCCCAGCACAGGAGAAAAAACTGGGAAACAAACTACGAGATGCGGTACGACTTCATGTTTAAACTCATGAAAATCATATATCGTCTCTAGTGCGACCCAGTTAGCGCAAAAGCTCTCATTAAATTGGCGTATCATCCCTCGCTTCGTATAGTACAGCACAAAACAATGACCCGTATTGCTCAAAATTTAACTTTTTGAACAGCACCACTGCTGTGCATGGCTCTTACTTAAGTATATGATATCCATAGCCCTGATAGCCATCCGATCCATTTTGCCAGTGGTGTACTGAATCAGTCAAAAGCAAGCGGAAGTGGCATAGCACACCATCGTGTATATAGGTCGTGGAGAAGCCTATATTTTACTTAGAGAATACGGAGGACAAGCGTCAAGTTACAGCTCAAGTATAGTTTGATTTGCTTGGCACCAAATAATACAGCCGACAGTATTCTAGCTGATCTGTACATACCTCCTTGAGATATGACAGTATTTCTCTAGACGAAAGCCAAAGATCTCAGATGAGATATTAGCTAGCTTCTCCCGACGTTTATTAGATTGCGAGCATTTTCAAAAACAATGACCGAGCCATAGCTCCTATCGGCCATGCCACACATAAATTTGGCAACCACTGAGGGCATTTCTAGAATCCTTTCAGGGGCTACCTTGATACTCTGCCGGAGCTAGCTAACTACTGCATATATTATCGAGGTGCTCTTCAGCTGTGAGATTATTCACAACTCGGTAAAAGCACAATCACTTGCCCTCGTGATGAAAAAGACTGAATGGGAATTTGTGGAATTGCTTGGCTTATTTTGACATGTATTATTGGGTTTATTGAGACCAGAAAGAGCATCAGATTGAATTGATTGATTATCTAGCTAAGCAGTTAAGCTGCGAGTATATATTCAAAAAATGAAGGAATAGGCTTAGGTATTCGGCCTTCGGAATTAAAGTGCTTTGAAATCAAAATATTGAAAGCAAACAAATAGTATACCAAAAAGGAAAGAATGAATTAAAAGTTGAGTTTTGTTTGCTCCTTATATGCATCATGCAATATATATGCATATGCTGCCAAGATCCCAGGAGGTCAACATGTATTCACCCCCTAAGCTTGGGTAACAGGACTCGAAGTATTCATGAGTGATCGAAGACAGACAGGACAGAACTTTCGATACACTTTACATACCCTATGCTCAGCTCTTCAAGAATTCAAGCTCTGTAGTGCTGATGAAAGAGAGCGAATATGCGCCTGACCACATTTTCATCTCCTAAATCGAGATAAAGGTGATTTTCACCCTGATACCCTTGGCTTGCAACAGAACTTCGCTGGGGACAGCATCATTATGACTTATTTCTATGGAATATAATTACAATTTTGGACATATCAGCCGCTATCGCCATTCATTATATTTTGTCGTGGTTGTTTTGATATACTTACGTTATCATCCTCCGCGACCATTATTTTTGACAGGATCATTCATTCTTGAAACTCATCTAGCAACTGATAAGTATTGAAACTCCTAGAGCCTAATCTTGATGTTCCTGACAAGTATTTCACATCGAGCTCTAGAGCCGCTATCTCTATCCGTGCTTTAAACGTTCATCACACATTCCTCGTAGAAGATAAGCTCTAAATAGGCAGTTAAACTGCCTTTGCGATAATTACAGAATGAGCTCCGACTTAACTACAGGTGGCTTTAAAGGTATTAAAATACCTACACTTAAGCTGAGCATGTGATATACATGAGATGAGTAATACCGAAGAAATAGAAAGGTTCTGAATAAAATACAGATAGATGATCTTTTATAGATTGAAAAAGCAGTTAGTATTCTTTGATCTATGATACTCGGGGTATTGAAGTAATAAGCTCCTTAACTGGGAAATATTGGGAGATTTTCTGTTTTTCGCTAATTTTGAGAATGGGGGGTATCTACTATCTAGTCATCATGAGGGAAAATCGGAGGAATATGGATTGTGTGGCGGGGTTTGGTGAATATTAGGAAGTTGGTAAACTTAGGTACGTAGGTGATGAGAATTATTAGTTAACCTTGATGGACATTTTGTGAACCATAAGATGTGACATAAAGTGTTAGCAGATAAGGTTACTTGCTTATATAACCTAATTGAGTCTAGGTTAAAATTGTCGTGAACCGCGCGGTTTGAGTCCTATTATAAGGTAATCTTACAAGTTTACCGAGTGAAGATCAGAGAAGATTGAAAACTTTGAGATCCGTTGCGCCGAATTCGCTGAGTAGACGAGCAGTAAGGTCAAATACTGTTCGATCATTCAATAGCTGAGGCTGAAGCTTAGCTTTAGTATCCTCCCAACGTGTTCCATCGCTATAGTTTGACGTTTTTTTATGGTTGGCAAATGAGCCTGATGATGGCTCTTTGAGTGTTGTGAAGTATTTTGTTTCCTTAGGTAATATTTGTAGTCTCATTGACGTATATTCTGAAGACTGTAAGAATGAAATTTTCCTGAGCGCGAAGTATACTTGATGCTAAAGACATTTTCTATCTTTTTAGGACGAAATTTGCAATGCAAGAGTGACATTTGTGTTGATTGTTATTAAAGCCAGGATATCGCCATATCTCGAACATTTAGCGGGAGCAGAGCAAGATTAAGAATTATCATGAACGATTATTACGGGCATGGGTTATTCTTTAACTTCGGGTATGTCCTTGTGTGAAGAGATATATTGTCTCTTGCATGAATAAATGTGTCAATTTCACGAAATAGAAGGAGATTTGGGAAGGTTAATGTAACTTGAACTATTGATTGTCTTGAGATGGGTACTTTCAGATTCTGTCTTGAGTGTGCCAAGGAGAAGTTGTAGTTAGAGCCTTTTCTTCTAGATTTGCTAGTTCCATGGTAGAATGAGACGTCTCAACAGGTGATGCATTGGAAAATTCTTTAGTTTAAAGAATTCTTCAGCACTTTAATGGACAAAGCAAGGCTTCGAAAGAAACCCAATGAATCTTTTTTACTCCTTGGCTCTTAACAAAGTAGGATGATATAATACACCCCCCTAAACTTTGTACCCCAAGAACACCTCCCAGAATTCCCGTTATTCACACTCGCTACTCAAGCCCCGCCTCGACAAAACAACATCGCGATACTTCCACTACGAAACAAGACAGCAGAAGATCTAGATTATATATAAATAATTAGTCTCTAGCTACCACAAACTTCATCAGCTGGACTAATAAACTAGCTATGAGCGAAACCAATAGAGAACCTAGCTACAGGGTTCTTATATGAGTATGTATGCCAACTAGCGCTGTGCTGCGCTGGGCAATTACTCCTAGAGGTAGAAAACAAATTCCAAATAACAAACCATGGCAATGGAAATCCCGTACCCCGATCAAAGTTTTTAGGTGGCCAGAAATGCCATCGGCAAATCTAGCGCTCGCCCTTTCTAATTTATTTGATATTATGGATCTTAAGTCCACTTGCTTGCTTTGATGTACGCTCATTTTATCTTAGATGCCTAATTTATCAATCATTATGGTAGTGTTGCTTTCCCCTATTATCACCTCGATCACTTGGTTGGGGAATAGTCAAATTTTAGTATTTGTTTTCACAGTGCCTAGATAAATTTTGGTTATTGTTGGCTGCTGTAAATATATAAATATATCTACACCATATGTTCCAGTGAAACCATTAGTTAACACCTAAGTTCAGATGAGAGTAAACAAAATTGATTAATTCTTAGGCACAATCATATGGAAGGGTATCACATTATGAAAATTTCACTAAAGCTATGGTATCATCGTATCCTTTCCTGGTCCATAGAACGCCGTATAACCATCAGCATAATCCTAAATAATCATCATCAAAACGCCCCTCTTTTAATTCCCTCAGGAGATCAATTCAGAAAATGAGAAAAGAGAATACAAATCAAAAACATCTACCAGTGTTTCATCACTAGGAGCTGCTCCTGAAAAGCCAATAAAATATTCCATGTCTCTTTACGCTTCATTCCTTCCTTTGCCCAAATATCCTCCAAAGCAGTTGTCCCGTTGAAATACTTTACAAACTTTGGCCATAATGCTTTTGCCCTAGGATCAGTCCAACGCTTGCCAATGGCTGCGATGTACATCGTCTCGACGTGACTAGCTTTGTGAGGATCGACAATGATATAGGAGGACATGTTTCTCAGGTGTTCTGCATGGTTAAAAGAAGGATGTTCGGTAGCATCTGGAACTGGCATCTTTTCAAATTCATCTTCGGCTGCCTTGGCTTCTGCTACTGTCTTAGCAGCGAGTCTCTCAAGGCGTGCAGCTTCCGCCGCTTGTTCAATAGTGAGTGGCGCTGTTGGGTCGAGATCCAGGGTCTCATCCTCAACGTCATTTGCTTCGTCCGGGGATCCAGGCGCTGTTTGAAGAGAGGGATTCTTTATTTTTTCGATAGCTTCCGCTTTTAATTGATAGTCGACCTCGTAAATGATCTCAGGCCAGACCCAGATCCAACAGAAAGTTCGTAGATGAGTAACCCATCCTCCACGTATAAGCCATGCAAGCATTTCCATGTACTTCTCACGATGACTCTTGGAGGGTACAAAAGTCTTGTAGGCGCGTGGAGCATAAGAAATTTGTGCAAGGAAGCTCTGCAAGGAGGGAGCAAAAGGAAATGCTTTTTTCCACTGTTGAGTTGCTGGAACTAACTTGTGCATATCGCAATTAGGTGAAACAATAAACATGTCGCGAGCATGAATAGGAGGAATGGCAATTGCTTTGCGCCAATAAATCAAATGTTGTGCAAGAGTGATAACTTCATCGAGACCAACATTGTTGGCTTGAGCGACTTGCTGGAATGACAAAGTAGGTTTGGCCCATTTAATGAATTGAATCAAAGGAGCAGAAAGCTCGGTGTCTTCTGATGTTATCTCTGCGATGACATCTACCTCGTCCTCAAGCAGTAGAAGAGCAAAGTGCTTATCAAGCTGCGTGGGATCTGGATTACCTTCCTCATCAACAAGAGGGTTGGCACTGGAAAGCAATACACCAGGTTTGGCTCTTTCATTAGGATTTGGGAAGCTCATCAAAAATGTGGGAATTGGGATATGTAGGGAGAGATCAATGGGAGGTTTTGTATCGAGGCAAACGGTTGTGATGGTATTGTTGACGACAGCATCGTAAACGTCGCGCATCGCCTCTGCTAATGTAGATTTTATTAAGATTTGGCTCCATAGATGACTCATAGGTCGTTCTGCTCAGAAAATTAGATTATGTGGTGGATTCATGTTCAAGGCATACTCACGATCTTCGCGGGCTCTCTCCTTCATACCTAGAATGGTCTCGGATTCCTTCCAAACATAATTACTCTGAGCTTGAGCATGGTTGAGAGCCTTGTTGAAAGTCTTAATAACATGCTCATAAAGTTCTTCAATTCTCTCATCTTGTTCATGCCTAGGTAAGCTGACAACAAAAACAACGTTAAACATTGTCATTTCTCCACGATCATCACCGTCATCCGAACCACTGCCTTTTTTTGTCTGAGCACTGTCAGCCACCGGAGAGTCCTTCAATTCATCTCCATCATTTGCTATCTCTTTGCCCTTCTTTTGCTTTCTTGGCTTTTTCCAGAATCCATCCTCGCGGATGTGCACCGGGTAGGAAACGAAGTAGAGGTTGTCAATTGACAACTCAAACTTCTTCTTATGGTATGCACGTGGTGGGGTCAGGATACTCGCAAGATCGACGGTGGGAAATTCGCCAAATTGTTCCCAAGGCACAATTTGCTCACCATCTTTACCTTCGAGGTGATCGTCGTCCTCAAGTTCCATGTGACGCAATCTACTGCCATTTCCACGGTTGACCTTTTTGCGGCTCAAATGCAACTTTCCAAGCTTCGAAGCAATTGAGTCGTCTTCTTCTAGTTCTGAGAAGTCGTCGCTATCATCGTCGTCGCTATCTGCGTGTTCTTCAACCTCACTTTGATCAGTTTCTGTACCATATCTGTAATTGCCCGGTGGTGGAGTGAAGGATGGTCGAGGAGGGTAGTGAAAAACAAAGTGTGGGCCAGTTTGCGATTTTATAACAAGAGAAACAGCAATCAAGCCAGAATCAATAAATGGTTCTGATTTATCCATATTGATGATTCTTCTCTCAGTATTATATAAATGTGCAGGTTGAGTCTTATTTGTTTGCCGGCAGATCTTTGTCTTGAGCCATGTTGAGAGGTGTCCGTGCAGGGCTCTTTTTTGGTCCGAGCTTTTGATATACACTTCTTAGTAATTTCACCCCTTTATAATAGTATTTCAGACATTTGAAGTCTTGGAAAAATTACCTACAGGTTTTGAACGGGAGTTGTTGAAGGGAACAGTTTTCAAAGTTGAATTTCCTGCTGCAGTCATCAGGTTCTAACAATAGCCTGATCTCGGCCGTCCAACCACTTCGTGAACTTGCTTAATGGACAAGAATATCATCATTAAGAATTACTTTCATACAGCATTGCCATTCACAGTACATATGTTTCTAAATTGGTGGTGAGGCTTGTGAAGAGACGAAGATTTATAAGTGCGGTCGGTGCTTTCGTTTGAAGAGATATAAGTATCTAGTTTGGAATACACGGAAGTGGAAGACTTGGTCTCTATTGTTGCATGTTAATCCTGTCCCATGATATACAATCTGAGTTTAGTTTACTAAATATCCAATAAACCAGCAGTAAACGGTCTCAAATCTCCAATTCAAATAAATTGTAACTTTCCTACATCTTAGTATCTGTTCAAAACCTTGATTCCCACTGTTCCTAATCCAAGCTCTGAGTAGATGCAAGCCTACTAATCCATATCAAAATCTGCATTTTCTGTTCTTCCTTCGATGACAACAATCCTAAGTCCCTTCAACTTACTCAGCCTTCCGTACTACTGTAATCTAGTGATCGATCAAGGTCTCCTAAGGAGGTGATAGACACAAGGGGAACAAATAAGGGTAATGATCTTTGGCGAATAGCCATTTATGCGAGAAACTCCTACACCAGCACATAACTCAGAATCCGAAGTATATCCACTAAAGTCACGGGTCTGCTTGGAGAGTTACAGTGAAAAAGGAGCATTTTCACGACATATATCCTGAGCAAACATCTATCACTACTTGGTTGTCCGAAGTCATCAACTATTAATTACTGCTCATATTCTCACCCTTAAACTTACCCCTACTCCCAACAATTCCTTCCTATATCATAGCAAAGAACCCAGGAAAACAAAAAGACTACCAAAATAACCAAGCTCCAATGACAAGAGAACATTAAGATCTCCGGAACGAGCCCCACCTCAAGAAATCTACAAGATTCCCGAGCCGATGTAGTCAAATTACAAAGAACTCTATCCATCCCTATTCTCGAACATAACATCAATCCTTCACAGTAATATCTGAACTACAGGGAATACTGCCATTCTCGTACAAAATACACACAAAAAAAATATGAGGAAAATATCTCTACTCCGGCGCGGAGAAAAATATCAGTGGCTCATAGAATTCAAAGGAATTCATCGGAAATTACAAATAATGTAATTTTGTATAACCTGGTGAAATAATGTAATGAGAAGGACGAATATTGGAAATAGAGTAGAGATATACCTAAAGAATCGTATTTCAAGTATTCCAAAAACCCTTACCGGTAGCCATAAAGTATATGATAGACACAAGTCGAGTATTTTTCGAAACTAGTGGTTATAGCTATGATCAGTAATCTTACAAGATCCGAAAGTTCAAGGAACCCTTCTCAATATCTACGGAACTGATATAAAAGATAGGGATGTGTATCCGTTCTTGCAGAGGACGGTTTTCTTACTTGGTAAGTAACAGAATTAAGGTGTGTGTAGATGCTGCAGATGATGTTATGATTATGCATATCACGGAGGATAGGCAACAAGCATGATAAGTGTTTGTGGATAGGTACCAGGTGTCAGAGCAGGAAATAGTTAATTCTGGAATGGAGCGGCTCGTATCTAACAATGACATGATTGTTGAACTTCGCCACGGTAAGAAAAGTCAAGGTACATCTAGAAATTCCGTAGAGATTCTCTTAACTCACTGCTTCTCTCATTTGTTTGCCTCTCGTTGGAGAGAGCAAATGCTTAGTGGATCGAGCCGAGTTGGCTGTTTAAGAGCAACCACAATCGCCTCACTTAACGCATCCTTCTGTTTTCTCCAAAAACAGAGCTTTTAATGATACCAGCAATATAGCCGCCTCACAACTGCATAATAATTCCAGCCATTTAACATTTTACCACCCTCATAAACCCAAGTCTACAATAGCTTAATGCACACAAGAGAAGATCAGAAAAAGTAACACTTGCATCTGCTTGATAAAAACAATAATAAAATACCATTTCCAATTCCATAGTCAACTATTAAGGAAAATCCGAATATTAACATATTAACATGGCAATATAAACCAACATTAAAGATTTTTCTTAAAAAAAAATATATGTATCTTTCATAATTGAAAGACAACCAAAGATCCAAACCATATATTTCCAGGACATCATATTCAACATTATAGGAATCCTTCAAAAAAGGATAAATCGCCAAATACAAAGATCAACAAGCAGCTTAGCTGGAAATCCGGTATTTAATTAACGCATGGAATAAGAAATCTCTTTTCTATAATTCGGCTCCATACTCTCTCTCTGTGGAATGGAAGCAGGGAAACAAGAGCGAGACCATTTGCACTTGCGCATATTCTTATATCTAAGAATGTGGTATTGATAGGAGGGTAATGACAAAGGATGATGAGCTAATCAATCAATATGATAGTTCATACATTTAATCCATAGAGCTTGTTGATTGTTGTCCTTCCACGGGGACATATAAGTGATGTTCGAAACAGCAATTTTGGTATGCATCATCAATTTCAACACTCCTAACACTCCCAACACAATTCCACGTATGATATAATTCCTTGAGTTGAAATAATATATTCCTTATACAGATGTACAATAAATCACCGTAACATCCCATTCCAATAATCGACTTCCATCCTTTATCTTCGCACCAAAACGCCAATCCCATGCTGTATTGTACAAATGATACAAGACACCCATCTCACTAGTCCTCAGCTCTTCATTCATCTACACCCCCTCGCCTCAAATACCTTCAAGAACCCTCCTCACCACCTCAACTCATTCTTATATTTATTTCCCCCCTCATCCCCCTCCTTCCCCTTATCCTTCTTCTCCTCCCCCTCATCCGCAAACCCCAAATTCTTGAATTCATCCTTCGCCATTAAATTCCTACCGCACAGCACAGCCAACGCATTAGTTATCAATCCCAATCCCAATTATCCACTCCAAGTACATAAAGATATAAGAATCCAAGAACATACTTATCCATCCGACACGAGAGATAAGATTTTGCCAAATTCCTACATTCCGGATCATTCATACCTCGAACCTTCTTCATGCAATTGAGATAGTTTTGCATAACGGATTTGCATTCGCCTGTTGTTGCGGCATCGTATTAGTATTTCGTTGGTAGATTCTGTATCGATATCCATTTCACCTGCCACTCCAATATCCTTTTGCAAACTAGTACATGATGTGTAACTAGAGAAGAGAAGAGAAGAGAAGAAAAGAAAATCATACCATCATGATCCAGCGGAAAACTTCCTCTTTCCGGTCTACATCCCCATGTATAAATTAGTCTTCTTTTCTTTTCCCCAAAAACCCTCCATACATATTAACAAAATAATACAGGCGAAAAACTTACGGCGAAGGTTTGTTATTGATCATACGCCCACCAGGGCTTCCAAATGTACTCATGGTTGTTAAATTCACGGTGGTATATTTAATTTATTAAACCTCAAATTACGAGGTACATATCTGATGTTATGGATTAATTGGATGAACTTCTGTTTGGATGGATTTTCTATTGTTCCGAGGATGTTAACTTTACTTTACCACGTAGATATTTTATGACGTAAGCTTTCGATGAGTTAGAAAGAGGGGTCAGTGATATATGTAAGACTTAAGTAAGGTAGAGGTATATAGAAGATACGTAGGTATTTGAGACTACATAATCCATTAATACCTATATTTTCCCTACTCTATTCCGATATTGACCAACTTCGAAATCCCACACACATACCATACCATACTATCCAAAATGCCAATGTAAACAATATCCCCACCAAACTCTCCTCTCCTCCCTCCCCTCCTCTCTCCTCTCCTCCCCATCCCAACTCACCCAACCCGCTAACACCCCTCATCCACCCCCAGGAAACTAAAAGGAAGCTGCCAATGCGGCCTCATAGAATTCACCTTAGAATCACACACACCGGCCCCCTACCAAATCTGCGCATGCAGCATCTGTCGCAAATGCGGCGGATACGGAGGGTGTGTAAATCTCGGTGGAATAGCATCTACACTACAAATTACGCAGGGCAAAGAATACATCAAGTACTTTCCCCTTTTTTTTTCTTTCTGCATCTCTTTATTATTTGTTTTAATTTAGATAGTATCTAATGAATACTAATGAATACTAACACCAAAACACCAGAAAATACAACGCAATAGCCGATCGAGGAAAAGCGACCGAGAAAAAATGTATATCCGAACGGAACTTCTGCGCAGAATGTGCGTCGATGCTTTGGTTATGGGATAGGACTTGGCCGGAGTTGATTCATCCGTTTGCGAGTGCGATTGATACGGAATTACCGGTGGTGGAGGAGATGGTTTGTGTCAAGGGGGATAGTAAACCGGAGTATGTTAGATGGCCGGAGGGGAAGAAGAAGGTGTATGAGGGATATGGGGAGTTTAGTATTGAGGAATGGCATAAGGAGAAGGGGTTGTTTGTTGAGTGAAGGAATTGGGGTGTTGGGTGGCAGGAGATTTCATCATTCTGTGGTGATGGTGATGTTTAGGACTGCTTGTGATGATGTTAGGTTGACACTTTCATTAATGATGAGTCTCTTTCTCAATTTGACTTTCAAAGCATCAACTCGAAGCATAAGGTATCAGAGCAGGAGGAAGGTTCACACAAAAGCAGTTATCACAGGTAAATACACAAAATCAAATATCATATACCTAACAAGCTACTGGATAAGATTGGGTAGGTAGGTAGGTACCTACCGCTATATTTTTTATATGATAATTTTTTTGAATTGGAGATAAGTAGATAGTGAGATTGAGTAATGATTAATGAAGGAACGAGGTAATATATAGGGAAAGTAAAAGTTGCTTTATTGAATTATTTTGGGTATGTTGCGAGGTAAATATTATGGTGGTTCAATGTGACCAGTAGTGAGACGTCGTGGTGTTTCGCGCCGCGGGTTTGGGTATAAACAAACATAACCATCGGGCAATAGAATACACCAAGAAAATCGTTCAGGAAAATTCGGGTTCAAGTTTTTAATGAAAAGGTAGAATGAGATCGAGTTCATGATGCAAAAATGAGGTCAATTGAGTTAGTATGTGATGAGTGATAATTGATTTTAGAAGATTTTGCATGTGAAGTGAGATAGAATACTTTCAATTGAATTATTTACATTGCGACCAGCAAATCACTCGCACAAAACATAACCCTCTCCAACAAATATATCTACACCATGAACACCTCTTTACATCCAATCCTCACCCGTACAACTAATCCCATAATGTCCTGGCGCACAACACTGGTCCACCAACAACCCATCTCTATGTATATCCTCGCACACATCGCTCAACCACCCAACTACCATCCAATTTCTTCACACCCCAGCACCGCCAGGAACGCAATGAAAAAAAAAGTTTGTCTCAAACCGATCAGACGACCATCAAAGCCCACCCAGAGACGGTCTCCTACTAAGAGAACCATTAAAGGGTTGAGATCATCACCACTTTCTATACATTTCTCCTCTTGTGAAGAAGAAACGCTCTCCTTGCGGAGAGATCGAAAGCAAAACGGTTTCACTCTAAGGTATTGAGGTTCGGCTCATCGTCTCGGTTGGAGTCTGTGGCTCTTGTAGAGAACACAGAAGAAGGACGTTTACTAAAGAAATGATTCTTTGACTGTAGGAGGGAGGATGTGTTAGTGAATGTTCGAGTGTGAGATGGAAGAGTCATGTCTTGAAGGGAGATGTGAAATGTAGAGTGTAGATTTTACTTACAGTATTGTCGATGAAGAAGAAACAAAAATTGGGAGGGAAGCTCAACTGATATAGATTTTCAGCATGGTCCGTGCGAGAGAGAAATTTTTCAGAAGCTAGGTAAGCGAAGAGACGATTTTGAGCAAACAGAGCAAAATGGAAATTTTTGTGGAAGGGCTAATGAATGATTGGAGGGAATTGTTAGCGTGTATGCATCAGAGTAGTAAGAATCGGAGATGAATCGGAGATGAAATCCAGGATCGGAAACTCGGTGGGAGACGACCGCAGCGCTACCAAATCTACCAAATCTACAAATCATACCCCTCCCTACCCCCGCCATCAAATCCCCAAATCCGTAAAGTCCAAGTCCAAATTCACAGCTTTCACAACACCCATCCCATCCATAGGTACACCAGTATTTATCATCTACAGAGTACACTCCGTATTATCTCACAATTCTCCCATCGCTAAATTCCATTTCACTCATCTATCTATCTTATCTACTCTATAACCGCGTATCAATAGAGATTGTATATATATACAGTACTGTACTGTAGTTACAATACACACTCTGTCTATTCCATCTACTCCGTCACCTCCCATACTTATCCATACTATCCTATCCATATTCCAAATCTCATACATATTTCATATTTCATATTTCATATTTCAAACTCTGCATCCCATCCATCCATCCATCCATCCATTCATTCAACATCTACAAACAGATTACACGCTCAATACCAAATCATAAATCATAAACCCTACTCTATATACACATACACACTCAGCTTGGTTCTATAATCTACATATCTATCTGTTTATCTATCTATCTATCTATCTATCCTCATCAAATCTATATCCAACTTCAATTCCCAACTCCAACTTCACAATTAATTATTACAAATCTATCTCCATTTCTATCCCAATCACCCAATCACCCTATCTATCTTTTGCTCACTCGTATCTAATATGTATATCTATTATCTACCTACATCTGCATCTAGAATTCCAATACCCAATATCCAAAATCCATTATCCAAAATGACGACATTACACCGCACACATACATCCACATCCATATCCCACATCCACATCATGAACATCACAAGTAAAGAACATAAGAACACAAAGCTCCAAAACGGCGTAAATAATATGATATGATTCCATAGTACAGTAACTATCCTATCCCTATCAAATACTATCCAATCCAATCCGGATCGTATCCTACCTATCCTATCCAATACCAAACTATCATTCAATCCTCCATCCTCAATCCTCCATCCACCCTCCACCCTCCACCCTCCACCCTCCACCCTCCATCCCAAAATCCAAAAACACAAAAAAATCAAAAAGAAAATCATAAGGAAAAAAAAAAATGAGCAAACAAAACATCCCAAAAAAAGAAAACCATCTAAAGAAAAAATAAGATAGAGAGAAATCCATCCATTCCACATTCACATTCCACATTCCAGATTCCCACCCGTCTCCATCCCCTTCACCGCCTACCCACCAAATGCACCATGCCATCATAAATCCATCATCATCACCTGCTTCTGCATCTGCATCTGCACCCGCACCCGCATCATCCTTCGCATCTAAATCCCTCATTCCTCATTCCTCACCCCAATCCTCCTCCAACCAACCAACCAACCATCCAACCAACCAAGAATCCTCATCCCTCATCCCCCATCCATCCCTCAAAACCGCATAAAATAAAATCCTCCATCCATCCATCCACAACCCTAACCAACAAAAAAGATGCGAGTAAAACCAAGGCCCAAGGCCGAAACCAGTCATCAAATCATAAGTTTGTAATTTTTATAAATTTAATCCCATCGTTCGTAAATCGTATGCACACTGCATATCCATCCTCCTATAATCCCGCAAATCCCGCACTAAAATGTACCCAACCAATCCTATCATCACCACTTCGATGTCCGCGCGTTCTCGTTACGAGTGTTTAAATTCGTAGATGCGGGTTTGTACTTTGTACATTATCACACTTAAATTCGCGGGAACATAAGCTTCTTGAACTAGCTTTCTTTAATGGCGATGGGAGCGAGCTATTATGGAGAAATATACCAATCAGTTATGGTTCTCATTTAAAATTAGGAAAAATATAAAATGTGAACTTGGGATTGTTTTGGGTAAGATCGTTGTTAACATTTCTTCATCTATCTCCTATAGCGTGCAATGAAGAATAGTAGGTAGATAACGACACAAATGAAAACGCAAAAATCAAAACAACGTCTGGGTGTTATGTGTAAAAAATGAAACAAATATATGAAAATCGTCAAGACATGGAAAACTTTGTGATGGTCGTGAACTCATTAACTCATTAAATCATCGTTTGCGCCGAAGAAAGACCCCAAAGATGCACCCGACCCCAAAGGTACACCCGCATTGTAGAACTCCTATGGAGATATTTTGCTGTTTCCAAATCTGCGATAGAAATGATAATTTAGACGAAGCTGGAACAAAGCCATTATATTGCTTGAAAGCCGGAAAAATGAATGTGGATGACGAAATCGTCGATGTGCGTTGCAGGATGTGAATTAATTTTCGTATCCAACCGGTGGAGCAGGTAAACCTGTAGCATATGGATTTCCATCATAATAACGAGGACCAGAACTGTAACGACGATCATCATATCGATCATCGTAGCGACTGTCGCGAGGAGAATAAGTGCTGCGAGAATCATCTCTTCGTCTTCTTCCACCATTCTCTGCAAGCTTCTTTTGTCTTTCAAGACGTTTCTTGTGACGTTCACCCTTCTTCTCTCTGAAGTCTTTACATTCGTGTCGTATGTCATTTGCTTCCTTAATTTCCGAGATGGCTCCTTTGATACCGAGTGCAGCAATTCCAACAGAAGCTGCATCTTGTAATGCAGCCTTTGCCCTAAGTTTTCTCGCCTCCTCTGGGGTCATTTCTCCTTCCTGAACAGCCTTGTGTCGCGCATCACGTTTCTCCATGCTTGCGTATACATTATGCGCTGCATGAATGGTGGCAACAGTTGCCAAACCAGCTGTAATAAGTTGCTTACCTTTCATCTTTTTAACCCTTCTCTCATCCTCTGACGAAGATATCAAAGAATCATCGCTATTGTATCCATTCTTTCCTTCAGCAACCTTCTTGTTTCTCTGTCCATCCCTTGCCCTAGCACCTCCACGACTGTCTACACTTCCACGAGACTCGGAATAACGTGGGTTACTATATACATCCCCTCTCTGACCTCGAGTTCTTCTTGAGCGATCATCGTAATCGCTGTAGTCATCATAATCATCACGATTGCGGCTGCGACTACGATCACGGTTGCGACCGGCTTCATTAGCAGCAGCTCCAGCTCCGGCTCCAATACCAAGAGCAGCCAAACCCTTTCTTGCCATTGCACTAACACTCTTGCTTCTACTACGCTTGTTGCGATCTGGTGATGGACTGCGGCTGTAACTATCTCTGCGTCCGCGTGAATGGGAGCGGGCTCTGGAACGAGAACGGGCTCTTGAACGAGATCTAGAACGATCAAGTAATTTCTTACCAGCAATAGCCCCAAGACCAGCAGTTGCAAGTGCAGCAAGACCGGTTCCACCTCCGCCACCTCCACCTCGGGATGAAGAACGTGCTCTAGATCTGGCTCGAGATCTGGATCGAGAACGTCCAGTGACAGGATCTTCTTCAACATCCTTTCGCGATCCATTAATGGCACGATTTCCGACGAGACCTCCAACAACTGCCTCAAGGATATGGCGCTTGCTCTTCTTATCGGCATCTTTGTCAATAGCGGCATCAATACCACCAGCTCCGATAGCTGCAGTGAGGATACGTTTTCCTTTCTCACCACCCCACGCTCCGGGCTCATTTCGAACCCGGAATGCTTCCGCAGCACCAGCTAGGAGAGCTGCTTTGGCGGCTTGTTGATATTTGGCAGTTCCCTCTCCGGATCTTGACTTGGATCTGCTTCTTCTCGAGGTTGATTCCTCATAATAGCTATCATCGCTTCCTCGGCGTCCTCGATGATGTTCAACACCCTTTGCGGCAGCACCTAGCCCTGCAAGAGCCATGGCACTATCGACGATTGACTTGCGGCGACCCTTTTTCTTTTCGGGTTTGATCTCCTCTTCTTCAGAGTAATAGGTTTCTTGAACTTCGCCATTTCGACCTCTGTGAACAGCATATTTCTTGACCTTCTTTTCTTTGTTTCCGTGTTTATCGTAAAGTTCTGTTCCTTCATACGCAGCCAAAGCACCAGCAGCTCCGACCATAGCAGAGGCTAACGGGTTTCGCTCGACCGGTCTACCTTCGGCCGATCGTCGATCCCATAATTCCTTTGCACCAACTGCTAAAGCAGCACCCCCAACGGCAGCAGCAATCTTTTGATTTCGTGAAAGTGATCGTTTATCTTCGATTTCTGTATCTTCGTAATAGTCATCTCGTCGATCGATTTCTTGGAAAGAGCGTCGTGGATCACCTCTGCTGTCACTAAGGTATTCTCCGTATCGGCCATCACGCCCTACGGATCGAGAGCGACGGGCGGGCGGGCCGTACCTAGCCTCACGCACCGTCGTACGTTGATCAACATAGGCACCACCAGCGGCTGGTGGGGGAAAGTCCCTTCTAACTTCTTCGACTGATAAATCGCTATCTTCACGACGAGGTTGACGCACGAGTTCTCTTGTCTGAGTAACTTCTCTCTCTCTTTCTCTTTCTCTTTCTCTGATGGGTGCATCGGGTGCATAAGCTACCGGAGATTTGGTAGCGGCTGAGCGAATATAAGTTTCCTTGGTTTCGACGTAACGTGGCTCATCAGCATATCTTGGTTCGCGATCATCTTTTCGATGATGATGAGACCGATGCCGACGTGGTTCTTCGACCGTCTCATATTCATATTCGTAAGAAGTCATGATCGATGGCGGGGTATTCTCGAATTGCGACAGGAAAATGCTTCGCTGACTGTTCACTCTCGAGATTTACGATGGTTAGCACTAATAAATGATTAGGCTTTTGATTTTGGGTATAAACTTTGATGACTGGATTTCTGTAGATTTAAATGCGCGATAAGATGATGGTAAATATTTGTTTGGTGTTTTGTGTTGTGTTTTTGTTGTGAAGGTTTTGATGGAATAAATCGAATCAAATCACAACAGTCACACCCCCAAGGTAATGTCGTAATATGACGAGTGAGGGGAAAAGAAACAGACAGAAGGAGAAGTGAATGTCGGTGAGATATGGGAATTTTACAGGGTCAGGTTGGTTACTAAAAGCCCAAAGTTGACGAGTTACAACAGCGCTTGATTTCTGAAGGAGGTGGCTGAAGATTGATTCCAAGTAGGTTTGGTAGGTTGGGAAGTCAATAATAATAATAATAATAATAACCCTTAGCTAAGCTGCTAAGGTAATAAATAGTAATAAATAAAATAAATGAACCTGCTCCTGCCTCGAGCGGTTCAATCGGATATGCGTGATTATGTACAGAATGATAAATTATCCACAAATTAAGGAATATCTCATCTTCTATTTGGCGCGCGGTTGAACCCTTTTGGTACATTTGGTTCCTTTTATGACCTTTTTACCCTTTTAAGGGATTTTCCGGGGATTTGCCTGGCCCTGGATGGCGCAGCTGCCTGCAGCAAGAGCTGAAGATTTTCCAAGTTTGATGCGAGATGATGCTGCAGAATTGATGAAAATCAAATACGTATAACCCCACCAGTTTAATCTTCCTCGATTTTCCTCAATTTTCCTTAATCTTCTAGAATCTATGTATATCAAATATATCAATTCATACATAAGGCAACCCAATGAATCCCAATACTCCATAGCAATTATAGTTTACCTAAGTAATTTCGGATTTTTTGAAGCTTTTTTGATAGATACAAGGCCCGCCTAGTGATCTATCTTACTTGAGAAGTTGGGAATGGGCTTATCATCTATCTTATTGGCGGGGTACTTTTAAACGTCATTGGGTATCTTCGGGCTCAGAGCGCCCAATCACTTAACCATGCGGACCTGCAGTGGACCCATCTCTTTTACTTCCCGAGATAATGCCATAATATTATCACAATACTCGGGGAAAGCGACACGAGCAAAATCGTACTAAGCTGGTGACCACTTCCAAACCTTACAGCCTCATGTATATCGTATCGCCCCGGTCGGTATGTTACGAACCTGATGTACTCCTGGGTCACTTTACTGCGCCCGTGGGATAAGTTTAAAGCGGCTGAGGTCTGCTTGATGTATGTTGCGGTAAAACTTGTACCACGAGAACAAATCATAGGTAGGTAATAAAATCTTCTGCTTTTCCCAACAGAAATAAACATCAGTAAAGGGATTTCTCTTTGTGGCGGAAATGATAATAAAATTGCCTTCCTTGTCACACGTTACCAAAATTTCATAAGGCTGTTGTGTCCGGGGATATCCTTCATTGTGGCGATGAGCTGTTCCGATGAAAGTTTTTGACGATGCAAACTTTGAGAAATAAGGTTATGATGTCATCATAGATGTTTGTTAAACTCCACTTGTGCACTGTTCGATGGCTAGGAATCTAGGAAATTGCTTCATTAACATCTTTTTGCTTTGAGTGTGGACAATACGCACGTACGGCTATAGTAACAATCTTGCCCTCCCCCTTACTTGACTTACAATGCTATATACTAACCTTAGGGTAAGGTTCGGAAATGCCCGAATCATCAGACCAAACCACATTGTTGATGACAGCCCAAGTCAAGTGATGCTTACATCGTACTTATTGCTCGGTAAGGTATCTCAACCCGTCCGAATCATTTTCTTCTCTCTCTACCAACATTAATATTTGTACCACCACAGACAGGGTGGCCGTTTTAATTGTGGTAGGGTTATTGAGGCTAAGCTTATGTAACCTTATCATTCTCGTAATCATGTAACATCGCTGCAAACATCCATCACCATCCACAAGTCCTCGAAAACAATCCCAACATCTCTATTAAATATGGACGAGTCGCCGATATTTTCTAATGCTTAAGAGATAGAAGAACCCAAAATACGTCAGATTTTTGAAGAGACGGCTCATTCGAATGAAGAAACCTCACACTGGAGTTTCAAAGGCCCCCTGATTCCTGAACTTGCTTCCTCAAGGCTACCAACGGATTGCTGAATGACATACATATCCGTCAATGACCTTTTCAAAAACATGTCTCTAGAAGTGTGCTAGGTACGCTTTGAGTCTAAGCTAGATGGAGATGCAGCTATCAAAGGGTACAGGTACTCATTTCAGTATGAAGAAGAACAAGGTCTTTTTGAAACTTCGCATCGTCTTGTTCAATAGTGTTAAGATTACTCATGACCCTCGCATGTCATGAGCAGAGAGGAATCGAAATATCTGACTGTATGGAGACTGAGTAGTTTTCAACCAGCAAGATAAAATCAGCAATCGACAAGGTCAAATCACCATGTGCCTGCATGATTCCAGCGCATTGCACCCGGAGGGAAAAACAATGAACTCGTAAGTGATACCGTGAGTATCAGAAGCTAGCATCATTCCCCATTCTCCTTCAGAACCTTCCTAAAAGTGCCAAAGCACCTCGAGTAATCCAGTAGATCTCTCATCTCACAAGCATCTGAGTTCAATCGGTGACAACTGGGTGAACTAACACATGTAAGAATAAATAATTAATTTATGGAACAACCCTAGGTCCTTGATTCTCATCCAATATCCCCCTTCTCATTACTTTCCATCACATGACAGCCACAATATCACAAAAGTTTTGTTGCATATCTGAGTGCTACTTTCACTTTTCACAATTCTGTGAAATTTTTTAAATTTTTTTTTTTTCTTTTGAAAACCGGGTTCTGAATATTGTATTTTTGGAGATCTCAAATTCGAAGTTTTTCCGGGCGTCTTGGAAGAGGATCCGTAGAGTTGTATTTTCGAGGTTTTGCTGGGTTTTGTCTCTTTTTACTTTGACGTTTTGAAGAGATTCCAGGCTATGTGAATGGGAAGTAAGATCTTACCTTGGTTGATGGGGAGGAATTCACTGTTGAAATTCTCGTCGTATGTGCGAAGTGGAGTTCTAGTGTTCAGACGGGAGAGGTGGCAGCTTGTGATGATGTGGGAGTATAGGAATTATGAACACGGAGGAACTTTCTGCATTTCTGAATGGTTCAATGCTATGGAATTAAGGATTTTTGGTTACATGTTTAAGGATCCTGAAATACTGCGATGATTCATTCGTCTATCAATCAATTTCTTCGATTTGAAGATTGGTATTTGAAGTGAGGCGAGGTGAGTTGGGAATAAGAATACTCCACATCTAAGTATTCAGTATCTCGTACCTAGCTAAAAGTTACATGTCATTGACAGGCGATGAATGAATATAGCCGCTCAGTAGCTCCCACCCTGTTGGCACATTCAAATTTACTACCATATTGGCTAAATTGTTCCAGACTTTTCATTCCATCTCAATGACATAAAGACCCTCTAACCACCATCTCAAATTCTCATCATCATACTATCACCCAGCCATTGATCAATATTCACATTTAACCCTATGCGCACGGAATAGATTCCTAGAAGCTTCCCGCAATAGCATACTAGCTCTGGATCCATCATCCATCATCCTTATCGGATCTCCCATGCTCCCTAAGATTCCAAACAAGCAGTAAACTTGCGATTGCAGAGTCCACACCTTTTACAATCCTACCTAGTCTTGTGAAGTGCTAATCGAAGGCTAGGTTGAATGGTAATATTATCAGTAATTTCTATGTCCTTTCCTGTTCTCATGTACATATATTCGTTTTTACTTCCTAAATCTCTTTTTCCATTCTTTAATTATCTCCAAATTTGGATAACCTCAACCTTTATCATCAAACAAAATGAACTTTGGATTTCATAATGGTGATATACTGGTCTGCGTCTGTGTAGAATACTTGAGTATGGAATTTGGGATCTTGGTATATATGGTTGTAAGACTACCTGGTATATTCTCATACCCCCGCGGATTTCTGTTCTGGTCTTACATTTTGCTGTTAGATTTTAAGACAAACCTCAAGGAAAACCCGTGATAGGCAATCTTTATCTCAAATGAGGAATCATTCGGCAGATATATAGTAACAGCTTTACCTCCAACCGTCATCTCATCTCATATCATGTCTTCCTTTGTATTCCCCCCTCCACCATCAGCTACTAAAAGTACATTAAGCTCTCCCATAAGAGTTTCGTTGCACATGACACCTGATTTGCACACCTCTTTCCAAACAATATTAAGAATTCCTTACGAGTAAACGCACTCGCAATTTATTGAAATCGTTCAAACAATCATAAAACAAGCAAAATTTTACTACAATAACCCAAGATTCAAAAATTAATAATGAAAGATAAAGCATCCATCCTACTCCAAATACCTACAAAATATTTGTGGTTTTGCACTCAAGCAGTAATTAATAAGATTACAAGAGCGAGCGAAACTCAAAATGTTTTGTTGCACATCGCACTTTTCAGAAAGATTTGACTTATTAACCTGATACCTCTTTTTCAAACCCATGTTACGGTTTCTTTAAGTGCTTCAGGCTCCCGAAAATTGGTTGATATGTATAGAAGATGTATGGTTTTAGTATTCTTCAATAAACGGGATAGGATATACAAGTGGTTGTTTTAATATTCTTTTTTGAATATAGAATTATGGGTTTTGGGTGTGCGGAAAATATCAATTTTGGTTCAGCGGGGAGTTTTTTTTGTTGCATATCTGAGTTTTCACCAAGAGGAGATTCCGCATACGCACAAAACGAAAAGGCAGCAGGTTCCATAGCTCTAGTACGGTTTCTTCTAGAGGCATTCCTCTTCGCTTATGTAGAAATGGGAATTAGACATGTTGATCATAATACAGTGCATTGTGGAGGGGCGCCGCATTGTTGCCATCAATTTACTTTCCATAAATATCATCTTCTAATTTGATTGCCGAGACTAGACATCGTTGAAACAAAAAAAATTCCTTTTCATCCTTCTAATAATGTATTGTCGTCCCAGCTGCAGGTATGAAATCTTGGAATAGGGTCAAATGCAGTCGATTCTCTCATCCCTCAATAACGCAGAACACCATGGAACTATGATGTTTGTAAAAATCTTCTCTTTCTAGCAGGAGGGTGTTTTATATCTCTTTCTTTACCTTTTTATTTCTTCTGATGTATTGGTTGCTGTAAGTACATCCTCACCTATCTAATACCTAGTAGAAGGGAGTGGAGATATGCTCGATAGGTCATGGTGAATAGTGGTGAGATCCCAATAACTGGAGTATGAGATCTCGATATAAAATCAACAGGTTTCATATTACAGTTCCCCTCGCAAAATCGTTTTAAAACCTCTCAATCTATCTCTAGGAATCGAGCTCCGATTGGAGAATAATCATTTGCGATGAATGAACTGCTCGGAGTTGGTGTATGCTGCGGTGTTAATCATATGAATACTAGGTAGAACCTACTGAAGTTACTGCTGAATAATTTGCGGCTTTTCTAAATAGTTACTGTCACATCGTCTTCTTTGTCGTCGTTGATGTGATATTCATTATTATTACATATCTGGTGTTTCTAAAATCAACATCTATTCCAGGCCATGAACCGCATTTAACAACAGTCCTTCCTGACTTCCAAGAACTTAAGTAATCTGTATTAAATCTTTCTTTTACCTCCTGGCAAGAAAGCTTTTGACTTGTAGACCAGAGACTATTTATATATTTGATACCAAAAGTCATAGTTGTATTGAGAGGAGAGTATTTATATAAAGTTTCCAGCTTTTTCGCATTAGGGTATTGTCTAACGGGCGGCTACGGTGGGGGATGAGTGATGAAGGGCTTAAGAGGAGTAAATTTACCATGTGATACTATTACTCTGGTGATCTGTAGTTCAAAAGATATGATAGATGTATAGAATTCAGAATAAACACAGCAGTTTCAACCATACGAATGATACCATGGCCGTGGATTCCGCGACTAAAGGTAGATCACAATACTAGCATATTGTGACACTTTTCCCGCTCTAAGACTTGTTCAAAGACCTTCAACTCCTAGTTCATCATCATTTTAGAGTATCTAGCAAGCAATAAGATCATTCTAACCTACAGGCTAGGTGATTTTTCATATACTCAAAGAGAGGAGGTAGAGAGCTATGGTATACACAAATTGTTTGACTGACTCCAGAGCTACTACTCCGCCCAGATGACTCTTATTTCAAAATTACACGCTCATGGATATCTATATATAGTATATACCTAGGTACTAAGAACAACTGACATAGGGCCCCGCAAGACCTTCTGCATGTTGCTTGAATCAATATTGAGTAGATCAGGTGAGGTGATATAAGTGAATATATCAACCCACTAAAGTAGGATAGTTGATCACTACCCAGGTACCTTAAAATGCACTTATAATTATTTCCTCAATATATAAAGCAAGCCCTTTTCAAATAATCATGAATACCCAAGGTAGCGATGCTTCCTATTATTAGAAAGATCATTAAGGAAATCGACTCACGATTTGGTTACTTCTCCAAGGGGTGAGGTAGATCTTATATGATGAAAGAGAATTTTGCAGAAATTTGTGTGGCTTTCGTATTGCACATTCACACTACGATACATCTGGCTTCATCGTTCGGATGATTGTTACTGATTTCGGCGAAGCAAAATATCATCTTTTGTGTCCTTTTGTAATCTTTATTGTCACTTATATACGGCATTATTGCCAGTGCCATTACAACTAGTGATATTTACCCTTTTTTAGATCGAAAATTGGAATTCTTATTTCTATCTAATCAATATCAAGCGAAAGTATATATCCTTTCGTCTGTTTTTTCCTGGTCTCTAGCTGTAAATGGCGGAATTGGCACAAAAGACAGACCGGAAAGAAACGGCGGAATACACAATCCTTTTATTGGCGGTGAAGAGCAAAATTTTCATCTGAGAGAATTAGCTGAGGTAATATCCGATGTATATAGAGCAGAGTTGGAAGGAGGCATTTTTATTACTTCCCTCCGAAGGAAACTGTAAATAAGCAAGTTATTTTCAGTGGCATGCACTAGGGATCATAACCTGTTGAAGTGTAGAATATTATTTAAGTCTAGAGTAACTATGGGACAGCGATATATATAGATATACAATAGGCATGTTGCTGTTGTAGTAGTGAATATACGTGCACGTGCTTTCTAACAAGTGAATTATGATCAATACCCTTGGTACTCGAAGCACAAAATTTTGCAGTCATACCATCTCCGCAGACACACACTCGACTCCTTGAAAAGCGTGACATGAAACTTGCCATGTATTTGATTCTTCAGGAGTATATTCAAGACAAGACACAGCGAGATATCCCGATACTTTAATGATCAGACTGCAAAGCCACGATTTGACAGTATATGAGAGTATGTGAATGGAAGGTATCTCAGAAATGAGATGAAGAATAAGAATAAGCTTAGTTCTTGGGAAGATCCATAACTTGTAACAGTGTGCTGGTTGTTGTTGTGATATATCAGCGAAAATATATAACAGGAACCACTTCTTCATTTCGCTGTCAAAATTCTCTTACACCGTTATCTTTCAACTCATTACCATACAACACAAAAAACTACCCCTCATCCCCTTCTAACTGCTTTGCGATTATCTGATATATAAGGCTAATTTTGACTTCCAACAGCTCAGACTCCGAAGATGAATCAATCGATTTCGAAATTACCATGTTTTCCCAAGAGAATTCTGAAGCTTAGCCTTGGTAATTCAAACTAATAGCCTTGATAATTCAAACTAAGGAGTTTGCATAGTTTTTATAGCTAGCCTTTACTATTCTAATCATGTACTCGTATCAATATTAAATTGAGTCATACCACTAGCACTGAAATTCAACGGATACCTAGTTTCCAAAGTCAAAAAGTGCATATTCCAGGCCAAGCATCGTGATTCACTATCAAACTAACAGACTAGACTTATTAATTTCACATCTGCCATTCGGAGAGGTATAAAAGCATCGTCAAATCCCTTTATTTTTCCAAATTCGACATATACCTGTGAAGCCGTACGTCAGTTTGTCAAGATTACAAAGTAGTGTGCACAGAAAACTGTATTACTCTTTCGATATAATAAATCTCACCAATAAAATTTATCTACGGCTTCCTTATACGTAGACCAAAAGCCTCAGAGTACTATAAAGATCAAACGTCTGATCTATTCATCACTAAATAAATAGCGCTGTCTTTGTTCATTGTCATTACTACCTTCTCATTGTCATTCTAAGGTAATATTATATTCATCTCCTCCCTTTAGACCCGAACCCCTTGTATCTCACAACACATCTCCCCTTTCCACAACCACAGTACCGCACCTCTCATCCCCAACCCTAAAACTTCCAATCAGTCCAATCCTTGGCTGCCAAATAACCTTCTATAAAATCTCATGTTGTATTTCCAAAGCAACAGATAAACACATCCTTTTATAAATACTGCAGAATAATAAAACACCATACCTCGATCCACTTCCTGGGTACTCATATTTAAGAATCCTTAACTAAAGGGACAACAACAACAACATCAAATGTCATGGAAACTATATAAACCTCACAATATCTCAACCCTTACCATTTTTCAGATATCATATTCCTCTAGATTCGGTGTGCTGGTTGTTTATGGCGTGTTGAATACATGCACACCCATCTACTATGTCACCTTTTGCCAAACATGAAACTTTTCAATTAGACCGGTTAGTTTTTCGGAAATAGCTAAACCACATTATATTTGATCCATTTTTGTTGTTGTTGATACAAGTTTCTTGTACTACAAAAATAATGATCATTTGATCGACAACAATTATTCTCGCTAAAGAAAGGGATATTGATTTTGGGCAGTGAAGCCTCTTTTCCCGGATCGGAGATTAATGGTGTGGTTGTTGAGGTGATGATATAGGACCGTTAGGACATTAAAGACACATTTCGATCTGCTTAGACGTCAAAATTAGGAAGGATGTGAAAGGTTATACGGCGGCAAGACTTAAGATATTGAGCATGTGGAACCGTTTCCATATTCTCGGTAGTTGGAATAGATTATGCGCACAAACGAACAAATCTCCCAGTCTTTTTAAACTCCTGGCCTCCTCAATTAAGTACCTGAAGAACGTACATTTAAGGGTATTTTCAGGCCCATTTATCCGATTCCTTTACTCCAAATCTTTGACCAACCTTACAACCCACTAGCCGAGCCACCACGACTTCTCCTCCTGCTAACTCGTCCCATTCTTCCAGCACCACCTTCACTGAAACTTGTACCCAGACCAGAGTCACTTCTTCTACCAGCCTGCCAACTCCCTTCCGCTTCATCATCCTCATCGTCCGCATCACCTGTAAGCGGCAAGATAACCGTCTCTCCCAATATCTTATCTTCTTCATCCTCTTCGTTTTTAATGCCCACCGGTGGATATACTAAGGGTATATGACTCCTCATAGTAGGAAACGTTCTCGGGGTATCTGACAGGTCCGGCTCATCCTCCGTTGCCTCTTGCTTAATTTCAGCTTCACTCTTTTCAATTTCTTTTCCCTTGACAACTGCTTCCTCTTTCTCCCCTCCAAAATACAACTTCAAGATTGCCCAGCCAATAATACAGCCCAATATCTCTGCTGCCCAAAAAGCGCCCACCCCGATAATTGCACTACTGATCCTCCAATTCCACATCCACCATCTCAAGCCACTCAATTTCGCCCTCATAAGTATTCTGCATCCATAGATTTGTACTTCTTCCGACGCTTTCTCAATGACCACTTCCACCGCACTGGGAACATTCTTATTCCCTCTCGGGAATCTGACGTTTTCCGCCATCTCCACCGTAATTTTCTCATCTTCTCTTTTCCAACCAAGCACATAAAGAGGTGCATTTACCACCTTGCCCAATCCAGATATCAACTCACTTTCATATGTCAAAATTGTAGGCCGTCGAGACGAGAAGAGAACATCTTCATTTTTAGTAATTCTTGATAAAGGTAGTAGATGCTCGACAATTGGTCTCGAGCTAGAGGTTTTGTAGTTAGGTCCGAGGAAATTCACATGAACCATAAAATTTCCGGCTTTTAGGTTTGCTGGAGAACGAGGCATGTGTAATTCGAGCTGGATATCATATTCTTGTCGTGTTATGACGGAATTGTGGAGGGGAACTATGCCGTGGGGATGCTGGCCGGGTCTGCATTTGCGAAACTTGTTAGCACATTTTTTCTCTCCCTTCTCTCCTCCAAAGAACCAACACGTCGTCCCCCTACTTCCCATGAGAAACCCTTAAGTATGATGATACGCACGCAAACTGCAACCAAACCCTCCTCTCCACCCCCAACGTCGGTACCCAGCTCCAATAAAACCCCGCATATGCCACCACAGCAAATCCAAACAGTACAAGCGACGTCGACAGGAATAATATAGTATTTAAATAAGATTTTTGCGCGGGCTTTGATGCCGCGACCGCGATTGGCTTGCGGATTATAGTGTCCTGAATGCAGATATATGGTTAGTTGTCTGAGAATCAAGAGGAATGTGTGAAGTATTCAGGGCGGAAACTGGTACGAGGTGACGGGATTTGAAGTAATTACCATTCTGATGTGCGAGTTTGTTATTGTATTACATTGTTTTGTGAAGAGAAGGAATATGAGAGTATGAAGATCTTTGAAGGTGATGTCGGGTAAATGCGCGTTCCGTTGTGAGGTTGTGGTTGATAATGTTTATTTGAGAATGCTGGGGTGACGAAATGACGTCGGCTCTTTGGTGATCACATGCAAAACCCTCTGTTATGCTCCCGGTGAGCTTAGATTCTTAGATTCCCTTGATTGCGCCGTAGAATTCTAAGATGAATTGTTTTCAACTCATATGACACATGATACTATTAAATTTCTGCTAATATTAAACAACCTGAATGGTTAGTAAGGACTAATATATTAAGTTTTATCCATAAGATGATCAAAAACCTTAATTTGTGACGACCTTCTCTGGATAAACCCTCATCCTGTCGCAACAAGTAGCTCACAATCCCCAAATTTCCGCCACATAACACAAAACCGCCCACAATGGCCTCACAAACCGACATGCAAGACCTTCTTCGGCTTTTCACAACTGGGCGTAACAAAATCCCCATACTCACGGCAATGCAACGTGTCAAAGCCCTCCAAACTGCGTCTATAGTTCCATCCATCTCAGCCGTCGCATCGACACCTCTTGATACACTCCAATCCGCACTTTCCGTTGACAAGAAAGCGGCGAAGTCTCTAGTTACTGCGTGTAAGAATGCCTCTAAAACAGCAGGCAAACGAACTGCAGGCGAAGTTGCTACTGCCGGTAAACCAGAAGCCAAACGTGTTAAAACATTCGAGTCGGCGTATTCTTTACCAGTTGAGCAAACCGAAGAGGAATTAGAGAAGAGCTTGGAGTTACCAGAGAGTGTGAGGGATGAAGAGAGGATTGAAAAGACTACGATTTATACAAATAGAGCACCGTTGGTATTAGCATGGGCATTGCAGTTATTAAAGTACACTATGCCGGGACAAAAGTTAAGTGGGAGATTGAGTTTGGCGCAGGCGCTGGTCAGTGCTAATAGTAAGAGTAAGGCGGAGAGCTTGGGATTGAAGGGGAAGGGGACGGATGAGGATGAAAGCAAAGGATGGCCAAAGGTAAAGATCATGGGGAGGGAGATTGGTGTTTTGAAGAGAGGGGGATATGGCAGCGGTGAAGGTGAAGCAGAGAGTAAACTGAAGATGGAAGAAGAGAAAGCTGCGACTGGAAAAGATCCGAATAATGAATGGGGTGTCTCCACTCCGATAGCATCCAAAGGCTCCAAGTTCATTGCCCGCTCAATATCAGTATCCTCACCCAGTCAAGCTCGTACCTGTCTCCAAACTCTCCTTAAGGATCTAAGCGTTTCGGACGCAAGCCATAATATTACAGCTTTCCGCATCCAAGGCGATCATGGAATGATTGAAGATTGTAAGGACGATGGGGAATCAGGCGGTGGCAAGCATATAATGGGGATACTTCAAAATAATAACATAGTTGGTGTTTTAGTTGTTGTCTCTAGGTGGTATGGAGGCGTCATGTTAGGACCTGATCGTTGGCGAATCATGACACAAGTGTGTAACGATGCATTATCGCAACGCCTGAGAGTAGCGGGGAACATCGGAGGAGGAGAACAATTATGGGCTTTAGATATTGAAGCGATGAATTCTTCAACTGTTGGAAGTAGTATGCCCATTCATAGACCGGAGGGTGCGAGAAGATATATTTTAAATGCATTTGTTTCGCCTCCTGACAATGAAGCGGAGGAGAAGGAGAAGGAGAGGAGCAAAAGGAAGAAAAGTGCGAAAGCGATAGCTGAAGAGAAAGAGGAAAATCTAGGATTGTTGATGGGAGCACTAGATTTACTGTTTGAGAGTTGGGTTGATCATATAGGGAGGGACGAGTTAGATAGAAGGGCTTGGGGATGGTATGTGCAGATTAGACCGGAAGTAGAGAGTGGAGTTGCCGGGTGGGGTGGAAAAGGAGTGGTGAAGTTGAGCGAAATACTGGCTTTAAGAAGAAGAGCGTGAAGTTGGTAAGCTGGTGAGTTAATCTACTCTGCTTTAGTCAATTCTAGTGTGAAATTCTATCAATGACAATGTGAACAAAACTTATTAACGTCAGCGCTTTAATGAAAGAGTTTGCACTCCTTTCGGGCGCTTCTCTCGGATAAAATCACATTACAAGTTTGATGACCTCTTCCCAACTCCGCCAGCCTCTTTAACGATCTGTGTGAATCTATATAGATACCCCAATGGGCATGGTTAACCATGGATAACTAGTCCCCTGGGTCTTGGAACATCGAACACCAAGACCCCCTCAGTACGACATTGCATCATGAAGGCTTAACGATGCTCATTATATTCACGGGCATAAAACTTAATGTTGTAGATACTTCAGGATCTTCTCAGATGCAAGGGAAGTTGCTTGTCACCGTTATATCTATGCAGTATGTTTCCTATTGAAAAGTGTTACGTCAATCATTAAGTGCAACTCAACCAAATCTATCTTGCTCCGATGTTCTTCAATTGGATAATCACTGGAGTCATTTTTAAGTGAAAAAGAAGATAAATAAGGAACTCTATGCTAATAATAATAAGCCTTATACAACCTAAGTTACGGGAACACACATTGTTTCACAGATAAATATTATTTCACAAAGAAACAATACGACGATATTTTTACCCCCCTTTCCCATCGCTACCGGCTGCCGCTATTTTTCCCCGTTCACAGAATCTTCTCCGATCTCCATCTAATCATTTCCACTTTAGGCCTCATCATCTTCATCCAAGAATAATAATATTGCTAATAATATCAATGATTCCTCATTCCTCTCTATTCCATATCACCAATCAAAAGATTCGTATAGGGAAATAGAGAAAAAGTTTGAATACTCGCTTACACTCGAGTATTCGATCTACTGCAAAGGAATTACTGTATGTATCTAATAAAGATTTGTATAACGTGGTTTATCAGTATGTGCACCATATCAGCATGTGCACCACTTTTACCTCAATTATTATATTTCCACTTCAATACGCGATTTATCAACAATCTATAATGCAATCGAATAATAAAGAAGCTCAAATACTCTTAGCTATCGAAGCTATTCGAAAAGATAAAAAATTAAGCATTCGGAAGGCTGCAAAGCTATATAATATATCGCATACAATACTTATCCGCAGAATGAATGGTTTAACCGCTCGTACGGAATTTCGACCAAAAAGCCATAATTTGACTAATTTGGAAGAGGAAGTACTTATTCAATATATACTCGATACGGACGAGAGAGGATTTAGTCCTCGAATAAGTGATGTGGAAGATATGGCGAATTATATCCTCGAAACGCGGGGTGTGAAGAAGGTTGGAAAGCTCTGGGCTCATCGCTTTGTGAAACGACATATAGAATTAAAGACGCGTTTTAATCGCGTTTATGACTTTCAAAGAGCTCTCTGCGAAGATTCAGAGCCTATTGAAAGATGGTTTCGATTGGTATCGAATATGCGGGCCAAATATGGTATTCTGGACTGCGATTTCTACAACTTCGATGAGACAGGTTTTATGATGGGACAAATATCATCACATATAGTAGTTACTAAAGCTGATCGATGTGGAAGAAGCAAAGCTATACAACCAGGCAATCGGGAATGGGCTACAGCGATTATTTGTGTTAATGGAGAAGGTCACAATATACCTCCGTTTTTGATAGTAAAAGGCGAATACCACCTCTCAAATTGGTATACCGAAGGCAATTTACCATACGATTGGCTTATTAAACCTACTACCAATGGATGGACAGATAATGAGACAGGTCTTGAATGGATTAAGCACTTCAACAAGCATACTGAAAGTAGGAAAGTGGGTAGATATCGAATGCTAGTGTTTGATGGGCATGAAAGTCATAAATCGCCAGTATTTCAGGAATACTGCAAGGATCACAACATTATATTACTCAGTTTACCACCTCACTCTTCGCATTTAACTCAACCACTTGATATCGGTTGTTTTGGTCCTTTAAAGCGTTCATATAGTCGACAAATCGAGAACTTTATCAAGGCGTATATCACTCATATTACCAAAACCGAGTTCTTTCAAGCCTTCAAAGCTGCATATATCGAAGCAATATCTATATCAAATGGTAAAGCTGGGTTCTGCGGAGCTGGGCTAATCCCATTTAATCCGGGAATTGTACTTTCAAAGCTAGATATTCGAATAAGAACTCCGTCAAATAGATCAATATCAGCCGATCCTGATATATGGCAATCTCAAACACCTCACAATCCAACTGAAGCTCTCTCTCAATCTACTTTAGTGAAAAGTCGTATTGCTCGGCATCAAGGGAGCTCACCTACTCCAATATTTGAAACAGTTGCAGCTTTAGCTAAGGGTATAGAACTCCTAGCTTATACAAATACGCTTTTAACTGCTGAGATTCATAATCTCCGTAAAGCAAATGAAGCACTCAGTAAACGTCGAAGAGCTAAAAAAGCTTTAATACGAAAAGGAGGAGCACTTTCAGTAGGGAATGGGCATGATATATTAGAGCAAGAGAATGTAGATGATCAGTGTTGGTACGAGAAGGATACGGAAGACGTAGCACCCACGGATTGCGTAGGTCCTGTATGTCTAATTGTATTCTGTCTAAAGAGCTAGCTACATATTGAAAGTAGTAAGTCTTATATAGACTTACTGAAAGAGCTAGTCTCTTTCGCATTCGCTTAGGGCTTTATTACAGTAGCTATATTACAGTGGTAATTGAATTGAAGTCATTCACTTCGTTCACACAATCAGATACGACGCGACGAATGTACAAATGATAATTCTTCAACAAGGAGGCAAGCTACTATACGACGATGTAGCAAATGCGGTAGTACTTCACATAATGCACGAACTTGTCAATTAGATCCAGTATTAATTGATCTTTAGATTGTATATAATTTAATTCTATTTTATAATGTTGTTGTAATTTTATTTTAATTGAAAGATAATAATTGAGGTAAAAGTGGTGCACATGCTGATATGGTGCACATACTGATAAACCACGTTAACGCTTCAAATAGCCCTTCCCAAAAAACCTAAACCAGGGCAAGAATGTGACTTGATTAATCTGGCTGCAAGATAAGTATGTAGAGCCAAGCATACCAAGCCACTAAACGCCCAACTCCCAAATCCGAGACTCCGAACCCCAATTACTATGAGAATATCTACGTCAAATACTTCATGTAAAAGCTGAAAAAGAGCATTTGAACAACTCGACATAATAATGATGACCTATAAGAAAATGTCACTAGCAAACCTCCATACGAAAAAGTAAACAATCATCACAAATGAAATTATTCCAGAATAATAGGTGAACTCCATTGTATGATACATAAAAGGTTTGCCGTCTTCCCACATAAAAGCAAGTAAGCCAAACCATTCCCACGCCATGTCTCTTTTTCCCCACGCCACCAGAACTTTTGCCAACCGTTAATTCTCTGTCATACAGAAGGTAGGCAAGGAAACATTAATCATGTAAGATGCATTAAATAAAAGTTTTTATCGTTCCCTGTTCCCACCATAAGTATAGCAGATCTTGCAAAATCCCAATTCCCTTCACTCGCTATGCAGTAGACAAACCGGAAAGATCTGTAACATGAACGCCGAATGTGACCAGAGAGGTTATGTAACAATGAGGAGACAGATCTTGGATATTTAATTGTCTGGTGTGACACATCTACATGTTTGTGCCGGAACCAAACTATCCAGATCTTTGATGGTGTGCAATCTTATCTTGAAAGAGATCGCTGCACGATAACAGCAATTCGATCAGCGACCTAATTTTTTGTTAGTCATTTGAGTAGCGTGGGAGAACGACGGGTCTTACATCTGGTGTCGACTTGATATATGGCAAGTCAAAGAATGTGTATTTCTCGTTTTTCACGAGTTCGATGACCATGTTAAGCACGCCCCAAGGGATTGGCAGGGAGATGAATGCTCTTTCCAATAAAACTCGGAGGATTTGTTGACTAATATCTGACTCCTCCTGATCATTGACATCATTTCCAAATAATTCCAGAAGCGCTTGCACAAAATAATGTGTATGTGCGTTGGGGAAACGAAGTTGATTGACCATGCTAGTTAGAAGATAGTGTCGAGCTTCCGGATTAAGTTCATGAACAAGCATCGAGATCAAAACAGCGTCAGTGGAATCGCGAGCAAAGCTATTGAGCTCTCCCTTTTGTCTCGCCCTTGTTACAGCATACATACAGATGTGTAAGACGAGAGACTCGATCAGCTGCAAGTCGACATTGACGGGGACAAATCCTGCACCGGTCAAATCTGCTTGCTTACGTTGTATAGTGTGTGTGATGTGGGCCACCGCATCTTCTGAAGGGCCATTTTGTAAGGCTTGTTCAACGATTTCGAATAGACCGGTCGATTGTAAAGTACGCTCAATGTCGGCACTGTTGACGATTTCTGGTGATAGGCGAATCTCTTCAATGCGTTCAATCTTCAACCCTGGCTGTAATGGGTCTGGTAACGTAGGCATGGTTGGGTGAGCGCTAAGAATGAGATTCAACAACTGCACGCAATGACTTGGTACCTTGGCACATAACTTTGAGGAGTGTGCGACTACAAAATCAGGATAGTCGTGTTGTAATACAACAAAGAATTTCAGAGTCGCTTGGTAAATATCCCGTGCTGCTGAGGATAATTGTAGTGGCTTCAGTAGATCACCCATGTAAGAGAGCAAACATTCAACAAGTTTCGCAAATAGCTGCCACCCCAGATCATCTGGAAGTGCCATCAATGGAACAAGGAAGAAACGGTGAGAGATCAAGGTCATCCAACCGTATACAAAGCCTGGGAAATAAGCTGGTTGAAGCTTGACAAGCTTCTCAGCAAAAGTCAAGATAATTTCACGGTTCTCGGTTTCAGATAAGTCTGCCGAGAAGGTGTTCAAGTGACAAAGTATCGAAGAGAAAAGCCTTGTGAAGACCTTCTGATTGAAACCCTCACCACGCATGACATGGTGATGATTCAAAACTAATGTTATGACGGACAGAATAGATTCCAGGAAAGCAGCCTTGTCGCCCTTCACTTCACCTTCGCGCTCATAGCCCCTGATCAATAAAGATATAAGCTTTGCCAATGCATCGGTAGGGACGTAGGCATCATTGAGGAAGCCATGCATTTGAAATTGCTGTTCGAAACGTTCGACCGATGTGTCAATTGAAAGACGTAAAAACAGGCACAGGTCTTCTTTGTCGTTGATAAGCTGCCTGTTGTACATGTGAGATATAAAAACAAGCGCGGCCCTTTCCGGAGCAATGGGATTGCTGAACAAGTGAACCCATTCCTCGAAGACATATTCCATTTGATCTTGACGGAATAAAAGGCGATCATCTTGGCTGCGACCGACACTTTTTGGAAGGGCAGAAGCTGCGAGTTTCTCCTTGAGTTGTTGACCAACTTCCAAAGTAGGCTCTTTTGAAATCCATTCGAAAGCGACTTCCAAACTTTTCGCGACATCAGTATACAATGCTAGTGGTCGATCGTTTAGGAAAACCTGCTCCAAGAGGGAGAGAAAAAATTCTAGTGTTCCTTCTTTGCGCTCAGCCAAAGCTGTAGAGGTGGCTAAGTCGACACGTGCCCAATCGATCATTTCAGCTTTGACCAACGCAACGATCAATGGCACATGGAGAAGTGCTTCTCCAACTTGCTGTCCAATGATCATGGAAACGCGGACAGCACAACGACCGCCGATTCTGATAATGTTCTCGAGGACATGTACTAAGCACTCAATCACTAAAGTGTTTTCACTGCCACTAAAAACTATTCCACAGATTTGTTCTGCAATCCAGATATCATAGGGTTCCTGCCCTTGCTGGCTCCTGATAATCAAACTGTACAAAGCATCTAGAATTTCAATGACGGGATGTGGTCGAGGAAGATCCATATAGTGCTGCTCGGGAATATCTGCAGTAGTTTGTTGTAAGTCAGCCAATAGCCTTTGCACCTTTTCTGGTAACCCTTGGGGGTTCATAGCCATATTTGGCATTCTTCCATTTGATAAAGCAGCTGAAGGTTGGCTATAAGGAGCCTGCTGATTGCTAATAAGTGGCATCGTTGGGGTCTCAGCAGGCGTTGGGAGGTTTGGAACAGCTGGAAATTGATCCCGTAAGAGATCATTGGTGATTGATGTAGTTGCATCTGAAGCTGTAGCAACATGAGTGGTACCGGCCAAAGAGCCTGCTACTGAGCCCCTATCGGCTACGGGTAGTAGTCGTGGCTGACGAGCGAACTCATCGTATATGGCCATTTGCTCCTGGTTGAGGCCAGTCATTGACGGCTGTAACTTATATGGGCTTGGAATTGTCCACGCCCAACGGCTTAGTTGTGGATCAATGTATGGATCATCCGGTCGTCTCATATGGTGAACACGGCGGGCTTCCAACTCTGGCTCGAGTATCTCTTCGATTTCAGGAACAGCACGCTCCTCGGCCTTCTTCTCAACTTGGCTACAGGCTAAGTCGAGGTTCGAATTTACACACATGATTATAGTCCCCTCGGGTAACTGATGTTCCACAGATAACGTTCTAATGTAATTTGTCATGCTTGCGCGTAATGGCTCTTTGGAAGTGACCAAGGCAAGGCTACCGGCAGTCTTCTTAACCATGTTGATAGCTGCAGAGCGCACGCGAGCCTCGTTCGGCTCGGTTGCGAAATCCTTGTGTATCATCTGAGCTGTCGAGATAGCAGCAATAGTGACAGAGCGTTCCACAACAGGCGAAATGATCTCATGAACTGCTCGTGTGATGGCCGTTTTGAGAATATCATGCAATTGGCGTGTGTTCACCATGTCATTGCTGGGTGGGTAGGTAAGAAGAGGCCCAAGATCAGGCATGGTAGCAAGGATTTCTTGTGGAGAAAATCTGCCACTGGCGATTCCACCTCCTAGGCCATTCACAGAAAGGTTTTCAAATCTATCCAGGCCATCGGGTATTGCCATTGTCTCGGTGGCCTCCTCAACAGGAGGGATGCGACTCTGGAACTCTGTGGAGGGCTTGATGCTCTTGTGATCTAGATTCAGTCCTTTACAAAGAACTTCTATTTCAAACTTGAGGTTCAGCTTAAGCTCCGCATTGTGATACAACTCAATCAGGAGGTGAATGATATCCATAAGCCACGGGTTGGGAGGTTTGAAGACAACCGATTTTCTACCCTCAATGAGAACTTTGCAAACGAACGGAATGACAATAATGAGTCGTTGCGTGTCGCAAGCCTCGAGCAATAGTTGTTTGAAAGCGATATTCCTGTGCTTGATAGGCTTATCTTTCGCTAGTGTCATAGAGCCCAACCAGCCACCGAGATTCTTTAAATGCGTACGCTCTATTGACGACTGCAGAGTGCTTTCAGCATTAAGCAGCCTCGAAACACTGATAAAAGTCTCCCTTAGCAACAGCTTCCACAAAGCCTTGTCTTCGAAAAGTTCGACAAGTCCAAGATATAGTTCGTGGTAGTTGGGCATAATTTTAGCCCGTTCCTCAACTAGGTGACCAGCAAACCATTTTTGATGCGTCTCACCAAGGGCGTTTTTTAACTCGACGAACTTCGATCCTATGTTAAGCTCGGTGATGTTGTTTAACAAGAATTGGACTTTGTCCTGTGCATCGTCGTCCGGGTCTTTGAAGTCTGCATTGGAAGGAAGCGGGTCCACGTTAACAGAGTTAAATGGAGGTGCAGCAGGCTCAGCGGCCAGCATTTCGTCAATATTGCCATTTGTGATTCCGCCCCCGTTCATCAAGTCGTTATGCCCGTTGCGTAACATATCCTCTTGTTGGTCATGGATGACATTCTGTGCCTTTTTCCAAGGTTCCGTACTTTCAAGACCAGGTACTTGCAGTAGCTGATGACAGAATCCAGGCCATTCCGGTAAACGAGGAGTGAATTGAAGCAGAGCTTGCAGTCCAAATTTGTACATTGATTCCTCTGGGAGGTGATCTCGAACGGCTTCAAGAATCATTCCGAGACCAATCTCAAGAGGCAGATCCGCGATTAGCTTATCCTGAATGATGCCGCCAAACAAGACGGCAGTGGTTGCAAGAGCCTCCAATGGATAGGTGGAATAAAGGGTATATTCGTCAAAAAGACCATGAATCATACAGGCAAACACATCTTGTTGATAGGGATCACGGGCAGATTTGTATCCAGCTAATGCATCAACAATCTGTCGAACCTTGAGCTCTTGGCTATACATTTGCTTATAATGCTGTTCCATCATGTGCTGTGCGTCCTCGCTAAGCATGTTGGTTACCGAACCATTATTATCAATAATTCGGTCTAGCTCATCATCCTGGCCATAGTTAATCAGGCGAGGGTAGGCAGTGATACAAGTTCGCTGTACTGCGATTAATTGTGCTGAAGGCTCTTTTGGTAAGATTTCCTCCAAGACATTTAACATTGCGAATACAGTTTTGACAGGCAACATTATACTGTGTTCTCGTTGGGTACGCTGATATGCAAGCTCGTGCTGAGCTTTGATGCTCAGGAATGTCAATAAAGCCGAGCCGAGTTCTTCCTCCCGTGGCGAATTTGTGGCCTTCCAGTCTTTGAGATCCAGTAAGTTACGTGAGTGTGCTAGGGCAGCAAGGTCGAGCCCAAAGCCATTGAGCATCGAGGCCAATTCATGGAGCCACTCATGTTTTATTGCATGCTCCAGTATAAGAGGAAGCTCGAGGGGCGCTTTCACATGTGCGTCCATTAAGCGTTGTGCCACCCAGGTCTTATCTTTTCGCCATAAGCTTGCTAAGACGAAGTCATAGTTGCCATCAACCCTGAATAGAAAGCGTTCGAAAAGATTGTTGATTGTCTCTACTGCTAGATCAGGCCACGGCCGCGGTACGCCGAACGCTGAAACCAGGAATATGTCTAAATTTGGCACGACCACTTCTTGGAACAATCGTTTAGCTTCAACAGTTTCCGAGCAGTGTGGTTCTCTTAGGGCAACGATAAATACTGATGTTAGCGTGATGACGGATACAAGCGGATGTCTTATTGCCCATTCAGCACGTTCTCTAATCTCTGGCTTCGCATCGACATAGTCTTCTAGTGTGAACGATGGCCTGAGCTTCGGAATGGTGGAGGCATCAAGCTCGTTCGGGCTTAATGACGCGTATGCACTGATGAAGGAAAGCTGGGTTTCAGTATTTTGCCAGGCTCCACCGAGAAGTTGTGGGATAATTGAAGGATCTTCAAGGGCAATCGGTCGAAGAGCTTCGTACACTGCTAAGAATTGTTGTGGAGATATTCTGAGATCTGGCGTATCGAAATGCCGTACAACTTGAGACCAAGTGAACCCTGGAGGGACCTCCTTGCGAAGACTGTTAACCAATACTTGCGAAGAGAATGTGGGCGTTCGACTGATGGCAGTATAGAGTAAGGCAGCAGCGACTTGTGCTTCGTCGAGGTTGATATCACCGGCGTTGCGAATGTGATTTCTACATGCATCCTCATCCGAGGTAAATGCAGCCCCAATCTTTTGTATGTATAATATCAGTGGGTTGCCTTCTGTGATTATCGACATTAGGAAAAGCGCTGCGAGAACTTCTGTTGGTGCGGGAATATCTTGTTCTGGGTGGTCGCGAAAGCGGTAGTTGATTGCTCGAAAGAGTAGAATTTGCGCTTGATGATCAAAATTCGGTGGATGACCTTGGATAAATCGATCGACTATCGTGGCGAGGAAGGAGGGAGTAAGATCTTCTTGACCTTGATTCACCTGAGATAGAGCTTCGACAAAGCCTTGGTAATTTGTCGATAGGATAGCATCGGCTGCGGAGCTGTTAGCTTCTGATGAAGAGGAAGGAATGTTTAAGGAGAAGAAATTAGTAACCTTTTGTTTTGAGATCTGACCTTGATCCAGTTTTGAAGGCAAGTGCTAGAATAGTCTTCTCGAGCGCATCTAGCTTAAAATGGTCCATAAAGGTCGAAAGATCAAAATCACGAAAGATATCCTCATTTCCTGTCTCTATAGACTCCGCAATCTTCCCAGCTTGGTCGACATCATGGGCTACCTTGTGTACTTCATTCACTAAGATCTGGTAGTTGCCTGAATTAAGAACTGGTCGATTAATGCCGGGAAATATCTGCGGTGCGTTGCCAACCACAAGTCGGCTGAAGTATTTTGAGAATACTTCCATGCCGTGCTCATCAACTAGCTATAACAAGCTTCATGTTAGATGGTACTAAGAGGTTGAAATAACGAGGGTACTCAGTTTACACACCTTTCTGAGCTGTTCAGCTTGCTGTTCCCACTTTGTGCGATCTTTATCTTCTTTAATAGTACCGAGTAATAGGTAAACCTGAGCAACGACAATTTTATTGACTCCGCTGGCACCGATTGGACTGTTTGTAGATGGACTTGCGCCAGCACTGAATGTACTATGATGCGAGCCGTGAGGTGAATGACTGACTCCTGTCACAATTGTTTGCGCCGGTGAAGGTGTGAAAGTCCCCCCTCTTGAATTGACCATCGAAGATAGTTGTATTTTGGCGCAGACCCACTCCCGCAGAGCTACCTCTCAATCTTGTTCAAGATGAAAGGTGATCTATCTGGGAGGAGTGGACATGGATGAATCGTGTTTTAAGTTTGCGCGACAATATTAAAAGGTTTGAAATTCGAATCGGAAAGTGCTAGGTAGGTAGGTAAAAGATTTGTTGTTGAGGAATGAATTTGTGAAGGCGATGTGTTCCTTGTGGGGGCGGGCAGTTCTACACAAGAATTGGAGGTTCTCAAATCTCATTGCGATGTTCGGTTAACCGTAAATGGTAAGGCTGTTATAAGGCATCCAAGGAACACATAAATCACGACGACGACGACTAGGTAGTAAACACCTATATATGTGTATCACAGTAATGTTATTTATTACAACTGATCACATATTTTTAGGAAAGAACTGCCTACATGTATCAATCTTCACTCCAAACAGTTCTATGGTCATAAAATCAAACTTTATTCAGACGACGGCTTGATGTACTACTAGGTAGGATTGTACTTATGAAAGGAAGCATTGTTACTCATACTCATAAGATAATGGGGCATTTTCAAACTACTAGAGTACCGACGTCGTTATGAGCAAATTCAGATAGTCTGTCCTCACGGCAGTGGCTTTCAGTAGGTCCACCAGATCATCATTCAACATCGTTCAGTGATTTTGTCTTTTTGATTGTATTCGATGCGGGCAAACGCCCAAGATGTACTGCTCGCCGCGCTTGAAAGTTGTGTTTATCTTATCCTTCAATCGTGTACCGGCAGCTTTGGCACACATCGTCTGCTTGGCATTGTCCGCTATTAGGAAAGACCTAATTAATGCAAGATTTGCAAGTACCTACTACGTACATGGTTCACTTGTCAATGAGAAGGCGGGGATACAATGCAACAGCACTGAGTAATACAGTGTGGTTGGTAGCTATTTGACGTGATTCTGCTCTGACAGCCGGCACCGTGAGTAGCAAATACCGAACACTTGCATAGTTGATATGTGAGATGGTCCGTGATGGCGAAAGTAACCATTTACATACCGGTACGTATCATACTAATTGCCTGAAACAAAGCTATCAAATATATAATTAAGAGATGGATGTTTATACATCTTTTTAAAAACAGCAAGCGTTCCTGCCCTTTCTAATTCCACTGTTAACCTTAGTCGTCACTTCACGGATAATGCTTAGAGTGGAAACATCCGTGCTCTCTCCCAAATCCCGCCGCTGCCCCCGGGCTTCCGCTGTACTTATATAATCAGGAGAGGTACCCGTCCGATATCCCCACATCACCATGACAACTATTTTGGGGGGCTGGTTAAATCAACAAAGTTCAAGAGTTAAATTATGCGGTCGGTAACTCCGCAATTAATCCACCTTTTTGCATACCGATCATTCTGGAGACAGTCAGACAAACTTCCTGGAGTACAGGTTTAACCTAAGTTCATCAATATCTTACCCTCACATCTCAAATACATCTAATTGATTCTTTGCCCTTCAAAGGGCTGAGTTTGAAAGTTACTAAGCGGCCAACTCAGTAACCTTAATCTGTTAATACTAGGCAATATGCCTGGAACAATATCGGATGGACCGTCGGTCACCATGAGTTTCGCAAATAACTTTTGGGGAAAAGATGACGCTGGTGTTGAGCCATTGATACAGCGTATGGTTCATGCTAAACAAACTTGTGATGAATTGAAATCTTTCTATAACGGTATGTTTACATTTGACGCGTATAGTTGCACAGCTGATAAATCGCGAAGCTCGTGCCGCCCTGGAGGAGGACTATGCTCGTAAATTACTCCAGTTATCACGAAAGCCATTGGGATCTCAAGAGTCAGGAACTCTGCGCAAATCATTAGATGTCCTGAAGGCTGAGGTTGAGGCGATGGGGAAAGCACATCAAACAATCGCTGCACAAATGAAAACCGAGTTGGAGGAGCCGCTGGCGGCTTTTGCTGGTGCAATGAAGGAGAGACGAAAGATTGTCCAGCATGGCACGGAAAAATTACTGAAAATCAAGGTACAACAGACAAATCAGGTCAATAAAGTAAGACGCCCGAACTTTAATCTTGAATATTACTTACCTCAATGTCAGACTCGAGACAAATACGAACAAGAATGCCTCAAGATTAAAGGATACCTCGCGCAAGGACATATGGTAATGGGACAGGAAGAACGAAAAAATAAAGCAAAACTCGAGAAAACTCAAGTGAACTTAGCGGCGTCGAATACCGAGTACGAAAATGCAGTCAAGATCCTCGAGGAAACGACAGGCCGCTGGAACAGAGACTGGAAATCGGCTGCCGACAAATTTCAAGATCTTGAGGAGGAGAGACTTGATTTCATGAAGAGTAGCTTATGGAGTTTTGCGAATATTGCTTCTACGGTTTGTGTAAGCGACGATGCTTCTTGCGAGAAGGTTCGCCTCGCGCTTGAAGAATGCGAGGTAGAGAAAGATATCATGTCTTTCATAGCTGAATGTGGCACTGGACAGGAAATTCCGGATCCGCCAAAGTACATTAATTTCTGTCGCGGTGATGCTGATTCACAGTCTGAGGCTTCCGAGGACGATGCTTACTCAGTAGCACAATTTCAACGCACTATAAACCCAGCCTACAGAAGTTCGTCACCACAACCATCCACTTTCGAGTCCCACCACGATCCTCAATCGGCTCTTGCCAAGGACCTGGCTCATGAGGTTGAAATACCAAAAGGTAGGGAGACAACTACTACTCCTCAGAAACTTGCAGCATCAAATTCGACCCCGGACAGATCACGACATGCCCAAGTCGAGGATTACGAACCAGAACCTCCTGCACAGGCCCCACCTCCCCAAGTGGAGTATCAACAACCAGCCAGACCTAGAGCCCAATCTCAGGCTGGTTATTCACAAACTGGCCGAGCTCGTGCCCAGCCACAAATCGATTATCAGCAGTCTGGAAGGCAGAGACAGCAACCTCCGCAAGATTACCAGCAAGCCGAAAGGCAGAGGCAGCAAGTGCATCCCAATCACCAACAGACAGAGAGGCAAAGGAAACAATCCGTCGATTATCAGCAAGTTGACAGACAACAACAGAGCGAAAGACAAAAGCAGGCACAAGCTCAAGCTCACGCTCAGGCTCAAGCTAATTACCGTCAACAAGAACGCCCGAAACAAGCTCAGCTTGAATATACTCCTCAAATTTTGCAACAGCCCCAACTTGATTATCAACGTCCTGAAAGTTCCAGGTTACCGAAGATGGACTGGTCAAAACCAATTCAAATGCCATACGAACAGCAACAAGGCCAGTTGGTTCCCAAACAAGGTCAAATTGCTCAAGTGCCTCACAATCCTAATCCTACGGATGGCATGACAATGCTGTGTCGAACAGGGCCTCCTTCAGCACCGTCAGATATGAGCTCCGCCGCGAATAGCCCAGTAAGACCATCTAGTCGGGATTCTCAAAGTGACTACTCAAACCCAACATCATTCTCAAGCCAGGAACCTCAAAGTGGCAAAACATCACCGGTGAAGCAAAGCGCCCCGATCATTGAGAAGCCGATCCAGAAGAGAAAGAGCGGGATCTTTCATAGTCCATTCAGACGAAAGAGCACCAAGGGTGGAGAAGAAGTAGCTGCTGTCCCGAAACCAGCCGCTTCAAATCGCAGTACTTGGTCCGGCCGAAACACGAATGTTCAGAGTACTTCATCTAGACGACCTAACTCAAGAATGATACAGCCAGCACCACAAACTATGATGCTAACTGACCGACCTAGCAATAGCCCGGAGCCCGTCGATCCACGAGCCAATTTCCAACTGAATATTGGAAATAATGTTTTCGATGTCGCAGCACCTGAGAAGAAAAATAATTTTGCTCAAAGTGCCCCTGCTGCAAGCCAAGCAGTCGAGGAATCTGACCCCATAGCTCAAGCTCTTGCTGATCTCAAAATTGTCACGAAGGCATCGTCTACTAGGGTGTCTGCTGACAAATATCACGGCGTGGCTACTCCCGCTCCTGATGCAGCACCCACTTCAAGACCTATAGGATCTCAAATGGTGAATGGAGCTTTGATGGCCGGTATGCGCGGTACTCCCCCACCATCTTACGACCCAACTCCTGTTGAGAGACTGGGCCTTCCATCGCCCGCCTTCACCTCGAAGTCGATGCAGCAAACTCGTCAAAAGTATGTCGACCAAACGGCAAACATGTTTAGTGCTCCCCAACCAAGACCAGATTCACAGCAAGCTGGGTATGGCTCACGCCCGGGAACAAGGGGATCAGATATGCCTCGAGCAACATCACCAGCGCCTGCTCGAAGTGTTTCACCTCGGCCTGGCACACAAGCTGAAATTAGACAGGCTCACCGATCTGCCTCCCCAAAATACGCCGGAAGTACACACTCTCGTACCGGATCCGCTCCTCAGCAAAAACGTGGTTCTGACACTTATTATCAACGCAATTCTCCAAGTATTTCTACTCGTGGCGTCTCACCGGTTCCATATGCACAGCAGGAGAGACCCAGTAGTAGCCATGTAAAAGCTCCCTTCCAGAACCAAGAAAGGCCCAGCAGCAGTCATGTCAAAGCTCCATTTGCCCAACAAGATAGGCCTTCAAGTAGCCATTCACACAACAGTATGGCAATACAATTAGCACCTGGTCCTGATGATGGATATGGCTCTCAAGGACGAAGCGGCAGTAGAGCGAGTGCTGGTTCTAGAGCCATGAGTTATTATGGCGGTGGAAATGATCAACAATTGACGGCTCGAAGCAGAAGTAAGAGTGTTGCAGATGTTCGCCAGTTTAATAGTCAAGGTCGACCTATTTTACATTTTGGTAAGTTTGCGGCTTCCAAATAACTCAATTTGTGCTAATATTTCGATAGCTCGCGCACTTTATATGTATCAAGCGGCTATTCCCGTAGAACTAAGTTTCGCAAAGGGAGATATCCTTGCTGTTATGACCCACCAAGATGATGGATGGTGGGAGGCAGAAGTAGCTGGAAAGAATGGTCGACCGGGCTTGGTACCAAGTAATTATCTACAAAACTGTTGAGCTCTTCGATGAGTCTGAGGCGGTGAGGATTTGGATACGAATTTGGTATACGACATGAGGTTCTGTGAATATGATAGCTCATGAGATGATGATGCGATGTACGCATTTGCATGATGAATTTCCCCTTTTTCCCCCTTCTTTCTAATCTTTTTTCATTCACACAAGATATACTATCTACTTTTGACTTGTACTTGGGCAATGGAGGAGGATTTAGGATTTTTTTTATTCCAGGCAGCGAGAGCGTTATGTGGATGGGTGGATTTGTAGTTATACCTTTTTGAGATATGAGCTGTTCGGTTCTTTTGCTTTTATTCTTCGACATTTGCAGATTAGGGAGCGGATAATGACAACAATATTGGAATCGGTGAGCGAAGATTGGAGACTATACACAAGCAAGCACATAAGTTATCATTTGGAGTATGGTATTTGATAGCGAAGGTCATTAAATATATACTTTCTCCTTTGGAGTTTTGCTTAGTGTCGCTGGTGATGCAATGTTAATGTCGAGAATGTTCCAAAGACTAAGAGTGTACTGCATCATGAATCTATACGGGGCTTTGACTTCAAAAGGGAGACTCCTTTTATTATTGTTTATATTATCAATCTTGATCTATTGCTTTCACAGGACAGTATCTGTATAGGGTTCTAGGCTTGATATCGCTTAGCTAGTATTGTTGAGGATACAAGAGTTTTGATCCGCTACACTTATATTGGACAGTGTTTCGGGAACAGTTTTTTTGAGCACATAGATGGGATGAATGAATATGTAGGTGCGCTCATAATAAATAAAACGAGGGTCTGCGACTTTATCCTCTCTACTTTAGCTTTGTAGGTGTAGACTTCGCGTAACCTACTAAAAGTCCGTGCGTCAGAACTCTTTTGGGCTTACCATGTATCAATGAACATTAGAGCGTATCCTCATGATGACATATGTATAGCGGTCTAGCCTTCAACTCTAATATGCATCCGCACATAATTTTGGTTTATAATTAAACTTCCAACAAAAAGCAAAAGAAAGGCATACCAGAATGAACGACGGCGAAAAACTAAGAATATATGTCACGGTTTTCCAATTGCCCCGTACATGAACCCATCTGTCTTCTTCAACACGTCAGCTACTATCTTCGAACGCATATTAATCACTTTACATCATTCGTGTATTCTTGTTTCCCCCGGAAGCGTCTATGATTTTAGATGGACGGGTCCGTATATGGAATCAGGAGAAAGGCTAAATTCTCCTGGTTCCTTATAGATATCGGCTAGACAGCGTTCAATACCATAGCTGATACCTCAACATCAAAGAGCGCCAGTTTAGACGAAGAATTTCATTCAGAGGGTTGAGTGTCGATTCAGATGCCGCGTAGAGCCCTCCATGAAGTCAGTTTACCAGCTACATCTTAAGAGAAATAAAAACTCCTGCAAAACTAAGGACTGTTTATATACCCAGCAATGATACTCCCATTGAGACCATTCCTTTATTCTCAATAAACTGCGTGCTAAAAGCTTTAATCGTAGACGATGATGCGGTGTCGAGGGATGTCTGCAATATCGATTGCTGATTCCAAATTGCGCAAACAAGCAAATAGTTTACAAGGAATACTTCTCTTTAAAAAGCATAACGAGGACGCCACCGATTCTTCCAATACTGGCGCCGGTTACGAGAACGGACTTTTGGGTCACGCTTTGGTTTATTGTGGTGTTCCCGATTCTTTAGCTTCTAAACCGTTGAATTTCATAAAGATATGTGGATTTTGTAGAGCATTCTTAATCATATCAATAAAACTTTAGTGTCTATTAGCTTTTTCTTCCTATGTACACGGGTTCTAACTACTCATGAATATAGACATTTGAATCAGGCAATTTGTATCGATCTGAGGAATTTTCATAAGCCGACCCGTCACGCCACTTACTGCTTGAGCAGCATTCATGCTGAAGTCGACAGTTGATACCTCAAGGTCTCATAGTGTATAGTTACAAGCCATCTCTCCTGACTTTGGAGTGCAATGGTGTTTGGCCGTTCTCACATCCGCTCCCCAGACCCCCCGAAAAGTATGGTAAAAGGTTTAAATACCTGAAAGATTCACCATTCCATTAACATCTGGACGATATACGAATATACAAAGTCAATTAAATATCAATCATGACGTCAATATCATCGCAGTTATCTCCCCAAAAAGAATTATTCAAATATTCGATTAGATTGTCAAAAGTATAAGTAAGGTACGCATAAGCACATGGAAAGTCCTGTTGAGGTAGACAGTGAAGTCTTATCGGCTTGGAATATGAGGTTATACTGTAAATGTAGGATTAGGCGCTATCATTTAAAAGGACAGAAAACTCTAATGTAATCTGTGTGCTATGGGCTACCTCATCATTAATCCGTGAAAAGTTCGATAGCAAAGAACAATTATATCATACACAACTACTCAGTGCAAATTTTAAAAACGTGTAGACGAAGCTAAATTATATATTGTTCTTTCAAACCTTTATAAAGTTTTCAAAACTTTTATATAATTATAAATAAACTTATGAATTCTTTTTATACAAAATCTTATTAAATATTTATTTTATATTAAAGAAATTATAATTTAGTAGACTTTTGTTACGAGGTTTGCCGTCTAGATCACGTGGAAGTGCTCTAGGCTCTCGAGGTGGTTTATAACTAGGCGTCAAGCAGGGACTTAAAGTAATGACAATAATATGATGCAATTCGTAACTAATAGTATGGTATACTAAATGATTGATCTTGAGCACGAAGCTCTACAAAGGGAATCCATCCTCCTTATATAGACCTTCATGCTTAGAGGCGCGAAGACGAGAGGATCGAGCTTCGATCTCTTCGCTCTCCTCGCGCGAAGGGCTCGAGAAGCCAAGCCTTCGAGCTCTTCGCTCCTTAGCATCACGTGTATGGTGGTCCCGTGACCTAATTGTTACCGGTCGTAACAACTTTTTAATATATTTTCAAACTTTAATAACTTTATAAAGATACAATTTTATTTTTGAAATTTGTATTATATTTTAACTGAAACATAAGCTTTCAATTTAATTATTTTACTTTTTCATATTTTTTATTTTATTTTTCGAAAATAATTAAAAGATTAATATTAAAAAAAGATACATTAAACAGTGAATTGACCTATACGTCTTTAAAAAAATCTCACCAACTACACCTCTGTCATTCTACTCCACGTCGAACTCATAAATCCAAATCATTGCAGCAAAATTCGCGGGTAATACTAGCAAACAGCCCTTCTAGCTCATCTTAAATCAGCTTAGATTCTATCGTACCCAACTGCTATAAAATAACACGGCATTTAAAATATAGGCGAGTGGTTCCTGTATGCCCGTTTGATCAAAGCAAACAGCAGAACCATGCTGCTGAACTTACTCCTTGCGGAGAAAAAAAAAAACTTCAGCACATCCCAAAATCCTAATTTCTTTATATTTGTGATGTTTTCCTACAAAGCTTAACGAAGGTATGGATAGCAGCCGCAGCGGTTTCAAACTATATGTCGCGTTGAGATTTAAGTAATCTTACATCAAATAGTGCTCCACACCCTGCTCGAATGTCCCAGCATCTCACCGCCGGAGTCCTATGCAGAAGACGAAAATGTAGCAACTTCAGTTACTATTTTGGAGATAAGGTTATTACCTCTGAAGAGATAGCAAAATATAGAGTACAGTCGACCACCGATGATCGGACAAAGCATGCTCTCCACCGCAGCGAACAAAGCCCCAAATGCATGGAGAAGCCGCACGGTGAGTTTCCCCATCCACCAAGATATCTAGTGATAGCAAAAATATAGAAAACAAGACGAGACATCCGATTTAAAGTTACACACACATCAACCCTCCTTCTTCCCAACGGGTCCAAATTCAAGCTCAAATATTTCAGGAATGAGCGTCGAGACCACAACACGATAGATATTGGCAGTAACTGCGATACTAGTTCGCATTACCAATATAACGCAAGAGATGAAAAGCACAGCTAAGTCTATCTATGATCCGTCATTCCTCCAAAGTCCAAGAAACCTCTTCAACATTTTTGTGGGGAAGGAAGCGGAGTTCTAGATGATGATGTGCTACTGGCTGGTTCTTAGCCGTGATCTGAAATTTAGTTGTTAACCACATATCGCACTCAAGTAGCCGAATGATACTGCAAGCATTTTGTCATGATGTAAGAACGCACGAGTAGGTAGTGTAAGATTCCGTATAGCCAGCCCTACACTCACAACAGTGGAAGCACCCGCCTTGCAAACACGGTACATGGCACTTGCCACTCTCCCGTATGACCAACTTTAGCATATTGCAAAAATCGTTACTATCTTATTATGCCGTACCATTCTCGCCGGCTACTTCTAATTACAATACGCTCGAATTCACATCACACAACTCACATCCAACTAACAAACATATTTTATTTATTGATATTATTCTTCTTATCTGTTTTCTGTCTGATCACCAGCATCCTACTATCCCCATCCTCGAAGAAGTAATAAACATCGCCCAAGCCTCCGTTCGCCGTGAAGCAGTCTGTGAAGCAGTTGCCAAGCAGCCACCAAATAACCGTTCTTTAAAGCAGCCTTAGAACCATAGTGCGGACACGCGGGGTATTAGAAAAACTTTACAATACGCGCTGTGCCGTAGCAAACAAACAGTCAATCAATAGAAACAGGTATCCGTATGTAAAGGCTCAGACTAACAAATATAAGGTCATACTTTTTATGTGATATGATGATATTTGTAGCCTGCCTTTCGTTCCAAAAACAAATATCGCTCACTGCGTGGCATGCCATGTTTGTTTTCGCTTTCCAATCTATCAAATAGATCAAGAGGTAGATGAGACACTCATGAGCGTAGAGATCATCATGCCATGATGTCTATATCAATATCCTTTGTGTTCCTTCCTATATGGCCCCTAGCCATCATAATTCTTCTTCATCAACATCCTTCATTGCTGGTTCAGGAAGGGGAGTCTGTGCAGCTTCCGCAGCTGCTACAACGTCAAGACTACTTGAATATCCCGCTAGTCGTTTCTCTAGAGACTCGTCACCGAGGAGGCTCGCTCTGTGTTTCTTCATAGGACTGCCGACAAAGTTTTCACCTGTAAGACTTCCTCCATATACATTGTCTGGTAAAGTTAAACTGTTGTTGTCCCCATTGCTAGCAGGGGTAGCATTGCCAGACGTATTGCTGGCCGAGTTAGAAGATTTGCCCAAGTTAGTATTCAAATTTCCGCCGGAATGTTGGCGTTTCAACTAGAATCGACGTTAGTATACCCACGTCACAAACAAATAAGATGACCATACCTTGATTCGTCCGACGCCATCTGCTAACTCTCCTTGAAACTTTGCGTCTTCTGTACTCAAAGTCTTATGTGGGCCATCCTTATCATCCACTTCTTCCATCTTTACCCCTCTGTTATCGTCATCGTCATCATCATCACTGTCTTCCATCAAATTAGCGTTACCATTGCTCTTCTTTCCAGATTTGTTGCGCTTTGCGGAGGTATCGTTATCTCTAAAGGCGGAAAATCCAACAGTTCCAGTAGACTTCAGAGGAGCCAGATTTCCAAAGTCCAATTGCCTTGATCGTCGTTTTGTAGCAGTGCTAGTTATCTTTTCCTGCTTCGAATTCGGTAAAATGCCCATCTTTTGCAATTGGCCTGTTGTAAAATGTTAGAAAATGGGGTCGTAATAAAACCAGTGACAAACTTACGCTCGCCTCGATAGAAGAATGTGAATACCGCGAAAGGTCTGTCAGGCCCGTCTATGCCAGTGACAGTCTGTGTGCTAATAGATTTTGGATCCAAAGTCTTTGGTTTTGCAAAACTTGTGGTGTGATCAACATCTGCTCCATCTCCCCCTTCTGCATTGCCCTTCTCTCCTTCCTCGTCGTCATCATGGGCATCGAACTGTGGAGAGTATTCACCGCGCTTGATTTCTCCAGATGCAAGTACCCGAAACATAGCAACTTTGATCTGTCCCGCAGCTTCTGGCAGGGCATCATCGCCGTCCGAGTCGGAGCTGAAGCTGTCGTCATCTGAAACTTTTTCGACGGGCGATTGCTCATCTGCTCCATATCGTAAAACCTCTCGTGTTGTTGATCGCTTTCTTGGTGTCATCATATCTGCGAGCTCGTCGTCACTGCCATTCTCCTCCCTTCGGCGCCTGCGACGCTTCTCGAACTTTTGTCGACGCTTTTCGATCCTTGCGGCTGCATCTTGTCCATCGAGATCAAGTCCGTTTAGCCATCGCTCCAATCCAACCTCACGAAACAAGAATTCCCGCTCAGCTAATCCCCCTCCTTCAGAGTCGGGAACCTGCACCCATCGAGAATTTACCCATGTCTCTTCGCTTGGTCGTAAAAGCGTTGCCACTTCTTCTTTTGCTCTGCCATCGAAATAGATGTATGCAGCGATTGTTTCATTTTCTGATTTGGTGATTGGTATGTAGGGCCCGACCTGACCACTGAAATTTGTTTTCTCTCCAAAACCAGGCAAGCCAGCAACAGTTTGAGGCTGAGGATAAGGGTTCGAGGGAGTTGCTTTCGGTGTGCTATAAGGAATTGGAAGACCTGGTGTTAACAGCGTAATTGAGATGGCAAATTTGGCGGCTTCAGGCTTGTTCGTGGTCGAATCGCGGGGAACCTTTGGTTGGGGCACGGGGATGAATGTGTTAATACGACTGAATCTTGATTGTTTAATTACACCGTACTCAGGAAGTGGTGATCCTTCAGCATGGACACTGACGGCAATACCTTTGAAGCAAGGCATTTTCCCTCACTGATGTACAGTAGCAGGCAAAGCTGCACAGCCTGATGTGTAAAAGTATTGTAATTTGTTGTCGAACGTGGGGAATGGTTGAAAGTTGAAGAAGCCGAGCTTTTGGAAGCTCCGATTGTAAAGAGGCTGAAGTACGGAAGTTGTTGGATGCTTCTTGGTTCTTAGCGTGGCGGATCTCGTTGATAGAAGCCTTGCGTGCGCGTTTTGAATGTTGGATGGTATGTAGCACATACAGACAGGTAAATATAGTTATTAGTACCTCGCCTTCGGCTCTTTGGAAGTCTGATTTATCGAGTAAAACGAAAGAAAGCAAAGTACTTGAGTTTTCTTGAGTTGCGAATTGTAGAGTAAAATAGAAAAGCTTGATTTCATGCTCTTGTCTGTACTACGCAACAGGTTCTAGTTCAACAATGAATGAATGAATGAATGAATGAATGGATGGATGGATGAATTCCTTAATAGGTTGGTTGATAAGTTTCGCTAGGCTGACGAACAACTGCACAAGTCAAGAGTCAAGAGTACTTATCGAAATGTGAACTACCAACAATACCATGCAAAACCAAAAAAGTCACAAGTTATCATCACGAAAAGAGTCATTGATGTGTTGGGACATGGAAGAAGGAATCAATCACACCGCTAAATCATATTTGAAAAGTCTTCAAACGGAAATCATTTTTCACAAGGTGGTCTAGCTGATGGTCGGTCATAGTGAATCAATCATTCCTACATTTCAACCCCGTGAAACATTGTGGACGTCTCCCGAGGTTCATTCAGATAAAATTTGAAATAAACTTGCTACCTATGTACACCATCGAAAACGTCCGCATATTCTATGGATACATCCAGGTGAAAATAAAACTGCTTTTATAGCCCGTCGACGACACAAATCTAGTAGTCTACCAACCACGACGAAACCGTAGTTTCATGTCATAGGTCAAATGTGCTGCTGTGTGTGGCTGCCATGTTTGTTTCGAGTTTGGATTCCTACAGAGGCTCGAAGATTGTTAGCCAAGTCTTCTCGAAACTTTCTGCGAAAATAAAAATGAAGAATTTGATAATAGAGTCAGACTGTTGAGCTTGATATATTGATTGAATCGACACGGTTATTCAGAAGGCCGTTCTTAATGGAAGGTTTTGTCATCATACAAAAGATGCTATGGAATATGCGGGGTGCTGTAACGCATAGGAGGACTGAAGATTAAACATACCTTTGAGATTAAAATCTGGAACGTAGCGATCGTGAGTAAATAGCAGTAGAAATGCAAACAACTATATCTTGAAATCACAATAGCAAGAGCAATGCTCGAGTACCTAGTTGTTGAAAAAGATATTGTTCGAATTCATGGAGACTACCTGGGTGTATTGTAGGTGAAAGACATGTTAGGGAAGTTCATCGCGATCAACCAAATGATCTTTAAATAAATGGAAGGAGAAACTTTTTCGAACTTATTTGGCGAAAAGACTAAGCTATAATAGGTAAGGCGCATATCGGTCCAATGATTTGCTGTGTGCCCACTCAAGTGAAGTGTGTCTGGTATCAAAATCGCTGTACGAAGAAACCCCTCTATAATTTCCCCTCCAAAACAAGCACATCAACATCACAAAATATCTTTTCTTTCAAACTTATCTCAGAAAAGCCTCATAACATTGGAGCAAGATGGCTAGTAAGTGTTTTATTTCACATCATATTTTAAAGGTCTTACAGATACAGTCTAAACGTTCTCATTCGTGCTTTTCTCGATTCATGTTCCTTGGTAATTGTGATTCGAGGCTGACTCCTTTTCTATAGATTTCAGCGATGTCGCAAGTAAGTTAGAGTATATTCCATCGCGACTGCGACGTAGCAAATATTATTGAGCCGTTATTGGTGTCTTGTGCGAAGATGCATGGCTATTCGCAACTCTTCTAGCATCATGCTAATCAGACCATCTGCTACTAGAGCAATTCACCGAATTCTACTACAACCAGTTCGATGCGGACAGGAAACAACTGGCTCCTCTTTATGTCGGTTACTTCATTACCTAGAATATAATCATTACTGATAAATTTTCAGCGTGACACCTCCATGTTGACATTTGAGTCTGATTCCGTCCTTGGGGCTCCCGCCATCGTAGACAAGCTCGGAGTAAGTTGAAAATCTTTCTTTTTTGCGGATAAATGCTAAAATAAGCTTGCACAGTCTCTTCCTTTTGGGAAAGTAACGCATCAGGTCTCGACGCTCGATGCGCAACCAAGTGGAGATCACGGTGGAATTTTGATTTTGATCACAGGAGCTTTGTTGGTGAGTTAAAACATTCATACGCTTGCGCAAATATAACCAGCCATCGTGTGTGATTCATCAAGAGACTGACGACTATTCTCCCAGGTCGACGACGAGTCAAGACCGATGAACTACAGCCAGACTTTCCAGCTTATGCCAGATGGAAGTGGAAGCTTTTTCATTTTCAACGATATCTTCAAGTTGGTTTTCGGATAAGTTTGTGACAAGGAATGTTGGGTAAATATGAGGTTGGTGGTAGAGAAGAGGAGATGTTGGTCCATTTTTCAAAACTTTATACCATCTTCCTATTGAAGAGGGGATTTAGTGAAGATATCAAATAAGAATGACATGAAAACGGCATAATTCAATGATCCTCATATTCCCCTCTATCAGTTATGCATCTGCTGATCAAGATGTATGTGGAGAGATAATCACAGTCCCCTCATGGTGTTGCACGAGCTTGACTGTTACCCATTCTACAATGAGGTGGAAAATGATAATATAAAGGTTTGGAGACGTATGAATCTATAGTGTCTTTTTGGCCCAATCTAGGACATAATTCTCCGTTTCTACTATAGTATCATATATTGAAAAAACAATAGTAAATTTAAAAAATTTAAAATTTCAAAAATATTTAATATTAATAGAATATTAATCATGATGGAAAATCATAATATATAATAGAAAATTATAATACTATAGTAGAAAATTATAATACTATAGTAGAAGTGGGGAATTATGTCCTAGATTGGCCCAAAAAGACGCTATAGAATCGCCATGTCTTCGTAATCAATTTCTAGGCAGCTTTGAATACTTGCATTTTCTTTTGTTCTTTTCCATCTAAATAATACCGTTTATACGACTCAGCCTCACTCAGGCACTTCAGCCCTCTGTTTTCTTTATGAGGACTAGCGCCATACGCAACTTCTCGAATTCATACAACACGAAACAACTAGCTGTAGGACTCACAAGTATTTTCGGGGCCCATAACACTTTAAACTGTTTTTCTACCAAAGCTCAAGCGAAATAACTTCGGCATCCTCTTATGAGCCAGTGTACTGAATTTGAAACGATTCATGTGTTCTATGTGTTCACAAAGAAACAATAACAAACATTGAAGAGTTTACAAACTACGACTTCTCTGCATCAATTTGATCTTTACTAGACATCAACCCAACTCGAACATTATCAACTAATCCCCAAATAACGCAATCATGACTATTGCAGAGGAATTCGCAACGCGCAATTTCAGTATGTATTCTTTGCGCAGAGCTTGTATGACTTTGACTAATTTTTGATTCTAGGTATTTATGGTCAATGGTAAGAAAATGCGACGCTTCCGAGCTCTCCATCATTTCACTCAAGTCATTGCATCATGAAGCATTGTTGAAGATACATGTCAAATATTATCTCTGCGGATACATTCAGGATACACTGGAAACTGGGTAGTGGAACAAATCTTCGGAATCATGTCTAACGAAAGAATACAGGACCGGAGTGGTGTGCATACTTCTATGTTTCGCCTTGGGCATTGCGAATCTCTTCCATGTGAGCTTGCTCATCATCTTCAGTGCGCTATGCCTGTGAGTTCTGCCTTTGCCTCCCTATTTATTGACAAAGTTAACAACCTCCTCAGTGTAAGCTCCTTCTTAATCATCTTCATCGAGATCCCGTTGCTTCTCCGAATCTGCCCCACTTCTTCGACATTCGATACCTTCATGCGCCGATTCACAACTAATTATATGCGCGCCGCTATCTACATGGGAATGGCTATTGTCCAATGGCTCAGCATAATCATTGACGCATCGAGTCTCATTGCTGCTGCAGTCCTCCTCACTATCGCAGCTGGTTTCTACGCGTTGGCTGGTCTTAAAGGACAAGGATTTGTGGGAAGCAAAACACTTGGAGGTCAAGGCGTCGCGCAAATGATTCTATAAATTTAGAACGTTCCGAGATAAACTGCGTGAGGTAGGTGGTGCAATTCGAAGCGCGGCGCGGAGCTTGGTTCATGGAGATGGAGAATAAATAGCAACTTTCTAGTTGATTTACGAATGAGTAAATGAGAGAGCATGTGGGATTGGTGCAAGGCGTCAATGGTTAGCAGCACTTTAACTTTGGCTGTGTGTGTGCTTTCATGGTTGATTCCTTCAGCCGAGAAAAACCTGGAGTTTCTTGTGGCCTCAAATTTCTTCCTCTTGCAGGTGTACTTTTATACCTTTCATTTTGTTTCAAAGCAAACCATATCAGTGCATCTGGATGGATTCCTGTTCTTTATATGTTGATTTTTTATTTTTATTTTTTTTGAATGGAGTTGATGGGGAGAAGATAATTAGGTACGGGATTCGATGGGAAATGAGTGGTGGAGTTTTTTTATGTTACATGGAGAAGTATGATGATTGAAAGAGCTTGTAAAAGCGAATGTGAAATTGGTATTATGATTACGCATTAGCATTGGCGTGAGAACTTTGGTGCCAACAAATACTGAGTGTCATGAGTAGTAGATGGAGGTCACGAGCTATTTTAAAAACCTGGGCGACTTTGATCATGTGGAAGTGGTATGCTTGTGCCAGCTCTTTGGAGTTGCCATTCATAGAGTAATCTGAATGAGCTGGGTGCGGAGGTTTCGGGAAAGAAAGCTATGAATGAAGCTGATATCTTTTAGCTCAAGATCAGCACTTTATCGGCTTGAAAGGCTCCAGGGAAGCTCCCCGTGAGCTTGTTGTAAATATACGGTGATCTAGTCTGGACTGGGTACACAGCTCCTTACAACTGCAACCCTTGGTTTCATTACGAAGTAATTCTCCTTCGCCGTCTAATTTAAATCCATACTAAGATACGGATAGATGGAAATATTTCAACTGACGTCTAGGTCAAATTGAGCTGTCATCCCTACGGTTGAACGACTAATACTGACGATTACTGACCCGATGGAGCCGAACCCCTCATCTCTTCGGACAATCATTCTTCCCTTAACTTCAGCATTTATCCAATCAGACATTGGAGACGATTGATCAAGCCTTATTGGAATCGGTTTGTCAAGATGAGTACAAATGGAAAGGCGGCGCTTGGATAGGGTAGTGGGGTTGATGGTGGGAGGTTTTCCTTCCTTAGGCCATCAGAAAAGGTACAAGTCGTAAAGGAATGTGATTGGTTATAGACATCTGTGTCCCCACGAGGAATCAACCCCACCTATGATATACATTTGCAACGGTGAAGTGGTAAATACTCCGTACAGCCAGATGTTCAATGTTCAATGTTGCACTTTGGAGGGAAGAGAATATATTATGGATATCGGAATGATACACAAAATAATACAAGATTAAGTTTAAAAATATAATTACGAGTATGAAATTCTGAATGATGAATGCAATACTGTAATAACCTTACTACGTGCATCTTTTCTTGAATCTCATTATCGCTTTAACGATGACGAGGACTGCACTGCTTGGGGGTAACATTTCCCCCAAGAATCCTTGCTTAGCGTTCAGGCGTACAATATCAAAGAACGCAAATAAATCAACTTCATGCCGACTTATAACTCTTGATACTTGACACCCCTCATTTTGGCAGATATCGGCTTCAATGATTGAACTTTAACATATCACTATTTTCAACCATTTCACCTTGGTAAGTCTGTTTGTCATTGAATATCCCCTATCGAGTCGTTCATCGCAGATATACAAGAGACTTCCGCTTTACTCGCAGCCTTCATGTCTACTACTATCTTATATCGGGTTTGATCTTCTGGCGACGAGTTCGAGTTTCATTTTGGATCTATTATTGCACTGTACAACAAACATGTCACTCGATTTTTTGCGTACTCCACTCAAGAGTCTATTGCTTTGCATTCACAGCCTATCAGAATCAACAATCTTGTTGATGGATGGGCATTGGCTATTTATTACCTTGTTCACTGAAGCTTAACCCAGTTGACATCCACTATTTTTGCATGGCATATAACGAGTACTGATATAAATTCCGAGATCTAGGCCGTTACATTTACACAAGCTCTATATCTCCAACAAATATGTCGACGGCAATTCCACAAGTACCTCCCAGACCTAACAAGTCTCAGGAGCAGGGGAACACCTCTTCTGGTGCCCCTTCTCTTGGTGACAACATACCACAAATCCCTCCAAGGCCCGCCAATCGACGTGCTGATCGCTCCGTTTCTCCTGCTCCTGAGAGTTTCGCACGATCGCCTCTCAACGATATGCCTCCTAACAATCATGGAAAGTACTCCTTGTACACTATGAGCAGTGCCAATAGCTCAACCTCAGAGTTCGAGGTTCCACGCCGTCCAGCCAGTGTAGCCCTTCCTTCCATCGGCCAAGAGGGTAACGAATATGCAGAGGCTTTTGGAGCTTCGGAAGATCTTAGCTCATCGCCAGCACAAACAAGGAATGTCGCCAATGATTTGAAGCTTCATGCTCCTAAACCTTCCCATCCCGAGTCCAGCGCTAAGGCCAGGGTATCTGCCGTTACTCGTACCGATTCTAGCCAGGCTGCCGCGTATGGCATTGGCAGAGCTGATGATAGAGATGCCGCTTCTCGATCTTTGAGGAACAAATCAAGTTTTGCTAGCAATGCTTCTGGTATCGAGCGACCCGCATCGAGTACCGGTCATGAAGATGAGCATGGCATTCCCGAAATTGGCCAACGTGTTCCCATGTATCCAAACGCAGGAGATGTGCAAGCTCCATCGCCATCGCCGTACTCAACTCCCTACGCTCCTGGTATTGGTTTCCACAACGATGGATCAAAGCGTCACCATGAGCGTAGAATAAGTGGTCGAGGGGCGGATATTCCACCGGGAAGTTATGGTCTCCATGGACATGGCATTATTCCTCACGATCGCTTTGAAAAGGCCTATTATGAAAAACATCCTGAGGTAAGTGTTATGAGTGAACTGGTTTGATTGCTTCAGGTCTAGCTTTCACCGACGACCCAGAAATTGCACAAACATAATACGTTATTAAGTGATAGAGTACCACTAATGGCACTTGTTATTCAAAATCACATTCTAATAATGTTAACAGCTTTACAAGAAAGAAACTGCTTCTTACCACGGACCTCTCGGCGAAGGCAGAGCGGATTGGGCGATGAGCAGTGATGACTTGAATAGGATTGTTAGAGATACTGCCAGCCGAGGTGCCGGTCTTGGTAAGGTGTATGATTGTGCTATCCAGTCATGATTCTAATTGTGATTAGGTACATCTCCAGCAGTGATGAGTACTCCTACCGAGCAGGTTGGATTTCAAGCTTCTGAAGAGTATGCGTCTCGCATGTCTTCCCCTCGTCCACAATCTAGTGGTCATCAATCCTCTGGCTATAACGTTGCGCATTCTAATGCATCTCAAACCCACGCCGACTCGCCATTGAAAAGAGAAAGCGTTCCTCTCGACGGGTCGAAGAAAGAAGAATTTGAGGGTGCTTTGTCGAAAAGTCTCGGTGATAAATCCGAGCGTGCTTACGAGAGCGAAGCGGATGCTGATGATGTCATCCATGTTGATAACCCGAGTCGTCGCTCTAGTAGAATATACGATCCGGCGAATGAATCGAGACCATATTCCGCAGCTGGCCGGGAAGATGATGATCTTCGTGAGGAACATGGATACAGTGCTCCGATTCTCGCTTCTGATGAAGTGTTGAAAAGATCATCTGGATATGAGCTTCAGCCTGCCGTTTCCCCATCAATTGAACGCAGAAGCTTCTATGATGATCTAACATATGGGAGCACACCCGGAAGCAGACAAACTAGCCGACCTGCAAGCATACATACACCAGCTGTACGAGCAACGGAATCGGCGCCGTTGGAGGAAGTGCACGAATACGAACCATTGTTCCCCGAAGATGAAAAGCCAGCTGCTGTGGAAAACCCTGAAATTGCAGCTCATCGTCTGAAGCGTCCAGAGACCCAAAGTCGTAAATTTCCAAGTCAGGACGTGTGGGAAGACACGCCCCACAGTCTGCAGTACACTGCGACAGTTTCAACACCGCAACTTCCGGATCCGGATGAGGATCATGAGGACGCCCACAAGAGATCAAGAGAGACCCCAGAACAAGCTTTTGCCAGGCGCCAGGAAGAGCTAGCTGCGAGAGAATCTGCAAGTACAGATAGTTTCTTGCATCCCCAAAAGAAGGCCTGGTCTCATAAACCACATCTTGCAGCAGAAACGCGACCAAATTTACAACAGCGATTCCCAAGCAGAGATGTTTGGGAGGATACTCCGGACAGTCTTCAATTGCAGACGACTGTATCGACACCCCAAACTCCGGAGGTAGATACCGTCACGAGCCCATTGGACGAAAGACCTACCACTGGTGCTGTCGTATTTCATCAGGAAAAGGCAGCAGCTGGCTTGGGACTAGCGCATGATGAAGGCCGAGCTACCACTGGTATCCCAATGACCAAACCAAGTATCCCGGCTCGCCCTGTGAGATCAAATTCTCCTGACAAAGCTCAGCCAGTCGTTCCTGACCGTCCTGCACAGAAATCCAAACAAGTGCCGGCTGCGGATGATGATGCAGCACCTCCTCTGCCATTGAAGTCCAAGCCACAAATTCCTGCTCGTCCAGCAAAACCCTCTGCACGTGAATCGTCGGAGAACATTCCATTGTCAACTGTCCAATCAAATTCTTCAGCAAAGTCGATTGAATCTGACACCAGCTCTCCTGCCGCCGTCAAAGCAAAGCCACCCGTCCCTTCAAGGCCACTTGGTGGTAAAATTGCTGCTCTGCAGGGTGGTTTCCTCGCGGACCTTAATTCACGCTTGAAACTTGGACCCCAAGCTCTAAAGAAAGAAGAACCTAAGCCAGAGGAGAAAGTTGAGGAAAAAGAGAAGGTTCCTCTGTCAGATGCGAGAAAAGGTAGAGCTCGAGGTCCTGCCCGTAGAGCGCCTGCTAAAAGTGCCGCCCCTATCTCATCGACCGCTCAAGAATCGGCCCCTGTAACTCTAGCAACCTCAAAACCATCTACATTGTGGTATATTGACTTCGATGAGGTCTTGCACGTAGATTCCAAGACAGATCCTAAGCCAGAGGAAGCTGTTCCGCCTACCACAAAGGCAACTGAATCCCCAACCCCTACTCTTGCAACAAACATCGCAGGAGAAAGTGTTCATGATGCTCCAGAAATTGCTAGTGGTGCTGAGAAGAGTGCATCTTCTCCATCAGCAGAAAAAGACATACAATCAGAACACAGGGAGGATATTCAAAAGGAAGCCGTCATTGCTGGCGCTCATAGTAATGACGTGGAGCCAGAAAAGCCAAGTGATTCCCCTCCTGTCGTCAGTGCCGTGGAGAGCACAACTGAACCTGAAGCTGTGGCCGAGGATTAGGATCTCGCAATTATGGAGAATGTGGTATGTAGAGTAAACTAGGTAGCTGGGTTATCAGTAGGCATGAAATCACAGGTTTTATAGTATGGAACTACTATTGAAAAATGGTGTTTTACATGAGTATTATGGCATATCGTGATGTTGTAACTGTAATTGTCTGATTATTTCTTAGCATAATTAGAAGCTAGGACAATGAACGTGATTTGTAGACTTTAAATATTCTGCTTATAAACAAAAATTCTGATGTTTATTAAATATAATAATGAGATGGTGAGTAATGAATAAGTCTAGTACCCCCTCGAGTACCCCGTTTTCGGCCAGCCCCCTTTTCGGCCGCCCTTTTAATAATATTGTTATATTTGGAATGGAACAAAGATTTTTTCAAAATTATTATGGGATGTTATATTGGATACACATATGACACTACGGATTGCAAGATAGATGAATTGGGAGGCCGGAACTGAGAGAAGATGTTTTTGGGACTAGTGGGGCGTGTGATATGGACTTTAAAACTATGAGGAGGTGATGTATTTAATCGAAAGATGAAAGATTAAATATAACGGGTAAAATTTAAAGTTTGTTGACTAGTTGAGTCAAGAAGTACTAGTATATCCAAGTTTAGACATAGAAAGCAAAAAGAAAAAAACTCGATTATTGATAAAGGAGTTTGAAATTTCAGGCGGCGTTACAACAGTAACTGTGCAGAGCTGTTCGTCGATCATCAAAATCATATCAAAACTTATATAAAACATTTAATTTCTTTTATTTTTGAAATTAATAATATTTAAAATATATTTATATAAATTTGGTTATTTTTATTTTATTTTTATAAAAAATTTATTGGAATTTAACTAAATAAATCAAAGTATTAAATATCAATAATTTAATAAATAATTAATAAATTTCTCAATTTTTTAATCAATTATAATGATTTTATATAAGGATTTTTTTCAGTTGAAAATATAATAAAATGCCGATTTTTGGTGTGATTGTGATTACCGACGGACAGCTGTGCGCAAGTACTGTATATGGAAGGACCTAGTATGTGGAGCCACTGAGTCGCAGATAGAGGACACTTAGAAGCACTTGCTGAAAAGGTTATAGAGCTAAATAATTGATGGCTCAGCATGACTTTCTGGGGGATCGGCGCCCGGAAGAAGGTGCATGATTTGAGTTTTCTGTGGAGAATCGGGATTTTGGTTTGGTTATTAGTTATAAGTTAATCGATCGTGGGGTGCTTAATTTCTATCTCGACGATTCCTTTATGGAGAGATAAAAAGATCTGGAATCGGGAGACATTTGGTATTGGTTCTGTGCATGCAGCACCATTTCTTTGTAGTGGATTTGGAACTGATTTAAGAAATGGGAAATCGGGACTCTGGATATAAATTTCTTATTTTTTATTTTTTTTCTTTTGGATATTTGACAAGATGTGACTCGACAGACGAGAATAAAACGGCGCCCCTTGTCATTGGCTGGATAAACAGCAGTTTGGACGCTAAACTAGCATTTGATGACTAGCTACTCTCATTACCTTGTGAAATAAGAAATTGGTACGAGTCGCAAGTGGGGAGAATACTGGTCGCTTGGAATATCGTTTATGATACGTGTTCAACCAACAAGTTAACTTTGGGCTCTAGGCGTAACCGGTGGCACTTTCCTTGCTTTAAGTTCGCTTGCTAGATTTACATTATGTTTATCTTTAAGGGTTTTTGAATTTATGAGATTGATTGATTGATTGAATTAACGTCTACACTGAGTCTAAGACTATCTAAGACGGCTAGGAGCTTTGCGAGCTTCTAACTAATAAGAAATGAGGGAAAGCTAGCCTAATTCGGCCGTAGCTAACACAGGTTGGGGAGATTGAGAGCCTCGATCTTCTGATGTTTGAATGGGGGAAGTGAAAACTAATACTAGGGGACCGAGCCCGCCTGAATTTATGAGATTAGACGTTGGAAAATTGTCATCTTGCAGTTCATTAATATATATTCATATCTTACATCCTCCTTCCCTTTCACGTACAGACGAGCAATTCTCAGTGCAGTCTTTAAATGAGTGAAATTAAAATCAGTTTAATCTTTCACGATAGCTTTTCTTACGTGTTCACAAACAAAATTTGAAGCTCTAAATTGGACATTCCTCGAGGAGGATTGAAATGATTAGAAGTAGTACAGTATAGTATGGCGCTAAAACATTAAACTTTCAAGTTAAAGTCATCATTTAGGTAACATGAACTATTTTAGAGGGAGATCCGCATTGCCCATCCAAAATGATGAGTTGCCAGTCCATAGTAGCTCAATCTAGGTAGTTGGTTCTAGAGCTTGAACTTTAGCGAGGTAGTGAAAAACTCGCTAGCTTGCCCCTTTTAAAGTTCTAATGTCGAGAGCTCCACTACCGAATTTATTCTCCACAATTAATTGAGGCTCTTGTTGGGGAAGCTTATGATGGGGAAAACAATTCTAACTTATGGATAGTGGCAATTATGATGGTTTTGTTAGAATCTTGACGATAACTAAATGCTAGTACGTCGTTTTTGGTTTTGGGGAGAAGCACGCACAGTAATTAATTGCAGAGCGATTTTGACAGTGGGAGGGGAATTTTCACGTGCCGGTGCTGGTGTTTATTTAGTGAAAGTTCTGTATTTTGGAAGTACTCACTAATGGGAATTAGTAAGTTATTGTGGATTAACAGATATACTTGGACATAGTCACATTTAGGGGGGAACTAGTCTTTTGCAGGGCATAGCGACTAATCGCGTCAATTATTCTGGTTATAAAAGGATTAAAATGCCCCGAACATTGACAAACATCTAAAGAGATATTGCAGGTCAAATATAAAAAAAATTCATCTTAAAAAACGTTTCTCATTACCGCTCTTACTTTTCTTACCCTTCTTACTTTGAGAACAATATTGATATATGATATATTTGTTTTCCTACATAGAACTGGAGGGTTGGCAATAATGACTGTATCTAGAATAACAAGTTACATCAATATGGCTGCATGTATGTCTTGGTTACCGCACCTTGCAGTCGTCACACTTCTCCCGAAAGTAGCTCTTGGAGCAGACTACGGCGAAGAGGTCAATCCGGCTTCTCAACTCAAAACAAAAACGATACCGGACGGAACCATGCCACCGTTACCAGATTTCAGAGTGCTTGCAGATAATCCTTTGAGTAGTTGGGATGATCAGAATCTTACGCTTACCACAAATGTTCCTATACTCGGAAATTTTCTCGCTAGGATGCACTTGTCAAACGGGTATGATTCCAATCTTCGCCTGATAAATCAACGTAGTATCTCACGTACGAGGACCTACACTAATCTTCATAATAGATATATTGGCCTCGCTGAAGCCTCACTTGGCCCTTTTTTTGACAAAGATTTCAATCAAACACATTGGGATGGGAAGCAACCAACAGAACCATGGCCAGAATTCAATCCTCGTCAGACTTTCTCCGGCATTACAGGGTTCTTCGACAGACAGCACAATATGACTGCAACAAATTATTCAGAGCTTCTTGACCGGGGTGATGAGAGTGTAATCTCTGGTATACCTCACTTTACTGACGTATATGTTACGGTTGGTGAGCAGGTGCTTAACGCTACTGTTGACCTGGCCACAATAACAGATTATAGCAGTTCATTGAACTTGATGAATGCTACGGCCCGTTGGAGTTATACGTGGACTCCAATTATAAACGGTAGTTCAAGCTTTGATATTGAGGACATGGCATTCATCAGTGCTGCCAGAATCAATGTCGCTGCTATTCAGCTTAACGTCACGCCATTGAACGAGACAATAGAAAAAGTCACTATAACAGATATTATAGACGGTAGAAGCGCTGTCAGATCATTCCTTGGACAGAAGGGTAACGATGCTGCATCTATATATGTTTCCAACCACCCAAATGGTCTTCAAAATGTCTCCGCATGGACAGTTTCTACGGCAAAATTTTCGAGCAGCAACACTAAATCTGCCTCAGCAAGGTCTATTGTGTATCCTAATAATGATACCATGACTATTGGACAAGAATGGGAATTTGAGCTCAAATCAGGTCAGCCGGTCACCTTCCATAAATTTGTTGGTATTGCCTCGACGGACAAATACCCAAACGCCCAATTGATCGCTAGTCAAGCATCCAGGAATGCCACAAATGACGGATGGGTTTTACTTCTTGCCGAACACACTGCGATTTGGAATCAGCGTATGGCAAGAAAGGTCGTCGATTATCGGAACCCCGCCACCGGTCATTTACCAATAAACGATACCCTCGCTGAGATCGATCAAATCAATGCTGCAGTTAGCCGATATATGATCCTCCAGACCCTCCTTTCAGAAGACAATAGCAATCTCAACGATAATGGCGTTGGTGTCGGAGGAATTACTGCAGACCCATACGGTGGCATGATTTTTTGGGACATGGATACCTGGATATTCCATGGCATAGCTCTGACTGACCCCGAATATGCTCTCCAGATGATCAAATATCGGGTCAAGATGTACGCTCAAGCCAAAGCCAATGCACAGGAAGCCTATGTACAGGAAAAATACAAATTTGATAACGATTCGGTGTTGTATTCTTGGACTTCGGGTAGATATGGCAATGCAACTGGAACAGGTCCCACATTGGACTATGAGTATCACATTAATACAGACGTGGCGAAGATGATGTTGGATTATAGAAGAATTACCAACAACGAGGAATACTTCAAAGAAGAGTTGTGGTCAGTGGTAGAGAGCGTAGGTCACACTATCGAGGGAGTACTTCAAAAGGATGATCAGGGAAAATGGATATCTGGAATATGACTGATCCTGATGTATGGACTAACCACGTCAAAAATGGTGCCTTCACTCAGGCATCCTTCTTTCAAATCATGAACTCCATCCTCTCCATCAAGAAGCAATACAACGAGACGACTCCCCTTACTTGGCTTGACATCGCCGAAAACATCACCATTCCCGTTTCTTCCTCCGGAATCACTCTAGAATATGAAGAAATGCCCTCGAATATAACCATCGAACAAGCCGACGTAACTCTGCTTCTCCACCCTCTCTCCCTTCCGGAGTCATCCAAAGCCATAAATTATACACTCGAGAGGAAACAAGCAGACCTTCAATACTATACACAGAAGCAATCGCTCCATGGTCCAGCCATGACATTCGCCATTAACACCATCGCTACACTCAAATATGGAGGTTCTGGTTGCTCAGCCTCCACATATATAAGATGGGCGTATTGTCCAATCTTCGCGCTCCATGGTTCTTAATGAGCGAAAAAGCGAATGATGATATTAATGCTAATGGAGGATACCCTCCCGCATTTCCATTTCTGGCTGGTCACGGAGACACAATGCAAATCGCCTTTTACGGATACTTAGGCCTCGATTCCTCGCAAGACGTTCTCACAATTCAGCCTACTCTTCTACCACTTAAAAAGTACCTCACGATGCATGAGTTCATGTGGGCAGGGTGTACATTCAGTGCTAGTATGAACAACACGCATACCAATATCACCTTTATTGGAGTGCTACCTTCTTCCTCAAATCCCAGAACACAACTTCGGTTCCCATGGTGCAAAACCTCCCTGCATCTCGCCATCCACAAATACTCCATACGCTTTATCTCAATCAGACACATAAGTTGGACAACGACATGTACTGGCAAGGCCTCACCACTCCCAATAATCTCCTTCAATGTCTTCCTATCATCGCGTCCGATGCATCCGAGCTTAATCGCTGGCCGGAGAGCGTCAACGACGGAGACGTAGGAACGAGTTGGCAGCTGGAAAGCACTAATGAGTCTTCTATCTCTATTGACACCAGCCCTGTTCAAGGCGAAAGAGTAAAGATTATTAATGTGGTATGGGGACAACGAATTCCCACTAGCGCCATTGTTATGGTTTTCAATTCTACTAATCCATCTGAAGGACACATATTTCAGCTCCCTCTTCCTGATCTCGATATTTCTGATGTAGGAAATGTAACAACGATCAAGAATATTGATTCACTATCAGATGTTACGTCTTCAAAGGACTCTCCGGACGGAAATGGGGAAGAGAATGCCGTGGACGATGTGAGGCTTGAGGAAGGCCTCAAGACAACTTATACGCTACCTGATGATAAATTAGTTTATATGGGAGATACAGTTGTACTTCGAATTGCAGGGTGTTTGGGTAGTAGCTGCGGAGTTTTTGGAGATGAGGCTGGCGCTACGGTTGAAGAGTGGGAGATCATCGGCGAAGCTTAAGTTGAGGATTTGGAGGATTGATTTACAATTGGAGTTAGAATTGGAATTAGAATTGAAATTAGATGTTTAGAACTTTTAATCAAAGTTGGAGTTGGAGTTGGAATCGGAGTTATAGTGGGCACTGGTATGATGGAGGATTATGTTTTTCATGTCTCTGGAACACTTGTTCTTTGATATTAATAAATATTTATAACATTTAAAAGTTAGTTTTTTAATAATAGGTCTACTCTATTTTTCCTTGATATTTGCGAGTATCTGTTCATTTCGCTCGTTATTTTCGTTTTTATGTAGTCTCACCCTAGTTAAATTTTTCTAGTAGTAGTTATTCTGAATAAGTGAGTCAATCCCCTTTATAAAATAATCCGCTCCTGGCTCGAGATTGTCTTCATCTATATGAGATTCGAAGTCCTAGTCGTTTCTCATGCAGGAAAAGAGGAAATTCTCCGGTCATCTCCTCCCAAATCATCACACCTTCATTTTTCTTCTTCCCAATCTCTAACTCTGCTTCTCTTGGTAATTTTATTCATTTTGTCTGAAGCATCGAGACATATCTCAGAGAAATCCACCCTAAGGTCAAATCTATGATCCACAATCTAATTTCCCACCATACATACAATTTTGTCCCAAAAACTAGGATAAACATCCGAAATGCAAATAGAATGTACTCAAGGATTTATTCAATGTACCATTTCCAGATTATCTAGCCTGAAAACCTGGATAACCAGTTCTTTTATGCAGCCAGCCAACAGCACATGTTGGCTTATTGACCCATCCAAAATGCTAGTCACGCCTTGCGTTACACCGTTTAATTCCAAATATTATGCTTTATTTTGGAATCTGGTCAAAAAATACTTGTATATATGAAATCTGGCGTGGTTTGGAAATTGGTTCCAACACTCTCACAAAGTGTCAGTAGACAAGGGGGAACGAGATTTTCTATCGAAGCAGTCAGGGGACATTATTGAAGTAGCTTGGTAGAAGAGAAACAAAATGGAAATATTTGGTACTAAGCCTTTTCTCGATGATGCGGTGGTAACCTTCTGTTCCCAAAATGCAACGAATGAAACACAAGAAAACGTATGGATTAATTAAGTGCACTTCTTGCAGAGACAGACACTCTGTATCTCTGAAATATATTATTGCATGAGCATATAATCAAAATTCTGAGTGAATGTTTATATTGGAGTCAAAAGAAATTCTAGACGAATATCACGCCTTACATCGCGTTCTCGAAGAGGAGTGTATAGATAATGATAGAGCCTTAATCGTCAGTTTTTGTGGCAACATCTTCCAGATCATAATCGTAGCAGCGATGACGATAAAAAATTATAGCAAAAAAATTTAGGGAAATTGTGCCAAGATTCAGCAATCGGAAAATTGCATGCCCAATACCACATCAATCAGAAAGAATATCCATATCTCAAGACTTTGTGTAGATTGTACAGTTTTCCGGGTACCAATTCATGAAAAGATAGGAATTTTATTCAATCTTTTTTATTTAGAACAAATTATAACTTGATACTTGGACAAGGAGTTTTTGAATTCCTTTGACTGCTTCTTTCTCGCTCTCCTTTCGAATTCAACACCTCTAATGCCGCAGAGGAAGAAAACAGTGGTAAGATATCTAAAACTCTCTCTTCGAGCGCTGTCAAGTAAAAAGCTGAAAGGTTTAAAACCACGATATCCAGTAGCTTCAGAAGATAGATCATATGATATAATAATTTTGAACTTTCGAAACTAATCCTTAAGAGCAGTCCCTAACATCTAGTCCCTAAGATCCAGGAATAATGCTAATGCCAAGACTACATCTGAATATATCCTATACCACAATAAAAATTAATCACAAAAGAGGGAGAGCGCACCGCTTAATCGATATAAGAAAAGTCCCCTTCCAGAAGTCAAAAATGAGTAATTATTTGCCAACCGAAAGAAGTCGAGATCATGCCAACCTCGACGGCATAGGTCTAGGAAAGAGCAACTGGGAACACTTTCCAGCATTTTCCTTGTACAAAAAAGCACCGAGACATTTGAATATAAAGCTCAAAGAGTTTATACCGATTTAATTATTCTGGCATTCTAAGTTGCAAAGCGCATTCATTCATTCATTATTTAGTCATTAATTATTTATCCCTTTCTAGCCCAATCCCAGTCTCGATCCCAGTCCCAATCCCAGCTCAGTTGCGACACTGATACTGATACTGTACTCCTTCATTGTCTCACTGGATATAATATGTTGATGCTCCAGTATGCCCAAACCGCGCCAAAGTAGTCTTCCCAAACCGTTTTACAAGAACCAACACTTGATTGTCCAACATTCTACAAAAATTGTAAAATTACAAAAGCCTTAATCTAATTCAATCTCCAATTCAGGACCGCCCAAACTCTCTCTTCCTGCCTCCCTGATTCCTTTTTCTGTCACGAAGCGAGTTTTCTTTTTAATCCCACCAATTGTATTGGCTCGCTTACGCTTACTAATAGGACTTAATCGAACAGAAGGCTTAGTGCCAATAAGGCCAAGCTTCTTAGCATCAGGTGGAGATGGTTCTCTGTCCCCATTGTTCTGCATATCTGGTCGGTTGGGTTGTACCGGGTTACATTTCTTCATGTAATCGGCGCCGAGTCCTCCACCCATCATCCCTAATTTCCTGCCAAGTTCTCTCTCCTTCTCTTGAGCTAGGAGTTGTCTAGTCATTCGGTCTTCCTTTGTGCTTCCTCTATGAAACGCATCGGGATCGAAATCAACATCGTCCAGTAAGTTCGCAGCACTTCTTTTACCAATGTAGATCTGACTATGACTTTCTCTGTCATATTTAGTCTTTTCTTCCTTCTTAAGTTCTTCTCGACGTTGCATATAGCCTGTCGTGTTTTGAGATCTGTAATTCCGTTCTGTTCCCCCTCCTCCATAATTGCGCTTGGGGCCAAAATTCATTGTATTAACTTCCATCCGGTTTGCATGAGTCTTAGTAAGAGAAAGATTTACATGAAAGTCGCAGAATTCGGTATGTCGTTTATTGACCCAGGTATCACAAGTTTTACCATCTTTCTTGACGCTCTTGCAATATCCTAGGTCTCTATTTGTGCCGATTTCGAGTATAGTGTCGTCACTTGAGTTGAGCGTGAGGCTAAATTTGCCTGTGTCGGTTTTTCCTCGAGCTGGGGGCATAAATCCTGGGTTGAGCAGCGCAATAACAGTTCCAGGTGTGAGTTTCCAGAACTTTTCAAATGCCGTTTTAAAAAGGAAAAGTTCAATTTCCCATTTGAGGTCGGTAAGAGTAAGGATCATGAATTTGCCGCCATTCTTAGCTTGGTCCTGGTGCGCACGTGGTGCAGATTTTGCGGCAATAGTTGCGAACACAACCACATCTTCTTCGATCTCTGGACCCTCAAAGTCAGGCGCTTTAACCGTTCTCAATAAATCAGGTATGACGAAAGTTTTTTTTCCTTGAAGGGCCCGGGTAAGCACTTGGTGAGGGATAATTCGTTTGGAAAGGTGAGATGAGGAGTATGGTTCGAATTGCGTGGCTTCTCCATCAGAAGTTTCTGATGTAGCTTTGTTGGGATTGCTATTTGAGCGCGTTCTTTTCAGATCATCAAAAGAACATTGCATATTTTTGTTTTGTGAATCAGGTCTCTTTTCACGTGAATTTGGCCTAGTCAAGAATTTTGTCTCAGAGCCATTCCTTATTGCTGAGCGAAGAGAGTCAAATGAACTTTGGGAACTCTGAGAGCTCGGCTTCGTGGTTATTTCGTTGCTTTTTTTCAATGCTGAACGTCTCGAGGTATCGAAGGAACCTTGGAAATCCTGTGAGCCTCTTCTCAAGCCAGTGTATATTTCATTGCTGTTGTTCGACTCTGAGCGCCCCGAACTGTCAAAGGAACCTTGTAAGCCTCGTGAAACTGGCCCCGCAGACGTTTCCTTGCCATTCTTCATTGTTGAAAGTAAATTAGAAGTAGTTTTGTGGCGTCTCAATTCTCCGTTTGATTTATTGTAGGAATTCAAGACTTCTTCTCGACTGAATTCTTTGGTGGGCGCGCGATGGCTAGGCAATTCAACCGCGTTGTTTTTGAACGACTCCATCTGTTTTTGGTCGATATCGAATGCTGAGCTACGGGTCTTCTTGATACGAGCAGCTCTTTCCTGTCGCTCGGTATCCACAGCCCTGATTGCAGCCATTCTCTCGCTAAAAGATTTAGGCCTCTCCTCCAAACTTGAACTTTGCGATACAGGTGCGCGATTTCCTGTTTGTGACTGACTTCTTTGTAAAAATGGCCCGGTGCGCCTTGAATCGTTGAATTCTGACTCTAAATTCTTCCTCAAACTCGGTGCTCTCTTCAGGGAAACATCGGTTCCTTTCAACCCTTTGTCTATACCAAGTAAAACCCTTCCGGGCGAACGTGGGAGCTCGGCAGGCTGAACACGGCGCGGTGGTGATGCTGGAACATTAATCTCGGCGCGCGATTTTGGCCTTTGTAACTGCCTCTCCCGCAATCCTGCCAATCTTGAGGACACCCTATTTGTCGCCGCAGAATTAGCTCTTAGGAGAACAGATGCAGGCCTGCAATCCTCGATTTTCTCATTCTTCTCGCCCTCTGAATCCGAACTCTGCTTGCTCTTCTTCTGCAACTTCTTTAGTCGGAGTCGAGCTTCAATTGCTTGAAGTTTCAATTGCAAGGTTTCTTCGTCGTCGTCATCATCGCTCCCCATTTCTTCCATAAACATATCCGCTTTCATTCGATCTTTGCCGGTAGCGTGTGATAATGGCGACACACGGGGTGGTCGTTTCGAAGGAGATGCAGTAGGAGAAAATCCTGTTGCAAATCGTCGCAGTCGATCGCGACCGCTCGGTGTACTTAAAAGCGCTTCTCTGGGAGATCTTGGTGGCCATTGAGGCTCTTCAGCACCACCTTTTTTAATGGTTAGTCATGTCTTTATACATCGCATGAAAGTGCACATACCTTGAGACATAATGAGCACAATAATAATGTGCAAGCAATGAAACAAGCAGGTAATGAAGCTACTTAAACTAATTTGGTATTGCGATACTAATTCTCGTGAAATATTGTTGTTTTTCATGAATCCTAGGCAGATAGTGCGAAGCTTGGAGTAATTGATGACTTGTACTGATTTGTCCTAAGTTGTTCTCCAGAAATCTAATTGGTGAAAAATTGTAAAAGTTTATCGTGTACACTGTACATTGGTTTAACAGAATCGAATATCAAAGCTGCCTCTGCTTGAAGAACGAAGAGCATCTGTTGATCGAAGATGAGAGCGCAGGGTCTTATAAGGCGAAGGTAGGATTTCCATTTGCAACGGAAGCATAAGCTATGATTCGTAATATCGATATTGTTTATTCCTTTTTGGTGTAGCTTATTCTTTGGCGCAATAGACCGTTCAAATAGGGAATTGGGTTAGCTGAAGGTTTAATTTTTGGGTTCTCGTTCGCTCTATTTTCATCAGAAACTTATGATGAAGCAGAACCCCGGATTTCAAAATACCCACTGTCAGGCCAATAGGCGCTCCCAGCCTTGTACTTTAATTTAAAACAGCCATTTATTGGTTCTTAGACCTGACTAAGCCCACGCGATTTTAATGCAACGCGATAAGACGCGACTTCTTAAAGTGGCCGATTCTTGGTAGATGTAGACTCTTTTGATTCATTCAAAACTCAAATACACACATAATTGATTACTTACGACTCATTGAACAATCCTTCAACATTCATACGATAGTTCAGAATATGGTGGTGGAAACTAGAGGCAGACCAGCTGCCAAAGCTGCTGCAGTGGAGGCAGAGCCCTCCAAAGCCGCTGACCCAAGAGTCAAATTACAGCCAGATGATGCCAATCCCCCAAGGGTTTTTATATTACCAAAGGATATCAGCACGGAGGCTCGAATTGTCACACTCGAAAATCCTAGATATGCAAAGGATAGCCGATATCTTGTATGCCCCAATAGAGGCCTCAATGAATTTACTCGAATAGCTGCGCCGAAAATAACACCTCGAAGCTGGTTACTTGTACCAGAAAATGGGCCAGTCGTTCCCTTGAGCAAGCGACTGCTTAATGATGAAGCGAAGGACAAAGAAGAGTCTTCGACGAAAGGTTATGTCACGAAAGGAGCAGATCTTTTCATTGCGACCCCAATCGACTCCTTATTCATTATCCTCCCTGCTCTTGTACCCCTATCTACAACCAAAGTTTCGGACCCTCCGAAGAAATTATTCCTGGCTGGCGACGACTATATCGATAAGTTAATACATGTATCACCACATCTTCGATCTTTCCTAAGAACCGGTCCGTTACGAACAAGTCTAGAAGAGAGAATGGCTACAGTGTGCGACACGGTGGATGCTGGCGACGAAACAATGTTTAGAATAAATGAGGAAAAGCTGGTCCATGAACTTTTACAAAAAGCAAAGAAGATGGCCGAGCATGGGTTGCCTGCTAGCATGGAGGAAAAACTTATCAGAAAGGCGCTGGACGCACCAGTTTTGAGTATCAAGCGGGGCGAGGAATTAACCCATGAAGGATCAAAAGAGGAAGCGAACACGTCGGCAGAATCAGGTACTTCTACACCACGAACAGACTCACAGGATACACAAGCTCCAGATTCATCTGTAGATACTGCGGCAAGTTCATTTTCAGAAGCTTCAAATGCAGCAACATCAATACCGCGCCATTCGGCTGTTGCGCCTGAAGATGAGAAAATAGGCGTACCATCGATCGATGCACCTGACGGTGTCGCAGATCTGCTGCGCATTCGTACAGCATTCTTCTTCATCTGCTCGAATTACATAGCCCCTCACCTCAGTGAAATACTGAAGAAGTCTTTGAAATCTTCAGCCTCACCCGTTGACTTCACTCCCTTGGACAGCCACCTCGCATATTTAACGAAATTACGACAAGACGCTATGGCGGCCAGGTCAATGGGTGATTATTCGAGAAAGCGAGCAATGGTCGGAGATGATGAAGAGATAGAGACACGCGCAGAAAAGAAGCGCAAACAAGACGAGGAGGATAGGAGGAGGAAGGCTGGTGAGAGTCGAGGTGTCAAGAACTTAAAGAAAGTTAACACTAGTGGCATGAAGAAGATGAGTGATTTTTTCAAAAAGAAATGATTGTACTTATTCTCAAGGAAATTTAGCGTTAGAGCGGGATTTGGGTTGGGTGTTAGGTAAGATCGATCCGGATTGGCACATCCTAGATACCATCATGTAGAACATTGCAGCGAATGATTTGAATAATTTATCGTACGCCTCGTGCTCTTCCTCGTGGGATACCTCGTCCAATACCTGAACCACCTCTGCCAGTGCCAGTGCTTGAACCTGTCGAACCTCCACGACCATATCCTGATGAGCTAACACTTCCAGTTCTTGACAAACCTGCTCTAGGTCTGCCTCTCCCTCCACTACTACCACGAGTTGTTGTGCCAGCTTGTCTTTGCCGTTCTTCGTCCTCCGCTCTTTGCCTCGCAGCTTCTCTTCTTCGCTCCTCCTCCGCGGCTCGGCGTTCAGCAGCTTGAGCTTTCAATACTTGCTCATTCTCCATATCTGCAATGTCCTGACTTGCGCCTCGCCAATTTGGATTTAAGATCAAATTTTGGTTGTGTTCCGTCTGCGATAGTATGCGAATCCATGTGTTAAGCAGCGTTGAAGCTGATGTGACCGTTTGTGAAACTGTCTGAAATGATTCTTAGCTAAAACGCAGTATCTAACGAAGACACAAATTCTTACATCCATATTTCCTTTGGCAAGATCTAGACTGCCCAGTACTCCTTCTATCAGTTCATTGATATTACGCACTCCTTCTAATTCCTTTTGTAATGCCGCTTCCCGTGCTGTTTCAGCGTCATATTTTGACCCCCCACTTCTATGCGCCGGCCCACTGCTCTCTGCACTTTTGTTTAGAGCCCTTAATTTCGACTTTGAAGGTCTGGAGGGGGATGCAAAGAGATCCTCATTGTCTGAGTCTGATAGGTCTAGCTTGCCAATATCTGGGGTAGCCATGGTGCAAGATGCAAGTTCAAGGGTTGGGTCGAAGGTCAAGGCCAAGGTCTTTGTCAGTGGGTTGATAAGGTAAATTTAAGTTAAAGCCTTCCTAGAATTTCTTGAAACAACCCAAATAATAGGCTTTAACGCGTAAAGTCACGTAAATTCACGTCTAATACAGTCCAACATGGTCCAACATAAGGTGTCAATCGTCAATCTCCCATAAATCGTCCGAGCGTTTTGATACTAATGAAAGCCTAAGGAAAACAACATGGCTGGGAATCTTTCTTCCGACCTCCTGCTTTTTAGACCATGACAACAAACAACACAAAATATCACAATCCCTTCCATCTTATTCTTGTCTAAAAACCCCTCCTTTATGCAACTTTGCCATTTATACAAGACTAGTTTGGTTCCTTTGCTTAGCATTTCAGCGTCATCGCCTTGAACCCGCAAAATTCACACTTTTTTGGTACCACATCAACAGCAATAGCTAACCTTACCACCATAACTACCACCATAACTACAGTATCAACAGTTAATTATTGACATTGTTGACTTTACCGATCTATATGTATACAGCTACTTGGGTTTGATTCACCTTTTATAAACTATCACCTTTTATGACGGCTGAATATTCATCTTGAAATTCTATCCACCGATCCGATCTTTTGGGAGCAGGTTTTCACAACAAACCATTCGGCCGGACAACCATCCAAAGCTTCGAGGTTTTCTTTTTTAAACAAACATGGCTACCTCTACTTTGCGACCAAGTACCCCTCCACCTTCAAACACCCTCAAAACTCCATCAACACCACGTTTTGGATATGATGATGATTACGAACCTTATTCGCCCAGGAAGTCAAGTCGAGTAGCTTCGAGAGCAATTCGGAACGCGGTAACTCCACCACCTCCAGCTATCAAACATAATATTCGCAACAATCTTTCTACTCCACAATCAACACCTCGAGCCGCCAGAAGGGTCATATTTTCCGGTACACCACAACATATTCACTCGTCGGCACCTAAATCTCCTCAAACTGCGACGAAACGACGCGCACCTAGATCGACTACGACAATTGAAGGGCGACAAGTTTCTGGCGCATTGAATCTCGACAACACAACCTCCGCAGCCACAGCTCTCGGTCTCACTCCCAAGAGTAAAAAACGAGAGCAAAAGATGGACCACCATCAGCGACCTGGCACAATGGTTCGTGGCGACGGCATGCTACCAACACCTTCTAAGACCCCACGTCATCCCAAGCAAACGGAGGAGTTAAAACAAGGAATTAACGCAGTTTCTCGTACCTTGTTTACCTCGATCCATGCTGATAATTCCGCGGATGCCATGCCAAAATCAAAGAAGAGCCGCAAGAGATTCGATAACTATGGCCTTAGTAGCTCATCTGGAGATGAACCGATTGCTATCTTCACCGATTCCGAGGACCGCATTCCAGAGGTCGACAGCCATTCCGATAATCCTTTCTTTAGTAGTAGCCCTCCACATAATACCAGAGGCAGAAGCAGAAAGCCCAAGTTGATTCACGTTCCAGGAGAGGAAGACCAAACTATGGAGCAGCTTATGGGTCGTGAGGATGGGCATGTTGCAAACTTGTAAGTTGCATATTATCCCGATCTAGAGACTAATTTTGCTAACTATTACTGCTGCAGCCGTGGTAAACTAATCTTCAAAAAGAATCTGAATGCATCGGCAAGTCATAGTCCAACTCGAAGCGGGGGTCGTGCTGAAGTCATGGTTCTCGACCAAAGTTTCACTAGCGAGTCTATTGGACCAGTCACACGTTCATGCAGACGCCAGCTGTTCACCAAGAATCGCCAAACTCCCGTCATTTCACAAGTCCAAGTCACTGAAGACGAAGAGGAGGCTTTGACTGATATCGAGGAAAAGTTTGACACCGATGCGACAGACACGGATGCTGAGCTACGCACCCCATTCGAAATTCAAGGTCTTATGACTCCGGATGCGCCAAGATTTGGACCAACCTCATCACCAACTATCAAAAGAGCTACACGCGCTACAAAGGGACATGACGTTGTAGAATCGCCAGTAACTCCTCCGCGTCGTGGTCGATCTCAGGTTACTAATCCATTCAAGTCATCCGGGAGTGACAACAACTTTGAGCGCGCAGCGAGAAAGCGTGATGGAGAAGCCGTTGCAAGACCTACCGAGGAAGTGAAGAGAGCACGCAACTAGGATCGTTCATTAAGATTCTTGGCATGCGCTTCTTATTTGTTCTATGGTCATTGGAAAGAGGATTGAATGCATCTTGGTGAACGCGTTGGACGGGCGGGGCGGGAGTTTTGGCAGAGCTTTTTGAGTCACCTGCTTAAGAGCTTCCTTTGACTGCAGAGCTTTGCAGTGTTTATTTCTTTTAATCACCTACTTGAAGCATTTTACTTTTTTAACGGTCGTCACTGCATGATTTGATAGGCTCTTCGAGGCCATTGCACATGGCAGAATTTTGGACCCCTTCTTGCGCACCTTTTTTTGTAAAATACCAGGAAATGGCGTTTTCAGTTCTCGGGCATAGCGAGATTTGGGTCTACTACTGTACCTTATGAAATTGAATGATCAAGAATATTAAAAATCTACGTATTATCTTGATATTTTGAATGGATGTGACATGATGTGATGTGATGTGATTGCCATTTATGCCATGCAAATGATGCCATAGATTAGTGTCAAACTCAAAGGTTGTGTATTCCGGAAACTTAAATCCCTGCTTAAAAAGATTATCGATAAATATCCCCCGCACATCCCACCAAAACCTCAATTTACTTGTCTAGACACAGCTCTTTGGATACAACACCTTTTCAAGCTACCACACTCAAGATGCATATTCTCGTAAGTTTAAATTATAATTCTATTGATGATCCCTATTTGAATTAACCATCCACAAAAGGTAGTAAATGACGATGGACCTCCCTCGAATAAATCCTCTCCCTATGTCCATTCCCTCGTTCAAACTCTCCAAGCTGCCGGTCACACTGTTTCTGTCGTTCTTCCCCATACACAACGCTCATGGATTGGTAAAGCGCACATGGTTGGTCAGACCGTCAAGCCCACCTATTTCCGACCTGGAACCCTTCATGAAGATAACGGTACAACACATGCTCGCCCCTCCAGCGACAATATAGAAGAATGGGTATTAGTAGATGGCACACCAGCATCATGCGTACAAATTGGTCTATATCATTATTTCCAAGATAGGGGACCAGTGGATTTAGTGGTTAGTGGACCGAATTATGGGAGAAATAGCACGGCTGTTTTCAGTCTGAGTAGTGGGACGATTGGGGGGGCGATGGAGGCGGCGGTTTGTAAGAGGAAGGCTATCGCGTTGAGTTATGCCTTTTTTACGAGGAATCATGATCCAGAAATTATTGGCGGTGCGAGTAGGATTGGTGTGAAGATTATTGAGTATTTGTATAATAATTGGGGTGAGGGAGTGGATTTATATACGGTTAATGTTCCGTTGGTGGAAGGAGTAGAGGATAGGAAAGTTTTGTGGACCAATATGTTGCAGAATTATTGGGGTCAAGGAAGTTGTTTCGAGGAGGTCGATGGAAAGGATGAGGATGCTGATGAAGAAGAAGAGAAGATTAGAGAAAAGGAAGGTCAGCAAGGTGAGGGAGAGGAGAAAAAGGTTGCTGGGCACACACATAAGCATTTCAAGTGGGCGCCAAGGTTTACAGATGTCTACAACAGTGTGGAGGAAGCTGGCCCTGGTAATGATGGTTGGGCTGTTAAGGAGGGTTATACAAGGTATGTTCTACTCCAGATCAATCACTCCCCAGAGACTAACATCAATATAGCGTCACACCATTAAAAGCAAATTTTATGCATGCTAGTGCGCCGACACAGGGAGAGTTGAAGTTGTGAGTTATTAAATAGAGCATTAGATATTGTTAGACCAATACAAGTTCCTTCCCACCCTTTTTAACCACATTTACCTCGTAGAACACCTCTGACCAGTCCTTTGGCCAGACCATCTTCAGATCCAGTACCATCAATATCAAATCTTTCACCTAAAGAGCAAACCAATTCAGCGCAGCCCTATTTATACGCCTACATCGACTACGAGGATTCTTACGTCCAACCACTAATCATTTCGGCTCTGAAACAGTTCCCTCAATCTTCATATACACTTATCTCCTCTCCATCCGATCTACCAACACCGGAATCACCATATCTTCATGTCTCATCCTATGAGACGATCCCCTTTGATGAAATCGCATCAAAACCCACAACCTCCTTGACAAACGCCTATGTCATCCGGAAAGCCCTCATTCGTAAGCACTATTTGAGTGAAACATCTCACATATGGTGTGTTAAGAACCCAGAATCTATTCTCAAAACGAACATCAAACGTGCAGAACATTTTGAGGTTGATTATGCCGAGTTCTTGGATGATGCTATTGTAGAGTGTTGGGATTTAAAGGAGAGCTTTGCAAGAAATGAAAAGGTTGATGAGGATGTTGGTAAAGCCGAAGACAGAGAATGGTGGATTCTAAAACCAGGGATGAGTGATAGAGGACAAGGTATTCGGTTATTTTCATCTTATGAAGAGCTTGTTGCTATTTTCGAAGGTTGGGAAGAAGATGCACCAGATTCGGATGAAGAGGATGAAGAAACCCAGAAAGACGAAGATGAAGAAGGCAAAGACTACATTCAAACATCGCATCTCCGCCATTTTCTCGCACAACCATATATCCATCCACCACTTCTCCTCTCTCCAGAATCCGATACTGTTGCACCTACAAACACCAAATTCCACATCAGGACCTACGTTTTAGCTTCCGGCGCTTTAGATATCTACGTCTACAGACCCATGCTTGCACTCTTCGCCAGTTCTGCTTACATTCCTCCTTGGGATTCCTCAACCTCCTCATCTGGAGCCATAGACCTTAACCCTCATCTAACAAATACCTGCATCCAAACGACAGAATCCAAGAAAAACGCCGTTCATCTACTTTCATCTCTCCCATTCCCCGCTTCCCTCCACCAGAAAATCCAAGATCAAATTTTCAAATTAACGAGCGAGATTTTTGTGGCGGCGGCTAAGGAAATGAGTATTCATTTTCAACCATTGCCAAATGCGTTTGAGACGTTTGGATTGGATTTTTTGGTTGATGAGCAGGGAGATACTTGGTTGTTGGAGGTTAATGCGTTTCCGGATTTTGCGCAGAGTGGGGTTGAGTGTAAGGGTGTGGTGGAGGGGTTTTGGAGGGAGGTTGTTGGGTTGATGGTTAAGGGGTTCTTTGGTGTGAAGGGGAGTGAGGGGTGTTTAGAGGAGGGCAATTTAGTGAGGGTTGGGGGTGTGGATTTGGGAAGAAGATGAAATAGTGGGAGGGCTAGAAAAGTATTGACTATGTAGCTGTAGAAATCTTGTATAAAATCTCATGTCATGGATCATAAATGAGAATAATTATGTTCCATGTAATCTTAACATGAAGCGGACAAAAGGTAATTCCTGCGTCAACTCACACGCACTGAAAGGCATCATCTTTAGAACAGTCAATCATACGCATATTGACGCAATCAAAAACCACTACATAATTATCAAACCGCCCCATTGATCACATCCTACAGAGCACCTCCCACTCATACACTTCATTTCCCTTATTTCCATTTTATATTTCATACCTCCTTCCATCCCCTCCCCATCACGTCACATCACATCACATCACATCACACCAGCTAATCAATCTAAACCTCAAGAATTCCCATCTCCTTCTTTATTCATTAATATATATATAACCTTACCTGTGTATATAATCATAAGCCATGTATACTATTTGATTAAATCCCATGAAAACAGATAAAAATTATTCTGAATAATTAAGTAAATTTGAGTAGATAAGTTAGTAACTTAGTGAGCTTGATAATAGATTGGATATATCAATATCAATGTTATTATTCTTGTAATCTTATAATTAGATTGTGTATAGAGTGTAGTAATTTCACATTGATAGGTTTTCATAATGACCGCCAGGTAAGATTGCAACTTCACAGAATTAGATCAGTGTTATAAATCCTCGATTTTTCCCTTGTCTTCTGGTGTATATCAACTTATCAAGTAACTTTACGAGCCATAATGTCTCTTCATTTGCCCTTCTATGTTACAAATATCCAACCTCTCAAGATCCTCAATTGCAAGTTGAAAGTAATCTTAGAAAACCGCTTGCTCGAGGAACTACATATCATATTCTATAAAATCTTCCCTATAGATTCTACTCAGCGCACTTTACGTTCTCATTACTCGAATATTTCCCAGTAAAGCTAAATCAGGAAATTTAATCAAGAAGAATTAGATTAATAATCACAGTATAATTAATTACGCAGTAATTCTGGATCTCGCTTCGCCCCCTATTTTTAACCACTCCTGTGATAATTAAGATAATTATAATTAAGTTATACATTTTCATAAATCATCGCTTTCGATCATATTTATGCTTTTAGAAGGATGTGCATTCAAACTCTGTACACTTCTTGATACTGAGGGAGGAAGTTTTCAGAAATAGTTCTCTATGTGACTTACCACAGCACTAGTCCACGGAATGAGAGATATTAGAAATATTTATAGCTATCCAGTGGATCCAGACTCAGCTCAGTTTAGCTTAGTCTAGCTAGAACTTAGCAGAGCTTATAATATTTATATGGAGAAAGAGCAAAAGTTAAAAAAAGAAACGAGTGGAAGGAATAAGCTCTATTTAAGATTTACATACTTGTATTTATTCTGAATACTTGGTATTCGAGTATATATAGACTTGCTATTAATATTAAGCTTAAACTTAGACTTAAGGTCAGAGTTTTGTAGATAGTAGCATCGATGTAGACATACTTCGAATCTACCACCCAGCTCTCCACTTTCGGCGCCGGAGAGGAGTGATTTCTAGTTAGTTATATCATATTAGGTACTCCTTCTGAAAAAGCCTTGCCTGATTGCTTAGGTAGTTAATCGTAATCTTATATTGATAATGATGGTGTAGTTTTTATTGGATAAGGTTACTCATTGAATATCACCAGACTACTATATAGGAATATAGCTGAAGATCGACTCTCAAGAGCTGAAAAATAGTTAAGTATAAAGATATGGGATGAATTTGGTCCGAGGGCCATGTGTGTACTCAATAGATCAGAACAATTAAATATTTTCAATTATATTAACAATTTGAAATTAATAAATGTGGTTGAGGAAAAGCTGCAATTTGAACCCGCGATATCTCAATCACCTTTAGCCCTAGTAGATGTTATTTCATTTTCTCAAATCATGCTCCCTCCCCTCCGATTTCCGGGTCCAGATCATGTTTCAATTTCAATTTCATTCTTCCGTAGATCCTCATCCATCATCAAATCATACTATTTACTTCATTCATTTTCTCCCACCTACAAACCTCTTTGATATCTCATGGAGCACTCAATCCCACTTCTCCATCAACTTATTCTCCATGACGCCATTCGGGAAATCTTTCACACCGAGATGTGTCGTATGAGCCCAAGGTTTCATCGCATTTTCCTGTTGAATAGTATGCGAGAAACATTTACCTATTCACACCATCACATTAGCAACAGTTTTCATAAGGTTAAGTCTTCTCTTAAACCAATCTATCCCCTCCTCCTTAATACTCATCCCCTCACCCGAAAACAAAACAAAACAAAACAAGAAATGAAAAGAAACAAAAAAAAAGGACATACTCCACCCCAATCTCGGCCACTCCTTCACCACATTCTCAATAGTCCCCTCACCCACCAACTCCGGATTCAACCCCACATTATCAAAAACCGTCGCCAACTGCACTAAAGCCCCAATCCTAGTCTGGGTACCCACCTCCCCCAAATCCTGATGTCTAATAATCCCCTCCACAACCACTTCCCTCTGTTCCCTCACCACCCCCGCATCGCTCAAAACCTTTTCTGCAATAAATCCCCCATGAAACTCAAAACTCATCAAAGTCTCCTGCAAATATTTGGGTATGGTTCCAATATCATGCAAAAGCGCTGTAAGCGCATAGCTTTCGAGGAATTTACTTGACGGATTGATAGGGGTCCAGGAGGGGAATGCATGGGCGAGGATGGCGACGCCGTAGTGGTAGACTCGCATGGAGTGGTGGTAGGTTTCTTTGGGTAGTTCTTGAGAGGCGTAGTCTTGAATGGTTTTTACGGTTGGAGAGCTTGCGAATGGGAGGTCGGTTATTTTAAGGGTTGGAGCGGGAGTTTGCGCTGAGGAGGAGGTTTGGATTAGTTGGGAGAGGGAGGCAGGGACGGCTGTCCAGCCGTAGGATTCGATTGCTTGTTGGCGTTCGTAGGTCATGATTTGTTTGTTTGTATGTTTGTTTGTGTGTGTGTATGTATAATTAAGGGCTCGTTGATTGAAGAGATATTAAAAAATAAAGAAGCGAAACTTACCCCTCTTATACAAAAGGAATATCAAGAATGAGGGGCAATGTTCTAGAAACCAGCTGTAGGAATGCTGTATTATGTAAACCAACCTCATTCACCACGGGATATTCAACAGCCTCTACTCGAGTAACCCGAAAAGCTTACAAACAGCCCCTACCACGCCCTTTCATAGACACATAACATATACACGAAGTATTAGTTACCTAACTATTTAAAAAAAGACTCATTCGCACGCCCTTTGATAAACACCACGGTACTAATACAGAATATCAAAAGCCCATTACCGGTACCCGCTACAAAGTAAAGTCTCAAGCTACCCCACATCCCATCACCCGTCATTACATCATCTCACCATCCACAAATCCCGAATCCCCTGTTTATTTTCCGGTGATATATAAATCCCCGACTTCCCCGATCTCCGATCCGCGATCTAATTAATTCCCTACATACGTACATACGTCGTATACGAGTGTATTAATGACTATACTACCACAATACGAGATGTTCTACATCGTAGTTCCGCGGGATCTGAAAAATCGGCATTCGGAGAACAGAGATTTCAATAATGATTTGATTGATTGACAATTGAGTTTTTAAGATTAGAAGTCTATTGTTACGAGGGTTGCCGTCTAGATCACGTGGAAGTGCTCTAGGCTCTCGAGGTGGTTTATAACTAGGCGTCAAGCAGGGACTTTAGGTAATGACAATAATATGATGCAATTCGTAACTAATAGTAGAGTATACTAAATGATTGATCTTGAGCACGAAGCTTTATACAAAGGAAATCCATCTTGATTATATAGACCTTCATGCCTATGGCTAGTTAGGAATCGTCGTTCCTGGGAGCGAGCGTTCCTGGTTGTTCCTAGGAACGGTCGTTCCTCACCGTTCCATCACGTGTTCCGAGGTCATGTGACGTAATAGTCGTAGCGGACGTAACATCTATTTAAATTTAATAAAAGTATTGAATATAGTATATATATATTTATTCATTGTAATTGTTATAAACTGTTGAAAATACCAAGTTTGGTTATTTTTTGAAATCTGCAATTAGTGATTAAAAGATTAATAGTTTCAAAGAGATTATATATTTATATTCTCGCTACAAAGATATGGCTGACTTAGCAGAGTCATGTGACACAACATGAACGGCATAAGGATAGGGACGGTCACGGTCCTAAGGACTTCAGGGTACAGGAGCGTACGAGTCCTGTAACCTCTAGCTACATAATCGATTGAACTTCCTTAGTATTTAGAGCTTGGTGCTCAAGAATAATCATTGTGTCTACACTGATCTTTTACTTACATAGTTACGAGAATTGTAACAACTATCTTCGATACTGAATCCTTACTTGAAGTTTAGTCTAAATCACCTCGACAGATTTGGGATCTCTAGAGACTTACACGCAGCCCTAGGGGCAACCTATCATAACAGTTGTATAGTTACAAAATCTACAATAGCTACTTAGTTCCATTCATTTCCCCACTCCAAATTACTTTCAGAATAAACCGTCCGACGGATCTCTAGACACATCCAGGTGACCCTAAAGGCAACCTTACCGTAACAAATGTTTACAAAAGTAGATTGGGGTATACTATACAATCACTGTCTAAATTTCCAAAGGCTTGCAAGCTGCTTTGTTTTATAACATCTTTTCCTTTACTTTCTATGAATTTGTTTACTTTTACAGCCTCAGAATACATAACCAATTGTTAGAATCACATAACAAAGAATCGGTTATAATGGAATAGTACCTAGTCAAAAGGACCAAAACTTTTCATTACTTTCTAAAATCTATTTTAGAACCCTTATTTGTGGATGAAAACTCTTCATATTAGCGTAGGGTTCGGCCCCTTTTCGGCTAGCCGAGGTCCGCACATCGGAACAGAGGTTACATCATCTCGGATTTGGGTGTAGATGAATAGGAGGGTGAGACACCCCGAAGTGACGAAGAGGCCAATAATGTGGCCGCTGTTCCAGGGGTAAGTGGAGCCGCCCAATTGCAGAGGAAGGAGGAGGCAGATTGTGGCGGGGATGAGGAGGGAGGTGCCGAGGAAATCGAGTTTTAAGATGCTTTGTTTGAGGATTAGGGAGGAGGGGTTATTGAGGCGGTTGATGTGAAGGATGAGAGATATTACAGCGATGCAGAAGCCTCCGATGGGGAACTACGGGGAGGAAAGGGAAGTTAGCTGGTGTTTGTTGAGGTTCTGGAACTTGGGGGATGAGGTATTGATATCCTCACTTGACATAGAAGCACCAGCGCCAGGAAAGTTTATCGTTGTTCGATAAAGTAGGTGGTTTTATAGATGATCCTTTTGTAAATGGGTGACTTACGTAAAGACGCCGCCGGTTAATGGTCCGGCGACTGATGCTATTCCCCACATGCTACTGATGATACCAATGACCAGCGGCCTCTTGGGCAGCGGTACTTCTAAATTCAGTTCTGCATGCCTTGGAGAAAGCACTAGTATGATTGGGGAGTTGAAGCAAGCTAGAACTTACAACTATACACAACAACAATAATTGAACCGATAAACAGACCTCACCACGCCCGCTCCAGCAATGGCTCGGTCAACTATCAGGATATTGCTGCTGGTTGCCGTAGCGCAGATTAGGGAGATGTCTGTTGATCTATTAGTACGTGGAACTGATAACGCAGATGCTGAATACTTACCCAAACTCGAAGATGGTAATGGCATTCAAGAACGTATATTTGATCTAGCAACTTGTTAGCCAACAACCGTTTCTTTGTATTGGAACCGCAGAGCGCATATTGAACACAGAGTATATCCTTCCAAAACTAGGCTGCAAAGCAGCTTTCGTAAGTAAGTAACTCGATCCATACCTACAGGCGTCAGCAATCACTCTTATAAACCTCAAAGACACCAATCAATTGTCTAACACACAACTTCAACAAAATCACCAACCAATGTCCCCCGTACTCCGAAAATGATCCGTGATCTTCGGAATAGCAGTAGAAATAATCTTCTGATCCAGCGCCACCAAAAACACAGCCAAACGCAGCGCAGTATAGTAGTGATTAGTTTGAGGCCCCCGGGGTACTGCGGCTCGCTACTTACGCTGGTTTTCGTTCTTCGACTGCTGAGGTAGATTCTTTGGGGTTCATGCTCACAGCGTGTTCTTTTTGGGAGAACGAGTGTCGCGCCTCAGGTGTGTCTATCGTCTCTCCGCCTGCCGAAGCGATAGAAGTGATAGCAACATTCGCAGCCCCGTCTGAGGTTTTCACATCGCCCATTTCCATATCTTGCATGACTGCTCTAGGCGTTTTTATTGTACAGCCAAGGCTAGTAGAGACGAATAATCATATCTGAGGCCTCCTTGTACTAACACGTACTTCTACCGCCACACTATCTAGCAATTCCTCATAGCAATATGTTTTAACACATTCTCACGGATTTATCACGCACAGAAGCAACCGACATCTCAGTTCACAGAATCCCCTCTAACTCATTCCCTCTTTATCCTTTGTTATCTAGAGCGTATAATAAGCTTGACATTTATCACATGAGCGAGCCTCCACCAGTAGACCTTACACCCATAGCAGGCAGCACATAATAGGGAACTGTATCGTATGTCGTATCGTGAAATCATAAAGCGAGTCATGCCATTTTTGTGTGAATGTAATCTGTTGACCTCCTGGGATCTTGGCAGCATATGCATATATATTGCATGATGCAAGGAGCAAACAAAACTCAACTTTTAATTCATTCTTTCCTTTTTGGTATACTGTTTGTTTGCTTTCAATATTTTGATTTCAAAGCACTTTAATTCCGAAGGCCGAATACCTAAGCCTATTCCTTCATTTTTTGAATATATACTCGCAGCTTAACTGCTTAGCTAGATAATCAATCAATTCAATCTGATGCTCTTTCTGGTCTCAATAAACCCAATATAATCCCTAGGTTGAATGTCTAGATTACTTACAGGGTACCCTTGTCGTTTGCCCTACTCTCTGCCTATACTGGTCGGTTTCGCGAGATATTCCTGTTCCGAATGGGTTGGATGGATTTTATATATATATATATTGATGATTATGTCAGTATTATCACTGTATCAATTTCCTGAACTCGTTGTTGAAGCAGTATCTTATATCTTATTGCTAATAGTTTATACTCTATAGAGAACTAATCTATTTATACATTTCAAGGTACGCAAGCTAGCGTCAATGTGATACAGCTGATGAGACAACTTTCTTTTCTGATACTGGATCTTTGCTGGCCGGTAGATGGTGACAAAACCTTCCGTATACTGATCACCAGTATCATTGAAGTCTAAAATACTACTCTGTCCTATCAATCTATTACCAGAAGCTCGAAAAGCAAAATTCAAACCACAGATGAGAATGCAAAAGAAGAATGAACTACCTATACAAAACCCATCTAAAAACGGTATATTTTAATGTATCCCGGATGCTATTATCCAGAAAATATGGAGTTGAGAAAATAAAGCCCCTCCCAGCCCTACAAGGCTACAATATCTTTTCTACGCTAACCCGTTATTAATTACTTAACTGTTGACCCAGGCATAGCCATTATTCGCACAGAATTTCAATATCGACGCTATATTACTTACAGATAGTAGCTCTATTCTACAAGATATACTCGGGTGGTATTTTGAATAATTATTCAAGAAAATATAAAAAACTATAATAATTTCATTAGACGCTTTTAAATATTCAAATAATACAAAACTTTAAAATATGATAAGTTGTTAGAAAATATATATAAAATATAAAAATAACTATGAAAAAATATAGTATCATTCTAGCTTACTGCACCACAATAACAAATCCATTCAACTCGACTGCATAAAATAAAACCGAAAATGAATATAATTAATTCATACTCTTTCTTGTTCATCTCATTCATCTCACATCATAACTAACACTAACGGTATCATCATTTTCTTACCCCTCTCCGCATAGCATACATAATGCATAACCACAACCTTATTTCCTTTCCCGACTGTACAAATTTCGTAGAAAACTCCGACTCCAACTCCAACTCCAACTCCAAATTCATGCTTTCCTTTCCATCGCCATAATATATGTGCAAGACAAACGAATAAAAAATCAAACTTCCACCCAATCCGATTCGAACTCCAGTCCGTTGCATAATAAGAAAGCATTACAACTCCAAGCTATGTAAATCCTCTTCAATTTTGGGAATAGGAATTGTTGGTTCTTGAAAATGTCCTTCATCATCAAAAGACTTGATATCATCCTCATCTAATGTGCTGATAAAAGCACGTCGAACGAAGCTGAGCCAAACTCTATTCTTATCTTTTCGATGATGCTTCTTTTTCTTGTGCTTTTCCCCTTTTTTCTTCTCTGTATCGATATCATGATCTTCGGTGTCTTCAGTGCTTTCGTTCTCAGATGTAGAAATTTGATTTTTATCATCGTCCCCCTTATCCTCATCTTCTTGAACTTCAGGTCTCTCAAAAATCTCTCCATCTTCAACATCATCTCCTTTTGCAGGTTTATACTTTCCAATCCTGTGAGCAAGCTTGAGATAACTCTTGACCGTCATATCTTTCAACTTATAAATAGGATCGGTGAAAGTATCATACTCGACTTGATAATGAAAGGCATGTGGATTCGGATCATCGTCTTTTGGAATCTTTCCGCCATGCTTACCATTACGCCACTTCTCCGTATCAATTCCATCATCAGATCCTTCTAACAATAATTCAAGATTGTTGATGTAAGTCAAATTGGCAAAATATTGAGTGTACCCGAGTAACGTTAAACTTTGCGGAGAATATGCCGGTCCAGGAGGTGCCTCTTTTGATGGAGGCGATGGAATGATGAATGAAGGGTTGGTTGGTGTCGGGTTCTTGAACTTATTTTTGTCTTTACCCTGCTTTTTCCTCCTTTTCTCAGCAGACACACCATCATCGGCCATATGAATAAAGTCCGTCGAATCTTCGTTGGCGTCGAAATTGAACTGTTCTTCTTCTTGATCGAGCCAATCAATTTGCTCATCAATTTCCACAGTTGAACCGGACCAAGTCGCCGAGTCTTTCAATCCTGTGATATTGTATTCGATCACGCGAAGAGTAGGGAAGTAATTAGGTACAATACTTGGTCCAACGTGTGTTACCGCAAATCTTTCACCCCATGGACCTCCAAACTTCTTCAGTTCTTTCTTTTTCTTGTCTTTCTTGTCCTTCTTGCCCTTCTTATTTTTCTTCTTATCCGAGCCATTGTTCAATTCCCGGTCGTCCGATCGTTCCTCATAAATATCCATCGAGATGGGTAGATGTTTCGGATTTGGTAAGCCAGACCAATCCTCTCGAAGATCTTGAAGGTAATCTCCAGCGGATAGGATTGTAAACTCATCATCCATTAGAGCGCGGGGAGGCGCAGTGGATTTACCTTCAAATGATAAAAGATCGATATCTTTAGTGTCATGTATCATGAAATGATCAATATTCATGTGCCCATATAAACCAGCGATAATAATATCCCGATACTGCTGAATCCACAAGGTATATTTTTGCCAACAACTTTCGTCCCAGAGCGATTTGCTGTCCGTTCGAGCAGGCGGTACATGTCCAGTAAGGATAACTTTCATCCCACGGTCGCGCATAAATTGTAGTTGAATTCGCAGCCATTCCATATGTTCATATCCGGGCTCGGAGCGTAATGCGCAACCATCTACCGCGGCATTGCGACTGAAAAAGTATAAAGTATTGAGACTGAAGACGGCCAATTTCTTAGGAATAACCTCGACATAATACCACCCTCCTCGCTGAAAACCGTGCCTCTGCTCTTCTGGTATGAGTTTACCCCATATGTCTGTATACGTATTCAACCATTTATTCGGACCGGAAAGTAAGATGTTATGTGGAAGGATATCATTGTTGCCAAATGTTGATATAACTGGAATCGATAACTCATCGCCATTTCCAAAAGTCTCCAGGAATTTATCTGCGATCTTTCTATTTGTGTCGAGGACTTCGCTTTGGACTCGAGGAATCTTTTCATCGCTATCATGTCGTGCACTATTCTGAATCAGCATTTCTCCTTGCACAAAGCCATATCATCATTGTATCGATTGGCTGTTCGCAAAGGTAAAACCAACCTGTCCCCTGTCCACACAACGAAGTCTACAGTATCCCTCACATTTTCCTTGATCCATTTGAAAGTCGCATCTATGAGTGTAGTAGGAGTATCGCAGTCGGTAGTTTCGGCGCCGTATGTGCCAGCGGTTCCTTTTCCTCTATGACAAGCATCGTCTTCGTCGGTGGAGGTAAATACTTTATAATGAGGATCTAGGTGTAAATCTGTAATAAATGAGCATCGTACAAGAGGCAATATAAGGATTTAACCCCACCTGTAATGTGCAGGAATCTGCCATGCAGATGTTTGGAGGCAACTTTCTGATGGTGTGTAGGATTCAGGTCCTCCAATGGCACTTGCAGGCTCGATTGGCTTGTACCGAGGGGTTTTGCAACGATAGGAGTGAAATTTTGAAGCAGACAAACTGCCATGCAAAATACGTCCAAACGCATTTTTGGAAACAAACTGGAAAAGAGAAGAGAAATAAAAAAGGGTATGTTTTTTTTAGGAAAAGTATGTCATTCTTATGGATGGGTATATAGGTTCTAGGAGAAGGATTTAAAATTCATAAAAAGTAAACAGGTTGGTTGTGAAGAATGAAATGATTAAATGATCCCGTTTCCTTGTTGTTTTTCTATGGTTAAAAAAGCTGACGTTGGTTGCTTCCCATATGGAAAGATTCGCGACCCAGATGGCGGGTAGGTTACCTGTGCGGTATAAAAAGCTTGGTTTCCCTCAAAAGAGAGAGGAATGAGATATTTCCGCTCAACGATAATAGGTGATGAAGTTGTGATGTGTTGTTTCGTTTCAAAATATGATGCTGATGATGAATGGTTGGATTGAATGTTTGTTTATATGTTGTGTTGATGAATAAGAAAAGCGCTCTGTGAATAATATATTCTGTATCGAGTATGTACAGTATTAGAAGGAATAGAAATGTATGGAAATGTTTCCCTCATTCCCCTCCATACTTCTTACTCACTTACAAGTAGCTCTCAAGGTGTTTTCCTATGTCTCACTCATCCAACGAATGTTCATCTTCCCCTCCAAAACGATTCATCCGACCAATCATCAGTACACGTGGATGAGTCTCGAGTCACTTTTGGTTTCGATCATCCTCTTTCTAAGATAGAAATCCCTTCAAAAGTATGATCAAGAGGATGAATATATGATGCTTATTTCAGCTCAGCACATTCATTACTCACGCGACACACCTTTTTCTTGTCAAAATGACGATATGCCTTGACTTTTGCAACCAACCGGTGGGAAAGTGCAGCAGCTGTGGTCTGATGAAATGTGTTTGAGAGTGACGCATACGAAAATATAAAAATACGTAAAGTGTTATTAGTGCAACATTTATTGCGCGAATTATGTTGTGACTCTAGTACCAGTACCTCTATTGTTGCTGACTTCTCTCCCTATCTCCTCCTCTCTAATTCTAGCCTTCACTCACCCCTTTTCCGTTACCGAGATCTAGAACTGTTCACTTATTGTACGTTGCAATGCTCTCTAACTAATATTGATATTTTTGGTGAAACTAATTTTGGAATACTTTTGTAGGACCTAAGATGCATGACACCAAGTTCTCCATGATTATTTTCGAACACTATGGACTTGTGGACCCTGATTTTCTGTCGCTAAGCTCATGGCATCATGGCATGGCGCCCGAACCACCGACCCATTTTCAAATATGTAATACGTTAACAAAACAGTCATACTTCTTTTTGGACATTTGTCAAATACCCCTATTTGAGAGATCTTGAAGTTTGAAAGAGATACAATTAAAGAATATCTGTACCATCATGGCGATTTATAGCAGCAAATAATCTGTGGCTATTTTACTGTGTTTTGATGCCTGGCTTGGTACACTTTTGAAGTGTACTCCCTATGATTAGACTCGGCATACATAGGCGGCGCGCACCGACCCATATATCTTAATTGGTATCCAACCAAATATCTTCAAAACAGCTGGGATTGATGCAACATCTTGGGGTCAATTACACCGACATTCATGAATAGAATTAACCAGCACTCTACATCAACAACTGATACATTGGCGTCGTGACGGAGTGGTTAACGTGATTGACTAGAAATCAATTCCTTTCGGGGGCGCATGTTCGAATCATGCCGACGTCGAGTCCTTCTTTTGCCTTTTGCCCAATTCTTTTGCAGGGTGGAAAGGGACATCAATTCCAGATGTTGCCCTTCAGTTGAAGTCGGCGAGAACGTACATAGCTTTAGAAGAAGGGACTTTTGTATACATGGAATTCGATTTTACGTGGGAAAGGCTTAGAGCACCAGATCTACCAACTACTCGTTAAAAGTTTTCACGTCTTCACGTCCAACGTCTCATCTACAAGTATAATCATGTATATTCATTATTATTAGGGACACCGCCAATATATATACAAAAGTGTGGGTATTAAGTCATGATTAAATACAAAAGAAGTCTCTACCTTCCAAACTTCTTCAACTCTAGATATCTTAACGGCGGGAACACAACAGCCGTAAAGCCAACGGCGAGCCAGTCCCCAATATCACCACCATATTCGCCACCAATCATTAAAGCAATGGGACCCGTGTACCAGATTTGGTACATGCCCACGACTGCCCCAGCAAATCCAATAAGGAATGATAATAGGGCCGCGAGCCCAATAGGTAACTTGCTTCTGTCGTCATAAATAGACCAGTCGAACGATTTGCCCGCTAGTTTGTGGAAGATGAAATATTCCTCGAGACTGATGGTAATCCAAGGGCAAATCCAATATGCCATCATTGGGAGGAAGTTTTCGAAGACGGTATAGAGCTTGTTGCGTCCGCAAACAGAGAGGACGAGCTACGGTGCTTGAATTAGTATCATGGAAAGAGGAGATGGAATGGGAGATTAAGCTTACCTCAACTGCTGTGATGAGAACACACCAGAACCAACGGGGGACTTTGTTTGCCCAGCGTCCAAGAACCTGTATGGTCAACGCCGCACTATAGCTACAAGGTGCATTGTTGGTGATGGAGCCGAGGGCAAGAATGACCACGCAAAAGCCGCCGAACCCCCCAAGACCGTTGAAACATTCGTAAATTAGAGCACCGGATGAGACATTGTAGGCATCATTCCATGCTGGGATATTTGGAACACCAGTAGCAATACCGACACCCACAATGTTGGCGAAGATTACAGAGACCCAGACGCCAGACCACGTGGATGCAAATGTTATCCATTTAGGGTAATCCTTGGGATAGTAAACATAGAAGTCGGCACTGATGGCAGTGAATCCAATGATACTAGCAAAGATCAAGGCAAAGAAAGAAGCGCGGTTTGCGTTGATGGTTCCTGAATCCCCGACCGAAACTGCGCTGGTATCGAAGTTTTTGCCAGCCGAGCCAATGAGTACGAACATGACAATCGCTTGTGGAATATATCCGAATCTGTTTATTTATAAGCTTCTTGAACATTATTAAGGTGGCCGCCCGTGGCTCTGCTTACCTCTCGAGTTTGTTCACATATTCGATGCCAAAAGTAGCGATTAAGCCAATGCAAAGTGCGGCAATGACGCATCCAACAGCCAAACTCAATTTCCCTCCATTGACTGCTGTGATCATCTGGCCAGTAATGATACACCCAATGGTACCAAAACCAACTTGTTGAACAACATTACAACAGCATGCAATTTTCGATGGCCAATAACCCATGAAATATCGTCCAATAATCTGCAAAGGAGAAGGGGTCAGTTCCTGTCCAGACAACGATATGTGGAAGAAAGAATACCTGAGTTCTGTTACCACTTTCCGGCCCGTACGTCGCCATGTACGCAATCGAAGCCGAGGCGAGCGCATTGGCAAAAATAACAATACAGACGCAATCCACCCACCCGAGTCCGTAAACTAACGGGCCGAGAAGCCCAACAATAATATTCATAGCTTGCAAATTAATGCTGAACCATAGCGAGAACATGTGGAAATAGTCATGAAGAGGCCGAGCCACATTTCTCTCGTCGTCCGCTACACGGGTGATACCGCGAGCTTCCACTCCCCAGAGTTTCTCCAATTTGAGACTCCAGGAGCTCAAACCTCCTTCAGAGTCTGGGAGTCGAACACTATCGTTTTTGTCGTCGATAGTGGATTTGCCATCGCGGTCGGTGGAGTTGTCAATGGCAGTATGGACTGGTGCTCCCTTTTCGATATCATACTGTGCAGTAGACCCCATGATGAAAAAGCACAACGCGCAAAGACAAAAAGCAACAAAGAGGAAAAAATCGTTGGGGACAAGAGGGTGAAAACACGGTATGATAAGTTGCCATATCACTGGAATCGAGCTTATTTCCTTTCGTCGATACTCCGGTGGTTCGGCGAACCAACCCAAAAGGTTTGCAGAGCTTCCCACGTTAACTCGAGAGTGGACTGCTCTCTAGAGCTTGCATTGCATAAATCGATGGGGACAAAAACCAATCTTGCATCCCGATTAGACCATACTTGGGTACTTGCCGAACGGGAAACTCGCTTGTAGAAAATTAATATTTACCCACAGTGCGGCTTATGGGGCCGATTCCATGAAATTTTTCAAGGGTTTTTGCAAGGGTTCCGATGGGCTAGACCCAGAATATGGTCAGTGGCGAAGAGATAACTAACAGCTGATTTTAACCCGTATAAATCTTTTGTATGATTTCAAAAAGTGGATTTGCAGAGCCCTCTACAATTTTAATTGCGGTCTGGCTATCTAGTTGAGACGTTTTGACAGACGAACGCAATTTAAACCCTAACCCTTCGCAAACCAGGTGGGTTTTTCATGCCGCTGCCAAAAGCACAGACTTGTTTCTGTGGAGTGGATGATCTTGTCCGTTTGGAAGTATTGTCGCGAAAAGTCGATTGGAGAATGAGGAGGATACACAGAGCACAGAATCGGTCTGTGTGTGACGTCAATATCAAGTGGATAGATAAAATAACGTCTAATTGATATCAGAAGCAGTTTTTCATTTGTATGTACATACTTTGTGCTGCTAGAAGTATGTAGACTCGTCCACTGGAGAAAGTAGGTTGGTTACCTTCTTGATTTTTACCCATCTTCTGGTACGTGCATAGAGTTGTATTTTCTGACCGCATGTCGCACGAGTACCGTACCTTACTCCATAGATGACGAAATTCCGCATACGAATTTATTATCTACTATCGTAAGATTATGTAGCACGTTGCCATCTCATCCATTTATTTAACTTACAAAATTACGTATTATTAACTCACGGGAGCTAGAATATACATGGTCTTTCTAAGAACCTCCCACATCGAGGTATATCCGGCCCTCGGAACAATACTGATTCAACACAACTCTTCCGTGACAGTAAATAGCTACAAATCCCATACCCCGAGAAAACATATCCATCCTTACAACCGTGTTAAACACGGACAAGCAAATGCTGAAACCGAGTCTAATCTCTTCATTTCTCAGCTCCAACACACTCTCAATCCTCCGCGCGATCCATCCTCACCTGAATCATCAATTTCCATGTATATCCCAATAGGTTTCCTAATTTACCTAAACTGGTATACCGGAAAAATTTCTCCCGCAATGATCATTGCCAAATTCCCGCATCAGTGTCCTTACTTAACATTTTTCGGATATGATTTATTCATTGGGGTAAAGGGGCCCACGCAATGATATTAGAGTTAGACATCGACTAAATAATAGGCGAGACCCGTACTACAGTAATAGTCTTTTTGTATATCCGATGAAGCATACAGAGACTATAGACTGAAAAAAAAAAGCTCGATTCCCTTTCAACAACCTCCTTCCATCCCTACCTCCTACAACTCCCTACTTCTCAATAACCAAAACACCATAACCAGGAACCTCCTCATAACTGACCAACTCCCTCAAACTCGCACCACCCTCCCCCTCCCCCCTTAAATACCTCTCCGGCACGCTCGTAACCCCCCACTCCATCCTCCCCCTCAAACCCGCCTCCCTAGCCGCCTCCTCATAAACCTCCCTCCTCAAATAAAAACATTCAAAATCCAAATCCCCCACCGGCGTCCCCCCATGAACATGAAAAAGAATCCCCCCGGGTAAATCCCTCACATACCTATAAACCAAAAACCCACTCCCGCCCAAACTCCCCGGTCTCACTTTCGCCTCCGCCTCAACCGACTTCACAGGATTCGAAGACGGCGGTAAAGTAACCGCTATAAATCTCCCTCCCTCTTTTAAATTCATCTCTACATTACGAAACATATTCACCAAAGCCGCACGGTCAGACGCATAGTTAAGAAGCCATGCTGCAAAAACAAGATCGAAAGGTCCTCCGGGATATTTCTGCGGAGTAGAACAATCCGCGTGGATAAATGAGATGGAGCCGGTGTCCTCTTCAAACCGCGATTGTTGTCGCGCTCGCTCAATCATAACGGGAGAAATATCAACACCGAGGACGGAGACCGCACCCCATGATATGAAACTAGAGGTGTAAAAACCAGAGCCGCATGCTAGGTCGAGGATGCGCGCTCCGCGAATATGAGGATTGATGGTAGTGTGAACATTTTCGCGCTCGATGAGGGCAATGCTCGCGCTACGGATATAGTCGTAGGGTTTTTGGATATGGTCGTATATATTGTGCGGATGAGTTTGCATGGTTGGTGAATATGGAGGAGAGCCTGGGGTTGCGGGCTGGAGATCTAGAAATGAGGATGGGGTTCTTTGGGGAATGGGAATAGAGTTCTGCGGAGGGCTTAGCGAGTGAGGTGAGGTGCGGGGGTCAGGGGTTTATTAATACACACTGTCTATTGTATTGCAATCGGTAACTTTCTGATGGTCATGGATAGTCCGTGATATTTACTTGGCAGCGTAAAACAAGCATCAAAGATGAGGGGCGACCGAACCATCAGATTTCGATCAAGTATAATCGAATTGCATCATTACTTGAAAAGTTCTAGGAGAACTTCGATTTCTTCCTCTGCATAAGTACACAAGATACGAAAGTACAAACTTGGACAAGCGTATTTCATCCGCGGGCAATCTAATGATCTAAACCTAATTCAGAGCTTCCCCGAAGTTTTGTCTCCAGCTGCAATTAGACACAGACCCCCTGTTCTCTTTTTTTCCCTGTCGTTCCCACATCACACAAATCAAATACCCTTGTAAACATCCCACAATTTGGACAGGGATACGGAACGTGGCAATAACATGAAAGACGAACTGAAGAAGTGGATGTTTTAGCGGCACCATATCTCAGAAATTCGAGTCGAATTTTGAAGTAGTTAACCTCATTCCTGTGGAAAATACGAAGTATTGATTATTGTATATGAATGTGATGTTCACCGACCACAAAGATCTATTCAAGTGTAAGAGGATAGCGCGGCAAGACTCGCGCTCATTATAAACCCGCCCCCCAAACACCAACTCCTCTAATTCCCATTAACAAACAAATACATGCTGTTCATAATTGCATAATGACATGCTCTAGACGATCCATCCCAAAACTAAATATCAAAGGAGCTAAATAACCAAAACATTAAAATCGTAGGCGTGAGGACGGGGCAAAAAATATAGGTGATCAATGAAGGAGGTATTGAACCACACCCGATTTGAACGGATAACCTTTCGATCTGGAGTCGAACGCGCTACCGTTGCGCCAGCGGTCCTATTGATCAATTTTCCACAAGAACTTTCTATTGTTCTCAACATCATTCTCAATCTTAAACTCTAGTAGTGCGAGGGGTAATTTGACCATTGAGAAACCCACTACCACCCACTCCATCACTAGCGAGATCTTCGTATTCGTCTTCGAGAACGGGGTCGAAGCTGTGAATTTGTTGTTAGAATGAGTGATCGCTTTGCGTGTGGATGAAGATACTAGGTGCATTCGCGCTTGGCTAAGGGAAGAAAGGTAGAAAAATATACGTACCCTTGCTCTCCGACGATTTCCTTGGTATATTTGCATAATTGTTCCAGTTGCGTTACACAACCTGTGAGGGATTGACTATAGCCTAGAAAGCTTTGTGTTAGGGCTTGTCTTCGAGGCTGATGGAGCAAACGGAAACATTCAAATTTTTGGAAAGCTCAGGCAGCGAAAATTCGAAGTACGTACTGTAGCTGTAAATTTGGGACCATTTTCTGCCCCCGGGTAAATTGCTCGCCGTCTCATTTGAATTGTTGTTTTCCTTTCGTTTGCTTCTTTTTTTACTCCTCTTCGACTTCACAGACACCCCACTAGATGTCGTAGGAACATTCATTGATTCAAGTAGAGCCATATGGTTTAATAGACGTTTTCGAGCCGATGCTGCGGATGGAAGATACCTCTTTTTCCTCATTAGGAATGGAACTGTTTCTTGTTAAAGACGGGAAGACTTACAGGAACCTTTCTATCGCCTCGCAATGCTCCAGCTAGAACATATAAATTCATTAGAATGCAGGCCACGGCATCACGTCGGAAAGCAAGTAATGATTCGGACGCCTGCTCGTTCTCGGAAACATAATGTGGATGGAAGAATAGTGAAGACTGTCGTACGGAGACGAGATACTCGAAGAACCGTTCGCAGGCATCTATTAGTGCTGAGTAGGGAAGTGGATTAAAAGGACCTCGAAGCCGAATTTCGTGGCGTGTGAGAGCCTAACATTTGTCAACTGGGGGATGTAGGGAAAAACAGTGACAGAGTTCAACCATACCAATAGTTGACGTATCCTCACGAATCCTTCTCTCAGGCGACCCTCGAGCATTTCTAGGAAAATATCAGTTCTATCCAAGATTGTGGGGTAGTGGATGTACGTACCGGATTGTTGCACGTCCTCCACACCTGGTTCTTCTCCATCTTCGTAATATACATATTTTGCAACCACACCTAAGATTATCAGTAAAATGTGTGGTGATTTTTGAAATATGAATCACCTCTATAGATTATACTGGAGTAAATGAGCATTGACGACAAAGCCTTCCTCAATTCATGCCTCGCAACAAATGGCCAGAGAAACCAATTAACAACCACAGCAGACACAGTACCAACCATGAAGGCAACTCCACGAGTCCATGCTACGGTGATAACTGAAACGTTATCAGGGGCTGTATATGCACTCAAAGAAACTACTACGAATGAGATGCAGCCCACAATTCCTGATCGAGGATGAGGGCTTTGTGTGAATCGATACATCATAGGGATCATAAAGATGGTTGCAAATACAGCCATAACGTATGGATTTCCATTGTCAGCACCATAAGCTATACCTCCCCATATGGCACCAAACAAAGCACAAATAGTCCGAGTTAATAAATCTTGAATGTTTCCGCCGACTCTGGGAAAGGTTAATTCAATCTTCCGGTTCCCGTTAAGATTTGGAACCCACCTTGGATGCATCATTATCCAAACCATTATAACCGCCCACCAACTTTCATATTTGTTCCACCAGTCCCTACTCTGATTAAGCCATGCTGGTATTGACAAAAGAGAAGTGACTATGGCTACTTTCAACGCAAATCTAGTCTCGAAGCCTTGTAAGCGATGGATAATTTTCCAAGTTTTGTATCTCAGGCGCTTTTGTCTAGATGTCTGTGAATTCTTGTCCATCGCGATTTCTTCCTCCTCGGCATACGCGCCTCTACTTTCAGTAGGTTCGAGATCGCCATAGCTATCTTCTTCTTCTGCGCCCCTCTTATTTCGAGGGCCGGGCTTATAAACGTTTGCCATTCCTTTCATTGTTTTGGCAAGTTCTCTTTGACTCTGGAAAAAGAAACCTGCTGTCACACCTCCTCGATCATGTCGTACTTGTTCATTTGTACGCTGGAGAGCCTTGCCAAATGGATAAGATGGCAAGTAAGCCCGCCAACCAGGGCGCCTTTGCTGCATTTCGTTCACTTTAACGAGAAGTGCTTCGGCACTGTTTGCCGCTTGTCTAATAGGGTGAACAAACAGGAATATTTCGACAACTTCTGGGTGATCTGAATATGTTGGAGGTAAATTTGGATTTCGCAGCAATCTATGATTATTTCAGTCAGTATTGAATAGTGAACTTCGTTCATCTTCGAATATTGAAAGCTTCGGGCCAAACTCTGAGTATGGTCCAACACCAATAGTCAATCCAATCTTCCACATACTACGGTCCTATCTCAATTAAATTTCGAAACAGGCCTAGACAGATAGGTATCCAATAAACCAGATCATCAGACCGGATGCAGCTTTTAACGCTTGAGACCAAAGTTCTTGAGGAAAACTTTAATATCAACAGTTTGTGGTTTCAGGCCTCGCAATGACATCTGATCATGAAATCTTTGAATAATTCAATATTCAAACGAATTCGGAGATCAAAAACTTTTCGTCACTGGACTGCAGTCCGACCTACTGGATACCATCACTCATATAAATATCTAGCGAAGATACTGCATCGAACTGATGGAATATACTAAACGGCTCCTCTGAGAATCTCTTTGGGTTGGATTGTAGTCCATATTACTGAAACTCCGGGTATGCCAGTAAACATGACATGAAATCGTGATTTCGTGAGCAAACAAAAGATAATAGAAATAATACATACTGCTCTTCTTCCTCGTCATATTTGATCTTGGCCTTTCTAATACTTGTTATAGCACCCACGATATCTGACGAAACATCTTTAGAAGGACCAAGAAATACTCTATGTCCAGACATGTCCATTAACACAGCGTCACATCTCTGTAATGCCGTTTTCAGACATGACAATAAATTCGATGTAGGCTCTGCAAGCTTACCGGCCACTAACTCTACTGCTCGATCTTCAGTATCTGTTCTGTAAAGTGATGGGCGTCGTGGACCATCAATGTTGATTACTGAAGAAGAATTAAATCGTCGAATACTGAGAGCTGAGACCGCTCGTGATAAAGGTGCATCAGAATCTTCATCCTTGTCAGAATCTTCAAATAAATGCGATTCCATCCGGAGAGATAGTAGAGATCTTATCACTGCCTGCATGAGATTTCGCAATGCCATGACATCTGATGGCTTGAAGCGAGTGATGGAGATGTCGAGGACTAAATCTCTGTATGCTTGTGAGAGATTGACAAATGTAAGTGCCAATTGTCTGTGTACAGTGACCGGTTCTGATTGTGGCAGTTGAAGTCCTTTTTGCATGATGTCAAAGGCATTGTGTAAGCTCACAGCCAATGATCTTGCTCCGGCATCAGGGATAACCTAGTTTGTGTCAGCAAGACATTGGGAAGAAAGTAAATGGTCGACTAAATTCGAAAACTCCAGGTTTCGCACCACGCGCCGGATACTGGTAAATATCGACAGAAAGACGCAGCTGCAAAATGATTCAACAAGCAGATTTGCCAAATCTATGTATTACAGAAAGTACACTTACAGTACAACACACCAAAAGAGCAATGGCCTGGCCAAATAACCATGGTATGCCATATTCGAATAGACTTCTCCAAGCAAGGCTCGTAGACGTATCTGCAAGACAGGTATAGAGAACCGCCATGCCGGCACACAAAACCATCTGGTACAATCTGATATAGTACGAACGAAGTGCCGCGATGGCTCCCATGAAGACGACAAGGAAGGCCGCAAGAATTCCTCCGTATCCTCTTCTAGCAACAGGTGTAGAATGTGATAACCACAGCGCCAAGGCACCCCATCCTAGTCCCCCTGCAGTTCCAATTATTGTCGATATGGTGCCATCAATCTGGGCGCCAATACTTCGTCCAGAATGATTGATGATTGCCGATATTACCATGATGTAATTGTAACGGCCGAGCCAATTTCTGATGACAGGAACCAGACATAAGACGTAGGAGATGAAGAAGGGCAAAAAGGATTTGATAAGCTTGATACCAGCTCGTGTAGTCACCAATTGTTTAGAGATTCCCTTGATGCCACGCCATTGCCTTGGGAAGAAATGTTTGAGAGATAACGGGTGCTTCTTCATAAATGCTGCTGGTAAAGTAAATTCTGCATCTTTCATAAGCTCTTCACGACTTGTCTTCTGTGGCTTGAAGAATGCAGCATCAAAGAATCCATCTCTCAATTCTTCCACACCGTAAGTTTCGAGATCTAAATTGTAGTCTTGTAGAAGATCCGACAATTGACTTATGTGAGTATGACTGAAGCTGAAACTGCTCCTGGGCGAAGGTGGACTTGATGTTGGAGGACTTTTGATAGAACCGGGCCTTGAACCAGCTAGAGATCTTGACCGCCGTGGAGTATACGATCCCATATATATACTGGCAGCCGGTGATTTTGCTTGACTCCCTTCGGGCTCTTGTACTCGAATGTGCCTATCATTATTCGATTTGAGATGAATATGCTTCTGAAGCCTCTGATGAATGCGTGATCCATCATCAGCTGTAATTGAATCTCTTCGACCGAATCTCGGTGTAAAAGCTGGTGTTGTGAAGATGATGTGAGGAGACGATGAAACGGATAATTGATTGTTATCCCCACTAAGGTTATCTGTGGTGGAAGCCATTGTAGTTTGTGACTAATCAAAGGGAAAATAAATAAGCAACTAAGGTTATGACGCAAATGCGACTATTCAGATACATGATCCGAGTTCAATTGAGCAGATACAGCACTCGTAGATTAACAAAATTCTTCATTGTAAGGGCAAAGTTATATCAATCACCAAAGTTCAACCCTTCCTTAACCTTCCTTACCTTTGTTGGAGTCTCCACTAACCTTAAGTGAAAAATAATATGGGGACCGGCTGTTAGAAAGTTAAGGATTCGTTTTGATCTTCACTTGGACGGCATGAAATGGATGAACTTTAAAAAGAAAAGCTTCATTAATGTCGGAGAATTCCAAAGAATATCCACATTGGGCAATTGGTCTTTTGTTTATACCTATTCGAGTGAAGGTTGAGCTCTTGCTCTACCAATCATTTGCCACTTGAACCCTCAACCCAAGAACAAAAACCGAAGAGACGGTGACTGAACCTTGTCGAGCGGGAACTAAGTTTCAATCAAATACTCGGGATATTTTATTATAGGTAATCTTACATTCGTACGAGTATAAATACGGAGTATTTACTTGGGTATCAATGGCTGAGATTTGTTAATACTAAACATCCTGTAATCTTAGTTCAAAAGAAATGATATATCTATATGCTTATCTACTTAGGTATATATATATATCTTACACTATATATATCTATATTGGTCATTTAATTATTGGTTTATACAGTAGAGCCTGATTATGAAAAACAAGTATATTTATTTCGATAAAACCAATTCTTCAATATGAAAATGTTCAGATATTAAAGTATTAATAATTTTGTATAGTAAATTAAATTCGGGATTTATTATATTTTTGTTCAGTCTTCAAAATTTTTATAAATTGATCATATGATATACTTTTAACAAAGATTACACAAGCATTTTGTTTGCAAATTTTATACCAAAGTCTTAAAATGATTATCCGGTCAAGCTAAAATATCGGAATTTCCGGTACTATTATACAAAATTTTGAGATTGTTGATAAATATTTCAGTAAACCCAAATTTCCGGTTTAAATCGGTCCGGTATACCCAGGTTCTACTGTATATCTCATAATATACCTACAAGATACGTACTCATAACCTTGAGCTGCTCTCTTCGACCACTCGCTCGCCACTTCAACTTCTCGAACTAATCAATTCAAAATTGATGACTAAGTAATTACTAAGTAGCACACCCTACCTATAAAAACTAACACCCACAAAACTCACTCACTCTCATAACTCCACAACTCCACATCTCTCTCCCAATCTCCCAATCTACAAATCTCCAAATCTCCAAATCTTTTCAACCACCTCCCATGGCAGAAATAAAGATTGGAACCAACGTGAGCTCCGCTACATTAAATTGTGTAGCTTCTGCCACCAAGTCGTCGGTCTCAAAAATTATCAATTTGGCGTCCGATGATGAAGATTCGGAAGATGGTGATGTGTTACAGGGAGTCTCTCGTGATACTTCACGTGGCATGCCACACCACCAAAATGCAGTACCACAAGAGCTTGAGGAAGCTTTGAGTGCGAACGAAAGCAGTGCAGACGACGAGTCGGAGGATTTTGCAGCTGAAGATGGAGCTGACGGTGAAGAAGATGATGACGAGGAGAGTTACAATGAAGATCTTTTAGATGCTTTAACTGATGAGCGTTTATGTGACGGTCGTAAGTGTATTCCCTACTATTTGCTCATCAAAGCGCTAAAAATGGTTACCAGAACCTGGTTCTGAGATTTGTACTCGTGAGGAGGCTCAGAATTATCGTCGCGACCTCCGGAGACTCGGTCCTCGAGAATTCTGTCGAGTCACAGTAGAATCAAACGCTGTCACCGCTAAGAAGCTCTTGACTGCGTTTGCTGTTCGTCCACCAAGCCACCTAGAGGGTCAACCGGATGAGGAATACTACCAGCTTCTAAGTTACGCCTTACGTCGTGAGTTGATGAAGCGTTTGAAACTTCCAGACTACAACACTGTCCAGGATGCTACAAATCTCATCAAAAATGCCAATAAAATCATTGTCATTACCGGCGCTGGTATCTCCACTTCTCTCGGCATACCTGACTTCAGATCCGCAAATGGATTGTACTCACAGTTGGAAAGTTTGGGTCTTTCCGACCCTCAGGACGTATTCAATATTGACGTCTTCAAACAAGATCCAACAATCTTTTTCCAAATTGCCAAGGATATTTTACCATCTGTTTTAAAGTTCTCTCCAACCCATAAATTTATTCAAGTTTTACAAGAAAAAGGCAAATTACTCACCAACTACACGCAAAATATTGATGGCATCGAAATCGCTGCGGGAATCCTTCCGGAGAAGATTATTCAGTGTCATGGATCATTTGCTACCGCCACATGCCAAAAGTGTGGTAATCAGGTCATTGGAACAGAAGTTTTCCCGGATATCAAAGCCGGCATCATTCCGCGATGCAAAGTCGTAGGCTGCGAATTCAAAGACTCCGAAGTCCCTGCTCCAGCAAAACAAACTCTTAAGCGGAAGAGATCCTCGAATGGTGGCAATAAGAAGCGTGGTAGGTCCGACAATGATGATGAAAACGAAGCAGATGACATTCCTCAACCCGGCATCATGAAGCCGGATATTACCTTCTTCGGTGAGCAACTACCAGACAAATTCTCCAATCGATTGAGCAATCATGATAGGGATCAAGTTGACCTTGTCATTACTATTGGGACATCCTTAAAGGTTGCGCCTGTGAGCGAGGTGGTGCCATATCTTCCCAGCAATGTACCACAAATTCAAATCAACCGAGACCCTGTAAGTCATGTTGAATTTGACATCGACCTTCTCGGCGAATGTGATGTGGTCGTCTCTCAACTGTGCAAAGATCTAGGTTGGAGCCTCGATCATGAGATGATTCCACAAAATCAGGAGATTGAAGTTAGCACAGTTCCTGGATTTAGCCATCGTCACCAATTCAAACAAACGCAACCTGTACCTGCACGTGCGCCTGTGCCTGAGATCGAGACAGAATGAACATTCGCTGGTCCATGGATATCGATCAATTTTACTAAAACGCTCTTTTACTGCTTGTTCTTTGCCGTCCACCAATACCGGTTAACCATTCACGTTCCTTCATACACCAGCAATGGCCTTCACAGAATTATACCTCCTGACCCTCTCTTACAACTCAACACACAATGCCCACTCCCCATCTCAAATTCCTTATTTTTCTACGAACAACCGGTACAAGGCGTTGAAGGATACTTTCACATCTAAATTTGCTTTCAATTCCTGTCTCTGTTCATGTCATGTCATGTCATATCATGAACAAACATGAAAACCAACCTGTTTTATCTGTTTTTCAATTCATCGTCATGGCCATTTGTTTCAGCACGAAAAAAATGAATATAATCGAAGAAAAATCGAAAACAAAAGCAAAAAAAAAATAAGACAAAAGGAATCTCGCGAAATAGACCATTTTACGGAGCAACGTTGGCGCATATAGATTTCCCAGGAGTCAAATACATACATGGGTACATACATACATTACATAGGGTACGCGTAAGAATGGACCATACGGACGGGACGGAGTTTTCGTACTGGATACTTGATACTCCAAACTTCAGACTTCACATTTCACATTTCATATCTCCAAATTGTTTCATATGGATTGGAAAGAGCGAGGAGTTCGGGATATCTTATTGTTTTATATTGTCTTATCTATTTCTCATTGTGCTGCCTGGTTGCTTGGTTACCTGGCTGCTTGCTTAATTCACTATGTCCATGGGGTTTTGAGGGTTGCTGGGTGGATGGACGGATGGATGGGGGAATGGATGTTGAAGACTGAATGTTGAATACCAAATCCTAAGTGAAAGAAAGGATGGATGGATGAATGAATGAGCAGATTGATGAAATTTCTTATTTTAATTTGTCATATTATTGATAGTCAGTATCTAGTTAGGTACAAAGTAATAATTGAATAAAAAATCATTAATTATGCATAGATATAACGTGGTTTATCATCGGGTCGCCAATATCACCGGGTCACCACTTTTTTCACCATTCAACCACTTCAATTTCAATTCGCGATATCTCAATGAATTATCATGGAAACACAATCAAAAGAAGCCCGAATCATCTTAGCTATTGAAGCTATTCGAAAGTCTAAAAATTTGACAATTACGAAAGCTGCGAAAGTCTATTCAGTACCTCGATCTACACTACGCGATATTGATTGATTGATTGATTGAATTAACGTCTACAGTGAGTCTAAGACTATCTAAGACGGCTAGGAGCTTTGCGAGCTTCTAACTAATAAGAAATGAGGGAAAGCTAGCCTAATTCGGCCGTAGCTAATACAGGTTGGGGAGATTGAGAGCCTCAATCTTCTGATGTTTGAATGGGGGAAGTGAAAACTAATACTAGGGGACCGAGCCCGCTACACTACGCGATAGAATCAACGGTCGAAATAACCAAATGGAAACTCGAGCAAATGGGCATAAAATAACTGAATTAGAAGAGAAAGTGCTTCTTCAGTATATAATTGATATGGATGATAGAGGGTTTGCACCTAAATTGAGTGGTGTGGAAGATATGGCGAATTATATTCTTCAGTCGCGAGGGGCAAAGAAGGTTGGAAAGCTCTGGGCTCATCGATTCGTAAAGCGTCATACGGAATTAAAGACGCGTTTTAATCGCGTTTATGATTTTCAAAGAGCTCTCTGCGAAGATCCCAAGCTTATTGAAGAGTGGTTTCGATTGGTATCGAATATGCGGGTGAAATATGGTATTGTCGATTCCGATTTCTACAATTCGACGAAACCGGCTTCATGATGGGTATAATATGCCCTGGAATGGTTGTAACTAGTGCTGAACGAAATGGCAGAAGCAAGGCAATACAACCAGGCAATCGAGGGTGGGCTACGGCAATTATATGTGGCAATGGAGAGGGTGAAACTATACCTCCATTTCTGGTAGTTCAAGGACAAGTTCATCTTTCCAATTGGTATACCGAAACCAATTTTCCTGCGGATTGGGCTATTAAACCTACTTCCAATGGATGGACGAATAATGAGACAGGGTTAGAATGGTTAAAGCATTTCGATAAACATACTATTCGTCAAAGGAAGGGCAAATATCGAATGCTAGTATTGGATGGGCACGAAAGCCATGAATCAATATCTTTTCAATCATATTGCAAATCAAATGATATTATATGCCTCAAATTACCACCACATTCAAGTCATTTAACTCAACCACTTGATGTTGGGTGTTTTGGCGTACTCAAACGTTCATGTGGTTATCAAACTGAAGGATTTATCAAAGCTCATATCAATCATATTACCAAGGTTGAATTCTTTATAGCCTTCAAAGCTGCATATTTACAATCATTTACTATTCAGAATATGAAAGCTGGTTTTCGAGGAGCAGGTCTAATACCATTCGATCCTCAATCTATACTCTCAAAACTAGATATTAGGATTCGTACTTCTACCCCTCCATCTACCTCCTTGGAACTTACCAACTCCTGGATCTCTCAAACCCCTCATAATCCAACTGAGGCTCTCTTACAATCAACTCTAGTAAAAGCTCGAATGGCTCGTCATCAATCAAGCTCCCCTACACCTATATTCGAGACTGTATTAGCTCTAGCTAAAGGCACAGAAAGATTAGCTCATGAGAATACTCTTTTAAGTGCAGAGAATCGTATGCTTCGAAAGGCAAATGTGGCATTAAGCAAACGTCGACGCGCTAAAAAGATTCAATTACGCAATGGAGGAGTACTTACTGGACAAGAAGCTGAAGATATATTATCTCAGCAAGAGGTTGATATTCAGATTCAACGCGACGAGCGTCAAAATGGGGGAAATTCTAATAGGGAATCATCTACTAGTCGATGCTGTAGTAAGTGCGGAAAGACTGGTCATAATTCAAGAACTTGTCAAAATAGTATAATTGATCCTAGATTATTAGATTCTTAATAATTTCAATCAATTGATTTAGTTTTCGTTGAATAATATAGCTTTAAATCAATAATTCGAGGTAAAAGTGGCCGACCCACTGATATGGCCGACCCACTGATAAACCACGTTATAGAATTTTATCAAATTTTATGAAAATTAGAAAGAATTATAAGTGATCTAGCTTCGTCTGTGTGTCTTTAAAAATCTCACCGGGTATTTTCTTTTCTCCATCCATTGACACCTATCCATCCATTCCCATCCCTCCCTCTCACATCTTTCTCCAAGTCGCTACTCACCATCCTCATATTCCTATCGCCCTCGCCCTCGCCCTCGCCCTCGCCATCAAATCAAAATCACAATCAACATCAAATCCATCCATAATTAAGGGTATATATATTAAATTCATATTTCATATCATATTTCATATTTCATATCTATACTGCCATCCACATCCACACAATCATTTTGTTACTTCCTCCTTCCTCTTCTTTCATTTTCACCTCCACCTTCGCCACTTAACTCATAGACTCCATCTCACCCCATCCCTCCCTCCATTCAGCCATTCAGCCATCCATCCATCTCAAATATCTACATCGCATATCCATTCCTCTCCAAATGGACTGGGAATCATCAAAAAAAAAAAAAAAAAGACACCTACTCACTTCTGCTCCTCGCGCACCGATCTTAATGTGGTATTGTATTAAAAAGCCCAAAAGGTTGAAAGAAAAAAGACCGCGCCATATTTGTATCTTTAATTTCCCATCCCTCACAACGCCGACAAATGTTGAACTGATGCAATGTGTATCGTGGAGAGGCCCCTCCCAAAAAAAGGAAAAAGAAAAAAAAATTCAAGGCGCACGTGTAAGCGTGAATGCTAAAAGTACATATCTACATGAGTATTGGATATCTCTAGTGTTTAAATAGGATCGTAGTGTGTGTATATTATTCATCGTTAGATGGTTTTCGGGTCGGGTTTGGAATCTTCAAAGTAGGAACGTTGGAAGACGCTGGCGCAGGAGTGATCTCGGGATTTTGTGAAGGGGGTCCATGGAGTTGATGTGGATTTTGCGTGATGACGGGATCATCAGGTTTGGTGTCTGGGTGAATTTGTATTTCTTCAGAGGCCTCCAATTCTGATCTTCCTCTAGTACGTGAAAACATATCATTATCGCCATAGTTCCGTTCGATTGGAGACCATCCAGCAACACTACCAGCAATAATACCTGCCATGACAGTTGTAGCACCCAATGCTGAGTTAGATCGAGATCTAGTGCTCCTTCCGCGTTTGCGAGGTTCGGCATTTTGGAATGAACCATTCGCGCCAAAAACATTGTCTCGATTGGGATCGTCTGAATTCGTAGTTGGTGCAACAGAATTGTCTCTGGACCGGGATCCACTCCTTGAACGTGGTAATAATTGGTCGCGAGTTTGTTGCATGGCGAATCTTAGATTGTTCAATCGACCACCCTTGTACTTCTTGAGGAAAGTCAATTCTTCCTTAACATCCGCCAATGGCTTAGGGAATTGGAAATGCTCTTCCTCGTCCGAGATGGTAACTTCTGGGTTCTTGTTTCGGTTCATCAAATAGCTAGGGATCAATGACATGAGTAATTCATCGGGGACGAGACGTATGCAAGCTCCGACCGGGATGGAGAGGAAACCAAGAATGATGGAGTATGCCCATTGAGCTCCATTTAGATGGACTACATTGAAAGCTTTGCCACCAACGAAAATGATCATGACTTGGCCACCGACCATGATAACATTGATTCCCATGAAGAACCAGTTGCGAAAAACTCCTTCGAAAATGTTGAACTTGTTATCAAGACGGCGGTTGCTAAATAGAGTTAGTTGGGATCCATTATTAGAGATTTTCAAGGTACTTACTTCCATTGATTGAATATTTGCATCCAGACAAAAGTGTTGAAGATCAAAGTTGGAATTTGTGCAATTTCACGATCGGATTGGTAAGAAAGAATGCTTTCTGCGCCGAAGAACAAGAGTAGGGTAATAGTTAGTTGGTAGATTGATTCACCAATAATCATTTTCCACATCGTCATAGTGATAAGAGGTGCCGACTTTGGATCAGGCTTTCGATCCAGGATGCTGGGAGTCGGTGGATCAGTAGCCAATGCAAGAGCTGCCATGGTATCCATGATCAAATTGACCCACAGCAGTTGAACCGCAGTAAGAACGGATGTTTCATCGTTACTAGCGACAGCGGAAATGAAGGTTAAGAGAACGGCAGTGATGTTGACGGTGACTTGAAATTGCAAGAATTTCTTCACAGCATCGTTAACAGCACGTCCCCACATCATAGCCTTGACAATCGAGTTGAAGTTATCATCCATAAGAATAATGGCAGAAGCTTCCTTTGCAACCTCGGTACCAGCGATACCCATGGAAAATCCAACATCGGCCTTCTTCAAGGCAGGCGCATCATTGGTACCATCACCGGTAACTGCGACGGTTTCACCGAGTTTCTTGAGAGCCTTGACCAAATCCTCCTTGTCTTTTGGACTAGATCGTGCGAGAACCTGCAAACGTGGGATGATCTGCTCCTTCTTCGATGGACTCAGATTTCGGAAAGCTGGTCCTTCCATAACAATGCCGCCAGGGGTGAAGATGCCACACTCTGTAGCGATAGCTTTGGCAGTAACCATGTTATCTCCAGTGACCATGCGAACAACCACACCGGCATTTTGACAAATACGAACAGCTTCGGGAACGCCATCACGAAGTGGATCCTGGATTCCAACGATACCTAAAAGTACCATTTCCTTGAAGATGTCATCGAATACAACTTGATTTTTCTCTCCTTCAATGACGCGAGCGCCCTTGGGTGGCCAACTCTCGAAATCTCTGTACAGGAGTCCGATTGGACGGAGGCATCGGGAAGCATAGTTGTCAATGATGGAGGTCAGAGTCAAACGGTTATCCTCGGTCATTTGGACACTGCTAGTATCCTTAGTTGGGTCCCGAATGATTTCTGTGCACTTTTCGAGAAGAATCTCAGATGCACCCTTGACATAGAGTCTATATGTGCCATTGTCCAATTGTAAAACCACTCCCATACACTTTCGGCCCGAATCAAAAGGAATCAGTTGTACGATGGTGCCATTAGAACGTTCTTCGGAAAGTGGGCTTAGTCCCAAATGTTCTCGGATGAAGAGTAAGAGCGCGGTTTCTGTTTTGGAACCAATGAAGCTGGCTTCGCCATCAACCTCACCCTCAAAAGCGGTGGAGTTGAAAACGACCGCCTGCTTGAGCATTGCTTTGACACTTGAATCTAAAGTAGATACTACTTCTTTCGGAGACATGTTATCAGCTTCTCGCTGCGGTTGCTTGCCATTGTCCGATTGATCTTTCCCAGAAGATTCTACTGTACCGCCAAATCGTGAGCTAGTTCCTAGGGTTCCCGCGACCACCAACATTTTATTCTGAGTCAAGGTACCGGTTTTATCAGAACAAATAGTCGTAGCATTTCCCATGACCTCACAAGCTTTGAGATGCCTGACTAGATTGTTGTCCTTTAACATGCGAGTTGTAGCAAATGCCAAAGCCAGGGTGACGGCCAGTGGTAAACCTTCGGGAACCGCAACCACAATAATCGTAACCGTGACGATGAAAATACTGAGAAATTGTTGGCCTTTTTCTGTCGGGGTACCGTTATTGCCAGGTAAGCGGACCAAGAATTCGATGAACAAAACGATGAAGAGAAGAAGACCGGCAGCTCCACCAAGCTTTGCGATATATTCGGCTAGTGTGTTCAATTTTGTTTGAAGAGGTGTAGACTCGGGATCTTCCCTCAAAGCGACCAAGGTCTTTCCGTACATAGAATTAACACCAGTAGCCGTAACCAGAAATGTCCCAACTCCCTCGCTAACCTGGGCTCCTGAAAGAATGAAAGGGTCCATTTTCCTCAAGCTTTCGTGATTCAGAATTGCATTGTAGACATCGTCGGCTGGGCGTTTTTTAATCAAATCAGACTCTCCAGTTGCTTGAGATTCGTTGCAAACAACGTTGTGCCCTTCAATAAAAATTCCATCCACGGGAATCATGTCTCCAGGTTCAAGATGCATCACATCACCAACCAAAACATCAAAAACCGAGATTTCCAAAGTTTTTCCGGACCGAATAACGTTCACATCGCGATCTTCTTTCTTTTTGTTGAGTTTGACGAATTGGCGTTCTTTCTGGTAATCATTGAGAGATCCTACAATCACCACGACCACGATAGCTACTATAATTGCGACACCTTCGACCCACTCAATAGGAGGATGTTCGGCGTCATGTTTCGTACCGAATGTTTGATACAATCCAACACCCAATGAGATTGCAGCTGCGATTGACAACAGGATAAGAACCTTGTCATTGTAAGTGATCCACATCAACTCGAAAATGCTTTTACCTTTCTTCTCGGGTAATCTATTATCCTTGAAGATACGTTGCCGATCGGAGTAAGCACCGTGCGCTTGAACGTGCGATTGTGCATGTCCTGATCCTGTTGGCGGCATCGAAGATACCTTGGTGGCCACAGGGGTTTTTGAAGATTTCGACTGTTCGCTGAGAACCGGCGATCTTTGAGATGCGGCAGCCGTGGCTTCTTCGAAAGATACCGTTCCATCTAAAGATTGCTCATCCACACTGAGACCACTTCTTCGATCCGTTCGCAATCCCTTTTCTAATCCTGCCAGACCTCCGAGAGCATAGAAAGCCGCCAAACTCTTTCCGTTTACTAATTTGTTCAGTTGTCCTTGAGAAAATGCAAAATTGTTGTTTTCGACTTCGAAGTCCTCCTCGGTCCCTAAATCCGGCTTCAGAGCATCTGGGTCGTTCATTACATCACTATTTCCTTCCAACTCCCTATGCTTGTCCATCTGTCCTGCGGTGGAAGTTCCAGCGCAGGTTTCTCCACCGTAACTCGTAGTTGAATGGTTTCCATCGTCAGACTCGATGGAGTTTTGTCGTGATCGAAGACCAGGAACGGCCAAGAATCCGGGATTTCCTCTCGATGTTGGCGATGATACATTATGTGGTGATGTTGGCCTACTATCTCGACTGTCAAATGAATTTGTTGTTCTTAGTTCTGGTATCGATGAATGACTTGCTTGATTGGAACGATGGCCTCGATTTTGCGATCCCATTCCATCATATGTTACAGGGCTAATGTCGCCCTGTAAAGTCGAAGGGGAGTTTGATAAAGCCCTCAAGGCGACTGCGTCATGATCCATGGCTTGAGGTGGACTATTGTTAGAAACAGCAGAAGTATCGATTGTTATCGTGGGTCTGCTCATAGTGAAACATTAGCTATTTTGGATATGGGATTGTTGGTATGTATAGTGATATGGAATGTAGACTTACGCTCTTTGCCTCTTCGCCCCCGAGCTTGGAGGTGAAGTTTCGCCTGAGTCCGCCATGTTAGTATGCTTTGGTGGAAAATTCTCGTGTTGTCTTAATCAGACACAGCCCGAGGCGCAGGACCTTGGCGACTATTTGATAGAATGAAGCTGTTCAGACTCGTAGGCATCGAAGAGTGGCTGTGTCAAGGTAGGTAAAATCTAGAGAAGGTCAAGAATATATAAGCCAAGGTCTCCAAGTTATGTGGAATTGAACTGGAACTTGGGGCTGAAGCCAAGCAAATAAATGCAGAGTTTCAATGAATCAATAACACAAATCTTCGTCACAGAATATTTTTGATCAAGAATATCCAAGATGAATGCTCATGAGGAGAAGGAAGGGGACGAGTCATTGGAACATTATTGAATGGGGAATATGGAGCAACAGCAGAAGATGATATCTCACCAATGACTTGTATATCAAACAGCTAACAATAACACACTTGGTCCGAGTACCAGACGGAGAGTATGGCGGTCAATGAGATGAAATTTCCTTGAGAGATGGGCGCAATTTATGGTGGAAAGTTTAAAAGAGTAGTGGTAGTGGTAGTGGTAGTGGTAGTGGTAGTGTTACTACATTCACCAAAGAACTTGCGATGACAAAGCTTTGGTAGCTCGTTGATATCCCTTTGATGCAGGAGATTTATTGAAATAGGGAGTTGGGATATTGAAAAGAAGCCGAGTACTTTTCTCTTTTTCTTTTCTCTCGTGAACGGGTCAGTTTCTTTTTCTCTTTTTCTTTTTCTTTTTCTTTCTCTTTCTCTTTCCCCATGTAAACGGGGTGTGCACGGTAAAAGTGATAGTATTGAATGATGGATGATAGCGGTAGTAATCTATGATAGGCATGAAGAAAAGCAGTAAGAAGGGGAGCAGGAGATATCAGAAGAGGATTGCCAAGCATTGTATTGAGGCAGTGCAAGAAAACTTTATTTCGCACCAGAGCGTCAATGAACAAAATGATACGCCACGGATCCTCTCATTGAACTGCAAACGAAAAGGCGGAACCATTTAATAATTGTTTGTTTAGTCAAAAAAAAAGGATGGGAAGATTTAACAAGATTTCGTGATAATTTGGATGAATGATTGATTGATTTGATGGAGAAAGACGTATTACTTTCCTAGCTAGTAATCTTATCCACCTACCTTAAGGTATCTATTTATCTTTTCGTTCCCGAGTCTTTCAACCACTCTTTTGATTTCTACTGAAGTCGAGGGTCAAGGTCAAAGTCGGTATCAAAGTCAGAGTTCAATCAAAATCACAATCAAAATCAAAGTCAAAGTCAGATTTTATATCAAAGTAAGAATTAAGAATGAAGAATTAACCTCCAATCCAATGCTACTGTACCTACTTACCTACTTACTTCCCTGGTAAAAGTTAAAAGCACATCAAACAACGGCATTTGATATTGAAAACGACGGGCATTAATTGCAGACCCACTCATTGCCATATGGCCTTGACCGGTTTTCTCACCTACATTGGTGATTACTAGTTAGTGTCACTGATCTTATCCTATAGAGGTAGCATATATTCCGCTTTGGGTTTGTGGAGAAGCCTTTGAGTTCCGGCGTTCTCACTTCTAGACGACCGGATGATCTGACAAATTGCTCAATTGGGCTTAGCATCATTGAGCAGCTCAGGAACTTCTCCACTTTGAAAGCTTGAAACAGAATTTAATATCCGCCTATTTTACTCCACATCTAGACTCTCTGAGTCTCTGATTCTCTGGCGCTCTCCGACTCCCCCTAACCAGCTCAAAAAACTGATTGTCTACCATTGTCTGGATGTCTGGATGTCGCCATGTCGTGATGTCCCCATGTCTCCATATCTCCATATCTCCAATTGTCGCGTCACTTCCCGTCATCTGTTATCATGAAATTGTCAGGAGATAATTGGTACTGTATCTATCTTATGACTTCATGCAAAAACAGCACAATCGACAAGGTTACCATAGTTTGGGTCAAGAAGAGGGGAAAAGAAAACAACAGAATGACGATACAAATTCCTTGGGGGAGTGCAACATTTGTTGTCGCCAATCAAGCTCCTACATTCCCCATACTGATTGACAAACGAAGAAATTGTCTGGCATATCACAGAACCAATCGATTTATCACCATGAGGCATTTTTGGTTTTCAATCGGATCGTGAGAATAAACAAAAGATCTTGGTAAATTCCCACTGATTTTGATTGCAGCACAAAAATAATACAGAGTAATACCAATGTGCGGGTAATATATTACATATATTACAGACAAATGCAAGTTATGTCGCCTTACTTTGGTTGTCGGTAGCACAAATTGCCTTGATTCAATCAATTAAGGGGGAAAAAGTATATGTATGTCATATCAATCCAGTGACGACAATTTATTAATCATCAAACAAACATCTTCCAAAACGAATAATATCAAGCAAAACCCTTGAATCACAATTTATAACGATCCACAATTATTATACCTGTCAAAACCAAGGAGGTTTACCATTCCTTGCTCTTATTAATCTCAGCATCGTGACAAATGTTGTTTGATAAATCCTCAAATTTCACATTTGGCGCGTTTGGGGTCGAATAACATTACAAGCAAGGATTACCGCACCTCCCGGAGAAGGCTGATAATACCCTGATAACTGATTCATCAGTTGGATTATGATATCCCTCCCGCCTGGAGTTTCTGCCAGAGTCAATATCAAAATATCCAAATATCCAAATATCAAAATATCAAAGACAAATCATCGAATCACAAATGTGTTCTGTCTCTAACCTACCAAGCACGCCATTAAGGTTACCTACGCTACACAATATTCTTTCTATTCGCTTCAAATATCCCTCAACCGCAATTGCCTGATGAATAAGTTCATCGCATAGGGCATCCATCCATCAAACGCCGTCCGTCATTCTTCATTTGTTATGGCTACCGTCTCCATGGAACTTTTAATTCGCTTAGATATTCTGAATTTTTTCATCATCACAGATTTACAATCTCTTTGAACCCATCAATCAATTTGCCCAGAGCAATGCCCCTCTTGGCTATGCTTGGTAGCGATATCAAAAAAAATCTGCCGAGATACGCCAGTTTCCAAAAGAAATCCTTCAAAAAGTTCAAGCCATCTGAGATTCCAGAATCTCGTAAAGAAGGTACGTATAGTTTGTGATATCATCGGTGCCCGCCCCATTTCCGTATTGGTTTTAGAGCCTAAGGTTATGCTCGGCTAAATCAAAATTCACCTCCTCTTTGCTTATCTACCTCGCACACTTTCAAATTCATCCACCTACGGTTGGGCACATGGAAGGGGCTCTGCAGAAGGCGAGAAGCTTTTCCCCGCCTCCTGCATCTTGAAATTTTTTCTCCTCATCAGATTACCGGTACACCTGCCATATACAGCTTACATCCGCTGCAACACAAGCGGCAAAGAACGGGGTAGAAAAGGGGGCGCAGTCGCTCTGGTGCGACATTTTAAGCTTATCGGTCGTCGGTCGTGAAACGTTTCTTCCAAAACTGACAAGAGAGTTGAACACTACCGATATCGAAACACATATCTCGATTCTCAAGCCCTATCTCCAAAAAAAATTCATTTTTTTTTTTTCAGCCGAGGTGGGAAGGCTGTGTAGCATTATAGGTAGATTTCTGACACAATGATCTACATTGAATGCATCAGTTTTACCTTACCTTACTTGATGAGCTGTTGATAGGTAATCTCATGATTCTCATCATCGTCAGCCGGAAATGAATTGTGGATGTTAATCCACTTCTCCCCGCGCCTAATGTTACTACGTACTGTACGAGAGGAAGATGAGTGTTTTTCTCTAAGCCACCTCTCTACCACGTATGATCGTATCTAAGTCGATGTCTCTTCTCGTCTTTTGATCACGTCTGAAAAGATGGGATAGATGGTGAGCTTGAATATGGAGGGTTGTACGTTGTGTATACTTGGATACTTGGCTTGGGATTTTTTGTACGCTAGCTAGTCGTTTGTTGTTTGTCTTTGTATTGTCTTCTTTTTGTCAGCTGATGAAGGTGTTAGTGTAGCTGAATGTCAAGCTGCGATCGGTACTTTTGTCTCGAGACTTCAAGGTTTTTTATTATATTTTATATTTATATTCATATTGATATTTATATTTATATATATATGTTTGATATCGGTTTGATATGAAAATATAAAAGTATTAGATTATTGAAACTAAATAATATTAAGTATTAAAGTATTATATTTTTTTATTTATAACGTAACTTATGGTGAACCGGGTCATATGGGGAACCGGGTCACAAAATTCAATTTTCTCTATGTGATCTTGTTCTACGAGCTACACATTCATCCAATTCCAACTCTAAATCACTTGAACTACTCTCTAGCTCTTCTTCTTCAATCTCTTCCTCTAATTCTTCAATTGGGCGTTTGCGTGGCCATCCACGTGGCTTTTTCTCCTTAGGTTTTTCCTCTGCCTTACGTACAATTTTCAGTACTTCCTCAGTACTAAAGACAAATTGACCTTGTAATTTGACTCTCTTGCCTTTAGTTCTCTTTTTTCGAATCTCAGTTACCTCCTGAGCATCAGCAAGCTGTTTCCGAAGTAGGGTTATCTCAGCATTTTGAGATTCTACAAGTCTAGTCATTCTCTTGGCATATCGACGAGTTGGTGATGCAAGAGAACCATTGCTTGCTAGAGCTGTATTAAAGGTCTGATTTGCTTGCCTTAGCTCTGTCCCATCTGGAGGAGAGCTTCTGAGTATAGATAAGTCTAGGTCTTGATTGGTAGTTCTCATTTGTGGAGTAGAAGGTTGCTGGGAGGAGTTAAATGGTAATGTCTCAAGTACTTTTCGTGGGGAAAAAGGTACCAAACCAGCTCCTCTCCAGCCAGCTTTAATATTAGAAGAATTTAGTGCCTTTTTTCTGATCTTTTGATAGAGTTCTACCCATTCAGCTCTTTGAATTCGCTTTACACCAGCTCGAGAATATCGATCCACCTCTAAAGAATGATATCGTTTCATTGGCCCATACACCCCAATATCAAGAGGCCGAAGCAAGTGGGAGCAATGAGGAGGTAGTATAAGTAAATCGATATCCTTCTCTATACAAAAAGCAATAAAATTGCCTGTAATATGACTTGAATGACCATCCATGATTAAAAGTCGAGGCCGGTCACCTGACACTTTCTTGGATTCTGGCTCGAAAACCCTTTTTAGCCATTCTAATCCATGACTATTTGAGGTCCATCCATTCGTGCTAGTAGAGAACTGCCAGCTTTGAGGTGTATCCTTTGGAATCCATGCAGTATTCGTATTTTGGGCCTTGAAAATGATCATAGGTGACAAAGCCTTTCCAGCTGCATTAACACATTCAAATGCAGTTATCCATTCTTGCTTGCCAGCTGTAACTTTCCAATTCGATTTCTGAGTAGAGTCAACTATAATATGCGTACTTTGAGTACTTCCAACTCCAAATCCGGTTTCGTCCATATTATACATATCATCTAATTCATACTTTCGCTCAATGAGACGCGTACGAAACGCGTCAAACCAAGCCTGAATATTCTCCGGAGTTGCTTTTAAGTTCTGGATGTCGTTTTTGGAATCTATAGATCCATTCGTGGTCTATAGGTGGAATATCTGTCAAGGTTGGGTTTTGAGATGACGCGACTTGAACGCGCCGAAGACGAATTTCGTCAGCCATTTCCTTCACCAACATAGGTGTAGCAGGGAATCCAGTGATGGTAAGTCGTGAAATCCATCGTACAAGAGTATTTTCTTCTGCGTTTGATAGAATTTGAGCCATTTCGTGGGATTGGGTACGTGATTTCCTTCCAGCGACCCTAGCTATAAGAGTTGACTTAGGAACTTCAAAATGCTCTGCAGCCTTTCTAATTGATTTAAATTCCTTCAATTGAAGTGCAATAATAGCATTCTGTATCTTCTCTTCAATTTGAGAAGGTGTAAGAGGTGATTCGATATGCATAGCAAAATTTATTAGGGTTTGAAGTCAGTGGTGGGCTAAATGTGACCCGATTCCCCATATGACCCGGTTCACCATAAGTTACGTTAATTATAACTCAAGTCTGAAATTTTTAAAATCTACAGTATAAATTTCATCAAATTCTTTTGATTAATTATAAAGTTATAAAAGTCGATTTTTGTTATTTTTGATAAGGAAAAGTGTCCGGAATTAGAGGTGGCCGGAAAGTAGAATATTAGACTTAATCAAAATCATTAAAATCCTCTACCTCATCTAAAATACAATTCCTACCAACCTCAACAGATCCAGATCAACATCAACATCAACGTCTATATCTTCGCAATCCAAACAAGACTATCCCTGATAATAGAACCATATATCACCAATGTAAAAAATTACTAACATCCAGATCATCATCACCTCCAAGCAAGAAGAAACCATAGCTACACATAAGATTACAAATTCCTACAGCTACCCAGACCCGAAAACTTCGCCCTGATATAGGTTACGAATGTGCCGCTTACATACTCGTAATTAGTGTGAATATTAACAGCCATTACAAAGTTTTCCAATATTGATTTCGTGCTAGCAAAGAGGAATTATTTATTAAATAAAGAATGATAATTCAGAGTCCTTCAATTTTGAAAAAAGCCCCTGATCAGAAACGATTTAAAGGTATCTTTGATTCATTTATTATATTAAGAACAAAAAGATCCTTAAAAAAATAACACCTTAATCTAATTACCCAGACAAGAACAAATAATATTTGGCTAATTACTGAGCTTGAAAATCTTGTTGGGGGAATTAATTACACAAAACAGGTTTGGTTTGGGGTGATGCGAAATCAAGCAAGTAATGTATTAGTTGATTGAGATGATTTATTGCCGTTGATTGATTGATTTAAAGGGCAGCTATTTCACTCCCAATTGAGTTGATGGAGTTAATAGGGTTAGTGATATCAAAAGGGGATTTGTTTTGCAAGGAGTTGGGAGGATTAAAGAGTGCTTGGTTGAATGGAGTAGGGGCTTGTTGATTGAGTTATTCATCCTCGAAATAATTGAACTTGATGAGATAAGTATCTTATATCGAGATGGGCCATAGGGATATGACTACTAGAGTAAGGGAGATCCAGAAGTAATTTTTCGCCAATAAAGTCAGTATTTTTTCTTAAGTAATGTTGTTTTTATTGATTATTTGATTATTTGAAATAATATAAAAGACGATTGAGTTTCATAACTTTTGATTATCAACCAAGATCAATATTGGATTGATCCACTCCTATTCACATTCAAGAGAAAGATATTCCAAACTCGCTATAAACTCAGCATTCTTAGTAAAACATCACAAGTTCGCTTCATCCCTAATTATACTACAAAATGAATATTCATAATAGAGAGAACCATCAAAAGCCTAGCCCTCCACTGCTTTACGGAAGACAGTCGGTCCCAGTGTATAAAATACCAATCTCTGGTAAACTAAAATTTGCTGTAAATTAGAACATACAGGTAAGGTAGTTCTCATGCTATTTGGGCAACCAAGGTCTCTGTTGAGTTAGACCTTGCAGCTAAAACAATGTCTATGGCCATATACACAAATGCCACCTTAGCAGTAAGCCTAGAGAAACATAAATGGCAAATCCAACCATATTCGTCATACTTTTCCGCGGCAAGGGGTACTACCAGGACAGAAAGTAGGGTCTTTTTAAAGTAGCCGTCGAATAATTGTTGCAATACATCGTTGTAGTAGACTATGAATATAAACGTCTATATTACAAGCAGAATGACAATGATTCGCATTAGCAGGAATCCAATATGGAATACCACAGGATGTCTACACAGGCGTGATCTTTTCACAAGTTGATATACGGTGTATTTGTGTGTGTGAATCACGAAAGATAGAAGTGAAGATTTGGAGTAGTAAGGATTTAGGATTTTGAATAGCGATGCGAAGATTTCAAGGGGGATCTGGCTTTCAAGATGAGGGAATCTTCGGAAATGGAGAAGCGGCAGATTTTTCAGCGACAGAGATGTTGAAACTGTTAATCAATCTCAAACCACTGGATGCTCAGCAGCTTAATATAAGAAGCCTTAGAGATTTCATTCCAATATATTTTCTCGCCTCGATAGAATCTTTCTGCACTTTCGGACCAGTTGCAAAAGTGGCTCAAGATAAAATAGAAGATTAAGTGCAGAAATGAGGTTAATAGTGTGAAGAGTGATAGAATATAATGCAGTGCAGCAGGAAAAGATATATCTATACTATTCTTGCTCAAATAAAGTAAAAATGTAGGTTAATCATTCTAAGCCCTATCACATTTAAATTCCAGACCCTAGTATCATCTGTGATTGATTAAAGGGTTTGGGAAGAAAATATTACACCCTTCCACCCCATAAACAAATTCCAACTACTATAATTTAAGTTTCTTAAAGTTATTCCTTCGACTTTCTGAGTTTCTGAGAGTGGATAGATCCCTTTCAACTAGATTCTGGATCGAGATAGCAACCATCACATGGCATTGTACCCTTCATTACACCCTTATTATCAATTGCCATCCCTTTTCACCATCCTCACTTCAAGACGAGGTCCAATATGCAAGCAAGCCAAAATTTACTCTCGTTCCCGACAAGGCCAAAAAACATCAGGCAAAAGTGACATCGCATTCATTCTGCTGCTCACGAACCCATTTTAGGATTGATAAAAGAGCTGATAACAATCATGTATATTTAAGGGATAGCTCTATGTAGGCCACTCAGAAAAGTTGTCAGAGGCAGCATCCTATATCATTTTTTATCCATTCTGTTATTTATTCGCCGCTCAAAGGTTGGGATTGGGCAAGAAAACAGGGGAATGCTAAAAAAGTTTCGAATGCTGATGACAGTGGAACCCCGTCAAGGAATCAAGACCATGATGCAAATCATTCCCGTAATAATTCGGAATACTGTCTTTCTATGTATAAGCATGTTGAAAATAGCATGACTACTGCTGGATGAAAGCATTGAAAGCAGAACGAAGACTGTGAAACCGCGATTCAAAATAACCATTTCTCTTTTGGTGACAATGAAAAATGGTCATCCCAATCAAGTGGTGAAAACTCTATCGAGTGATATAGAATACCACTTGATATTCTGCAGATTTGAAATGTCAAACTTTCTTTTATCATTTCGTTCAAAAGTAAGTAACCTTAAGATATCTTTGATTCTTGTTAAAATACTCATTTCCTGATTTTGATGGGTTGTCAGGTCACAATCCATCATCCATCATGATGATGAAACATTTCACAACCCCTGAATTCGTTGTCCTTTCTGTAGGGAGTAAAAGGTTCACCAGGTTGTTGCGATGTAACCTTCTACTCTTGATTGATAAAGAAGACGGACGGGAAGAAAGGGTTTGGGGGCATTTCATTTGTTGTATGTGCATAAATTCTGTTGATAGATGGGGAATCCCCTGTTTGTTTATCTTCAGGTTCGTTGGTCCCCTCTTTCTAACCCTCTTCTGCCCCACCATTGATGTTTTCGCTTCTAGCGGGTAGATCCAGGGCTTTTCGGGGAAGTCATATCATCCACACGTGATGGTTAGAAAGAGGATCGTCAACAAAAGATGGAAGAAAGCAAATGATTGAGGATGAGAATGAGAGAATAGAATTATAAAAAGAAGAAGAAAAAAAAAACATTTATATGTGATATGATATGACTAAACATCAATAATTCTCTCTCATTATTTAACTTTATCCATTCACAATAATAAATTAAAAATAATAATACACTATCAAAATACTAACTTTTATTTTGGGCCTTAATACTTAATAGGTTCTCCTTCCGCTTAGCGGGCTTCGTGGTCAGTCCCAATCACCACACCTCTCCCAGCACATCTCATCTTCCTTCCTATTCTCTCCCACCAACAACAACAATTCATAAATCTTTCAAATTTAACCCATCAGATCTACAGTTTAACGCGACGGAACTCTTTGTATATTCATCTTAAATTATCAAGTGCTTTTCAATCAAACAAGGTATGCAATGATCCCATACTTATGTGTGATTCTGCATCGCAGTGTTGACTGGACGCGCCTACACATCATCTTGCGCCAATCTCAGTTATCCTTCCACAGCACACATTCTTACTAACTAACCTCTATAGAAAGCAATGGCTCGTGTAACTAGATCCGCCACTGGTAAGTTGCTTCCTATATTCTTTCTCCGAAACCTATTCTTTAGCTATCGAGCATACGGTCGCAAAATCGCGTAAAGATGAGAGCTTTGCTAATTCGATATATTAGGCAGTATTCCAGCCAAGCCTGTACCAGCACCTGTCGAAGCCGCAAAGCCAAAAAAGGCCGCACCAAAGGCAAACACTGGAAAGAAGGTTGCTCCAACCAAGGGAGCTAAGCCAACCGGTGTTAAGAAGACCGTTGCCCCAAAGAAGAAATCAGCAGTGGCTGCCAAGGTACATAAGATATTGTCATATCTATGACTATTTATTGATTCTTCTATAGGTTGAAGCTGCTGTAGAGAAGACCGAGGAGGTTGCCGAGAAGGCTGCAGACAAAGTCGAAGAGAAAGTTGAGGAGGAGGAGGAGACTAAGGAGGAGGCTAAGGAGGAGGCTAAGGAGGAGACTACCGAGGAGGCCGTCGCTGAGAAGCTAGCGCCAAAGAAGAAGGTATGCCATATACTTACTTCTAGATGCATCAAAATACCTTTAACGTCTTCTTCTATTTTCTGTCTGATTAACATGGCATCTTTTCCCAGGCTCCCGCACCAAAGAAGCTCGTCACCAAGAAGCCCGCTGCTCCAAAGAAACCTGCCGTCAAGGCTTAAACAGCAATACCTCTATCAAATTCAACCGCTCTCCAAAACCACAGATGGAGGTGTCTATCACAAGAGCCTTTATAACATAACAACCTTTTGGATTGACCATACCATCACTCCTACCAGTTGATACCCCAATGTCTTTGTTCTGAGCGAGCGTTACTTTGGAGTGGATACGAATCTGACCTGGCGTTTCTCAGGCGTTTTCTAGGTTTTGGGTTGAGCGTGGTATTAGTACCATCAATGCTATCTATCATTTAGGTGTATTTTGAGGAATTGTATCTAGATAGTATCTATGGATGCGTATTTTGGAATAGGGGTTCACTGTTACCTTATCTTTATTTTGGAGAAAAGAATAGTATAGTGATGAGAGTGGTTTGGAAGAGATAAAGTTTGTTAAATGCGCAGACAATGGATATAAGGGAAATGTAAATGATTTTGTACTGGATGATTTTTGTGCTATAGGTTCTTTGTTTGATATTTGTGATACCTCAAGTGAAGATATGCCTCCCTTTATCTGAGTAAATATCTCGTCCAGCTTACTTTCCACAATTCCAATCTCCGCGTCTTGGGGAGTCAATATCTCGGTACCCTCTTTCCAGCTACACATTCAACACATTCATATCATTAATAATGAATGACCAGTGTCTGTATCAAAACAGAGTTATCCAATATTCCTGATTGCAGTCAGTTATTTGAAATAATTCAAATTTCATTCAAATTGGAAATTTATTATGTAATTTGATTTAATGTCATCTATAAGTCTAGCTTTCTAGATTTTGGATTTTTGGATTCTCTGTCGGGTATGTATTTGATGTTGTCACGGTTTCTTTTCTTCTTTTTGTTGATTGCGGATTAATTTATTTGTAAGAGATGGGTCTATGTGTATGTTGTATTATGTGTTATATGTTATAAGAAATATTTATTCATCTATCTATTTATCTATCTATTTATCTATCTTCTATAAAATTATTGAGGAAAAGGGTATTATATATAGTAGAGAGTTCACTGGTTTGGGGGGAGCGGGGGAGGACTTGGTCTAGTGTTCATACTAGGTATCGCTAGGTATTGATCCTAAGATTGATTGTTAAAGTGTAAGAGCTCGAGAAGAGCTTTCATTCGCTTGATGAGGGGATGGAAATATGAGGTTGAGGAAAATGGGGGTTGAGAGATTAGATGAAACCCATTATGGAAATAGCGAGAACTTGTAGCGGGAAGAAATAGAAGAAAGATGAAAGAAGCTTCTCTAGGAAGAAGATGAAGCTCTAGGAATATAAAAATATGGAATAGCAGGGAAAGAACGAGAATACCTCCAACCTATGAGCTTTGAAACCCTTTCGAAGCTAATGATGATGACGTAATAGTAGGGTATCTACATAAGTGAATATTCATATACGGAGATGTTCTTCAATATTTTAGAAATTGATTCACTATTTCTCGAAGGATTTTACATCTAGAATACCTTCTAGCAAGTTCTTTTCGACTGCTTGTCTACCTAGTGGCTCTTTTTATTCACTTGAGATTTGCTGGATTATCGTTATTAGACGGTTTTAGAGACATGGGAAGGATAGATGTGTGATATGGATGAATTGAGAAGCTAGCTGTGGAAGGGTATATTGAGATTGGGTTGTGCAGCTCGAGTGAGATGGAGGAGAGATGGTTTCTTTTTTTGGAGGAAGGGGAGTAGTTTGTTTGTTGTAATTGTTTTGTAGTGTAGAATGAGGAACTAATTATTAATCAATGTTTTATTTCTGTATGTTGAATATTGGTCATGCTTCATGCCCTGAGTGGAAATATGGATGTGAGTTGAGCAAATGCGTGGATGAAAGGTTTTGGGAATTTAGAGAATGAGGAGGGGACAACATCTTCTTTACTTCATCCCTGAGACACGAATTACGGAAATGCTGAAAAGAACTGGATTGAAAAATAATTTTTTTTTTTTAGCTTTTTCTATCTTTTAATGATATAACTTGACCAAGTGAGATCTTAAACAATTGGATAGTGAAGTCCTGTTACATCCTTCTACCTCCTGGCCGCAACACCAAATACCCTAATAACGAGAGTTTGCTATCGATTATCTATCTGTACACGCATTCTCTAACCCTTCACTTAATTCCCTTACCACAATACCCAATTTTAACACATAAAACAAGGGATAAAAATACCAGGATATCACCCAACCATGAATAACCTATTCCAGCACCATCCCAAGAGACCGAATCTCCATAATTTCCATACCACAGAACCAGCAAATCACCACCAACTAACAATGCTACTTCCCATTGGAATCACTCAAACCACTCATTGCCATCGAATGCTCATCTATCTCCTGATGCATTTCGCAAGCCCATGCTCCAGTTTCAGTGAAGGGATCGGGACCCCGTCCCTTCAACCCAGGTTCCACACTACTTCCAGAACTACAGATACTGGAGTCTCCTCGTTTACTCCCTTTCTTGGCCTTTGTTGATGAGGATTTGTGAGCATGGTATGGGTTTTGAGGAGTAGATGAAAGAGTATATGGAGAATCGTTCTCTATCAACCAGGAATGGAGCGGCCATGAGTAGTTTTGGATAGAGTATGGATAATCTTGTGTGAAGTTATTATTGTTGTAGTTTATTTTGAGATCTTGCAGGTTGTTGTTGCTTTCGTGGAGAGGAGCTTCTTGGTGTGTTGTCGAAGTTGTGGTGTGTGAAGAAGTATATCTCGGGATAGAATCATCATGTGCATAGACAGGCTGATCATAAGCAGGGATCTCTCGCTCCAATCTTTGGATCTTAGGCCTTATGGCCAGGTTTATTCCAGCAGCATGGATGCCAAGTTGTGAGCAACTGCAATTGGCCTCATTGTAGATAGGAGGTCTTGTTGCCGAGATGGGTTTGATACAATATTCACAGATGAGGGTCCAATCATCTAGATCATTCTGATATTCCTTCTCCTCTTGATGATTGTAAGCAGGAGAAGCCATCTTTAATGTCGAAAGGAGCAATAAGATTGTTTAGATAATGCGGCTGACAAGGCTTAGGCGAGTAACATACAACACGGGATGAGAGCGAATGATGAGTGTAATTACCGACGAAGTCAGATTGGTGATCTACTAAGATAGTATCCTAGCAATTTAGGTAATGTACAGGTATCACGGATTGGAAAAATCAAGGCTAAAATGATATATATTATATATATATGTATGATGTGTTTGGCTTGAAGTGCGAGGATCACCACAAGGCTTGAAAGTAGAATAACTCCGTTGATGATAAAGAAACTGAGAAAACAAGAAGGAAAGCATCTATACTTATAGACCTAGCCAAAAGTCCTCACCGCAAAACTCGTAATAAAGGCATGCAAAAAGGGCGGCTTAGCTATAAGTTCCTACTTCATGCATGGCTCTAAGTTTTGTGATCATCTGGTTGTACCCGAATATCGGAGTGCATGAGAATCGAAAGTATTTGCATTATCAGAAGAGCACATCAAACAGCATGACGAACTTCTTTCAACGCCCTGCTACGCGCAAGGCTGCGATAAGGGAGGAAGCTGCGCGGTTGGAAGTCCATGATATCGATACGAGACTGCGTCAGGCACCAATCATTCGAGGCAGTGCTGTCTGCCTCACTTGTAAGGAATGTATGATGATTGGCTCAGTTCATCTCCGTGGGTTCCAATTGATGCTCCTTCGAGCAAGAGAGGTAAAGTTGGCTGCTTGGTGTTAATTGTATCATGGTTTCGCTTATCCTCGGTGACATGAGTTGTCATCAATCTTTAACCAGCCAGATGGACACCAATCATAAGTCCGAATTCGTCTTCTGGGGAAAGAATTGACTTACAGGATAAGCAAATAATTGCCTGCATGCTGTGATGTGCAATACTGAACAAGTTCCGTATTCCAGTCAATGTCAACCGTCAAGTAATATAAAATTATCAAATATGTTCCATGAGCATTGCGCCCATCCGCTTTCTCTCCATTGATCATCCAATAGGTCAACAAACCTCGACAGATGTTCTCGGTTAGTGCATGTCAAGTTCCAACATCTCGATCTCCGGGATCGCTAAAAACATTGTTTTCCGGTACGACAGTATGCATACGCGCAAAGATACATCAAACATTCCGCCCGGGTTCCCAACACTGCCCCAACAGATCAAGCGAATGGTAGCATTTTAAGTCTCTCTTCTTACAAAGCAAGCACTCGCGGTACATAGTGCACCTCAAGTCGCACAGCACCGGCTTACCATGCGACTTTCGTCCGAGTGGCTAGGCATTCGAACTATCCCATTCGGGATCCAACTTCATATCAAGAACTCTAATATATCATTAAATCATAAATTGAGCAATTCAAAAGAGACTCCTGGTGACCCCCGTGCCAAGTGATTGAGTCAAGTGGTTCTCGGGAGACGCCGCGGTCTGCGTGATATTGAAATGAGACCTTTTTTATAAGGCTGGTCGCTTCGGTTTTGAGCCTCAATGACGAAATTGTGACTTTCGCATCTTATGAGATGGCTACTCCCCGTGTACAGTGTTACAAGTTGGACAAATAGGCATAAATTCTGCGGCCTAGAAAGGGGTATAAGTAGTTGCCTAAAGGTACATGAGATGAAGCATATGTATCATGACGGCAATATTGCCAATCAGATATTGGGTTTGACCAGTAACCAGCTGCATTTGACAATTCCAAGTTCCGATACGAGAATCCAAAGAGGACGAAAATGCAACTAGTTGTAAAATTATCAAATTCTTCATGCTTTTCTACCAATGATATCTAACAGAACCGCAAGACAACCTTCTAAACACCTTCATACTCCGTTTTTGAACACCGCCTTATTAAGTCCACAACCTACACGTACCATCTGCACCAGCACTGACAAGCCATGGCTCCTTTGGATGCCAGTCCACATCCATAACACCCAAGGCACTCTTGGCTTTGTGTCCTTTCAAAACCTTCACTGGTACGATAGTAGCATTTTCCATAGCATCACTTACAACCTTTCCGTGGAAAATTTGCAAACTACCATCATCACTAGCATCAGCGAACAATGGAAGCCCGCCTTTGTGGTATTTCACAGCTCGAATAGCTTTGTTATGGAAACGCATGGTCTTGTATGGGCGAGTAGAAAGGTCGAGATCATGCCACAAGAGACGACGATCATAAGAACCAACAATGAGATTATCGCCTCCGGGATGAATATCGAAAGAGGAGATCCAACGAGCACCGGGTTGAATGATTTTGACCAATTCCTGTTTTTGTAAGTCGTAACTGCGGATTGTGCGTTGAGTTGCGACGAAGAAAATGGGTCGAGATGGATGGAATTGAGCAGTTTGTGCGATACCGGGGAGACGTCTGAATGGAATTTGTGTGAGGTGCTTCGAAAGTGTGTGAATCGCGACGGCGGACTTTTGGGCCGTTGGGGATACAGAAGAAAAGAAGTCACCTCTTCTGTGCCAGGTAATGACTTTGACCGTGGATCTAACCGTGATCTTGATCAGTACACCTTCATCTTGTAGACGTGAGCTAGGACGAGCCCAGGTTGCCACAGGCTCCTTCTTTTGTCCGTTTGCTGTGAGTGCTTGAGTGGCATTTGTCGCATAACCAAACCCAGCATCCAGTAGCTCTCGGCTATTACTTTCAGCAACAGGGTCAATTATAGTGGGTACCATAAGGAATATATCCTCCCCAGCTGCAGCTGAAAGTATGATGGCATCTTTTGCTGGACGCCACCTCACAACGTTGACCGCCTCCTCGTCACCTATTTGTGCGCTCCAAAGTTGTTTTCCGGTTAAAAGTTCCCAGACACGGACAGTGCCATCGTCACCACCGCTAGCCAACCATGTTCCGGAAGGATCGATAGCCAAGCTTCGCACTCTACCTTCATGACCGCGAAACAGGGTCTGCGTAACGGTTGGGAAAGGTTTAAGTTCTTCAGGTTTTGGCAACTTTGGTAATAAAGACGCAGGATCGATGTTTAGCCTATTTTTACGAACTCGCGGTGCCAAATAGAGATCAAGCGAACGTTCGAACCTCTCATTAATAAACTTGTCATATCCTGGAACCTTCCGTAAAGAGTCATAAGCAGTTGGTAGATACTCCTTTTCTCTATCCTCGGGATCTGTAGCTTCCCATTCCTTCCTCTCTGCTTTAGATGGAAGATACTCCGGAGGTGGATTGTAACTAAGATCATAACCAGGTGGAGGTGGCTTTGGAGCTGGGATTTTCATGATATGATCTGGTTGAGCCTCCTCATTCTGCCATATGTCGTAATGTTGTTCCTCCTCCTCTTCTTCGCGCTCTTGTGGTGGTCGATATGGTAGGATTCTACCTTCTCGAATGGCTCGGACTATCTTCATAACTCGTTTGGCTTCATGTTTGGAAGGCAAGAAACGTCTTTTGGGCTCGGGAGCTGAGCTCAAAGGCATAATCTCCTCGATACCGCTGAAATATGGAACATAATCCTATGCAAAGTCAGTCCCATAGCACAATACAAATACCGCAAAAAGTGCTTACAGGGTATGGATCGTAGCCATCTTCAGGAGCCTCATTTGTTTGTATCCTGCGCAAAACCTCCAATTCCTCTTGAGTCAAGTTGAGAGGTTTACCAGTAGAAGGATCCGTAAGGCCTGTCCATCCCTTCGGTATATCGATACTATCTAGCAATGCATCAAGTGCTTCACCCTTCGCAGGTCGCATAATCTTCTTTCCATTGATGTCATATCCAATATGAGGATAAGAATCGTAGAAAGACAATGGGATATTTCCAATGGTATTATTTGGCTCTTGAGCATCCGAATCATCTGAGTCGTACACAGGGTCTATCTCTTCATAAACGTAACGTTCTCCTCCATTGGCGTCCTTTACCACAGTGTAGTTGGGCTTATCATCGTCTTCACCAAGACCGTTCTTGGTGAGGGCAGCTCTTGTCTCGGATTCCTCTCCTTCGCCATTCTCTGAGGGCACCTCGTCACTGTCCAATGCATCGAGTTCCTCCTCATCCAAATCTTCTTCGTCTTCACTGTCCTGCTCCGCGGCGCTGTCGTCGGATTCATCCTCACTTTGCGACAAGATTCCTTCTAAAATTCCATCACCAAATTCTGCTTCAGACTCCACATCAGAAATCTCAGGTACATCTCGGGTAACAGCTTTGCGCTTCCGTTGGTTGGTTGGAGGTGCCATTTTGAAATAATTTGGATAATGTTTACAACTTTGGAGCTTCCCAGAATTTTTTTCCTAGAAAAATTGGTGGAGAGCTTATCGGATATTGTTATCTTAGCGCATTTTCTCATCAGAAGTCTCCTTCCAATATATCATGGAGTACAGTAAGAAACAACTTATTCAACATCTTTGCACGGAATCAAATTTCACTTCATTACATTTGTATACTAATTTATATTTGCATTTCTTTTCTGGTGGTTAGGTATTGAATATTATTATTTATTGTGGTAATGAAACCAACAGGTAAACAAAAAAGGTACTATGGTGAAACATCGGGCTTGTGATGAGTGCAGTGAGTAACTCAGGACTAGAAAGAGCCAACCTCCATACAATGGCTGATTAGATGAATGTAGGAGTAAGAAAACTGCTTGCTCAAAGGACCCAAATGGATGTGAAAGATGTGTGCGGGAACATATAACATGCCATTATTCTGAACAGAAACCGATGGGAAGACCGAGAAAGCGGCAATTCATCGAAACTATTACAGATGAACCCATCAATGTACATGGACAGCTACAACCTCTTTCCGATGATGGCACATTACCCCCTTTCTTTGGCGATGAATTTGACTATTTCGATGGTGCCGAGTTTATTGAACCACATTTTACCGATTCGAACTTCAATGAATCTGGAAATGCCCAACAATTTACACAAGCTCTTCCTCTGGACACCCCAAATCCTCTTTGGGCCTCGGATGCGCAGGGCGGCCAGGGTATATGGCAATTCGAGGATGCCGATGTCTTAGGTGTGCCTCCTATCGGTTTCAATAATATAGATATGCATAAGTCGAGTAAAACCCAACCGTTAACCAACCCAGTGCTTGAACCATCAACGGCAGCAAATCCTTTGTCTCCGTCGTCTAAGAGAAGTGATGGTCCATCTCCAGTTTTAGGCGATAAGTGCAGCTGCTTATCATCAATGTATTTGTCACTTTCAGCATTGCAACAATTCCCAAGTGAAATTGATGAAGCTTTAAAGGTCGTTCATGGCGCCAGTCTTGTGGCATCAAAAGCCATTTGGTGCCCTTCATGTGGTGCGATAGCTTTAAGTTCACCTATACCTCCTATTGAAGCCTTCCAAAACAGGATGCTTATTGGAACCATATTACCCATCATAGCCAACGGGTACGGTCGCTTATTGAAGATGGTTGATGAAGCGACTGCCGACGCCATTGCCAAAGGTCAAACCAAAATCTTTAGATATCGTGATTCCAATGGATTATATGAGCACCAGAGGCCACCTGACCAGACAGCAAATTGCATCTTTGAAGTATTCCCTATGGCGGACAGAGAAATGCAACCGGCAGAGTGGCGCACTACCGTGAGAGCTTTATTGCGAGCCGATATTTATGGTCATGAGCAACCTTGATACAAGTATAAGGGGCTAAGAGATGTCATCTTCGACATGGAGCAACGACAGAACGCTCGTCACAATATATTGGATGCACAAGTAGCAGTTGGTGTGCGATCCCTGGAGCATGACCACTTTCCGGATTTGAAGACCGCAGATTCGGCCGTTAAACAATGCAATGGAGATAGAACAAGGACTTGTTTGGAGATTCTCAAAATAGCTAAGATGGCTGTAGATAGCATTGTTATTGCATAATCAAGAAGTGGTTTGTAATTCGCTTTAGAAAATTTGCTTCGCATATTCAAATCAAAGTTGATCGTTGGCTACTATATTATGATAACTGCGGAGTATTGGACTTGGTTTAGATTGTTTTGAGCACTTCAGCGAACGTTGATTGCAAACCATCTAATATTCTATCCTGTATTTCATGCTACTTAGACGACAAACCACAAAAGTGTCTGATATGCTACAACACTTAGGAATTGGAGGCAGCTGAGGAGGATGTGTTCATGGTTGGCTAAATGGCTCTTGACGACAATGTATTTCGGAAAATGGATAATCGTGTGATAGTCTGAGTCAAACAAAGTCGCTGGATTCCGTGACTTTTTGCCCAGGCACCTTAACCTTGCGGTTTGGCAGTTCTCTGTTTATGAAAAGAGGACGTGTCTCCCAGACATCTAGATGAGCAACAAAGACTTGAATACGCATCAGGTAGTGGCACACTTCCAAGTCAGTATGCTTTGCAAGAGTATCATTTTCATAATATACGGCAAATATTGAATGTATGTATGTAATTCATCACTTAATGCTTAACATTCAATACCAGTAATTTGTAAGGGATAATTTATCTAGGATAGATAATTGAGATATATGATTCCGTGGCTCATACGCTTTCGTTGATAAACTGATGTTGTGAGTAGTTTGCTGGAACTGTTCATCTTTGCTTGATCAGAATTTTGTCTCATTGCTCAATTCAAGACTAGCGCGAGGGTTCAATATGCATAAATTCGTAAATTCGTATATATCATCACAATCTAATCTATTTACCCAGTGAATGTACCATATTCATGTACAGCTCTCATGCTTTTCCCTGCGCTCCTCTATCTTTTGCTCTTGTGTCTTTACATCCTTAAACCAGTATGTCCTAACATTCCGGTCTGTGTTGCAGTTAGCCAATCCAAACAATAAATCTGTCCAGACAACAAAATCATTGCTAAAGAACTTAGCCCCGTTGGCCTCTCAAATATCAAAAGTTCGTCCTTAGGGTATCTGAAAGTCTGGATTCACAAACTTTCTCAAACCCTCAAACCCTCCAACCTCCCCACCACAAACTCCATCAATACTCCCGCCTCCGCCCCACTCAAATCATCCCTAACCGCCAAACATCTCTCCACCACCTCCCTATACCCTCTGCCAACTTTACTTCCCAGCCCCGGCACCAAATTCTGCACCACAATCTTACCTCTGAACCTTTCGGCCGAATAATGCGGTTTATGGTACATTTGCAATGTTTTCCACAAACCGATCTCTAGTAATATCAATCCTAGGGAATATATATCAAAAGATTTACAATACTGTTTGCGCGGGCAAGAAGGGGAATGTAGAGACGATGGATGACGGTGGAGATCCGCTGCTGTAGGGTTGCGGGATGCGATGGACATTTCACCCATATGATCTGGTCGGGAAGCGTCAAAACCGAGGAGATATGGTGTACTTATATCTGGAACGTTGTCTCTTTCTTTAGAAATCCCTGGACTTTTCGTGTATGCGCTGGGGAAAAAGAGGATGTTGCTACTGCAAAGATTTTTGTGTAGCCAGTCTAATGAATGGAGAGACCAGAGAGCGACAGAAAGTGTATGGGCCAGTTTAAACCGATCGCCTAGCTCAGGGGTGCGGAAATCGCTGCTAGTGATGAGGGCATTGAGGGTGGAGGAGGAGGAAGCAGAGGAGGGAGAACGGTAGATGAGTCCGTAGCGGGAGGAGGTATTGTCGTCTGTATAGCCGAGACAATCGATGGTGTGGAGATCTGGGTGTTGATTTGAAGCACTGTGAATCATGCGTGCGAGGTCATCTATTCGACGGAGGTGATTTAATCGAGCGTCGAGATCTTCTCTGTCGTACTCTACCCATTCCACTATGATTTCTTGTGGCTCTACTAGTGAGGGGTTCTTATATTGTCCATGAATTCTTGCCATGTTCGCATTCTTGACTACTAATGCATGGCGTTGAATCTTAAGCGTATAAGTTGGCTTGAAATTCTTGGTCTCCTTCTCGTCTAGATTGATTCTTAATTGCTTAAGATTGGCCGAAACATTCAATGCTGGGTACACCCCACTACTCGCCGTCTCCAACATTTTCAGCTTGCCCAAGTCCCGGTGCGCACCTTGTAGTAGCTCATTCGTCCATGTCCTATGCAGGGTCGCGAGTCTTGACGGTGGAAATAGCTGTTCCAAACCATCATTATAGTCTTTCAAATCCTGTAAAAGCACCGTGAATTTCTCCTTATCGCCAATGACCCACTTGACTCTCTTCGACAACTCGCTCCTCAAACTTAGCTTTCCCAACCCAAACCCTCCTTTCTCTATTTCCACCCCTCGCTCCTCATTCTCCCTCCCCTCTATCTCATCTCTTCCCAACCTTTCCTCCACAACTCCATACCTCTCCCTCAACTTCTGAAAATCCGTCATAGTCCTATACAACTCACTCAGAATCTCCATCGCCAACCCCCTCATCCTCTCATTCCCAATCCCCTCCTCCCTCTTCAATTCCTCCTCAAACCTCCCCTCTAGCACCCCCCATTCCCGTCCCCAGACCAACAATCTCATCTCCTCAATCTTAATCTTACAAATCAGTTTCTCCGAGTCTCGTGTGAGGTTAGATGCGGTCGTGAAGAGTGAGTACGCCGTTATACAACCAGAGAAGATTTGACCGAGGACTCCAACTGCCCCGACGATCGAGAGAGCTGTACCGAGAACTTCGGCCATGATCTCGGCTTATTGCGTATGTAATGCGAGATGAGCGAGATAGATTCTAGGAACACGTGAAGTATTTGTATCGTGATATAAGCATATGCAGGAAAATGCCAATAAGTAGATTTTACATAACGAATAGGCTAATACCAAATCTCAAGCCAGATGCACGGAATTCATCAACATAGCAACAAGCAACATGGATGAAAAAGTGTTAATTATAACATTGAAGAAAATGCTCACAAAATTGACAGATCAGCTTGTGGCCAACAGAAGAAAAATTAAAGTTGCATGGTGGTGGCTTACGGGGATTAGCAATGCAGGTTGTCTGACTATAATAATAAGTGGGCAGGCCATCTTGCATCTGTATGGTAAGAAAATACTGATTTGGTAGCAGGGCTCTAGCCGATCGATTAGACAAAATATAAGACTTCAGTCTTTCTACGAGTCTCAAAAGGTGTTTCAATTTGACCTCGAAACAATAGTCTTTTTCACGTTAGTTAAGCACGGGACAACACAATGTTTAGCTTGTAAAACATTCATGTACTTGATAAATTGCGAGCTTTCAGATTTACATTTGGAAGATGTTGAAGCTATGCTTAAAAGCAAGCGTCGAAGCCTCCTGAATCTTCCTTCTTGAGAGGAAGAAAGACATAACAATAATAGAAAAAATTTCCCTCATCAAATTGAACTCCGCCTTAAATGCACGGCTTCCTGTTTAATTTTTCCTGAACCTTGACCCCCTTACTCTCATCTCGTTTCAAACTCGCCACAACAGCTTAGTAGACCTTCTTCTTCTCATCGATTGAGTATTTCCCTGGTCCGCTGTTGACAAGGAGGAGGAGGCCTCCTACGATGGATAGAATTTGGAAGAAATCATACTTTGCGAAGTCCTTGTGGGGATGGTGTTCGTGAAGCTACGGTAATCAGTAAATTGCCTCGCGCGAGCAACAGGGCTTGACTTACAGTCCAAAAGTTGTTCACCAATACATTGAAAACACTCAAGATGAGAACAAGCATAATAGCACTGAACTTTGCCTTGAAGCCTACGACAACCATAACGCAGGCTACGAGACCGAAAAATGCCACAATCACTCTCCAAAGACTCCAGGTGCCACTGAAAACGAATCCAACGAAGAGGAAGATCAACAAGACACGACCAGCAAGCTGGAAGTACATTTTGCGGTCCTTCTCATCTATTTCTGGGAGGCCAGCAAATGCCTTTGATTTGCGGACCCAGGAATCGGACAAAACCATCAAGAGACCTCCCATGACCGAAAGATTTCGGAGGAAGAAGTTGAGATCGAAAATGAGACCATATCCGAGAGCTTGTACTACTACAACGCCAATCAATCCACCAACAGCGTAATCCGAGTATCTCCGTGCGATAACTAGTGTAGAGCATGAAATCATTGCGAGTACGTTAACGATTAAGAAAAGATGTGTGAGACCGCTTGGGACTAGAAGATTGTTAACCATGCTGTACCATGTTTTGGACAGATATGTAGCATACTGTGTCGGTAATCATGCAGATATAATAGTTGATCGCTCCATTGTGTAATTATTCTCAATGCATCCTCCAAGAATGTAACAACAATAAGGAATCTTCCGATAGCTGGCAAGTAACTACGGAATAAGAGAAGTTAGCAGATTGTAAATGTGAGTAAATTAAGCACAGAATTGGACAGACCCCTCAAGCTGTCCTCTGCGGGGTCCTGTGAGGGACATGAACATACGGCTTAACAGGATCACTTAAAGTATCCAAGAAATCCTCAATTTTGCTTGTTTGCTCTCTTATCGCATCGAGAGCACCGGGTTCACTGGGTTTGTCCACACTACCCATACTTGGTCCTCCTCCAAATGAGTTCTGGCCACCCAAATTATACCCTGCAGTACCGCGTATCGACATTGTCGCAGTTCTACTAAACTTGAACTTGAACCAAGAAGCAGAAGGGAATTTAAAGAAGCTGGACTTAGTTACTTTCAATTAACACCAAGTGTCTTGTAGTCGCTGAGGGTAAACTGGTATGAATTCAAAGGGATGGAGTTGTGAAGAAGGGGGATGGGGTGCATTGGGCCCTTTTGAAGTTTGAGATCGTTCTAAGATTCTCGGTAGAATAACCTAAAGGCTAAAGGACAGATAATGGTCCCGAAAAACCTAATGAATTACCCCATCTAGCCCTGCTGCTACATGCGGAATGGAATACAATCGATTCATCAATTGTTTCAATGAATGAATAATGAAATTCACAAAGCGCTTTGAATTGAACTTTGAATACTTATTATGACAATAGGAGTTACTATAATGCCATTTGAAATAAAAATCACATAAAGTAGGAGAAATAAGTCTGCAAAAGTTTATTATTTTTTCTATCTACTTTGATGTTTCATTGTAGGATTTGCTCGCCGTCACACATGATTTTTTATACCGTAGTTTGTGATCCCAGCCTCATTCTTCTCCCCAATGACACAGGGCACTGATCTGATATCTCTGATCAAACGGTGCCATCTCACGACTTGGAAGGGAATTTCGACGATGTCAATTGCCCTAACGTATAACTCCAAATTCAGATAGCTTGATGCCGCCTTACCGGATTCTATACGATATCCCGCTATAACGCCCTAAATCATTATGGTAACATATAAATACGGATCCAAAAGGTATTCTTTCTAAGTAAAATCCTTAGTGGAAAGCACTCAGATCTAACGGAACACTGCTCCCACGGCCAGCCCGATATTTCTTGGGTCCGCCAATAAATTCCCGAGGTTTGGGGAATACTGATTCATCGGTGAATTTCCATCTAGAATCGTTGATTATAACTCTCTTATCAGAGCTGGCCGTTTTCGGCAAGGTACCATTTGATGAGAGAGTATATGAGCTAGAATCCATGGTGTGAGTTCTTCCTTGTTGTTGACTTTGACTTCTTGATATTGGTGCCGTTGGTGGTGCCACTGGTGGTGCAGCTGGTGGTGCAGGCGGAGACGGCGCTCTGTGTGATGATATAGAGGGGGGTCCATTAGATGGGGGTGGCGGCGGTGGAGGAGGTGCACCCATTGGCGATACTTGGCCGGCAGCACGAATTGCTGCTTGCATAGCAAGACTCTGACCACCCCCATTAGCCGAAGGTGGAGAAGTTGGTGGAGGAGGGGGCGCATGTGCTCGAGGTGGGTTACTGGGAGGGCGTGGAGCTGGAGAAGGTGGTGGCGGTGGTGCAGCAGGCGGTGGAGGGGCCGAAGAAGAAGGGGGTGGAGGCGCGAATGATGATGGCGGTGGTGGGGCTGATAAAGCTGATGGCTTTCGAGTCCCAGGAGGTGGAGGAGGTTTCTTGCCAATGGGAGGTGGTGGTCCTTTGAGAGAAGTTGAAGAAGCAGGTCGAGAAATTGATGGCCCAGCAGTTTTTCGCAAATTGGCAACCGATGGCGCGAATGTAGGTGCCGAAGGACTGGGCTGAGGAGGAGGCCGGGCTGATGGCAACGGAGGGGCTGCATTTATTGGAGGTCTAGGAGCTGCCATACCTGGTGGTTTAGGCGCAGAAAACTCCGGTTCTGATGTGAATGATGAACCTCGATTTGCTGCTAAGAGTTAGAATCTATCCTATCTTTATAGATCATGAAGCTTACCGCCGGTGTCTACTCCTCCGCCTCGTTTCTTCAACTTGGGCATGCCGCCTGCGAATATTCCTCCTAACTGCGGGGGTTGTTCCATTCCTGTAGACGCGCTATTCCCATGGTCACTGTCACTTCGAGCTCTATTGCCCCCGGGTACGGGTGGTGCGCCAAAACCCCCAGGAGGTTTCGCCATTCCAGGTACTGGCGGAGCACCTCCTATCGGCATTTGCGCAGAACCACCGGATACTTTTCCTACTATTGGTGCCGATCGGTCGTTGGTTACAGCTTTTTTGAGTGTTCGACCTTTTGTGATATCTGACAGAAGTGCGCCCTATAACATGGTTAGCAACTCGAACTTAACATTGCACAACTCGGGGGTGTTTACTCTATTGGCAGCGACTTTCGCAGGCGGCCTTGATGGCATCGATCCCGGGGCTCCTCCAGGGGGCGGAGGAGGTGGTGGACCACCAAAGCCTGGCGGAGGAGGAGGAGGTGGTGGAGGTGGTGGAGGAGGCATGGTTTTGTGAGTAACAGTTGTTTAAGTTGATTGTGTTGAAGGGGAACAACTTTCAAATGTATTTTTGAATGAGTACTTTGATCAAATATTTGGTAGTTCGTACCATACAAGCAAGAGAGCCAAGAGAGTTGCGTTCAAAGAGAATGAATTAGTTGTATGTTTCAATGCTTCAAAGAAGAAGCTTAATAAATAGAAGCTCGGAAAGTTATCTCGGATTCAACGCATTATGTTCGTCGTCACAATTGTGGCTCATGCATTAACTTCAGCCTTCTTTATTAGTCAGCCACATCAAATATACAGGGCTGGACCAGGGAACAAGGGTACGATATTTCGATGAGATGCTGGTTTGACGGGCTTGACTACAGCTCGTCGAAAAACCTCAAGGTGAAGATCACGAAAACTCGACGTTGCCCTACAAAATGTCCAACCGCCTTTTCAAGCCTCGGTCGGATGTATGCCGCATATGCGATTACATAACTTCTCAAAAGCCCTCCTTGAGACAACAACGTTGTCTTTCGAAAGCCATTAACACCATTTCTCCTCGTACGTTTATCACCACTTCAAGAAAACGATCAAGCAAACCACCAAAGCCCTCCTCTTTCGATTCTTTGCAAAAACCCTCCGGTTTGAATCCAGCGCATTCACAATCATCGCGGCGCCATATTACAGAAGCAGAACTAGCACAAGAACTAAGGCGTGGAGTCCAGGCCTGTAGTAAATTACTCTCAGAAACTATCCCCTCAGAAAAGGCCATTCTGAATGTTCTCCATACCTGCCGTTTAATCGCCGCAGATGCTGCCGGGGAACCCGCCAAATCATCAGAAGTAAAGAAGGATGTAACCGCTGCGGCGTCTTTACTTTCTTTGGCTGATCGAGGTTCGAAGGAGTTACGGGTCCAGAAGCTCAACCGGGAGACCCAATTTCTACTGGATGGGCTCTCGCAAGCCCTATTCTCGATTGTCTCTAACGAGGTTGTCTTCATATCACCAGAGATTTTGGAACTCTACATCAGCACACAATCATGTCTAGGAAAACCAGAGACGTTCCCAGGAGTGTTTTATCTATATGCGAACAAGCCGATACCGGTTGAGGGTTCCAAGCCGATGCAATTCAAAAATCAAAATCCAAACAAGGTTAACAATGCCATCCCAATTGCCGTGGCAGATCAAGCTTTGCAGACAGCGATTGATGCGAGGGAACTAGATGTAGCTATAGATATCATTGATACAGCGTATGCGCAAAAAGCATTTCGCCGTGCAAAATTTATCCGTAAAGGATTATTACCTGCCACTGGACTTGCCATGGCACCTATTGCAGCATATGGCGTTGCATCACAACTTTCCATGTTCCAAAACACTATGGAACCGGGCATGGCTACAAACATTGCATTCGCCGGGATATTAGCATATATGGGTTTTACGACTACTATTGGTGTGGTAGCTGTGACGACAGCTAATGATCAAATGGAGCGCGTAACTTGGGCCCCTGGTATGCCATTAAGGGAGCGCTGGATTCGTGAAGAAGAGCGGGCTGCGATAGATAAAGTAGCCGGATCATGGGGTTTCCATGAAAAATGGCGGCGTGGGGAAGAAGAGGGTAAAGACTGGGATCGGTTAAGACTATGGATCGGCAATAAAGGAATGTTGCTTGATGCGGTGGAGCTTATGGAAGGTATGGAATAAATAAGCTTTTAGAGAGGTATGGATGAATTACCTTTACCTTAAAATATCTGTCGATCTTGATGGCGTGCTAGTTCCGTTAGCCCAGAACTGGCTAAGATATGCCGGTATTGGAAGCTTATCATTGAGCCTCTCGGCCTTTGTAGACGCGTCAAATGTCTTCCTTGGCTATTTAAAACGTTTAGTGTAGCCTAAACTATTTTGCGAGCGCAAAACGTAAGTCAAGAAGATGGATATATATGTGGGACCTAGTTGACATGTACCCAATTGAATGCAGACTTTTAACAGGATGTGTCTTACATAGAAATTGGTTGTAAACTAAGTTCAACGGTTTCGCAAGCGAGAAAACGGCTTCAAAATAGGGTGAACTCTAGCATAGTATGTGAGTTATGAAATTTAGACTCTAGAATATCCTCCACAATAAAGCATGATGTTTTCTTATAAATATTTACCAGCCCCACGTCTGTTTCGGAGCAATTGAAACGATTATTTTTACTCTAAACAAGAACCAGTCTGATTTATTTATAATTATTATTATTATTTGTTTTTGCTTATTTTGAGATCACTATGATGTCCAATGTAATAGACCCAATGCAATCAGAACAGTGTCTTAAGCATAGCCATCTCATGCATAGTCTGAGTCCAAGCAAGGTAAAGAGTATCTTCTGGGTTCTATTCCTGGTTGTGCTCGTCATGTTGACCATTGCTGCGAGTACCTTTACCAAAAGTGCCAGTATAGCCACGTATGTTTATCGCTCCCCAGTTCCCTCCATCTGCTATGTGATCTCCCTGGCGGACAACTAACAAAACCCTTCAGACACATCAAAACGGCAGAACTTCATCCTACAATTTCCAGAGATATTTGTCAAGACCTCCTCTCCAAGAGTAAAGCCAAACATCGCCGCACCCAAATTCGCTGCATCTATGTCTCCTCCTTATGTTTCATCGTCGCGGTCTTCTGTACAGTCTTCGAAGCCTTCGCCGCATCCTCTCTCAGCTTCTGTCATAGATTGGATATGGCTTTCCTCTATTGGTCATTCTGGACATTGCTGCAAGTCGGGAGTACAATTGCCATTTTTGGTATTGTTTTGGCTCAATTGTGGTCGTTTATGGGAAGGGAGTCGCTTCCGGTCAAGTATGTAACCCCTGGCTATTCGCTACCTCTTAGTTTTCAATGTGGTTTACTTTTGAGCATTTCATATTATTCAGCATTTTGTAGGCATTCTCCCCAGTGCTCGGAGATCCTTTTCATGACTAGGGCTATTGCATTTATGTCCGCTGGTCTTGCCCCTGTGCCTGCGAGGACGCTCAGTATCGGATGAACGGCTTCATGCTTTGAATGTCGCATCTTATTGAGTATCTCATCTTTTGAATACCCAAGTATCAAAGCTTGCTTTAATGTTTCATTTTATCTGGATTTTTCGAGTTTGTACTGACTTTTTTGTGTAATAGCGTGGCAATAGGAACACCTGTACCAATCATAACTTGGATGGGTGTGGCATTCGAATATCTATTCAAGGCATGGTTAAGCGAGGAGACAATAAAGAGCTTTGAGACTTTTGTAGATGGAGTGATAGATTCATCACGGTAAGTCCTTTCTATCCCTTCCAAACAGTGTGTCCAAAAGTTGGGAAGCAGTCCAACAATCACAGGCTTTCGAATATTGTAACTATTTCAAAATTGAATCCGTTTGAAGCATTCGCACCTTTTGGAATATTCAAACCATTCAAAACATCAAAGCTTCAAATCTAACCCACTACTTCCGACCATTGGAAACACTGCTCCCAAACAACCCTCCTCACAACCCACAACCCACAAACACCCACCAGCCAAACCGAAACCTCCCCCGAAACCTCACTCAAAACTTCCTCCACCCGCGGAGCCGAACTCCTAGGTTTCACCCTAGACAACCGTCCCATAATCTCCTTCAACAAACCATCCCCCGCGCTACACCCCAGCGCACATCATTTTGCCACTACCGAGGACGGCCGCTCTATATACATATACGGGGCAATTCCCAGCGATTCCATCGATACTTCCACCGATACTTCCACGGATTCTACGGTGACAGGATCCCATATTTCCGAACCTAGGAGAGCGCCCCATACCGTATCTACGCATGCATCTACGCTTCCTTTCTCCGTAAACGGATATCAAGGTAGGGAATCGCATGATTCTCCGCATGGCAGGAGTCTTACGTCTGAAAATTTTGCTTCTGGACGATTTGGTTCGGATGAGGCGGTTTAGTTAGGGTGAGGATTAGGAATGGATGATGCTGTGTGGAGGGACTTAGATTTGAAAATGGGGAGGTGTTTAGGTTGATGTTTGAGAGTGTTAGCCGGAAGAGAATGGATATATCTTGAGGGTGTATGTTAAAGAGGCGGCGTTTTATTTATGTGGATGATTATAAGATATATCCTGTGGGTGTATGCGAAAGGGGCGGCGTTTTATTTATGTGGATGATTATACCATTGTTTGTTTTTGAAATAATTAATGCTCAATGTGGCAGATATAATTAAAGGTGTTGGATATTTTTTCGGCGTTGGATGGATATGGGGTATACTAGATAGAAAATTGATCTATGTTCTTAAATAGTATTTAACTATCATGTATTGAAGAACCAAGATTTCGATTGAAGTTCAATGCTATTTCTTTTCTGAGTACTTTAAACGAATTAAATATCCAAGATCACCCCTCCCTCGTCCCTCTTATTAGACTACACTCCGAACTTATTGAACATAAGTATGTTTTTTCTTCCTCCTTCTCGCTAATTTGGCCATACATGGCTACTACCACTTTTCGCGCCCCTTTTTTTTTGGCTTCCATCATTCACTTCCATTTCCCACTTGCTAGTTTTCCCCAAAGAGTTATTAGATACATTCATTATACACCAGAATACTTACTTCTTTCATCCCCGAATCACATTCTATACGAGTTTAAAAGTCCAAACTATCACTTTGTCAATCTTTACTCCAAAATATCGCTTCCCCTATACACCAGTATAATACCACATATACATGGTAGCACAAATCCGGAAAAGTATATATACTCTTATTCTCTTATAATCCATAGACTATGCATAATAGAAGCATCTATCTAATCATGCCACGCTCAACGCTTTCACAACGTCACTCATTCAACGCTTTAACAATGTCATTCATTCGACGCCAACCCTATCCTAAACCGCTCTTCCCGCCTTCCCAACCTGTATAATCTCTCCCGTCCTCTGCTCATCACTTCTCAATACTGGCCAACTAGCTCCATCTGCCTTTACCAATGTAATTTCTAATTTTGTGCCCATGATTTTGAAGGACGAGGCTTCTGTATCGATTGCGCCGAAGAGTGGAACTATAGTCTTGTAGCGTTTGGGAATTGCGTCTGTGGTGGGGAGATCAAGTGTAAGTTCCTGAGAGGCAGAGAAGGAAATCACTGCCTTATCTTTATTGATTTTCTTGAGAAAAAATGAGGCGATTACTGATGTTGCTGTTTGGTAGAAATCGTATCTGTATTTATTCTCATTAGTTTCATTTTCTAAACTTCCTCAAGAAGTCAATTCAAAAATAAATAGAAATCACTCACCTAACCGTATCCAGAATCTCCTCACCTCCCTCCTTCGCCTTCCCCTTCCCTCCGCTCCCAATAAACAAATGTGCGTCTTTAGACTTACACCCCTCAATCTTCATAAACTCATCGAACTCCAACACTCTCCTCTTACAACAGGTATAACCCTTGCTTCCCTCATGAAAGATAGGCACACCGGGATGAAAGACACATTTCTCCCCCTCTCTCCCCTTTCCCTCATATTGCTTCCCACAAGCTTTCCTCCTACAAGTTTTCCCTACCGGGATCTCTAGGGACGCATCATCGTCTTCGGATTCTACAGGAGGAGGAGGAGGAGGAGTAGCAGCGGATTGAGGAGCTGGAGCAATTGGAGCGCGGGAAGGCTCAGGAGGAGGGGATGGAGCTGGAGATGCTTCTGTAGATGCATCTGGAGCTGGTTTCTTCTCTACTTGTGGTGGGTGATCTGTAGTGCTATGTTTGCCGGTTGTGCAAGGTGGAATGGCGAGGAATTCATCAAAGGTTAGGACGCGGGGTTTGCAGCATTTCCAGCCTAGTTTTTGATTATATTTTAGTAATTAAACATATTATCGACAGCGCTTTGAATGAATGGTAGAAATCGGCATACCTTTTTGACCCTCATGGAAAACCGGTGGCCCAGGATGGTAAAGACAGTCTTCCTCTGGATCAGTATAAACCTTCCCACAAGATTGGTGTACACATTTTTGCGCCATCTTGTCTAATTTCCTCTTGGATCAAATCAAGATCAAGTCTAGTCTGGTAAAGAACGGAGAAGCTTTGCAAAATAGAATTCTACTACGAGTATTAAATCTTGTGTATCGCAGATGGAAAAGTCGAAACCAGCTTCTACCTTCCCCAATTTCTAGAATGCTCCAAATGATTCTGCCGTGGAGAATGTTGTTCACCGCTTTTTGCTCCCGTCCCGCTGGTAATTATCCTAACCGGGGTAAAGAGTAAATCATACTTTCCCGGAAGCGGCTATTCCTTGGGTCGTTATCAATTCGACTGCCTCGAGGCTCAACAGTCAGGTGCCCTATAGAACATCAGAAGTACTTAGATATCTATATCACTATGCACCCAACAATACGATTACTCCAAACATGTCGAATCACGCTCTTCACACGAGCTAACTGTTCGCTCTGTACCAATGCCAAAGATACATTATTTAAAGTTAGAGAGACGAGACCATTTGTGTATAAAGAGATTGCTGTTATGGAAGATGGACAAAAGCACTGGAAAGATTTATACGAATTTGATACCCCTGTGGTTAGCGATACTTGATGCACAGAAAAATAAGAATTTGCTGACATTTTGCGTTAGATTCACGTCAGCAGGGAGGATGCTGGGGAAGAACAGACTGAATTGGCGTCTAAAGCGAGGAAATTGATGCATAGATTTACTGAAGAAGAAGTCAAGGCAAAGATGGATGAAGTGGAAGGAAAGAGCTCTGTTTGATCTATGTTGAAACTGTACCTCTAAGATCTATTATAGAATATCAAGCGAATCGGTCATGCTGCACTAAAAACAAAAGGAATGAATATTTGTACACCACCAGTTTATCTACCATAAGGACCCGTCAGCTTAGGTCCATCTTTTTGACCTTTTGCCTTGTTGACAGCAGCAATTACACCTTGTGGTAAGATATGCATATCTGTTGCAACACTTATCATGTGAAACCCTTGATCGGCGTATCCTTTCGCTTGCTCTCCACTAGTACAAAAGATTCCAGCCTTCTTCCCAGCTACGTTGGCTGCTTTCAAGATCTTTGCGATTGCTGCATGGAGGTTTTCATGCATTTGCCCTGCAATGACAGGATGGCCGATATTGTTTCCAAGATCGAAAGGTCCGATGAAAAGAACATCAATACCAGGGACAGAAGCAATGGCATCGATATTCTCCACCGCTTCCTTGGTTTCGATTTGTACCATGGTTAGGATGCTATCATTGGCTTGCTTCAAATATGCATCTGAGTTCAATTCGGGATCGAAACGTTCATGGGGAAATGGTGACCCGAAACCTCTCTGGCCTTGAGGCGGAAACTTAGCACTTTTCACCAGTTGTTCAGCTCCGTCAGCTGTGTATAGGAGAGGTACAAGTATACCATGAGCCCCACAATCCAAAGCTCCTGTTAAAACCATCAATATCTCCAAAATACAAGGGGACACGGCATGGTGACTTACGTTTGACCATCCATCCTTGATTATCAGGAATTCTGACTATTGGGCTGACTCCACAAGCAGCAATTGCCGGGACTGCATCATGCATTGCAGCATCTGTTGAGCATTAGATAAGTTGCGACAAATTATCTAAAATGTCATTTGAAATCCCATTGATTCTCGATCTTAAAGATTAGGCAGAGAAGTATATATGAGAAAGAGGATTTCAGTAATAATTAGGTACTGGGTAATAACAGGATTTCTGTTAGTCTAGAGTCCTAGAGTGCTCAACAGTCCAGACAGCGATCCGACAATAGGATCCTTCGAATATTATAATCCTTTAGAACATTCGAATATTTTGAAGCTTTCGTGTACTTTGGAGTGCTCTTACCATGTAAAATGCCGAATTGACTTCGAATATTGAATTGTTTTCAGATATTGAAAACTCACATTTCGCCCATTCGTCTGGACTGTTGGACACCCTGGTCCAAGTGAAGTCTAGATTCAGAGTTTCCTAATGTTCAAGAATTCTTGAATATTAGAACACACATGTATTTTTCGAATGAAGTTATTGTTTCCAAGGAACATCGTATCTTCAATGGTTCAAGAATCTAGAGTCCTTTGTTGTCCAAGTCTAGATCCGCAGCCAAAACATCACGATGGTGACTCACTCATGCCACTTAGTATAGTAAATCTTCTGGGAGCCCAATGACTACATCGGCCCAACATTCCATGGAGATAAGAGCTACAGCATGAGATCCGGTAGGTGAGAGTACTTACACCATGCACCATCTTTCGTGTACGATCGGGAGTATCCTCAGTTTAGAAGGTATATCAAAAAAAAACTCCAAAAATGGAGCTCACTCACCATCTATATTTCCATGTTCACAATCCACCAACACCCAATCAACACCCGTCCTCGCCAAGGTCCTCGAAACATTAGCACCGGGAATCATCTGCCAACAACCCATTGCTGGCTCCTTTCCTTCCGCCATCACCTTCCTCAAACGATTTGCTTCTTGCATGATTGAAGCCATTTTATGGTAACCGTGTCCGCTTTTAATCAGAACTCTGCTCTTCAATAGCTTTGGAGGAGAGAGATAACTAGATCTCCAAATAGGGTTACAGCGGGAAAGCATGAGGTATCAAAGGAAGAAGGAACGACTTCTGTTTTTTGATCTTCATTCGCGCATATGTCACTGATAACTGATAATGAGTTGTGTTGTCGGAAATACTAACAGCCGTGACTACTCCACATTTTGCTACACTGCAATTGATGGTTCCTGCTTGAAAAGCTTTGGGAGGGAGGGGCTCATTATTTTATGATTGGTTGAGTGTGCACAACTCGTTGCTCGTTGTCCCGAGGGTTCATTGGAGCTTTCTATACGTATCAGACACTTGAAAGATGATTTGGTTGTAGAAATTCCTCTCTCCTATTCGGAGGAAGGATATATGTATATATGCCAACTGTTGCATGTTGGAAGAAACACTCTCCCAATACATAATCAATCCCATGAACTAAATCAAAAGTAAGAACGAAATTCATGTAACATTCATTGCATCTTCAATCGTGGTACAGCATTGATGTTCCAGGAATGGGAATTTTGCATCGCCATCCCCCAACAGAGCTAAGGAATTACTAAGAAAGGCACGGGGGAAGTAAGTGCCTTACAAGGAAGGTGGGGTGTGGGTGTTTCAATCATGTCAAATTATCTCCCCTACAAGAATTTATTCCTTGTTTGCTGTACCTTGAGCCGAGATGTGTCCCCGAACACAAAATATGAAGGTATTCCCAACGTCATTAGCATCATCGTATGCTAGGCGATGTTGATCTTAGCTCTATCTGACTTGGAAATTTGGGGCATCAGCGATTCAGCACAGATTGTACTCGGCTTACCTACTCCGGAGATGAAGTTGGGAGTAGAGGTTGCCGATGAATTGAAGTCTCTTCCTTTTACCCCTCATTATATGCTTCGTTACATGGACTTGTTCCCCCATATTTGAAACATGCAGGATAATTCCTTAACCGTTTGTCATAGAATCATCAAAGATCCTCGGACAGAGCATCGAACTGAATTCCATCCTTGAGCCCGGTCGTGTCACTGCTCTGACCGGATACCCGATTGCATCTTCCGGATTTCCAAGTTACAACAATAACCCATAACGTTAATGGCTTGGACTCCAGACGAGTCAAGGTCAGCTGTTGTGATCAAAAAATGCATATAAGCAGCGGTGTGACCATAAAGGATTTTGTGGATTCAATGAATTGAACGTGGTGAGAATTCATTATTGTTTAAAAATTTTGACCGAACTGGCTTCTGTGAATAGCAGACGCTCGTGGTGAACGCTCAGATGGATTATGGATGCCGCATTTTCCATAGCCGCGGTGACCCCCACGTCTTTTCGAAGAGGATCCCCATGAAAACCTAATGTAAGCCACAGCATGGGTTTCAATACATGATGCGAGAGTCCCGATCGGAGGCCCGCTACATTGACTAGGAAAGTCATCGGCGTGACTTCTTAACCACGGTTGTGGGAAGAGGCGGATGGATTATGGAAATGAGTGAAAAGGAGAGAAAATTAAATCTCCACAACTTTTTGGTAAAAAAATGTATGAGCCATTATCTACCCATGTAGTGAGAGTAGGAATGGGCATGAATTTAGGCAAACTTCCATTTATAATTTTATATTAGTGAGACTATAGTAGAAATGGTACTCGTATGCAAGTCAGAAGAAGTGATGTTGACGTTGGGCAAGGCCGATACAACCTTGTAGCCAAGTTGCACGAATGAAATGACAGGAAAAAGCTACGAGGAAAAAAAAAAGCTCGCACGAACCTTGCTTCCTATTCTACTCCGTACAATACCTAACTTAAAGCTTCCGAGGCCAGAAATTTTTGATGACACAAATGATGAAGTCTTTGTGTATTACATATATTAAATGTCCGAAATTGAATACGGAGTACAAGTCCATCACTAAACCCCTACATAACCTTACTCCGTACATCACAATTTGTCCGTTCCCAAACCCCCAAAAAATCACACAGACACAGGATGAAAACGTTGAAAGTTGTGTCCAACAGGTTGCGTTGTGTATTGCATCTGCATCTGCGTCGTTTACGACCCGCGTGTGAATCGTTTTGATTTCCGCTAGGCAGTAATAGACTTGCTCAGCACTAGGTATGTATTTGCTGTATTGCTACGTATACGATTCACAATACGGAGGACATCTACTGCGCTGCGTATGGCCATGACTATCATCTTGCATCTCTGCGGTGATCACTCTTACGCTAATCGATACCACCTAGAGGTTTTGACCATGCCGGTGCAGAACTTCCATTTTCATCACAGTGCGTGCTTCGATGCAGATGGTTTCCACGTTTTTTTTTTTCATCTCATTGATCCATTCAAACCTACGTTCTCCGCTTTTCCATTATTTTCCGTGTTTGAGGAGAATTTGCTAACTAATACCCAATGCAATAATCAATAATGGAGTCCATAAAAATCTTCTGAACCTTCTTCCTTTGTCAGAAATGGTGAAGCCTAGTATGAATTCAGGGCACTGGGCTGGCCGAAATATATGTCTCAAGTGGCAGATTTTTCTCTTTGCTTCTGCTTCTGCTCGTGCTTCTGCTCCTCTCTCTGGTCTGGAATCCTTCTGCTTCTGGAATCTCAGGTACATGGCCCGGTGCCGGCTTACAAGGAAACCTTGAGTAACAGGGATGGGACACAATTATTTTATTTTTTTATATTTTTATTTCTTTATTTTTTTTCCTAAATATTTTTCTCATCCGTGCAACACAGCTCGCAGCTGAGAAGCGGTGATGAAAAAAGTGACTAGATCTTCTAGATGGGGCCACAAGGTCTTCGAGACTTCTCTTTGAGCCTTCCAAACTTCTTTTTGTGGGTCACATCAACCGTGCCAAGTTCCTCTTGGTACTCCGTACACTTTTTCTTCCGTCACCCAAAACTACTCTACCTTGTACTCCGTACATACCAACCCAGTTCAAGGTCTCCTTACTATTTTAATAATAAGGAAATGTAGGCACACGACCCACCGCCACTTGCCGTCATTTATTACCTACTTCTTACTCCAGGATCGGATCCTCATTACTGTACTATTTGCTATATACCTCACTTCCTTTCCCACATCGTGAGTCTTCCATTGATTGTTTGAACTTAACTACATTACTTCATCATTGGCCATATACCACCCATCTTTCCTCATTCCATCAGAAGAACCTTAAAGCTCATCAACAAATCTTCCTAAAAAGTATATCTATATATTCTCTATTCTCCGTGTATATCAGTTTACTGTTGCTATACATCCATATATGACACCACAATTACATTGACATTGAATTCCTTCCCTTTTGTCCGTCAGCCAAATTGACCTTGATTTTCCCGACCTTTCATATACCAGTTACAAAGAAAACCGCGCCGCGCTATTCACCAAAGAAACCTCTGGCAAAAAATCGCAATCATGTTGTCCTACGAAAATCGTTCGAATATGGCTCAACCAACTCCAACCATGACTGACCATTTACCCATATCCGCTTCGTCGTCTACCTCGAATCCATTGACCGGCTCTTCAAGACAACCAAAGACAGGCCATTCTCACATTTGGTTGATTACCGGTCCTGCTGGGTGTGGAAAAAGTACAGTGGCTCAATATCTTGCCAATGCTATGAACTTGCCATATATTGAAGGAGACGAGGTATTTTATACATCAATCCCGCAATCTACTATATATGTAACGCATTTCTAACCAAACTTCGAAACAGTACCACCCACAATCAAACATTGATAAAATGGCTCAAGGCACACCACTCAACGATGCCGATCGCTGGGACTGGCTCACCAAACTCCGCGACGAATCTGTCAATCGTTTAAACACCGGTTCTCAGGGCGTTGTCCTTACCTGCTCGGCTCTAAAACGCAAATACCGCGATGTCATCCGTGTAGCCTCCTACTACGACCACACTGTTCGAGTTCATTTCGTGTATTTGCATGCTAGTGAAGAAACATTATTGGAGAGGGTCGGTGCTCGAAAGGGTCATTTTATGGGAGCGAATATGGTCCATAGTCAATTTGGTATTCTCGAACCACCAACGAAAGATGAAACAGATGTAATTCAGGTGGACGTCAGCGGATCGATAGAAGAAGTCGAGCAAGATGCGTTGGCGAAGATTCAATCAACGATACAAAACTAATTGGCAAGGGGTTCATGATTTCTAGACATTTCCCGGTAGTGGAATATGGAGAATGCTCCCAGTGGAGAGATAGAGAGTTCATTTTCTTTTCACCTACGGCGCTCGGTTACCAATTGGCGGATGAGATTGTCTTTCATTGTTCATGTTTTAATTAACGGCTAGGGATGTCTCCTCGGCTACATAATTCGGAGTTGCTAGGATATTTACTAATTGATGTGTTTACATCTGCATTTGCATACGGACGGATATTGGAGGCGGCTGGAAAAAAGGATTTGGCGCAGTTTTTTTTTTCATTAGCCGTAGCTACATATGGGTTTACTTACAATGTTCATACGCATGATTCTTGTAAAGGGATAGGGTCCACGTCATGACCAAGTCGCGAGATGAGAAGATGAAGGAAAGAAGATGACGAAAATACATGACTGGGCAACTACGCAATTAGATTAATAAGAGAGTATCACGCATCAAAAATCTTCCATGCAACCACCTGGAAATGACACAATTTTTCATCCTTCTACATTCTTTATGAATGACGCCAACCAGTCCAGCTCGAAAATGCTAGAACGATTTTGCATCTTTCTACCTAGTATGCATAACATACGTACACATCATCACATCATATCACCTCATTCCCCTTGATTTGCTATTTGCCTTTTTTTTTGGACCATCAATTTACTTGCCATTTTACCATTTTATAACTTACAATGTACGATTTATCCTCATGCAATATCGAAAAATCCAAAATGCGGGGTAAGGTTCTTATTAGTTAGCATGGCCAAAAACCCCGGAAAATCATTTCTTTCATATCTTTTTTTGGTCTTTTTTTTTAGCTGTTTATGCACCCCAGCCCACAACACAGCCCAGCTCGGTTCTGATTACCACAGCTACATGCAGTGCATACAGTGCATACCTACCAAGTAGGTACCTAGGTACCTACCAGACAAACTCATTTGTGTCGTGTGTGCGACGAGACAAGGCTGCGTATTGGTTTCTTTTTGGGATTGGGATTGGGATTGGGACTTGCGTTGGAAGGGTTTTTAGGGGAAGGGATATATGCGAGAGATGTGAGAGATGTATGGTAATTGTATACTAATAAGGTGCTCCGTAGTTATTTGCCAAGAAGTGATGTGATAGGTTCTTGATTTTATGTATACTGTATGTAGGTATGGTATGCATGCATGTATGTGCGTGTACAGAGTATGTATATTTGTATTGTATTGTATTGTAATGTAATTTTATGCTACGCCGAATTGGGAGGGTTCGCATTTGCAAGTGCAGGTGCAATCAATCAATCAATACCTAGTATCCATTATCCATTTTTTTCTTTCATTTGAACCCGAAAGCTGAACCCGAACGCCCCCCTTTCTTTAAGACCCCGAATGCGACGCAGATGTTTATAATGAGTTAGTCACTTTTGGTGTGGTTGCCAACGTGGAAACAGACTTCGTGACTTCATTTACCCAATTGGAAGTGGGAGAGGTATGCGTATCTTTGTGCCCCGTGGGGTATGGTATCACAGTAATGCGTATGTTGTGTTTCTATCGAATATCTCAAGGTGATGCAGAATGCAGCGTGAAATGAGATCTTGTAGTCTGGGGCAAAAAACGACCTCGTGGTGTTGGATTCTGCAGCCGCCTTTACTAGGCATACATGTATGCAAAAGGAGACCATGGGCATGATGTAATGTAGGTTAGATGTGCAGTAGTGCATCATTTCATATGCAAGAGCATGGTTTCTGGATCTTCAATATATCCTCTGACCATTTCGGCGGCGCGAGCCATGGTTGCACCGTCAATCACTCGGTGGTCGGCGCTCCAGCTGAAATTGATGACTTGTTTTCGGACAACATTCCCGTCGGCGTCAAACGCAGGTATGGTGCGTAGTTTGCCGATGCCGAGGATGGCGAGCTGAGACTCCACGATGACGGGGGAAAGGTAGGTGCCGCCGATGTTGCCGATGTTAGAGATGGTTATGGTACCACCAGAGAGATGGGAAGAAGTGAGTGCGGAGGTTGTGGCAAGAGATTGGAGGGAAGTGAGAGTTTGAGTTATGGAGAGGAGGCTGGAGGTGGATTGAGCGTGTTTTAGGACAGGGACGAGTAGGCCTGCCGGGGTGTCCATTGCAATGCCGATATTGTGTTGAGGACGCATTGTCAATATGGGCTTTTGAGTAGCGGGATCAATGTCGACCCGAGCATTTAGAATTGGGTAATGATTGAGAGTTAAAGAGACGGCTTTGACGATGAATGGTAGGTAAGATAGCTTGGTGACCCCATTGATGGGAGAGCTTGCCAATTGTTTATTGATACGATCTCGTACTTGAAAGAGTTTCGTGAAGTCAATTTCATCAGTATAGAGGAATTGAGGTATGGCCAGAGATTTTGTCATGACCTTGAACATTTGCTGTTGAACAGGCGTTAATGAAGTAGTGTACTCCTTCTGAAGCTCGCCGTTCGCTTCCACGGGGAGTTCCTGGGTTGTTGATGGAGCACTGTCTCTCTGTCTCGCAAATTGATGCACATCCTCCTTAAGTACACGGCCATCTTTCCCCGTACCTGTCACATCTAATATATTTACATCCAACTGTTTTGTAAGATGCCGTACTGCTGGTGTCGCTAATGATGCATGCTTTCCTTTAGGAGCTGGAGGAAAAGGCTGAGTCTTAGCAGCTGGTTGCGAAGCACCTGGGACATCTACTTTGTATTCCGTGGGTGACTTGTCCAGGGATTGAGCCTTAGAATCCTTGCCAGTACTTGGTCCTTCAGCTACACCAGAATCCCCTTGCTCGACCCCTCCTTGTATGTCAATGTCCAAGAGAGGTTTTCCCACCTGTGCCATATCCCCAGCTTCATAATGCAGTTTCTTTATGACACCAGAAAATCGACTGGTAATTTCGACCGAAGCTTTGTCACTTTGTACTTCACATAATTTGTCCCATTCCTCCACCCGGGCTTCTGGCTCCACGAACCACTGTATGATTTCACATTCTTTGATTCCTGAAATATGAATTAGTACGAAGAATATATCTGATCATGTCACTATTCTAACCTTCTCCAATATCTGCCAACATGAATGGTTTAATGGCCAATCGCTTCGCAGATGCGTGAAAGAATTTGTGTGTGGTTGGAGATCGTTTGGGAAGATTGAGACCTTGATAGACGTTCCATTGTCTGCTCAACACTCTAGAATAGAATTGATAACGCATTGTGTACGAATTTACTTCTAAGTCTCATACAGTTTTTAAAAAAAGATTGTTGTACATTCTCTTTAAAATACAAAAAGACTTTCATGACAACTTATTGGGGCGCGAAAGTGCAAAATCCGGGGATGGAGGATATCAACGGCATAAGATAAGAAGCTCAAGAAATATCCGAGCACAAGCACAGGGATTCTTTGAAAAATCTGGGGAACAGAATTAAATTTCTGGGCATATCAAATTATTAGCCGGAGCTTTTCACAGGGCCTCACTCACCATTAACGAAAGATGATCCTTACACGGTTACCAATACGATCCGCAAGGAAGCAATTGGATGCTTCAGCGTGTCTGCTATGTCAATGGCGTTCATTTACCACTACGTATCGACGATGGGACGAAAAGAAAAAGACGCCATCAACGGCGCCAGAAACACCGTCAGTACTAGATGAAGCTCCAAGAGCTTCGGGCAAGAAAGTTGAAGGCTTCACGCCCAGACCTTTAGATCGAGCGATTGGACTTCTACATCCACCAAGAGCAGGAGAGAATAGTGGGATAGATACTAGGTCACTGAAACAAAAAAGAGATGATTTCGTCAATTGGGACAAACATCTCGAAAAGCGCAAGCAATTGTGAGGTTTATCTGCCTTTAGCGACTTGTGCAGGCTACTAATATAAATAAATCAGGACGGCGGCAATGTCCAAGCCATATTACAGAGAATGGAGCAATATGAAGTATCACAAGGGGAAATCCTTCCTAGCACCACCTCGAATCTTCAAAGCCGATCGCGCGCTCTATTTCCCGAACTTGACCGGTCGGACCTTGGAGCCAGACTCAACTCTATATGAAAATACCACACCCATACTGGAGGGTAAGGTCTCGGTGGTATCCGTGTTCAGTGGTGCATGGGCAGAGAATCAGGCGGCTACCTTTGCGTCTGAAAAGAGCAATCCGGGTTTACATGAAGTGGTGACAAAAAATAAAGGATTGGCACAAATGGTACACATCAATGTTGAGGAGAATTACATGAAAGCTATGCTCATCAAGCTCTTTCGGCCGAGTTTAAGGAGAAAGCTACCAGAATGGATGTGGAAGAGGTATTTTGTAGTCCAGAAGGGCTTTACAGATGAGATGAAAGAAGCTATAGGGATATTGAATAGTAAGGTCGGCTACACATACATTCTAGATGGAGAATGTAAGATTAGATGGGTGGGGAGTGGCCCTGCCGAGGAATATGAGAAGGATGTCTTGGTCAAGAGTGTTTCCCGACTCTTGGAGGATGCTAAGGCACAACTTGCGCGGAAGAAAGTTGAGCAGAGTGCGCAGCAATATTGGGACGCTGCTGGTGCAAAGAAGGGAAGTAAAGAAGGCGCAGCGAAAGCTGACCGCCGAGCATGATATTCCTGAATATACCCATAAGTCATTATTAAACTGTACAAAAAATGGTCATGTCACAGACCATCCCACTCCAAACGCCATGCTCATTCTCGCATTACCGTGAAATGCACCGTGCTATCCTATCTTTACATGAAATACAGAAACATCAAAAAGCAAAACGCGATGAAAGTTCCCATGATAATCCCATCCCTTCTCTTCTTCGCACTAATCCTCCCAATCAAACTATTCAGCCCCGGCACCTGGCTCGCCGCCCCAGTAATCCTCCGATTAATACTCGCCAGCGTTTCTCTCTGCAGCCCAAAACTCTCATTAACCGCGTACGCCTGGCTCAGCACACTATCCGTCATATTATGACTATTTTCAATACGACTCCTTTCTCCTAACATGTAATCCGCCTCTGCAGCTTCAGGATTATTACTATGATAAGCATCGATATCCGAACGCACATTCGAGAGCAGGTTCGCGCGATTACGAGCTTCGGAGATGGAGGAACGAATGCGCGAGAGCTCGCGACGGTGGTCAAGGAGGATTTCGCGGTGACGGGTAAGATTATTTTGACGGGTTGCGGAAGCTGTAAGGGAGGAGTCGCTATCGAGGAGACGGGAGAGTTGCGATATTAGGTTTTCTCTCTAGTACGCACATGTGTAAGCTTAGATTGCTTGAGCTTGGGATGAGAAGAAATTATATACCTTTTCTAGGATTTCCTGTAGCTTCATTTCGGTGGACCGTTCATCTTCTGAGGGTTTGGGGGGGATGTTGGAAACGGCTGCGAATTGTGAGTAAGTATGGAAGAGTGTTTCCGTCTGCGTGGAGTCGTTAGTTTCGAGGAGTATAGCTTTTGGAGGTATGTGTGATTTACTTGTGTTTCTAATGATCTGGCTTGTTGGCGAAGCTGTGCCCAGCCTGTCCCAGTAGATGTTGACATCGTTTCTGAGTTGTGATATTGATTGAAGTTTGTATTTGACTTGCAATGATTTATCGCATTTGCTACAGGCGCATCATTTGTGATACTGGGGTTACGTCGCTGGAGCCGGAAAATTACACGGTCCGCTCCTTCTTTGTCTCATCAACATAAATAAACCAATCATTTTGCTTGCTCACTGGAAAGTACTTTCCCACATCAGTCCACTGAATCATATCTACAAAGCTCTCTCTAGATACTTGCCAAGTTCAGAAGCTCGCACAGAGCCTCCATACTACGATTTGTTTGTTTTTCTTAACTTTCTAGGAGTGCTTAAGCTGAAGGAAGAATTTTGTATCTTTGCTGACGAAAGAGTCCGCAGATCATTTGTCCGTGTTTTGTAGCTGAAATCGCGGGGAAAGTCATGAACGATGGAATTCTTCAAATAGCACTTATCAATTTTGTATATTGCCCAATTGTATTTACGTATGAATATCGAATTTGCAAACTATGGCACTATTCTCTTCACAAAAACAGAAACGCCAACCCCAAACATAACCACGCGGAACCGTGCCGTCAATCTTTGAGATATCTCGCAAAGTAAAATGCTTTCATATGCAACCATGCACACGTAAACCATTCTATCAAACCGCTTTCCTAAACGCCTATATTCTTGCAATGACCTGCGCAGATCCAATCAACCAGCAGCTTGAAGAAGTCTCTCTCCGGCCTTCAGATTTGCACAAGCATAAGCTTTAGACTCGGGTGGGAATGTACCATTAGCAGCCCAGAGGTCAATCAATGGTTGCATGGGCTCCAATTCATGCGGCTTCAACATGTCAATCTCGGTTGCGGTTAAAACGAAGTGACTGAAGCAACTATTCATGTGCTTGTCAAGATTAAGATGGTAGAAAGGCTCGATAAAGTGTCCCCAATACAGATGAGCATAGACTCGGAACATCTGTCTAAAGATTGTTTGGCATACATCAACAAACTCTTGGGGAAATCCGCTACTCTTGCCGATCCAATCACCAGCTCCGGCAAGCTGGGAGAGAGAAGTTGTGAGTGTGGTTGGGCCGGCAGGAATGGGTGTGTTTGAGCCAGGGGTGTTGACTCCGCCAGAAGCATAAGTTGAGCTAGCGATCTCGGGACCGCTACTGTTGTGACAGTAGGAAATGCCAGCGGGGTCAGTGGGGAAAATAGCTGTATTGTCGATCTTGCCAGAAATCCAGCGCTGCATGAGGGAGATGTACTCATGGGCTGGTACCTCAACAGGCTCTCTACGGGAGTTTAACCAAGTAAAGGAGTGATTGCTAGCATAGCTTGTTAGATATTGTATCGGCGGAGGCTCGGCAACTGTTGACTTACGCGCCAGCAGACATGCGGGGGCAAGTCTGGGGGTTACAAATGGTATTACCATCTTCTTCCTTTTCGTGAATTACCCGTACAAAGTTCCACAAGATACGATAATGTTCAACCACTACAAATTTTAGCACAGAACTGTCAAAATGTTTGTTTTGGCTTACCTTGGTGAGCAATCCACTCTCCAGGCTCAACTGTCTTCGGGCGGGCAGACAATGTCATAAAATTGCCCTTAACAATGTGCTTGGCATAAGCATTGTTCAGCCAGAGTGGCTTGGGGCGGGGGAGGTTGTAGGCGGCGAGAGGATCACTGCCTGCAGGTGGAAGGTGCTGGTCATCCATAGACATGGTTTGTGAGAGCGAAGGCGAGTTAGGTAGTGGCGATATGCGGGGTGCCATGCTCGCCGGTGACGAAGAACTGACGGGGGAATTGCCTGTAGGAGAGGTTGGCGAAACTCCGTTAAGTCCACCTGGACTCTTCGCGCCAGAATTCTTACCACTGCCGCGAAAGCGACCACTTCTACAAAACAGTCAGCAGATTTCATCGCCAGGTCGACTAGAAACAAAAGGTATAAGAAGCCTGGCATCAGAGCAGCCAGAAGCACCGCATTGGGGTTTTTGTAACACCGAACAGCAGATATTGACGGATCAGTGAGTCAATAATAAGTGTATAAAGCAAATATACCTTGGGAGGTGAAGTACATAGCTAGAGCCTAAAATGGAGTTTTTTGGGCGGGGAAGTCGAAACCACCTCGTTGATAAAGAATCATCTTGACCGACGAGGTTTGACACTAGACTACAAGAATGTCCCCAATGCTTCTCATTTGATCATATAGCTTAAAGCAACTCTGCTTGCTGATACGTCGGTTGAGCCGAGATATAGATATCGGGCGGTGACAATGAGCCGACTTCTCATGTCACTACACCTCGAAAAAAAGTTCCTCCATAATCGAACACTTTTCCCCCGCCCCAGCTTTTACCACCCAGATAATTTAAAGTGGTGAATTATCAAGTATTACCACAGAGGCTCCAAATATAAAAGGGCACCAAATAACAAATAAGAAATCCGACCACGTACATTCCTGAAAACAAGTTTGACATATTGCTGAAGCTTTCAAAATCAGGCAATTCCTTGAATCTCGAATTATCCGAACAGGACCCAGTAAGTCAGATTCCTGATCAAAAGGGAAGATGGTTGAGTCGAAGTGGTGGGAAGATGGTGGTTTGTATTTGATATCAAGTAGGAATAGGAGAAAAGCTTAGGGAAGTCTTGTAACTCCATTAGCGTCGGGTTCTTCCTTACTGTTCTTCCGTCCAAGTCTATCTAAAACTTCATCAATCATTGGCTAACAACCCGAGAAGGCGGTGTACTTTGTTTTGTCTCCTCCACTTTTTTAATCAGATCTTTGGTATTGTATTGTCTACTGTACGATATGTCCTCACCAATTCTATGAATTCTATGCCACAGCTCGAAAGAAGAACTACTGTGTTAAAGACAAATTACGAAGCCCCATGAGAGATCAAGGGTCATTGTACTTTGTTTGAAACAGGTTTATTTGATTTCCTTACAACATTGCAATTATTAGTCACTTTCAAGGGTGTCTACCAAAGTTCAATTTGCATCTAGATTCTACATACTGTAGCTGGAGCTTTACGCGAAACTTCGGGATCAGGACTGGGGCTCGCGATCGACCTTCTACCCTTGTTTTATTTCATAACGCAGAGAAACATACATCGCACAACATGGCGTCCAATTCAGAAGATGAAGTTATGAACAATATCTCCGATGTTGAGGAAGATGATGATCTATTTGGAGACGTTCCCGATGAGGAACCGGAGACTGCACCACCTCGATTGTTGAGCGACGCGGAATTGGATTCGGGAGACGATGAGGGACGCGATGATAGAGCGCCAAATAAGGAAGATGAAGAAGAATTACCAGCTGAAGATACTCGAAATGCGCGCATTCTCGAGGCTGATATCTTCAGGCATCCAGTCCCCAGGCCTTCAGATGGAGAAGTAAATGCGCCTTGTTCATCTGTTGTGCGCAGAGCTAACAATGTCCCAGTTTCACACGTTCCGCCTACCCAAATTCTTTGGTATTGAGCCCCGAGAATATAATCCTGAAACTTTCGAAATTCCCGTCTCCGATCATCATGTCGCTACTCAATCCGCAAATTTCTCCGCGAGGAGTGTAGCTGAATCAACGATCCGCTATCGCAAGACAGATTCTGGTAAACTCGAAAGCAATACGAATATCTACACATGGAGCGATGGAAGTACTACTTTAGCAATCGGTGATCAGCATTATGAGTTACAAAGCAAACCTCTTGCGCCAGCCAAGGATAACAAGTATAACGAAGTATTAGACTCGCATTATTATATGGCTTCGCCTTCAGTCACATCACAGATTCTTGTTGTCGTCGGACACATGACCAATGAGTACACAGTCAGACCAAACAAAGATATTGAGGATGATGCTCTGAATAGGTTGAAGAAAAATTTTGCTGCAGCTACTGGTCTAGAAGGAGGCGAAAAGAAACGTCTGAATATGATCGTCAAAAACGAAGATCCCGAACTCCAAAAGAAGCGAGCAGAGACAGCAGAAAAGGAACGTATGCGCGCCCAGCGTCGTCGGGAAGCTCAACTTGAAAGAGCCAGTCAATCAACTGGACGTCGTCCAGGTATTGGTGCAGGTCTTACCCTTGATGATTTGGATGGTCGTTCTGGACGCCGTGGGCCACGCAAACCTGCTGGAACCAAGCGTCCTCGTCGGAGACCAGAGTATGATTCCGACGATGACCTTCCTCGTGGAAGAAACCGTGAGGACGAGTATGATAAAGAGGATGACTTTTTAGCATCTAGTGATGAGGAACTTGAGGAAGGTGGAGGGGACGATGATGACGAAGAAATACTCGATGAAAGTGACGAGGCCCCTAGACATAAGAAGCAAAAGACGTCAAAACCTGCTGAAGAAAGCGATGCTGACGCCGATGCCGAAGCTGATCTGGATGATGATGAAGTTGTTCAAGCTCCACATGCGGAAGTTGGTGGAAATAGAAGAAAACGTAACATCATTGAGGATGATGATGATGAATGATCTCGAATTGAAATGTCTCATGGGGATCATAGATATTTCACTCATATACCAGGCAATTGGAAAAGCATTTATTGTGTTTACTTAACATACCCGGCGTTTCATGGAAGATTGTACAACAGTTGAGCTTCTACTGCATAAATAAGTGGCATTAGCATGCATAGATGCATGCCCTCAATCGATTCCAAAATGCAATTTACCAAATTATGTGTAACAATCCATTGTGCATTGAAGGATTAAAGTTGATGAGACAGAGGCCTGTTAACTTGAATGTCTTTGTATAAAATGAAGCCTGTGATATATACTCCTTACCAGTGTGCTATGCATATGCATGTGCTGCTGCATAAAGAAAAAATGGCCAAAGCTTCATCCCGGATAATCTGGGGAAAGCGTCATCACATGCTAATCCTCATTCTTAGAACTCTCCTTTCGTAAATAAATAAACTACCCGACCTTACATTTCATCAAAGACTTTCAATCAATCATGTAGTCCAGATCTGAAGATTTTTAATACTTTGAAAATGGCTGGTATAATATCGGGAATATGGGGCATGCTGTTGGAGGTTTTGTACTTCTGGCAAAGAGTAAGGAATGCGATAGCTTGTCTGTAAGCTTTGTAAACAGGATTGAGCTAATTGTACAAATAGAGGTTCATACAATGGATGACTCGGAAGAAGCCAGTACGGCTTTGGTCGGATCTTTTACGAGATGCCCAGACCTACGAGGAATGGGAAGAAGCTGCTTTTCAATTAGATGTTTTGTTGGGAAATGATTTATGGTCTATTCACCACCATACCTTCTGTATATGCGGTGAACAACAGCTAATTGAACAACCATCGGCAGGCGCCAGAACCCTACATCGAAGCACTATGATTATCGGTTGATACACGAGCGTTTGCAATCAATCATCATAGCCCGTGAAGAAGGAGACATTCTACAACTAGTTAATCTTCTGAGGTCTGGCCTCGTACGGAATCTTGGAAATATATGCGCTCCCCGACTTTTCAATCGCGCATTTGCGGGTACGAAACTCTTGATCGAAGACTACATTACTCAAGTTGCACAAGCTGTAGTGGATGTAACTCATTTACCTACGACGCCTGGTGCTGATGGGAATGATGGGAGTGTGAAGGGCTTTAGCAGTCAGGCGAAGTTGGACCTGTTGCATGACACTCGACAGGCTTTCGGGAGAAGCACATTGGTACTACAGGGAGGAGCAATTTTTGGAATATGTCATTTGGGAGTTGTGAAAGCGTTATTTAATAGGGGTTTATTGCCTCGAATTGTGACGGGAACAGCGACCGGAGCGCTCATCGCAGCTCTAGTAGGAATCCATACGGAAGATGAGTTGCCAAAGTTCTTGAACGGGGAGAGTATTGATCTGTCTGCTTTCGCGGGGAAGGAAAGGGGGCTTCAGGGTTCGAGTGGATGGTGGGATACTTTGACGAGGAGAGTTAGAAGGTTTTATAGGGAAGGGTATTTTTTGGACGTGAAGGTACTCGAGGAATGTGTACGGGCAAATGTGGGTGATTTGACGTTTGAAGAAGCGTATAATAAGACTAAGAGAGTGTTGAATATCACGGTAGCCACAAGTGGAAAGGGAGGAGTACCAAATCTACTTAACTATCTCACAGCACCCAACGTTGTACGTACACTCTTCCACTGCCAAATACCCTACTAACCAAAGCAGTTAATATGGTCTGCAGCCCTTGCATCTAATGCCTCAACTCCTTCTCTCTACGGATCCTCCGTTACCCTAAAATGCAAGGATCCCTTAACAGGTAAAATAATTCCCTGGTCCGCTGCTGCAGATGCTACCTTCCGCCCCTGGACCCACGCATCGTATACTGATCGGGACTCACCTCTCTCCCGCATTGCCGAACTCTTCAACGTAAACCACTTCATAGTCTCTCAAGCGCGCCCCTACCTCGTCCCCTTTCTTCAATCCGATATGCACGGTCCTTCTCGCCTCTATACTCGTGGTGGACGCACCTCTTTAACCGGCGGTTTATTACATCTCATAACTATGGAAATTCGGCATCGACTAGAACAACTCGATTCCTTGCAACTTCTTCCTTTGTCCATTCGCAGGTTTTTGGTAGATGAGCACATACCTGCTGCATCTGTAACACTAGTCCCAGTTCTGTCCGCAGGTGATTTCATTCGTCTTCTCGAAACACCTACTAAGGACAGTCTAGATTATTGGATCTTGAGGGGGGAGAAAAGTGTTTGGCCAGCTGTAGGAGCACTAAAGGTCAGGTGTGCTGTGGAAACGGAATTGGATAGAGGATATCAGATTGTAAGAAGAAGAAAGGCGGGTGGTTTAAGGAGAAGGGGAAGTGTAGCCAATGATGGACATGGTGGAAAGAAGGAGAGGAGAGCTAGTAGTGTTGGTCGAAATCGTAGGAGCTCCTTTGTTCATGATAAATCTTGGTAATGAGCTATTGTAACAGATGTACATACATGAATTTTGCAATAGTTGGATGGAAGTACAATGGTTATTTGGTGGTGTTGTTGTTAGTATTGGTGCACGGCGCAGGCAACAGGCAAGAGAAAAGGGCTTGGTTAGGTGCAAATTATTTAGTATTGACATATGATTCACACTCACATTCATGCCATAATAATACTGACATCTACTCTTTTATCGAACCCCTCATTCCCATCTCCTAAAACATCGCATTTTGAATTTTTCAGCAACAAGTAACTACCTACCTACCTACCTATCCATTTCCATATTCATCCAATCATCGCGTTACAAGCTTCGAGTATTATAGTTATTTAGTTTTAGAAAAATCAGAAATTTGATCTTTTCCTTCGAGGAGTCATCGCTGGTACCGCAGCTTGATAATATCACCGTGCCTTCTTCATATCAAATCATTAAAAAAAACACACTTCTAGCATCTAATTACTCGATGAATCTATCAGATACCTTTGAACCTCATCTTTCGCTTTTCTCCACAATCCCACGAATAAAGATTCCATAAACTTTCACCCCCTTTTCACTCCTCTCGCTATTTCCCCTATTAACTACAGTGAGTGGTTCCTCGCTAAGCAAGCTGATTACCGTGGGAGATTATGGCTCCTAATTAGTACTGACTGTATTATATGTACTTAACCACCATAGCACGGAGATTCATCCCATGACTTCTCATATTCTGCACTACATCTCATCATATAAACCTCGTTGTCTTAGATTCAGTAACACTTATTCCTCAGCTAATTAGATGCTAATTAATCATAAGCTAATTAGACCCTGCCAAAAGTTTCTGGAGTGTAAAACTGGATAATTACGGGATTCCCCTGTAGAATTCTTTCGTGCTTGATTGCTGGTGAAGAATTGCGAGAAGAGGTTAGTACTGTAATTTATTCATATAATTAGAGCTTAGGCTAAGATATGGATATGGATATGGATGTCTTGAATTCGGACATGATTTGCTGGATTTCATTTTGATGGGATTGGAAGGATGGATAATCTTCGTACTCAGCGGTGCAGAATTTTGTTTTTGTCTGTACTGCTTTGTTGTCAGTAAATCGAATTGGATTATGTCTTTGTAATAATTACTGGATGTTTGCTGCTTTCTGGTGTTGAGGATGTTAGTATTGGGGAGTGATTTTTAGTATCAGAAGTTACGTTTCGAAGATCTAAAATGGATGCAGCAGTGCAGTGGTTCTCTTTATATCGGGATATGGACCTGCGGAGGAAGGTGGAGAATGAGAAAAGACAGCTATTGTTACTTAATAATATCCTCTATTGACGTTAGAAGTATAAGCTTCAACAAGTTTAGTTGAAGAATTGAAAAGCCAAATCGAAAGAAAGTCAGCCTGGTAAATTAGAGATTTTTCGACTCTTGCTCGTAATTATCGACCTGGCTAGCCTGCATACATTTTGGTGCTGTCAATTAAGTTACTTTTAATTCCTGGTCGAAAGTGAATAATGACTCCTCGGTATTTCCAGGCTTCTGATCACTATGACGAGCGTATTTATTTGATATTTTTATACTCAATTCAAGACCGATATGGACTCTTCATCCGTAGTAGGAGTGTACATATGTAGGCTGGTTTTAAGATCTGGTGCGTGTCGCCGCACGAAAAATAAGAAAACAACACCGTAACTCCAAGTATACAAATTGGTATAGGTCTTGCAATGTTTATAATGAATGTTTAAAAGGATTATGACAAAACAAGAAGTAACTTTTGACTTCTATTCAAATACCATCTAAGTTCAAGTAAAAAAGAGCAATATGACCCCAACCTGAAGAGTGATCCCGCCTAATAACCGTGCATTCCCTACGACATCGAATAGTGGCTAGAGCAGTCATAGAAAAACAGTAGAGGATAGAAGAATGATTATGAGAGTCATAGCATCGCATCAAGATAGGAGAGAAGAGCTGCTGAACGATGACATTATCGTAGTTCTAGATAGATACCCGCCGAATCTAGAACTTAACCAGCCGAAACAAAAGTATCTCAATGTGCCGTAACCATTGATTATTCAAGGTTATTTCTCTACAACCGTCTCAATATCTGGAGCTGCCTTGATATGTAAGGCTATCTATCCTATCTCATTGTCTGAGACTATGGATGATGTCTATAGGTAAAGTCATTTAACCCAAGAAAAATGTCGAAATCGAAATCAATATCAATGTTCGCACGTAGCCATTTCAATATCCATAACTATCTGGATGTCTATGGCACCTCAATATCAGCGGCTCTTTCATTACTGAAAAAAAGGCCGTTTCAAAAATTGTAAGCATCTCGATATCTGATGCTACCTTGGTATAATTAGTGAGCGAATCTCAACATCCATAATCATCACCACAACCACAACCATTCCAACATCTACTCGTACAGCTCTTCGGATTCGACAATTGGAACTACCAATTATCCAGTCATCCAGCCATCTAGCCATCTCAACACACAAATCTCAATCTTCTAAAGCAATCTCAACATCTGATGATCCATAAGCATAAGCCCAACCATTGCAACATCACATCTACAGCCCTTCAAATTCCACAATTGAAACTATCCAATCATCCAACCATCCAACCATCCAACCATCCAACCATCCAACCATCCAACCATCCAACCATCTCAACACACGAATCCCGAGCCTCAATTCCCAATTCCCCAAATCAAATTGAAATCAAAACCATCAATCTCAGCCTCGAAGATTACCTTTTCTGCTCTGCTTTACAACGCGTTATCTCGCCAACCATCAACCCAACTGCAAAAAAATTAAGTAAAACAAATATAAAATAAACATTTATTAGGTACTCTACGAATAATGCTACTACTTACCTACTACGAGCCTAGGTAGTATTAAATAAAAAATTTCTTCAACACAGACCAAAGAAAGTACCTAGTAATTATCTGGTTACTGCGTACGAAGATAGAGAAAAAGATCCGAGCTTCCTTCCTTTCCTTTCCTTCCTTCAGCTCACCATGCATTATTAGGGTAGATAATACATACCCGGTACATATGTATGTATGTACTCGAACTCCATAGTTTCCATGTACCTAAGTATGTAATGCGCAACGCACTCGGTAAAGTAAGACTGTACTGTCAGTCTGTCACTCTTAGGAAAAAAAAAAAAAAAAGTGCAGTGACACGTCAACTTAACTAACCTATCTACCTACATACATACATACACCAATACATATATACTATACACACGGACTAAATAAGTAGATATTCAAGGATGGATGTTTTTGCTACTCGGTCATTTCTATCTGTACGGAGTAATGTATATAGATATATTCTTTTATAATTTGATCGAAGGATGGATGTACATTATACATGGAATGAAAATTTAAATGAATGAATAGCACGAATATCATTTTATATCTAGATACGGTATACGTATCTCGGAATGCTGCAGATGGTGGGGTGGAGGGTATGCAATCATTGCAATGGATAGGAAAGAAATGAAATAAAATGGAGAAGTGCAAGTGCTAGCTAGTGTTACAGCGATGGTAAGCTGTAACTGAATCATGAAAGACCCTTTATTCTGCAACTTTTGTAACTTTTGTTGATCACCATGCATGTAATTAATTGTTCAATATATAATGTTCACTGAATAAATAGATCCAAAACGTGTCTTGAAGCAATATTGCAACATTCTATACACCTACCTACCTACCTACCTACCTACTACCTATACAACTTAACTGTCTGTTTGGAGCAAAGGTTCTTCAGAGAGTGAGTACTGACCCGGTATATCACCATCGCTTCTCCATTGCCCATTAAGATGCTACCTACGTCCCTACATCCATACAAAGTACAGTTGGCACTTTGAGTGGATGAATGATAATAAATACTCATCACCCCTCCAACAAAATCCCCAGTACATTTTGACAAATTGACACCTCCCTCCCCTGATTATTATCAAAAACTTCAAAACTCATCCAATCATCAGCAGAACCAAACGGGTCAAAATAAAAGATCATACACATGTGATCAATTCAATCCAATCCAGGACACCCAATCCAATCACCCAACCCAAACATCCATCCCAACAAGAAAAACAAACAAACAAGTTGGTTGTCATCAAAAACTTAGACATAAAAAGAAAACTTAAACATATTGAAATCGTGGGGGACAATTTAAAAAATGGAGATTTTTGAAAAAAAAAAAAAATCAAAAAAATCCATCACCTCGGAAGCTTTTTTAGATATCGTGCGTGCATGAAAATAATAATACAAAAATTAATGGGTTTTGATAAGGGAAATAAATAAAATGCCCGTCATCGTTTTGATGCTTTTTTGCTTTTTTGCTTTTTCTTGGCGTAAGATGGGGGAAGTGTGGGTGAGAATTTAGAGAAAAGCTTGAGTTTTGTCTGTGCAGATGAATGAGCGAGTTTTTATTCCGAGTGAGTGAGAAAGATTTAAAATTAAACAATCGCTTGGTTTTATTATGGTCATCATATTTCTGAGTACAGGATGGAGATTAGAAGTATAGTACTCCGTATGTAAGTACGGACACGGAATTTTATTTTATTTTATCTACTCGGTCGGGGTTTGTTCATCGTATTGTATCGTGCTGTTGTCGTATTCCATCGTATTCAAATCCGAGGTATCCGTAGAGTTTCAGTATCATAAACACAATAGAGCCTCGGGACGGGGGACGGAACAATGATGTTTGTGTTACAATAAGGTTTTTGATATATACTTTTCACGTTCCGACCCATCATTTCAGACAAAGGGAGGGAAATGTGAATGTGATTGTGGCGCCCTCTGGGATATTTGAAATATTTTGGGAAGAGTATGGTGTACAAACGAGGCTGGGTTTTGATATGTCGCTTTCATGAAAGAAAAGCATGCGCCTCCTTGCTGCAGTACAACATAGCACTGAACTATGACTCATACTAATAAACATATTTCAAATTACCCGTAGCAATGTGTATGGAATTACATATGTATCGATCAAGAGATAACATCTCAGCCTTCTCAATACAACAATGTACGAAGAGTTAATGATGCACATGCTTATGCATGTAATAAATGAAAAATGTCACATTCTCATATCGTCGTGAGGCTCAGGAATAAACACTAACAGGATGAAAATCATCAAAAGTCGATTGCAAGTAACAAGACAGTAGTGAGGAGGCTAGATTGACTAGATGAATAAGAGAATAATGAAAACGAAAATGAAAATGGGAAATGGAAATGACGATTTCAAAGATAAAGAGAGGGAACAAAAAGGCCAGATCCAGATTATGATCATCTTTCTTTGTTTGGGAAACTATGGAGCGATAATCGGATGGGGGAAGTGGGAAAATTCCAATTTATTGATAAAAAGGTCAAAGAGAGCCTAAAGATGGTAAGTGCCAAGGGTGAATTCACTATTTTGCAAATCAAGTCGTAGCGCTACCGAAATGATGGAATGAGGAATAAAATTTTCTTATTGGTCGACGGGTGGCGGTTAACCGATTTGTTGCCTCTTCCAAGGTTTTAGCAAATTCGGCCTCCGTAGTGCTTGGTTACCTCTTGTACTTGTCATCAATTCTCACCTTTCTTCTTTCTATTCTTTTCTCCCTCTTTCGCCTCCTCATTAGTTGGGAACTTTGGTGCTCATGATACCGGTGCCAGCTACACTTTGCTTCGACCATTTCGACAAGAGATATACGATACGATAGGATACGATAAAATCAACAGGAGCATCTTCCACATCACGAGTGATGGATTCCGATGAAGACACAAGAGAAAACGAGAGGCACGATGAGAAAACGGGACATGTAGGTATTTTGAAAGAAGAGCTTTGCAGTTCTGTTGGAAGGGACGCGTCACTGCAGCATTATTGATTCGACTCCTTTTTTGATTATTATTTACCAGGTAAAAAGATTTTGGGTGGGAGTTGGTTTCAAGAGATTTCAAGTAGGGTAGATCGTTGTAAGCTGAATTTTCATTGGTCGATAACGTCGCACTTTCTCGCGCCGGACTCAAAATAAAGGATTTTAATTATGGGTCATGTACGGTCTTCCATAGACACCAATGTAGTATGTTTTATATATAAGAACCACCGCGCTTTCAGAGTAAAAGTCCTGAACCCCTCTGGCCGCCTTTAGATTTTGGTTGTACGTAATCTATTTTATTTTATTTTACGATTCCAACCACAACCACAATCCATCCAACCCACTTCAACTCTAGAATACACTCCATATTCTAATCATACCCCTCCTCCTCCTCCAAACCCACGAAAATACATTGCGCTTGATTGTGCGAAGTATCATACATTCCTTTAATAAAGCATCTCGTCCTTGGCGACTTCGATTTATCGTCGTGATTCACATCGCGACAATATCTTACCGTTGGTCTGGTCGCATAGCAGCCTTGCCCACTGGAAGTTCAACAAGAGAATCTTCCTAAACAAGGGCTTCTTCTTCCTCACATCCTGATAATAATATATCAGTGAGTGATTGTCACGGCTTCGACCTTCGATCAATATCAAGATCTTCAAGTCAGTCAAAGACATCATCGTCGTCGAGCAGAAACTGTAGGGGAGGCATTGACTTGTTTATCTCCCACAAACGGTACGGCTTTTATTTACCTCGGCGGTTATAAAAAACAATTCTTATAGCCACATCTCCCCATCCCCAATCCCTTCTACTCTTCTACCACATCGACGGTTACTTTCGAGTTACGCTTTTCAAATAAAGAACGCTGCCTCGAACGTCTGTCGTACTCTATTCAATCTCGGTCCTTCCGATTCCTGAATAGAACATACTCTCTTATCGCTGTACGATTGCGATCTAACATCTACATACAAATAGATCTGCTCTCGATCCAAAAACCAATTCTTCTAATAAATAACATCATCGTCACCATGGACTCTATTCAGACACATCCATCCAGTGCCGTCGAGGCTAAAGAGTTTGTTGCTATGGGCTCACTTTCCTTTCCCGGCGGCGCTGCCGATGTTACCCCACCCTCCACTAACGAGGCTGCGGCTGGCAAGCAGCAAAACATGCCTGCCGCTCCCACTACCACCTCACCACCTGCCACCCCCGCTACCACTCCCGCTGCCACCCAAGGTGTTAGTGGAATCGTTCCCACGCTACAGTATGTATAACCCCTGTGCCTCTATATTTTCCATGTGGCTTATCTTGCATGTAAAGAAATATCGTTGCCACAGTCAACTTAGACTGCCGTCTTGATTTGAAGACCATCGCACTACATGCAAGAAACGCGGAGTACAATCCAAAGGTGACTACTGATTCTAGGCTTGCTATGTAACTTTCGTTTTGCTAACCTACCCAGCGTTTCGCTGCGGTTATCATGCGTATCCGCGACCCCAAGACTACGGCTCTGATCTTTGCATCGGGAAAGATGGTTGTCACTGGAGCAAAGTCCGAAGACGATTCGAAGTTGGCATCCCGCAAATATGCTCGTATCATTCAGAAGCTTGGGTTTAACGCAAAGTTTACCGATTTCAAGATTCAGAACATTGTCGGTTCTTGCGATATCAAGTTCCCCATTCGCTTGGAAGGACTTGCTTCGCGCCATATGAATTTCAGTTCTTACGAACCTGAATTGTTCCCTGGTCTCATTTACAGAATGATGAAGCCTAAGATTGTTCTTTTGATCTTCGTCAGTGGTAAGATCGTCTTGACTGGCGCTAAAGTCCGTGAGGAAATTTATCAAGCTTTCGAGATGATCTACCCTGTGCTTCAAGGTAAAATTATACATTTCACACATTGTATTACAATCGCTAACATTGACACAAGATTTCAAAAAGGTCTGATTCAGGTCAGGTGTACCACCATACCACCATTCTCTTGTACAACATTATTTTATGATCTTACGAATATTCACATGCATGGTAGGCGTCTCAAAGGGGGGGGGGAAAGAGTCAGAGAAGGGACTCATACATTTGTGCTTTTCAGCATGTTTACGCGTTACTAGTCCTCATAGACTGCGAAACATTCTATCATCTTCGAAGGATGGCATTGGTGCGCAGGTCCTACGATGCCGTCATTAATTGCTTCGTCCCTTTCCGATAGAGCAAGTATTTAAAATGACCTTAGTTGGTACATTTTACAATAAATAATAAATGACAACATTAGCCTATGTGTATCGTGCAATTTCAATGTGAATGAAGCTTGTTATGTGATGTGACCTATATGAAGCCAAGCAAGAGAGGACAGTTTTCAATTGGGAAGCCATTGTCTTGCAGAAGTTGCTCCTATGTTGAGGACAAGGACATATGATTTTTTTCTTCAAAGTTTACTCCAACGCCTACCATTTTTATAAACCATCAGAGTCATGACATTTTCTCTAGCATCTACATATACGCAGCCTTCATCTACCTCCCCATCTAATCGTTCCCTCGTCTAGCGGTTCTGTGCTACAAGTGATACATAAACACCACATAGCATCTCAACTCCCACAACCGTTTCAACGAAGCTAACATATATCTCCAAAGAATCGCACATACAAACCCCTCTACCTACCTACCTACCTACCTACCTACCTACCTACCATCTTCTCAAAGTTTCTCCCCTCTAGGCCCCGCCCGACTCCCATCGTCCGTCATACCATCCCAATCATCCCACGTAGCCTTCCACGCCCACTTCCCCATCCAAACTTCATCTTCCCCCTCCATCACATCTACAATTTTCTCTCCCAGCACAGGAAGAAATTTAAACCCATGGCCGCTACCGCCCGTTGCTAAAAATATACCCTTGAGACCGAGGCCGCCGCTAGATTGTGGTTTGTCGCAGTAGGTGATGAGGAATTCGCCGGAAGGTGTGTCGGTGTACCAGCAAATTCGCGTGTGTGAGAAGGGGCGGGGTGGGAGATCGGGGAGTAAGGTGTGTAAGGCGGCTGCGGCGGAGGCTTGGAAGGAAACGGGGACGCCGTTCGTGGGGCTGTCGTAGCTTGTGAGGGGGAGGGAGACGCTGATGGTTTCACCAGCGGAAGAGGGGTGGGGATGAGGGATCGTGGTTGGGTTTGAGTATCCGTGGGCGTGGCGTGCGATTTTCAAGATGTTGTTTCTTGGAGGGAGGATGAAGAAGCCGGAGCTCATGTTAAGGAGGACAGGAATGTTTTTGTATTTTTCTTGTTCTTCGTCTGTGATGTCGACGTAAAGCAAGCATTGTCCGCTAGAGTGTACTTGAGAACGGAGATCAAGAAATTTGGCACTCCAGGCTCCGGCTGCAAGAATCGTAAGCTCGGCGAAGTATTGGGTACCAGATGCGGTATTGGCTCCGAGAATAGTGCTTTGATCGGGGGATAAGATGAGGGATGTGACTTCCGAGACGATGAATTTGACGCGGTCATCAGCGAGCTTTTCAACCTCTTTTCGTAGCCAGACCAAGGAAGCTTCCGCATCGGCCCATCCTGATCGTCGATTTATGTAACCCCATTCTCCACTTCCTGGTCCTGCTTTAAAAAGTTCCTGTATAGTCTCTGCGGAGGGCAATTCTAGGACTCCCTCTGTATCTCCAGCTTGTTTCATTAATTTTTGGACATTTGAGAAACTTGCTCGTACATATCCTTGTCCGCTATTTTCATATGAGGTGTCGCAGGTTAAACATAAACCGCTTTCGGAGTATCGACCTTGCCCGCCGAGTTCATCATCGCCAGTTTGACGCCATTGTTTCTGAGCTGAATCTGCAAGTTCGGCGTAGAGGGGATCGGAGTAGTCGGCGCGAATGATGCGCGAAGAGTCCACGGACGAGGCATCCGGGGCAGGAAAAGGGGAGCGGTCGAGGAGGGTTATGGTTGTGTTTTTGTAGGCGGGTCGTTTTACAAGAGTGAGGGCGGTGCTGAGGGAAAAAACACCTGTGCCGATTATGAGAATTGAGGAAGGAGGGGTATAAGCAGTCATCATCAAGAGTGGGGTAGGAGGAGCTTTATAGAGGGTATACTTGGAGGATGTGGGATGAGGGTAGGATGATAAGAAACGAGTTACTCAAGCTCTGTGGAGTATATGAAGATGTATGAGAAAGTTGACAAGTAGACGACGAGAAGGAAAGGGAAACGAAATGTCTATAATTCCTTCCATAGTGAATCATTTATAGTGGGGGCATGATGATTGATACCGGAACCTTGAAGGGTATTTGGCAACTATACCAAATCGTAAGAAATATGACACAGAGGAACTGGAAAATAGCGCAACCAACACCCATTTGAGGTTTGAATATGTGAATGAGATCCGTACTTCGGTTCTGCGAGAGTGATTCATATCCAGAGCGAGAGAATGAGTCTACCTGAAGATTTGTGTAATTTCGTTGTTATGTGGATGGTTCGTGTCTAGTTGCCCAGAATTATTATGATGCAAGTGATGAAGCAGCTCAGACCAATAATTATCGGCAATTAAGACAAGCTGACCTTTAGTAAGCCTGAGTGAAAGGCGCATGAGTTCTATCAAGCTTTATCCGATTACACGAAATCGCAGCCTCGTCGCAACAACTTCTCGCGCCTGTATAATAACATTATTTGACAAATTCCCCATAATCCCCATTTCAACGATTCGTCAATACAGTCGCATATGGAATTGGAAAGTCGAGTCGCAAAATGAGTTCCAAAAAGATTATTGAGTTTCCAGATGTTTCGAATAAGCTACAAGCTCCTACCAAGAAATCATTATTTGAGAGGCAGAAAGCAGATGCGGAAGCTAAGAGATTGAGAGAGGAGGCAGAAACGAAAGCTGTATATGAAGATTTTGTGAAGAGTTTTGATGATGAAGATGATGAGGCTACAGCTGGGATTGGTGGAATAGGTGGAATGGGTGGAATTGGTGGCATGGGAGGAAATAGATACTTTGGAAGAGGAGGCTTGGGTAGTGGAATGGGAAGAGGAGGATTTGGTGAAAGTAGAGGAGGATTTGCGCCACGAGGGGGATTAGGGATGGGGAGTGGACCAGGGAGCTTAGGACCCTTGCCGGGGAACATGAGCAGCAATACCTTGCCAAAGAAAAGAACCTTTGAAGGCTTCGCACAAAACTCACGCAGAGACGATAGAGGTGCACTTGCGTTTGAGGACTATAGTCATGACGGACCAGCAGCCAAAAGCCTTAAGACTTTCGATCATGACGAGGAGAATATGGCAGCCAGCAGAGATGAAGAGAGAGCTGTGGCCAAACCAACCTTACGATTGGCCTCTTTACCTCCAGGAACTTCGCCCGCTGTCATCAAAGCTTTGCTCCCTACCAACTTGACTGTCGACGCTGTCAGAATCATACCACCTTCTGGACCGACTTCATTCACGGAAAGAAAATCCATGTCAGCGATTGTCACATTGGCCAAAGATACTCCCGCGAACGACATGGACACGACTGTTAATTCCTTACAAAATAAGTACTTGGGCTTTGGATATTATTTGAATTTGCATAGACATCTGTCATCGGCAGCTATTTCGAATTCTACACAGGTTACAAGTATAAGTAGTGCAACGGCCTCACAACCCTTTGGCGCGAAACCTGTCAACCCACCAGCAGCTCGCGGAGGTCCACCGTCTCATAGAGGGGGCTTTGCTCCTCCCACCTCTTATAACAATATACCACAACTAAGCCGCTCTACACTTTTCGTTCCCGTGCAGCCACCACAGGATATCAAGGAACTGAAACTCATCCACAAAACAATCGAGTCGCTTCTCACACATGGACCAGAATTCGAAGCACTCCTAATGTCACGCGCTTCCGTTCAGCGAGAAGAGAAATGGGCATGGTTATGGGATTCGAGGAGTACAGGCGGTGTTTGGTATCGATGGCGATTGTGGGAAGTATTGACAGGCTCACAATCTAAGAGAGGGCAAGGAAAGTATCTTCCATTGTTTGAAGGCTCTTCGGCATGGAAACAACCGGATCAACCTTTGGCATACGAATATACTACACGTCTCGAAGAGTTTGTTTCGGAATCTGAGTATAACTCCTCTGATGAAGACGACTCCGGTGACGAAGGTGCTAGACGTCCTCCGATTGACCCCAATACATTGAATGAAGACGGAAAAGCATATCTAAACCCCCTGGAAAAGGCTAAACTTACACATCTTCTCGCCCGTTTGCCTACTAGCACAGGCAAACTAAGAAAAGGAGATGTAGCGAGGGTCACTGCATTTGCAATCTCACATGCAGGACGAGGAGCCGACGAAGTTGTCTCAGCAATCGTGTCTAATGTCGAAAGGCCCTTTGCTTACACGTCGGCAAACCCGGATCGCAAAAAAGAAAAGGAGAGAGATAACAGCGGTGATGATAACGAAGATAATGCCGAGGAAGAAGATACTAGTTCTGCATCGCTAATAGGTCTCTATATTGTATCTGATATTCTGTCAAGTAGTTCTACAAGTGGTGTTAGACATGCATGGCGCTATCGACAATTATTCGAACAGGAATTGCGGAAGAAAAAGACGTTTGGGGGGCTGGGTAGGATGGAACGGAAAATGAAATGGGGCAGATTGCGAGCTGAGAAGTGGAAACGAAGTGTGGGCAATGTGCTGGGTCTGTGGGAGGGTTGGTGTGTTTTCCCCCAAGAAAGTCAAGATGAATTTGGAAGAGTATTCAGAGAACCACCCTTATCGGCTGAGGAACTCAAAGAACAAGAGCAAAAAGCCCAAGAGGAGAAGAATAAAGAGAAGAGTAAATGGAAGGCTGTGGAGGTGGCTCCGAAGGAGAAAAGTCAAGAGGAACAAAATGACGAAGATGGAGATTTGGATGGTGAACCGATGGTGGAGGATGACGAGGATGTAGATGGTGTGCCCATGGAAGATGATGATGTAGATGGAGAACCAATGGCGGATAGCGATGATGGTCATTTGGATGGAGAGCCCATGCAAATACAAGAAGACGAGGAAGATTCCTCCGAACCTCCTGTAGTTGCAGTTGCGGAAACGACACCGGCACTAGCGACGAAAGCGGAAGAGTCTGCGCCGCAGAGAAGAGCAAGACCAAGAGCTGTAGATATGTTTGCTGATTCGGATGATGAGGATTAGGGTGCTTAAGATCGTTCAGATTGTGTCGATGAATGGGATATGAGAATATTATTATATATATATATATATATATATACATATTATGTATGTATGATACTGATTTTTGTGTTCTTTATTTCCCGTCTTCTATACCTAGTTATAATTAGTACTGCTAAAACGTGCTTGCCTCTTGTTTGTTCGAACTATTAGAAAACCTCTATCTTTAATGATATACTTTTTTCTGATCACGCAACCCTTCTTAACCTTCCATAATATACAGTATTACACCTCCTCTCTGAACTTCAATCTTGATTCCTATTAAAACACAGTAATTAAGTATTATTATTATTAATTATTATTTAAATATAAAATCTTATATAGAGTATACAATGGCTATTCATACTATTATTATCTAAGATTTTTTAATTTCAAAAATGTCGTTAGAATAATAATATAAATATAAATATACAACTAATATTAAAAGATTGGGTGGAAGAGGCCTCTATATTGACTATATTACTACGCGTGTAGGCATCTTGATCTCCTCTTGGTATCCTCGGAGGGGACCAATATGCCTGCTTATGATTCGTCTAATCTAGCCTGTTTAGGTAACCGTATTACTAATCACGACACGTGATTAGTACCGGTAACTTCTATTCCTTTTAACAACTAATATATATAGAAAGGGATACGAAGACTCAACACCTGTACGCGGTGCATCCTACGAACCTCCAGCTCTCTTATGAGATTCTGCAGAGCTAAGTTTGAGTCATTTGATGGAGTCGTGGTAATTGGAAGAGGAAGAGGCGCCCGATCACGACGTTTTTACCCGTTTGCGGTTTTTTGACAGTCGCATTATCGGAGTGCGCTCTCTACAACACTACCTTTATTACGAAACAGAGGACAACACCATCATCTACGACAATACGCTACGAAATCATCTCACTTCTTAAGAGTGAGACTCCTCTGGGACATAGAGTACAGCTCGACATCTTTGACGCGTATATGTTATATATCGTATACCTCCCGTGATCGACACGACCGAAACGACAACAATTTATATACCTTCCACACGGGAACACCGGAGGAGTACTGTTGAAGGACCTGAGCTGATGACGAAACTTACTCTGCTCTCATTCAGCGGAGGTATGCTACTTACGGAACTGGGACACCCGTACAAGCCACTACCTGTGCATGCTATAGTTACGCCATATGAGGATTGGTGCTCCTTCATAAGCTTTCTATTGGCAGGATGATCAGAATGAGGACGAGGCAATCCTGACGGTGGGCGATTACAGTACGTTCTGGTATATAAGGAGCAATTAGATTGGTGGTATCGGGAAGGGGATCAGGGATGAAGGGTTTTCGAGTACAATGTTTTAATAGCATGAGGGGAAGGGAGAGAGATCAAGAGCCAGTGATCTAGTGGACGAGGATGACCACAATAATAACCTCTAAGCCATTGGCTTCAACCTGTCGCGAAGGCAATCATGTAAACCCTGCCCTAGCCCTTTAAATTGTATACAAATACCCTCCCTAGCTAGCTAGTACACTACTCAAAGGCATACTCCTCTGAGCGTCATTTGTCCAAATCTGGAATAGATGGCTAAGGTTATCACGCGCCAAGGCGCGTGGGCCTACGGCCTATGACGATAAACACAATCAATCAATCAATCAATAATATATATAGAAAGAGAATCAAAGACCTTAGATAATATTAAAAAAGATGATATATTTACTTTCTATCTCGTAAATTATTATACATAACAAGATATCACACACACTCTCTACACCCTCCGTAAAACCCACAATCCCCTCGTAACCCTCTTCACACTCTCCGTTCTGGTCATCTGTCTCCTCACAGGCACATCAACACCCATCCCATCCTTATTCTCCTTATCAAACTCTCTTTCCCTTTCCCTTTCCCTTTCCCTTTCCCCTTCTCTTTCTTCTTCCCTATCCCTCTCCCTCCCCACCTCATCATCATCCCTAATCTCCTCCTCCCTATCACCCTCCCACAAACCATCCAATTCCCTAATTTTCCACGCCCTAACACCCCACATACAAACCGCCGCAGCAATATACATACACCCCGCATAAACCTGGGCATGTAAATAAATATCCCCAGATACCGCTCTCAATTTCAAACCAATTGGTTCCGAAAAAGTACAAGGAATAACTAAAACGAGCCAAGTTATAGAAAGCGCCGAAGGAAGAACTTTCAATCCGACTACTTCAGCGCCTACAGGAGCGATAGTAGCCCAAAATGTGCCAGAGACAGTTCCAACGATGAGAGCAAAGAAGATGAGAAGGCCGTAGGATTTGGCAAAGATCCATATGACGAGACAGAAAAATCCGGCGAGGAAAGTACATACGCCTGCCATATTGATACGGCCGGTTACATCCGAGAAACCTCCTACGAAAGGCCGACCGAGACCTTGTCCGAGATTTAGGAGTGCACCAATAACTGAACCTTGCTTCGCCGAGAGACCTATACTCCTCGCGTAATTTGGCAAGGAGAAGAGAAGAACGATGTATGCAAGCATACTGAAGAATCCCCATCCGAGTAGAAGGAGAAATTCAGGCCTTTTGAACAATTGCATATCAAAAGCTTTTTGAACAGATCCGACAGCTTTATTTCGATCCCTAACCATGATTGTGCAAATGGTATTAACTCCAAAAGCCAAGATAGCCAATATTCGAAAAGCCCAGCCTAATCCAATGGATTGAACCATTGCGTTTGTCCCTAAGGAATAGATTAACCCTCCCAGCCCACTTCCAGCTGCTGAAATACCATTGGCTAAAGATCGGCGCTTCGAAAACCACTGTGGGACGACTCCAACACTACCCACGAATAAAAAGCCCATACCGAAGCCAAAAGCGACACCTTGTGATAGAAACAAATGCCATATCTCATACGCAAAAGAAGCTCCCAAAAGACCAGCCGTTTCGAATAAGATACCAACGGCTAGAGTAATTTGTGTTCCAAAGTTGCGCGTGCAGATGGTAGCTACTGGTGCCGTCAACAGAGCTAGGGAAATGGATAAACCACCCACGAAAGCATATTCCAGTGAAGTTGCGCCAGGAAAAGTATTATTCGCGAGGTAGTGAGCGAGAAAGACTCCATAGGACTGACAGACTTATTAGCATTAGGAAAGTGTACCAAGCTTTCACACTAACACTGTTCACGCCCCAAGTATGTCCATTGATTAAGAATACGCATCCGACACAGACCCAACCATATCCGCCATCCGGAGGTGCATCAATCGGCTTCGAGTCCTCGATTCTTTGGGGATCGTCGGTGTAATGTCTTTGATCTTTCACTGGATGGGTCTTATCTAACGGGCCCCTTATATAATTGTCCACATTCCCCACCGCATTCGCATCGTTGATTTCGTTGTCATGCCGTATTCCTGACCGCTCATCTTTTAGGGCACTCATCTCATATGGAGGGGAGAAATGGGTGGTGATGGTTCAATGCAGAAGAAAAAGGATGGAGATGTGAAAAGCATAGATAGATAATATATACTTGAAGAGAAGGAAGAAAATGATAAAATTTATAAAAGGAAATGCATAGAGATAAGTAAGTCCAATGACAATCTCCTACGCACCGTAACCGGCGCATGTATTCAAGATGTGATGGCGAAGAGAGAGAAAATTTTAGTCATGAAATGGATTTTCTTTAATACCTGATCTCTTCCCCGCAAAGCTAAGAGGGACCAGGTAGGTAATCCGTCGAGTTATTCACCACCTATGGCTACCTACCTAGGTATGGTTATGGTTATGGTTATGGTTATGGTTGTGGTGTATGTAGAGTTGTAGAATCCAATCGCCATAAGCTCAGTATGTACCTACAGTAGATACCTTGCTGATGGTTATTAATCTGGAGCCGAAGATCCGATGGTTGTCCTTTACCACCAATCATTTTGCTTGATGAGATAGACGGTTAGTTGTTTATAGTACAGACTGTGCAGTATGTACATTGTACTTTATCCATTGCAAGTCATGAATGATGAATCAAGAATGGCGGACGTTGATACGATCCATACATTGAAGAAAGTCGTGAGATTCGGAGGTGCCTATGGGTGTGTGGAGACGTTGGTGGGTTGCAGCTTGCGTGCGATGGATCATGGAAGAGGTGAAGAAGAGATGAAAGAAGAGGAAAAGGAACAACCTCCACCAGCCACCATAGCACCAGCAGAGGGCACAAGTGGTGTCATTTTACATTCACCTATGAATCTATGAATCTATGATCTATCACTTTTAACTCTCTACTTTGAATCTGCAGACTGCAGGTGCTACAACTTCATCTCATTCGTTCCCATGTGTATATTGTATATTTCTTACTAATCAGCTTTTCTACTCGGAGTACACTTACAACTGTACTGTACAGCCACTTCGGCGTATTCGTTGTTCTGGATGCGTTTTCACCTTGTTCATGGTACAGCAGCTGCATAACTGGACCCAAAAAAAATGCAGATAAAAAGGAAGAAAATAATGGAACCTGCAGAAGCTTGAAGAATCTTGCTGATTTACGAGAGATCGAACTTTGATATGGCTTTTAATTACGCAAGTAATATATATCTTCACAATTGTTATGATACAAATCAGCGAATGAATCGAATGAATTGATACATTAGATGTTTTCCCCAAGTACCTATTGCTTGTTGCTGCGACGACTGTTTTAACCCCAGCCAATTGTTGACTCCGGCGCGATAAAACATTGTCACCTAATTGTATAGAAGACAGCTGAGAGAACTTAAAATGTGAAAAGTACAAAGTACAAAGTGATACAATACAATATATACATATTTTGACTCACTTTCCTGTTACTCTCACACTCACAACATCTCAGACCTATAACAAGTATATCTTATTATTATTACTTGGCACTCTCTACTCTGTACAATCTCTACAATCAATATCTTTTGTTGGTAAACATTGTTCCCTTTACTCTCTCTCTCTCTCCCCCCTCTATAATCTCATTCAATTTCTCTCCCTCCTTCACCATCTTCAATATCCAACCAATACCTATTGACCCACGAATCATACCTCGAATATTGCTATCATAAATACTTGGAACTTTCACATTGGATACAACCTCTGACGCAACACACACACCGCCAACGAATCCACCTACACTACCTACCATACTTAAAGCTTCTCTGCCTTGTCGAAATTGTTAGTTTGGAATAATTAGAACAAACTTTTTTTTTACCTTCTAATATTCACCATGTTGTTGAGAGAAAAATCTAAAGAGCAAACCGACCGTAAGGTCTCTCCTCCCGGACCATCATATATGTCAAATGATCAATTTGGTGAGCTCGATTTTTCTCTTCTGGTTTACACCTACATGAGAAATTCGAGAGGTTCGAAAAATGGTCTTGTCTCTTTGCTAACCCATCAGCAGCGGACTACTTGGCAGATTTAAGAAACAATCGTGTTACGCGCCCGAGTGGTGCAAGACCTGCCCCTCCAAGTAAACGAAGGCAATCGAATTCACTATCGTCGATATTATCAACTAGCACCCCGGTCCCACCAGAGATCCCAGCTTCTGTCGATCCTTCACCGCGACCCGAAAGTTCCTTTTCGCGCCGACCAGCTCGAAATTCCCTCGGATCATATTCATCAGTCAGCTCTAGAGCAGGTCGATCCCTCGTTCAGCCACCATCGCAAGAGCCTCCTCTCAAACCTTCTGAAGTTGTACCCAGTGCTACCTATATAGAACGTGGCCTGAGATGGATGGAAAAGGAAGAGGCAGTAGCTCTACGGGAGGCTATGGAGGACATGGATATGAAAGGAGAGCATGACGAGGAACTGCGAATTCACAATGCCGCGCAAGAGGAAGCATCCGAGTTAGTCTATGTGCACCAGTTTGGGGAAAAATTCAAGAACCCTGATGCGCCTTATCGATATAAAGACCACTTGAGGAAGAACAGTTATGCACATGCGAGGACTCAAAGCGCTGGACGCAATGGAGGCCTTGTTATGGCTACAGGACTTGCTAGAGATGCGGTTCCTAGGACAAGCTCAACCAGTAGCGATGACGAAGGACAAAAGAGCTCTGGAAGTTCAACACCTCCCTCCCCAATCAAGACTGGCGTTAATGCAAAATCAACGTTACGTGGATCTCTAGATACTGGTCGAGATGCAATGGTCCAACGAGCGGCTACCAAAACTTACGGTGGTATTGGCCGACCACAACACGGAAGAAAGTTGAGCGGTGGTGGTAAGAGAAACATTAGCGGAGAGATCAAAGGCAGCTTTACCGGTGAACAGATTTGGGAGGAGCCAGAACGAGAAACCGCGAGCGACTCCGATCGTGGTAGAACTTTAGATGGGCGCCCTGCCTCTGCTCTACAAGCCAAACCCCGAAATCCTCTCAATCGTGTCCAATTTTCGGGCGATGTTCAACGATCGAATAGTTCTCCTCCTGAAATCACCAAGAAGCTTTCCGCAACCGAGATCTATAAAAATCCACCAACGCAATCAAGAAATCCTGTATATACTGCAAATCCGCCCCCAGCGAACGTACCAGAAGCCGAGAAGGAAGATGTCCCTAAAAAGAATGGTGTTGAGATCAGAGGTGAAGATATACGTCAAGCGACAAGTATGCGTCTTAGTGACCGCAGTCCAAAACTCCCCACACCCACTGCAGTCAGTGATAAACCTGGCCGACCTATTGTAAGCTTTGATAAAAATTGGAAGCCGCAAGAGGCTGATGACAAGCCAGAAGTGCGAAGAAGATCGCCGTTCGATCGCCGTCCAAATAGCCAAAAGCAAAGCCTACCTGCTCGACCAAGTCCGACGCCTATCGCATCAAACAAGGATTCTAGCCCACCGCCCAAAGTGAACGTTCCAGTGCCCAGTATAAATGTCTCAGCAACACCGTCAGTCCCTACCATAAGCTTTCCTGACTCCCCTAAAATTTCCGTTTCGGCTCCTAGTGTTCCAACAATCATTGAACCAGGGTCAAGCCCAACCAAATCAGCATCAGCTGTACCAACGATAAATATTCCATCCATCAACGAGCCAGTATCTCAGTCCAAGCCTCAGATTCCCACAATTTCAGAACCTGGATCGTCACAATCAACAGCAAGGCCCCTTCCAGATCCGAAGACTGCCTCAAAACGTCCTAATCCACGACAAGCCCCTATACCTATTCCTCGAGGCCACTGGTCTCCTGCGGTAGGTAGTCGAGCCAGCGCAACTTGTCACCAGTGTCAATTGCCAATTGAAGGCAAAGTAGTGGCCCTTCGTGGTATACCCGAGCGATTCCACCCGGAATGCTTTATATGTTTTACATGTGGTACCGCTCTTCAAGACCTCGAAATCAGCCCGGAACCTGCTGCCTCCCGAGCAGCACGTCTCGATCGAATCAAGCGTCGCGCACAGGGAGAAATCATCCCCGATACTGAAGGTGAAACAGAAGCCGAAGACGGAGATGCTAGGCTACGATTCTATTGCCATCTCGACTGGCACGAACTTTATGCCCCTCGCTGTAAACATTGCAAAACCCCCATCATCGGTGAACATGCCGTTGCACTTGGAGAGCACTGGCACTATGGTCATTTCTTTTGCGCCGAGTGTGGAGATCCTTTCGAACAAGGAATGACGCATATCGAAAAAGATGGATATGCCTGGTGTCTTTCATGTCAGACCAAACGCACGGAACGCAGAGCCCCAAAATGTAAAAAATGCAAGAAAGCCGTTCTAGGCCAGTATGTACAAGCATTAGGTGGTGAATGGCATGATGAATGCTTTAGATGCGGTCATTGCGCGGGTGGATTCGATGATGGGCAGATTTTCCCTTGTCAGAGAGGAAATAAAGGGGACGGTGGTGAAATTATTGTGCTTTGTACGGGATGCATGGAGAAGGAATTGAAGCAATGAGGGCCTGTATGAGTTATGCATCTATGTTTTCATATGTATTTCTTGTCTATCGTTTTGCGCTGTGGGATAGGGTAGGGCTTGGATTTGGATGGGTGGTTGGTTCTTGGTTGATTTCAGCATTGAATTGAATATTCCGTTTGTGAGCATGAGAGCGAGCGCGTTGGGAACATCACAAGCAAAGCCAGCATTTTCCTTATGTGTATACATACATTCTTTTTTTAAGAGCAGATGAGGGTAGTCAGGAGGAAATGGAATGAATAAATTGATACTATATAATGTGCAAGGTGATATTCATTGTATAAATCGTATATCTTGATGCATACGGTGGTGCTTCTGTTGTGTGTCATGTATTTACTGATTAGTGGCACTGGCTGGTAGTTCGTAGATTAGCTCGGCTTGAAGGCAATACTTCTTCTACTGTAATGTTATTATAAAGTTACGATTATGTAAATACTTATATATTTATTAGTGCTCAAATAATTATTAGATTAGATTAGATCGATCAAGGTGTCACAGAAAACGTCAAGTTGTTTGTACTTAAAATCTTATTATTAGACCACCAGACTGACAAACACAATCACATGTAAATAATTAAACGGTTACCTAATTGATCCTAGTTCAACTTTAGTGCGGGTACGCACCTTCCCGATTGTTGAGATTATGCGGAATGTTCCTGGGCCTAAGTGGAATAATAGTAAGGGTCTTCCTAAAAGGCACGAGACCCTTTTTGGAAAATAACAGGAAATTCATAATCCCCTCCTCCTCTTATTTCACATTTATTCATCTTCTCCCTTATTCACAAATATTCTATTTTGTTCCTTACCTTTAGAGCATCATCCTCTTCAAGCACATTCACATTGAGACATTGGCCAGAGGATTTCGACCCTCAATTACATTGATTGCATCACTCCAAAACTACAGAACAAGCTACTTTAGGACGAAAAATATTCTTTGGAGATACCCCTATTCTTCTTCGTCCGACTACAATATTTGGGAATTTTAATATAATCGAAAGTTTTGGTAAAGCTGGGGGCATCAACTCTCTGCCATCTGCAGCAATTCAACTGTCTTTTGTCTGACGTTATCGCTGGGTCAATCGTGTAGGAGGAGTATTATCAAGTCCTTTAAAGCTTCAGAGCTCCATCATCTAAAACAAGCCCTGATTCACTAGGTCAGTCATATCATCCTGTCATTTTCAGATTTATTAATAGCTTTGAAACAGAAAGTCTACGTCGATTCTGCATCCTTTCGCTTGCGGCCCGTTCCTTTCGTAAAACAAAACACAATGGCCACAACATCAACTCCAAATGCTTCCATTGGCAAGATTCGTTTCATCCCCCTCTCTTACAACTCCGCCGAGTCGCAGACATCAGCCCTACGTCTAATCCTGACACTGCGCCCCGATTGGGGACGAACCGATGGAAAGATAGAATTTATACGATTTACCGATGGCATAACAAACACCCTGTTGAAGGTCATCAACAATAGACCCGGTCTTTCCGCGGAAGAAATCGATAATGAGGCAGTTCTGCTGCGGGCTTATGGTCAAGGAACCGATTTAATTATCGACCGAGAGCGCGAGACTCAAAATCACGAATTGCTTACGCAATTCAATTTAGCACCAGCGTTGCTCGCCCGATTTAAGAATGGAATGCTATATCGATTCATTAGGGGAGCAGTCACCAGTCCTGCTGACCTCAGAGAGAAAAGGATTTGGCGTGGAGTAGCTAGACGATTGGCAGAGTGGCATGCGGTTGTTCCGTGTCTTTCAGCGGATCGTGAGGCTCAACCCGCAGAAATAAATGGTAGTGAACAATTTGCTTTTCCAGCTACATCAAGCAAAATGGACCCTGCCCTGCAAACTGCTATTGACAACATTGCTCCTGGCAAGCCAGCTCCTAATGTTTGGACGGTAATGCAAAAATGGATATATGCACTTCCAGTGGGATCAGAGGTAGAAAAGGCTCGACAGGCAACTTTGCAAAAGGAATTAACTCGTCTGGTTGCTGAGCTTAGCAATCGACCGGGTCTTGGTGAAAATAGTGTGAGTGACCTTTGGTGAAACCCGATGCGACCTTAGTTGTCTTTGCAGGCAATGTAGTGCTACCATAACGATGCATATCCTGCTGTAGCCTCCCTGCCGCCAAGAATCTCGTTGCTAACATTCTGCAGCTTGTATTTGCCCACTGCGACCTTCTAAGTGGTAATGTTATTGTGCAACCTCAACCTACTGGCATCACTACCGCGCCTGTCGTAGAGACAGTCAGTTTCATCGATTACGAATATGCAACACCTTCTCCAGCAGCATTTGATATTGCCAATCACTTTGCGGAGTGGGGAGGATTTGACTGCGAATATCAATATTTGCCCTCACGCGCGGAGAGACTTGATTTCGTTCGGGAATATATCCGAAGTTACTTTGCTCATTTGAAGCAAACTTATGATGAAGAAGCAGAAGTTCAGAAAATGTTCACCGAAGTGGATATATTTCGGGCTGTTCCCGGGTTCTACTGGGGAATTTGGGCATTAATCCAGGCGACGATATCTCAAATCGATTTTGATTATGCTGCATATGCAGAGATGAGACTAGGAGAATATTGGGCTTGGAGGGAAGAGAATGATGGAAGTCGAGCGGCTTCTGGCAAGGACATGCCTTTGAGAGAGAGAAGATGGGCGCAGGACGCATAAAATAACAAATTTTTTCTAACGTGAAGAAAAGTTTTTGCATTTGTTTAGAGCGATTTTGCATATTCATAAGGCTTCAACGCCTAAAAGCGTAGCCCAGTAGTAGTAGAAGACTGGAGTCTTCAACGACAATAATTCGAGATACCTATACTTAATGAAAGTTTTTAAAAGTATATAGATGGATTTTTTAATAATAGAATAAAAGTGATGGGTTACGTTGTTTGTTTTTAGAAGTATATTGTTGTCGTTATTGTGGAGGGATGTGGAAGTAGGTAGTAATTAGATACATGATTTTTTTTTTATTCAGGGTGAAAAGCAGAGAGAGAATATAAAAGATTTAATTATTGGCTTGGGGCTATAGGATGATAAATATAGTACGTAAATAGAAGTGGTGTGTGATGTATATGATGGATTTGTATTGTATGAAATAATGATAGTATAATTACCTGATTAGTTGGTTAATCAGTTTTTTATCTATTTTGGTTTGTTTTGTTTTGTTTGAATGGAGATAGGGAGAAGGGGGTTATAGAGATACGGAGGGGGAGATGTAGTAGGTGTTTTATTATTAGGGGGGTGAGTATGTGAGTAGTATGAGTATGAGTATTAGGATGTGAGGATGTGAGGATGTGAGGATGTGGGGATGTGGGATCTGGATGGGGATTGAGTGAGGTTTTTGGGTTGGGCTAGGGTTTATGGGGTGAAGGGAGAAGAGGGGAGGGGAGGAGTGAAGGAGAGGGAAGCTGAGGGGAGGGGAGGGGATAGGATGGAAGGGAGGGAGGGGATTAGAGAGGGATGAGATAGGATAAGGTAGGGAGGGGATTAGAGAGGGATGAGATAGGGAGGGGATTAGGGGGTGAGAGAGTAGGAGAGTAGTTTATTGTAATAAGATTTTGAATATATATATTCCAAATGTATTTACTATATATATATTATATTTGTTTTTTTAATTAGATCTCATATCTAATCCCGAAATCGAGACAGCGATATAAATCCAACTTCAGAACTCCAGGATTTCAAATGGATACTGCTGGGAAGGAAACGAGTATATATTGGCTTGAATTGATGATAACCAGGTAATTAGATAGCAATGAACTGAAAGACGGCTGATTACTAACGACCCCATCGCACGTACTGAGATGAAATATAATCAAGTGTAATTAGATAAGAATGAAAATGAGGGTGAGGAAATTTCTATATTCTTTATTCTATTCTGTATCCAATAAATAATAGAATAAATTCAAAGCTTACATAACATTGATTCCAATTATTATCTGCATATTCTTCATCAGATATACCAGTTCATACATACAGATATCTCACTTTAAATACCTGACTATATAAAGAAAAGTCTCATTCTATAATATATTCTCAATTCCCATCTTATCGATATTATAGACACGCATCTGCTGAACCATATAGGAGAATAAAACCAGTATATCATACAACATCCCAGACGAGTATTAAACTCCTATCTCCTATCTCCTTTAACCACATACGGAGATAATGTAGCATATTCCACTCTCACCACATTCTCACTGCATCTCCCCCTCCTCCTCACCCCGGATACATCATCATACCCATGAAAGAACTTTCTTTCGGGATAAGAAGTGCATTAAAACACACTGTGAGATTAAGGGTGCGTTCGGATCGATTTTTTTTTTTTTTTCATATTTGACCATATTTTGGCTAATATATTAGGTCTAATATGCTCGATCCGAATATGATATTCCAGCGAATATATATTTGCCTAAATATCTGTGTAAACCAAACACAACATTGAGTCCAATAAAAAATGTTGGGTTTAATATATATTTGATCAAATGTTCGAACTTTTTCCCATACAATAATCAACAGTAACTTTTTGGTATTGTTGACCACACATTTGGAAAATTTCGACATCTCACCCCCCTCTGCCACTTTTTCCAAATATCCCCAAATATATTAGCCTCACTCAAATGCACCCAAATATATATTAGATCCAATATTTTTATTAGACTCAATATTTCTAATATTTCAGAAAATCGATCCGAACGCACCCTAAACGCATCACACACCACACACCATACATCGCAAAACCAAGCCTCCATGCACATCACATATCCCACCCATTCAAATCCTCACAAACTAAGTAATTCCAACACCTATCCCTTCCAAACCCAGCTCCTCATTCATACATACATACACAAATCCATCACAAGTGCTAACTATAGCACAACAAATACTGTATAGACATACAAGATACATAAACAACCTTGGAATATGCAGCTCGTACCAACCCACCAATCACAAGCACGTCATCTTACAGCTGCTGATTATTATTTATTTATTTTTCTCCAAAAAGAAAACGAAAACTCAGCCTTGTGGATATTGAATCATTATCCCCTTCCCTGAAATTACATACTGTATGCATCCATTACGACACAATGCAGATTCTCTACCCAGGATTTGAAACTCGAGAATTTCGTATGTTTGTCGAATGAGAGGATAGATATATGTACATACATATACATGTACATGTATGCTCGATGAATGCGGGAGGAATAGGTAAATTTCTTGAATGAATGCATTTGCACTTACATTTGCATTTTCCATGATTAGCGAAAACTAATTAAGGTTACTTAGTAGAAATCGCGGGAATGTTCCCCAGATATCCAAATCCTCATCATAACTCTCCAACTAAATCTCCATCTAGGATAAAAAGTTCGGAGATCACACAGTCATCTACATATATAATCGCTGATTCTAGCAATAGCATCACTAGCTGATGGATGGGAGCCACAAACACACCCGAGAATCCCGGTATGCATGCGCAGCGAACTTACGCTTCAAACATACAGCCAGCCCTACGCCTCATCTCTGTATAATTATACCAACATTTTGTTTCGTCTCGAATAAATGAGTAGATAAATAAATAGATAAATACATACATAACTTACTGTGTTTGTGGAAAGTTCTTCCTCAGGTGCAGAGTAATATCTTGCGAGCTCGAGCATACCATTTATCATATCATCATCCTTTACTTAAAGATTGATTGATTGATTGATTGAGTATTTGGGGGCCAGTATCTCACTTAATGTGGCTGCTCTATGCTAGCACGCCAACCTTGTAAGCTGTTGTAATCTGTCAGATCCTTTTAGACTCCCACTTCCTTGTGCTGATCCAGAACTCCATGAAGAGTGGCTGATACTGATTCGGAATGTGTATTAGGGTTATTTTTGTTGGGTTCTCTTGGTGTTTGGTATCATACCTACTGGATTATGATGGTTAAAGTCCGGATTGTAAGATTAGATACTATTTTGGTGTTGAATATATTCTATGCGCGAATTAACCTCAAGTCGGTAGAATAATCAGTCCGTTGAGATTATACGGCTGCTATAGCCACATGATGGATAAGTAGATGGATTATAACCTTAGTATACCTAGTCAGCGAAATTTGCAAGAAGCAAACACAAGCTATACATACCAAAAATTGGAAAAGGAGCATCTGCATACGAGATGCATTCAACAATATCTCCCATGAGCCCCATCTACCTTTCTCATCTAACAATCAGTCAGTGTCCTCCCACTTTCGCTCTCGCTTTCGCTCTCCAAATACTTAGATACACACCTCCCACGCATTAAATCTAAAACTCCAAGTTGGCGCAAACGAAAGATCAAACGCTGCAACCTAGAACCCAGCACAATCAGTCAAGACCTCGCATCCACCTACCGACGAAAATCCAGCCCCCAACCACCCCACAAGAAATCAGCAATACCCATATCCGTCGTAGCAAGCAACAAACGTTTCCAACGGGTCCCCGCCAACCCAACTCACCAACCAATCAAAAACTTTTCCAAAGAAAAGGATGAATAATTGTAAAGCCCGCTTATGATCTAGGATACGATCCTTAGTCCCTCTGTAGAGGAGTAATAAAATAGACTATTCCCCAAAGGAGAAAAATAAAGAAATAACCTTAATCCCTATCCCTACTAACCTTAAGTCAGCCAGCTCGCTTAGTAGCAGCGGGAAGGGGCTTGGAATTTTGAACTTTGAATTTTAGGTTTCGCTTTCGTTTCTTCACCACAGTACTGAATCCACTCACGGAGGGACAGGGGAGTGCATACTCCGTAGGTAGATGAAAAGATCCTTCCCCGTATCGTATGGCGGTAAGGCATTATTCTTAAATTGGGGATGGATCTTTAACCTTACTGCGTAGATATAGGTAACCTTAATCTAGACAACTTAAACCCCCAAGGGCGAGATTGCTACGAAGGAACCCCATGCCGTCTGTTACCTGTGGATACATGAATGCGAATAATAGAATAGAAAAAGTATTATTCCTCACAATGTAACCTTAATATCAAAAACGTGTATTTCTAAATTCACGTACGGAGGAGTGTAGGTAGGTAGTATTGTACTTGGGTATGTAACCTTAGCTAGTCGCGGGGAAAATGAAAACTCATGGTTTCGAGACCCAGGAATGAAAAGTGCTGTGTTGTAGTGCATGCTGCGGCCCTAGCGCATCCCCCTAGATTCTGGATAATGTACGGATGAGTAAGCAGCGTTCACTACTTCTCCTGCTATACTTTCCCATTAACCATTTGAAGAAAGTGCTAAATGTGCCAAGGATGGAAAGTACCATTTCTCTCCGACGATATTAGAAGGTATGTATATGTGAGCAAATTATGGAAAAATAAAATAAAAGAATGAGCGATTTTTAGGATTTTTGTTGCTGGGCTGTTTATCATTGTCCTTTGTTCATTCATTCATTCATCTAAGCCTCTAGGTCTAGACATCCATTTTTATCATCAACTATCTCGAGGTCATTATTGATTAAATAAACAGTGTCACGCTAACACCAATACAAAAATAACCAAAGAGCAAGATCTGATCTACAATCGAAGACCGTGATTAAAACACAGGAAGGATCGTTCCAGGAAACTTTAGCAAACGGTGTGCTTACCCACCATTAACCGTCGAAACCCTCGGACGGGTTTTCCCTACTACATGGTTCATCGTAGTACGGTGGTGTATTCATCTCGTCGCTTTGATCTATCTATCCGCTTAGAATAATAATTAAGGTTAATGGAAGAAATATTTCACATGCATGTGAAGAGCATCAAATGCACTCCTTCTATTCTGTATCTGTCTAGGTATTTGTACATATCTATCAAGTATACATACATACACTTTTCATCCAATTCATCAATTCATCAATTCACTCCATTTAAGCTTAATTAACCCACCTACCTCCAGATCACCATCCAACCCAAGTTTTGACTTCGATATATGTAACCTATATCTCTAGCGTACCAAGTAATCGGGTACATACATACGTACGTACGTATAGATAGATTCCTACGTACGGAAGTAGATATACGTAGACCATTTTTGGAAATGTACTATTTATTGATTTTATTGATCGCTGTTCAAGGTAGGTTGGTAGGTTGGTAGGTTGGTAGGTTGGTAGGTATGCATGTATGTTACCCTAACTATATTATTTATATGTTAAGCTTAAATATTTGATGGTATGCTATGCTATGATACGCTATGGTATATTAACATCGATGGTTTTACATTATATATATATATATATGTGCCGTAGGTTACCATGTAACTTTACCTATGCATTTTCGAGGCATCTGGGTATATTCTGTTTTTATAAGATCTTATATAAGGTTACCTACTGAGAGGAGAAATATTGATATCTGATCGTTGAGCTTGAATCTGATATATGTGTACATAAGGTTAACAGGCGGGGTTAATTTAGTAGGAACTTCACAGCCCAGCTCAACTTCATAGCTCCATAGCCCAGCTCAACCCCGCACCTCAGCTCAACAGCTCAACAGCTCAACAGCTCAACAGCTCAACAGCTCAACAGCTCAACAGCTCTAAAATCTCCTCTTGAGAACGCTCCGTCCTCCCTACTCCTTTCCTAGCTCTAGAGAAATTGTACTAGAATTCTAGCTCGCTCTATAGCTATAGTAATAAGCTTGTTGTTTCTTATTGTTTGGAAGATCTTATGTACTCGTATATATGTACATGTGTGTATATATATGCGTGTGTGTATTCAAGCAAGATTCGATATTATATCATGATGGGACTTTAGGGGGTATGTACTATGTAGATAGATAGATATCTTCTCATAGGAATAAGCATAGCAATAAGAACATCAAAAGCAAAAGCAAAAGCAAAAGTAAAAGTAAAAAGTAATAATAAATATCACATAAATCAATAAATATATATACATATATATGAAAACTCAAACACGAAACTCATCCACATCATTCATTCCAAACCCACCAGAAATGATCTCTCTCTACTCTACTCTACTCTACTCTACTCTACTCCTCTACTCTAACCCCAATCTCCAATGCAAGAAATGCATCTATAAAAAAAACCATCATACATAAAACCATATATATATTGCCACCGATTTTCAATGCGGAACGCCATTCGCTATGCAGTGTGATAATGTGCCGTCAGTCCATACCATACCGTAAGGATCCTTCCTTCCTTCCTTCCATCCTTACATTGCCGTTAGCCTTAGCCCCGAGTACGTGAATAATCCGAACCCCGCTCATTGAACCAACGCCGACATTCCCCCAAAAAAGTGAAAAAGAAAAAGAAAAAGAAAAAGAAAAAGAAGAAGAAGAAGAAGAAGAAGAAGAAGAAGTGTTGTAAAAAAACAAAACAACAAAAGTAAAAGAGAAAACATCCATCCTCTACCATTCCGGTAAAGGAAGAGCACCTCTCTGTACCCTCCACGCATTACTCCTATCAACAAACCCCCGGCCGAGTAACCAACCCCATCTCTCTAATAAAGGTTGTGATATCTCCCACGCCATTTCATTATAAGGATCTTCACCCCAGATGATAACCTGACCAATATCATCCGCTTCCCCGATACAACTCCCAAAGTCCCGAATGAAGCTTTGCGCCACGTCGCGCGTTAAAGTCATGAGACGATCGCGTAAAGAAGGAGAAGCGATCATATCAATAGCGTAGTAATGCGGGGTTGTGAGTTGCGATTTATTGGGCTTGAGAGCGGGAGGAAGGATATCGATCATGGAGTGGAGAAGGGCGAGATGACGATCGGGAGAGGAGCCATTCAAAATTATAGGATCGGAAAGGAGTGGATGGAAAAGTTCCCGGATTTGAGTGCGACTTTTCTTGCGCTCGTAGGGCATCATGGCCATGGAGATACTTCACAGATTCGTTAATACCACGAATACGCTGCGTCGTCCATAGGGCCTACTAACTTTTGTCCTGAAGAAGATGTCCTCGATTGCTGGTCGGTGACGTTGCCACCACGTCCGCCGGCTTGAGGAATATTTAGAGATGGGTGTTGAAAATTGGATGTCCCCATTGTAGTTCGGGGGGAGTACCCTGATATATCAGGTGAGCTTTGTGAGTTATGTGGACGGAGGCCGGATGGATGTACCATATTATATGGCTGAGAAGAGAGAGCAGCGGAATCGGTATATGCATATGTGGGTGGTGAAATCATGGCAGTCGTCATGGGCATCGAGGCCATAGACATCATGTCTGAACTCAAAGAAGCTGGAGGGCTACCAGCATTTGAAATAGAAGCACCCGAAATAGATGGAGATAAAGAGTACTGTCGATGATCGGAAGAAATCGGTCCTAGTGGTTGGAGTAGGAGACCTTGTGATGTTGAGCCGTAAATTTGTGCTCGGAGAGCTTCATTCTCTCTTCTGAGTTCATCATTTTGATATCTTAAACGTTCAATCTCTTCAGATTGCTCAGAGCTCTGTTCTTTTTGGGCTTGCTCGAGATTCTTGAGGTGTTCCTTTCTTCTTCGGCCTGGTAAATTCATCATTAGTCCTAGTACTCGTAATGTAGATCTCAAAATGCATACGGAATTCTCTTTGTGCAAGACGATTGTACTATAACTTTTTATCAGTCCATGTATGATAGTAGTCTAAGAGGGAGTAACATACCTCGCGCTTGCGCTCTTCTTTATCCGCTGATGAATCCATTGCTGTTGTGTAAAAGTACGGGCCAGAGTTGTAAATAGTGGATGTGAATGTCGTGGTCATGGTTATGTTGGGGTGATGCCTAGACGATATATAACAAAAAACGGTCTGGTGAGAAAGGACACTGAGTTATACCGGCTGTTCCTTCAGGTCCGCAGTTCAGTGAGATCATTATATCCTTGATCACTAGCATTTTCATCCTACCAAATATGCCTTCTAGGCGGGCGCATGGATGATAACCAATTCAGGAATGGGGCATGGCATCGTGCTAATCCTCAGCCTTGAATCGCTAGGACTATCCCTGGTGTTTCCAGAGGTGGGGTGTCCCGACCGCTTCAACAACAAACTCCACCCGTCAATAGTGATTAGGGGGGTGTGTAATAATATTCTGTATGGATGCCATGCGCTTGAGATTTGACTGGACTAGGATTAAAAACATAAGCGAGAAGGTCAGAATGGTCGGAAACTCAAAAGTTTCTCCATGGTTCGTTGGAAAGGAACCTGGTGAAGGTAAACGGAAGCTACGCAGCCATTGGCTCACCAGCAGACCAGCTCCATTCACCTCGGATCATCTAGTATCATTTGGTGCTCATTTAGAGCCAATCTTGAGAAGGAGACTAAGAGCCGCGTAATGATACAACACTCTTCCTGCTCGCTTTAGCTTTCTAATGTCAACTTTAGGTTTTGATCACAAAGATTGTCCCGACATCCTATTAATCACTATCCACTTTGGGGTAGCGCCATCACGAGTGCGAAAGTATGCTGATGATTTACCAAGATCTAATTAATCGTTAAGATTTGCTTTCCACGGAGTAGTCGATGATCATCTGGCATGAAACGCACTCACTGTGACACTTTGGAATTATAGTGCAGCACTGCCATAGCTGATGATAGCGAGCCATGCTGCAAATGCAGAGGCTCAGGGAGTGCTATTTTCATACACTGATGTTGATCCTAAGCTTAGCATTGAGGGATAGACACTTGGACGGTGATGTGTTAAGCTCCATCAGGGATAAAGTATGATGATCCTTCGAGATGATTTGTTGAAACGGCTTCAGCTTTGCATAGAGCTTTGAGAGTTTTAAAACGATGCAGCCAATAATAACATAATTTTAATACACTAAAAAACTTACACAAACATCTTGAAGGGAAGCTAATTTAAACTCAATGTCAAAAATCGGAAAACAAATCTTGGTATGCGCGTCCCGCTGGTTTTTGATCGCTAGGGAAAGCAAATAAGAGTGACTAGGGTAAGCATGAGTGTTCCTTGGGTCAACATTTTACGGAGTAGACATTGAAAGTTTTGTGGAACAAAAAATGACTCTGGAGTTTATTGAAGGAACAATAATAAATGAATGGCAATGAAATGAACAATACATAATGAACGATGATTTATGCATCCGAGCCTATAACCTTATTCTTACGAGAGTCTACATCCGTTGTTAGTACGACCCTACCTTAACCTTACCGGGGGGCCGTAACATAACCGTCGGTATTTTGATCGGGATTTTCAACGGGATTTACAATTCAAGGTAACAATACATGGAACTAACTACTCCCGCTGGTATAAATGATGAGTGATATTGACGACGTCGAATTAACGTTGTGGCCACATAAAGTCGTGAACCCAGCAAAATTAAGAAATTTATAAAGTTGCATCGGGTATTTTTAGATATTTTCGTCAAATTGTTCCTGGCTCCTGGAATTTGGACCTGAATTTAACCTGAATTTACCTCCCTCAGTACTACCCTACAAAATACCCGATGTATAGCCATACTAATTAACTAGATGCTAGCTACCCTTAGGAGCACTAGAGTCGCCGCTGATATCCCATTCGTTTCGTGTATGGCGGTATACAGCCATCTAACCTTCACACTCGATCTCGATCTCGATCTCAAACTTTGATGTTCAAGGAGGCAAGGAGGTAATGAGGCAAAATGAGGCAATGAGATGTACTCCTTACAGAACACTGTAGTGAGCACTGCGTCGAGTCAGTGGAAAGGGCACCACACCAAGACCAGCTGTGCCACAAAGCCACCGAGCGACGAAAAGCTAAGACTGGTTTAGGGGTGTAATAGGTTGTCAGCCTTGCCTTGACGCCAGTAGGATAGTCTGAATCTGTGTGATGAATCTGATTCTGATGATGGAGGATGTGGGGTAATCAAGTCTATAATTGAAGATTGGGAAGTACCAAATAACCTAGTGAGTGAGATTGGGAGCACCGGGAAGTCGTACAAAAGATGAAATGGGAAATGGATCTGTGGTCAGATCGTCACGACCGCTCATGATTTAAGATTTCGAGAAGATCGTTCCGATGTGCTGGTATGCTATGAGAAAGCATGTCCATGCAGCTTACATACACATCACATCAGATCCAACGACAAGTAGCTATCTGATATTAACAGTAACAACTCGTACATACACATGTATACGCAATATCAATATTGTATAATAATGTTCAAGGTCACACAAACATGATACTTTGTACGCGTCAATATTTTGAAACCCATTTCTGAGGTCAGAAACCCCAAAATAGGATCTTTTAATCTCTGCTATTATTCGGGCTGAGCAGTTTGAATGGTTTTTTGCTGTTCAAATTGGTTATTTTATCTTTTATCTGATTGCTGTATATGCATTTGCGGTATTAATATAGAATACCGCGGGTGTGAAGTAAATGTAGCTAGCTACTTGGTATCATACTCCGTACAGAGAAGTCCTAATGTATGTACCTACCTACTTGGGAACCCCAGTTGGTGCACACTGACTGCATGGCATTCATCGATCTGGTTAGTAGGACTAGGCAACCTTTTAACAGTTTGATTAGCATGAAAAGTCTAATTAGGGTATCCATGCAGAGAGGAGAGAGCAGAGTGCATTTACCAACTGGGTAGAATCGGCGTAACGCTCGAGACGCCAGCACGCGAGTATCGACCCTAGTAAAATACACGGCCCATCATCTGGTTGTAGATCAAAATTTAGTAAAGATGCTAATCGCAAAGGAGTAAGTGTGATGCGAAACTACGGACTTAGTTATTAACTATTGTGTGTTCAATCTGTTCATCGTATTTTGTCCTTCATACCAGCTCTATGGATCGCTTCTTAAGCTTATAATCTTAATGAATGTACGTGTGACGAACATGTTCATTGGTAAGGTTAAGATACCACAGACATGAGTACGCACGCAGTACGACGTATCTAATCTACTACCACCACCACACCAAGTAATGGATCTCCAACAAACAATACCACCATCCAAACCAACTAACCCTCTAACAACACAAAGCGAACATCAATTACGAACTCTAGCAAATCCTGTGCACCAAAGGTTCGCGAGGGATATCCAAACCAGGATATTCTACCCACGTAAATTGCTTTCCCTATGTAACTACATCACCTTACATGAGATGAGCACTTAAGTCATTTTGATATATCGATACAAACTCCAAATAAAGTAGAGATTATCAGGTAACTACCACACTCAATGAAATGAATCCTCATAATTGACCATGAGTCGCCAGATAAAAGATGGCCAAATGTAGAATGATTGTCTATTACAATTCCTAATTTGGCGGATTGAGTCTCCCCAGCTTTTATTACTATATCTGCATCAACCACCACGATGAATACCATAGGAACCGAAGACAAAGGTTTTGCTCCTCATTTATCTGAGAGCTCTTAATTCTGGGGAAATTTGTTGTTTATTACAGGAAATTTGACTGTATTGTGAATCTCTGATCTATTGCTATATAAATCTATATCCTATATCCCCAGCCAAGATAGATAATTATCATACATTCAATACATCAGATATTATCCATCGATATCGCATAGGCGAACCGTCGAAAAGGAAAAACCAACTCCAGCCAGTTTTAGCCCAAGCCATTAATTATAATACAGTCCATATCAATCTCCCATTCCCTTTCCCAGCCCCTTTCCCTTTTCCTTTCGAAAACTGTGCCTAGAATTCGAACCCATATACCTAACCCAAATCATCGACCGTATCACATTATTCATCTTCCATATCATTATGCTCTTTACCATTGATAGTTCCGTCTTCCTTAGGCTTAACTTTCTTCCTCTCCATGCTCCTCAGACAACTAACAAAAAGATGTCTAGATGTTTTTCCTATGTTCTTCGCCCATATATCCAATGTCTCTGTTACCCACATCAACAATTTGCTGAAGAAGAACAAGCACACAAATGATGCAGATACTACCACTGCAAAACCCACCCAGTAATCATACAGTGAATACTTGTTCTCGATATCGCTAAGTTGAGTAGAGAAATAAGACGTCATAAGCGATACGGGAAGGAAGAGTACCGACAGTTTGGCGAGTAGAGTAGCCGAGCGATTTAGACGTGCCGTAGCTTGAGAGTCTTTTTGAGAATTGATGCTGAAATACTTGAAATGTGTTAGCTTCTTCAAGACCCAATTGGACGATAGAGAAAAAGAGGTCTTACAGTGTTACTGAGCGCATCTTTCTCGGCCAGAAATTCACCCGTTTCGCTCAAAATTAATAATTGCAAACGGTCGCCTAGTCTTTCAAATCTCTGACTTGCCGATGCCGCTAGTTTAACTCCACTTCTCCCGTTATGAGACGTAAATGAGCCATCGGGCGTGCCGGCTTCCCACGTGCTAAAGGGTTTGGGTTCCAATATCCGGGTTATGAGGTTATGGTAGCCATTGTACAAATGCTGCATCTGACGAATTCTCTTGCTGAGGAAATGAAGATGAGGAATGATATTCATATCAGGACCTTTGTTGGACTTTCTCCTCATGTCTTCAAATATAGACTTTTCTAACTGTTGCAAGCTGTCTCTGAAAAAAGCCACCGTTTTGTAGACAGCTCGCCAGTCATCGAATAGATAGTAAAAAAGGTTGCTTGCTCCTTCGATACCATTGTTTGGGTGAGTCGTGTTCAAATCCAGAACTTGTCGGACAGTCTGCATAGATATTGGATCTGCTGTCTCATGTCCCGACTTAGACAACTGGCTCAAAACACTCAGAGTGTTTCCACGCATTGATTTCAGATCCTTCTTCGTCTTCGAAATTGGTATGGTATCTTCGTGTACAGCTATGACTGTATTATCATCGCAAAGTATAAGCCATGACCAGAGCCTACATAGGGTTGTATCTCTGAATGAGTTCTGAATTATTGGATTATCGGTTTCCCCCATTGGGGGTGGATCGATCTCATGCATCCAGTTCGCGCCAACACACATAAAGCGTGCCCCGACATCGACGGATTGATAGTTGATCATTTGCTGAGCAATGGTGTAATGACTTGCAGTTCCTGGAGGCGCAAGTTGACTTGCATGTACCCTGGGCACATCCATACTCGCTCTGCCTGTTTCGATATCATCTCTTTCGAATAATCTCTCCTTGTAACTAACTCGATGATCCTTGTGTCTCGAGTTACTGACTGGTGGCGGAGTTTTGATAATAGCCAAAAGCCTCGGGGAGAAGCCATATCGACGTGCAAGAACATCGATTATATCCGTCTGCCGGTTTGGCCCCCAGATATTGCTATCGCATATTAGCAAACACTCTTCAAAATTTGACATCACCACTTACATCCACCGCACAGGAGGTCGTTCGCGCTCAGCTGGCGTGGAAGCTTTATCTAGCAGCCTTTCCACTTGATCTGCGTTCAAATCAAAGGCTATCTGAGCCTCAAGTTTACCGAACTCAACAACAAAGTTGCGACTCTTTTCGTGTCCCGCTCGATCGAGGCTGGCCTCGTATGTAGCCCGATCATCAAAGTCCGCAAATATTCCGTCTTCTTCCATGATGAATAGGCTTCACGAGCAGGATATGCGCAAAACTGAAGATTGAAACCATGATGGGCAACCTCATGAGGTTATATGTATAGGCTGTGCTACGCTGCCTTGTGCTGCGCTTTCGATGATGTCGGTGGGGCGGCGCACAAGGCTGATTTTGCAGCAGTGAAACAAAGAGGGGTACCTGGTTCGAGGTAGTATTCTGATGTTTTCTGGTAGAATGACTGGTTGTCGTTTAGCTATAAGTTTTGGTGTCCTCGCCTTTGTTGGCGCTTATCTATTATCAGCTTCAGAGCATCAGCAGGGGTAACATTCAGCACAACACAGCTTTCATGTTGGTGTTTCTCTTCAAACATTATTCTGTAATCGAAACTTTATTATAGGTTACCAGGAGAGTGGTTCGGGGAGGCGCAACGCTTTTATTGTAGTATTGTGGTGTCAGTGTCCCACTAATATGGTGCAACAGTCTCCTCGGCGCCAAGTATCTTTCAATAAATTTAGTAGCTACAGTACATTGAACAGACTGACTCGAGCTCTGCGCTCTAACTCTAAGCTTTGCATACGTGCCTTAAGACACCAAAATGACTTTCGAGATCATACACATATCTGGCGAAGAACTTGTGCGCTCTTATGTCGGGAAGTACAAGGATTTCAGGCTTCTATCACTGCAAGTCGCACCGGAAGCTTTTGCTTCCAACTACTCAAGAGAAGCCGCATTTTCAGATGAAGTATGGTACGAACGTCTTGCAAATCCACACGCAGCAACCTTTTTCGCGCTTCAAGATTCTAAGATCGTCGGTACCATTTCAATTCTCGGTCCATTACTTTACGGCCCAGAAGAGATGACGGCCCTTGGAAATCCATGGCAAGCGATTGGTGATGGGATACTCAACAGACAGGCAACGGGCCATTATCGAATCAATGGTTTGTTTACTCTACCAGAGATTCGTGGACGAGGAGTTGGGAAGACGCTTATAGAGACGGCCTTAAGATATGCTGGAGATGAAGTAGCCTTACAGAGCAGGTCGTTTGTATGTAGTATTGTGGTTGAGTCTGATAATGCTGGAGCTCGGAGATTATATGAAAAGTGTGGTTTTGTGGTCATAAAAGAGGTGCCCTATGGAGATGCGTCAGTCATCCTCATGAAAACACCAGGCTAGAAGGCTACAAACTGGACATTCGGCTTCCATTCTTATCTTCTAAATGCAGACGTCTTTGAGTAGCTGACAGGCGTTGAATATGATAATGAACCAACTCTTCTATGCTATGGGGTGAGCCTTCGAGATTGATACTACCTAAGCCATAGATTATAAAAGCCTTACGGGCGGATGCACTAGGGTAGAATTCTCCAGCGACCTGTCCAAAAGAATCCACAGATACATGTAGGTATCCAGGTGTTCTGCACACAAACAAACTACCTTGCATCTCAAACACCAACCAGCATCCATATCAAGTATCACTATACTCTCGAGAACTATGCACAACTAAACGCCACAAACTCGATAAACTCAGCCGAAATGCAAAACTATTTACCTACCTACATAAATAAAGCCGCACTATCCAGCTAAAGCGACTGAAAAAGTGCATCCATGAAGACGGAGGTCAATACCTGAGTCTACACTCTGATACTAAAAAGCTCCGTAAAGTGTGCTTGATAGAGCTGCGGTATACGTGTGGTGCTTTCGAATCAAGTATCAGTATGCGTGTTCAGGGCATGGTATAAAGGATATAGCTGGAATGATGAGGGGATTTGATATTTTGAGTAAGGGTAAATATTCTATACAAAGTGAATGTCCAAACACAGTGGATGTTCTACCACAGGATGAAAGATAGATTCAATACACAGAACTAATCCCAGTTCGTCAAATAATATCATGTTCTAGTGTACAAAAGATGAGGTATCATATTTCCAGGGAATCATATCCATACATCCACCAACGCCTAAAGAGAAAAGCAGAGATCCACCATACGATGTCGCTAAAATCATTTTTCATAACCCATTATGCATGTGCCGACCATCATCTTCCCAACAATTTACACTTCCACGGCGCCCACGCTCTTGACATCTAAGCCGTCGCCTTCAGCATTAATCTTCACCACCGCTGTTTCACCCGTCTTCAATTCTCCCCTGATGATTTTATCGGCTAATCCATTACCGATCTCCTTGGAAATGAGCCTGTTCAACGGCCGCGCTCCAAATTTCGGATCATATCCTCTGTCCGCGAGCCATTGGCGAACCTCTTGATCTACTTCAAGTATTATTCGTCGATCATCTAGTCTCTTCTGCAGTTCTCTAAGTCGGATATCGACAATGTCTCGGAGTGCTTCGTTAGAAAGTCGTTTGAATATTATGAATTCGTCAATACGGTTGAGAAACTCAGGTGCATCTGTTTTTTATTGTTAGATGAAATGTAGAAGAGATCACCAGGTGAAAATGGGGTCTAAAAGGACTTACAATTGTGTTGAACAACATCCATTACGGCGTTGCGAACAGAAGGCGCAATATCACCATTGGGCTCCTCTTTGTATGGATGCAAAGGGTTGAGACCAACGAGGATGTCTGCGCCAAGATTGGATGTGAAAACGATTAACGTGTTGCGGAAATCAACTTTGTGGCCTTGACTGTCTGTCAAGAACCCTTCATCCAATACTTGCAAAAGCAGGGCAGAAATATCTCTATGTGCTTTCTCAAATTCGTCGAACAGGAGAACTGCATAGGGCTTTCTTCTGACGGCTTCAGTAAGTTGCCCGGCATCATCGTATCCAACATATCCAGCGGGACTGCCTATCAACCGAGAAATGGTGTGCTTTTCTTGGAATTCGCTCATGTCGAAGCGAACGACAGCTGATTCGGTGGAGAACAAAAAGCTTGCCATCTTCTTGCAAAGTTCAGTTTTTCCCACACCTGTTGGACCGAGAAAGAAAAACGATGCAAGTGGTCTGTTCTCGCCGTTTAAGCCTGCTCGCTGCATTCGAACCGCGTTTGCGACTGATCTAAGAGCCTCATCTTGACCACGAACGGATTCTCGCAAAGTATCTTCCATATGAATAAGCTTCTCAGCATGCCCAGAAGTTAATTTCGTGACAGGAATGCCGGTGACACGTGATACAACAGCTGCAATATCGTCGGCTGTTACCGCATCATGGATCAAAGAGCCTTCGGGAGAAACGCTCTTCTCTCCATCTTTCGGCAACTTCGCTTCCAGTGACGGAATTATAGAATAACGCAGCTCTCCTGCACGACCAAAATTATTCTCACGCTGTGCTTGATCCAGTTCAACACGAGCTTTCTCGAGATCCTCCTTTGTCTTCTTGATGGCATCAATTTCGGACCTTTCTGACTCCCACTTTTCTGTCAATACTTTTGCTTCCTGCTGACATTGTTTGAGATCATTTTCGAGCTTTTCACGCCGTTCCTTACTAGCGATATCTGTTTCCTTCCTTAGACTCTCAAGCTCGATTTGGAGCGTCATGATCTTTTGGTCGAGCTGCATTATGTCGTCGGGTTTGCTTTCTTGCTGTAACCTAAGGCCACTTGCAGCCTCATCCATGAGGTCTATTGCCTTGTCGGGCAAGAAGCGATCTGTGATATATCGATTGCTATAAGTAGCGGCAGCAACAAGGGCTCCATCTGTAATGCGGACTCCATGGTGCACCTCATACTTTTCCTTAATACCTCTCAAGATACTAATTGTGTCCTGAATCGTGGGCTCGTTGACTTGGATAGGCTGAAAGCGTCTTGCCAGGGCGACGTCCTTCTCAATTTGCCGATATTCATTGAGCGTGGTTGCTCCACAGCATTGCAGTTCACCCCGAGATAGGGCAGGTTTCAAAAGATTGCTTGCATCAATACTTCCTTCAGCCTTTCCCAGTCCCAGTAAAGTGTGTAGTTCATCTACGAATAGAATCACGCCACCATGAGCCTCTTGAACCTAAGGAATGTTAGAATAAATCAAGACAATTACAAATTTCATGCAAAAAATGGTAGGTCTTTAAGCAGATATAACTTCAGTTCGGAAGGTGTAGCCTTGTAAGCAGATCTAATTATGAAGCCTACATCACTAGTTGACATGCGTCTCGATTGTACCACTTGGTCCTGCGTCCTTGAGAAACAAACATGACAAGCCACATCCGCCGACAAAATACTACCGCAATCAAAAAGAATACCCACCTCTTTCAAAACAGACTTCAGCCTTTCCTCAAAGTCACCACGGAACTTTGCGCCAGCAATAAGTTGTCCAAGATCCAGAGATATCACTCTTTTGTTTTTCACACTCTCTGGCACATCGCCTCTGACTATTCGTTGTGCTAGACCCTCCAATATAGCCGTCTTTCCTGTTCCTGCACTTCCGATCAATACCGGATTATTCTTCGTTCGCCGTGACAGTACTTGAATAGTCCTATTAATTTCTCCATCTCTGCCAATGACTGGATCTAATTTTCCCTCCTTTGCTCGCGCAGTCAAATCGACACCATATTGTTCGAGGGCGGACTTTTGTTCTCCACCACTCATGTCCATGCGATGTGTACCGCCTGGAGGATGTGGACGTCCATTTGCGTATGTGCGAAGCGCAGTAAGAGGTGCGAGACTTCTGTAGGTAAATGCATGACTACTGCGTGAAGCTAAATTAGTCAATGGCCGTCCGGCTCGAACTTGCATAGGAGCTCCTCTTAAAAGACGAGAGGAGCTCTCAATTTGTCGCAATACTTTCATGTTCCTCATTAATCTTATCGTGGATGTGAACTCCGTAAGTGTGAAAGAGAAAAAAGGAAAAGGTAAAAAAAAGAATTACTAATGAACATGTCTTTAATGAAAGGTTTCACGGAAACTCTTTATATATATGAATATGGCAAGGAAGTCTATCTAGAATAATCTCGAGCATTCTGAAGCTTTCAGATTCCCGAGGTTTTCCCTTGTTAGCTATCTCTCTAGCATTACCTTAGTTTAGGTAAGCAGATCCGAGTTATGCCTTATAATCTAGCGGCAATCATTGGGCGTCTGAGATCAGGCCCGCCCCGCCACTACCCGATCCAATTTAATTTCACTTTAGCGATTGTAGACAACATCTAAGCCAATCAAATTTTCACACTCTAGGAAATGGAAAGCGACCATTTCTGAAGTTCCATTCCCAAAATTTGACTCACCCCACTACTCCTCATCACAATCAACATCACCAATTTTTTGTTTGTTTTCCTCCTTTCTTAAAAGAAAAGAAAAATTATTCACTTTAAATCTCAAGAAAAAAACTCTTTACATCTTTCAAAATGGGATTCACAGAATTTGTCAATGATGCTGGTCTTACCAGTAAGCTTCTTCCCCCGCCATGATAGACATAGTCTCTATCTATCATAAGAATTTTGGAAACCGCAGAAATTGACATTACTTAGTGCTCAACGGTTGGTTAGAGACCCGTTCATACATCGTCGGGTATGTATTTCTATTTGTTCCCGACTTTTATCCATTTTCATTCCTCTCTGCGAGACAATATCTACGATGTGTCTATTTGCGCATTAGTACCCCCCCTCCTCGAACATTTCCCAATATGATGAGCAACATTGGTCCGTGTTACTGAGCGGCCTCAAGAACCGCGTTATGGCGATATACCAAGCACTTTTTGCATCTCTGATTTCCCTGTTTTCACTACAATCAATTGTGTTTTTCATATGATGGAAAGAAAATTAACCAGAAGTCATAGATACTCCCCAAGTCAAGCTGATGCCGCCGTCTTCAAGGCTCAGCCATCCGCCCCAGATGCCGCAAAATTCCCTCACGCTGCTAGATGGTACAAGCACATCAACACATGGACCGAGGAATTTGCCACCCTTCCAGGTGATGCTTCCAAGGAATATACTACATACGGCCCAGAGAAGACCGAGGCTACCTTGAACCCAGCAAAGGCCCCAGCTGCCGAGGAAGAGGATGATGATGAGGTTGATCTTTTCGGAAGTGATGACGAGGAAGAAGATGCGGAGGCTGTCAGAATCAGAGAAGAGCGTTTGGCCGAATACAAGAAGAAGAAGGAGGGCAAGACCAAGCCTGCTGCCAAGTCTGTTGTCACTATGGATGTCAAGCCATGGGGTGAGTCCGGAATTTGACTTCAGTAGTGAAAATAATACTAACCGATTTACAGACGATGAGACCGACATGGTGGCATTGGAGGCTGCCGTCCGTAGTGTTGAGAAGGACGGCCTCGTCTGGGGTGCTTCCAAACTCGTGGCTGTTGGTTTCGGTATCAAGAAGTTGCAGATCAACTTGGTCATTGAGGACGACAAGGTTGGTCTTGATGACTTGCAAGAGGAGCTTGCTGAGTTCGATGATTACGTTCAATCTTCCGATATTGTAAGCTGCCCCCTCTTAACTATATTGATAAAGGCTAATAAATATAGGCTGCCATGCAAAAGCTGTAAAGCGCCATCGTGAACTAAGTTTTACTTTCGATTCGTGCTCCGTCCCTGTTCCTGAAATGATTTCACGCTGTCTATGGGAGTTTTGACTACGACCAGTCAATAGATTATTATGAAAAAAAATAAGTTTTACGAAATGATGATAATCGTGGACTGGAATAGAATTGAATTACAAAAATCATAACAAGTACATAAATTTTACATGCAGATTGTTCTTGTGATTCGTGAATGTGTTGAACTAATTGTTTTATGTGACTTTTCGATGAGTTTCCTCGTAAAAGATAAACCCGATTGCCCACTGCTAGTGGTGGTTCTATCGCGCTTACTTATTCCTAAGGAGCCACACCTTATTAATGAGGGACAAACAAGCTGGGACCTTGGACAACGTTAACCCACGACCATTAACAAAAAACACTGCATTCTCCAAAGATGACTTGGATATCCAAATCAATTACGAGCCTTGGCTTGCTGTTGCTCACGCACGCGTATGTGTATGCCGAAATTCAGATGATGTTGCAATGGCTGACAAATTTTACTCCTCCAGTTGTTATTCTGCCCACGAACACTCAGCCCTCCAATCCACGGGGACTGCCCATCTATCCTCTATCCCTTCTCACGCTGCGACCACTGTTTCCCTTCCAATCGACATATCTATTGAAACCATAGTTTCTGTTTTCATTATTTGCCTTGGCTTGGTATTAGGCACACCTGAATTACGACCTATACAATGGCGCGTCTGGGCAGGTAAAATTGAGCGGGAGGGAGCTAAAGGTTTCATGAATGCCGATGGTGAGGTGGATAAAGATTTTGTTGGAAACCCTTTTAAAGTCCTTGAGAGTCGACCAAGCTTCATAGACATTAGAAGGCAAAGATATGAATTTGCGGCGTGGGTTAGAGAAGGAGGGGAACAAACCCTAGCACGAGAGTCATAGACGCGGGGAATATGAGGGGGATACTGTACGGTGCTGTTGCTGTGGACGTTGTGAATTACATGCTCTTGGTCGGGGATCATGTTGCACATAGTTGAAGGGTATGTTTTTTCAATTGCGAATAAATATCATGAAGTGGCCCAAAAGTCCATGTGTCATGCCATTCAAAACAGAACATTCCAAATTTTTTAGTGCTCAACATCTTTATCCGGTTTGGCTATTTCAAACTTCTTTGACTAGCTGTTTGTGCTGCCTAAGGGGCGTTTAGTAGAGCTGGACAGATGAGGTAGGGACACTTTTCGCTTGTTCAAATCAATTTTGAAATGCTCACCTTTCACTTTTGGATTCTTATCTTTACTTGTCCTGAGAATTGAATTGTTCACCAAACGGGTCTAATTCATCTATCCTTCCTCTTCATTTTGCCATAGCCCCTGGAAGTGTAAGAAGAAGAATCAATATGCCGTCCTTTAAGCGTCAGCGGATTGGCTCTGCCGGGGGTTCTAATTATCACCATTCTACCAGAGGACAATCATCAAGGTTTCGGTCAAGCTCTTCAAGAACGAGCTCCGCCTCCCAAGGTGAAGGTCGTTCGTCTTCAATGCAACCCCCTCCTGTTCCATTCAAAAATAGGATATCGATAAAATCAGCTTCGTCACATGTCGCTGCACCACCGTCAGTGCAAAATGAGGATAACCTGGAGAGCGGAGAGAATGAGTCGGATATTCAAGAACGGGAAAGTGAGGATTCGATGGACGAAGTTGTCATGGCTGTCGAATTGAAAGAACGTGGCACCATTGGATGTGCATATTACGTTGCAAGAGAAGAGAAACTGTGTATGATGACAGACATCAGTATGGCTGGACTAGACATGATTGACACTCTAAATATTCATGTAGAGCCTACTAGTAGGGTCTCACAGGAATCCCTAGGTATCATTCATACTAAAATGTTATAGTAATTTTGATAAATACTCGGTGCGAGGAGGCATTAGAAGAGCATCTCCGAAAAAATGCTAAGGTCATTGACAGAGGGGATGGAAGTAGGTCTTTTTCGGGGTACTACTTGCGCTGAGCTGACTTTGCAGGTGAAATATTTGGTTCATATATCCTCGATTCTCGGCCAGCCGCAGAGTTTTATTATGAGACAGCAAAGAATAGGTTGGCCAGCTTGGATATCGGAGCCACGAGAGACAGCGCCATGATGTTTGTCACTGCTGGTGACAATTTTGCTGGAGATCGCAACCATATTCAGGCAGACTTGGATAGCGCAAGTCGTCAAGGGGAATTAATGAGACTTGCAGGTCGGGTCGACTTGGAGAGCAAAATCTCGGTAAGAGTTATACCCTGATTTCTCCTCGCAATGACATTCGGCGGAAGTTCAAACAAATGGATGGAATTGAATTACTGTGACCATTGGAAAAAAATTCTCAAGACCATCACACAGCTTACTGACGAGCATATTTCTAGATTGGCTGTGCCGGTGCAGTACTTAATTACCTCGGAAGACGACGAAGTATAGATTACTTACCTCATGACGAGGCTGCATTGATTGCATTCAGGATCCGCAAGATTGAGATGTTTTCATTGACGGATATGATGTTCATAAATGCAGATACATTATCATCGCTTCAAATTATCCAGTCGGAGTCTCATCCGAACTCACATATGCAAGGTCCAAATAAGTCAGCTTCAGGATCAAAAGAGAGCTTATCCGTCTTTGGTCTATTCTATCATTTGGCTAGCACGCCACAAGGTAAGCAAATGCTTCGGAAGATGTTTTTGAGACCAAGTATAGATGTCTCGGTAATCGAGGAAAGACTCTGGACAATAGGTACTTTCCTAATTCCGGAGAATCGGCCACTATTACGGGAAATTCAGAAGAGTCTAAAGAGTATCAAAGATATCAGAACTGTGGTAATACATCTTCAGAAAGGTGTAAGTGGAGGCTCCGGTAAAGCAGTATCGGTCAAAAGTGGAATCTGGGGTAGCATTCGTTCATTCTCCTTCCATTCGCTCAAGATACTTGAAGCGTTGCGAAATTTGGCAGGCGACAAGACAGTAATCGCTGGCAAGGTGAGAATATCTGCAACTTCCAAATTAATTCTTACAAAAGCTGACCCGAGATCCTAGCTCCTCAACGAAAGTCGCCCCAATGACCTTCTTGGCATTGGCCAAATCATTACAGAGACGATAGACTTTGAGAGATCGGCCGAACAACATCGTATCACTGTTAGGCAAGGCGTGGACCCTGGGCTGGACGAAATGAAAAGGACGTACGATGGCATAGAGAGTTTTCTTGCTGAAGTCATGAGGAAAATTGCTGATGATATACCTGAATGGGCCCGCCAATATGTTGAAAATTGCATATACTTTCCGCAGCTTGGTTTTTTGACGGTCGTACAGCTCGACCCCGACACAGGCGAAGGAAAATACAAAGGCGAGGGGATAGAAGAAGATGAATGGACGCAGACTTTTGTCAGCAATGAGAAAGTCTATTACAAGAACAGGCGTATGAGGGAGATGGACGAGTGCATTGGTGATATGTACAGTACGATTGCGGGTAAGTTGTTGATTAACCGTTACTGCATAACACGTACTTATTACTCCTAATCCACTAGGCAGGGAGATCGAAATCATACATGGACTTACTTTACGTGTACTGGAACAAGAAAAGCTTCTTATTACCGTGTCAGATCGATGCGGTGAACTTGATAGCCTTATTGCACTTGCTCTCGGGGCTATCAAATATCATTTTAACCCTCCAACTATTACGCAAGCCAACGTAATTGACATTAAAGGCGGAAGACATCCGCTTCAAGAGCTTACAGTCCCATCCTACGTCGCAAATGACTGTTATCTTGTAGGTGGGTCAGGAAATGACGTTGGTCTTGACCAGCAGCTTCCTTCAGATACCATCCAGGAGTCGAACAATATCGAAGGTCCGAGTATGCTTCTTATGACGGGTCCAAACTATTCCGGAAAGAGTGTCTATCTCAAGCAAACCGCCCTGATTGTTTACTTGGCCCACATTGGCAGTTATGTTCCAGCTGATAGGGCAGTTGTAGGTCTTACGGATAAGATCTTAACGCGGATCACCACTGGCGAAAGCGTTTCCCGAAACCAAAGCGCATTCATGATTGACTTGCAACAGGTAGCCCTCTGTACAACAATTGCAACTCACCGTAGTCTCGTGGTTATCGATGAGTTTGGTAAAGGCACCAATTCAACAGATGGAGCAGGCCTTGCTTGCGGCATATTTGAATATTTCCTTGGACTCGATTCTCATCGCCCAAAAGTACTCGGGGCAACGCATTTCCATGAAATTTTCGAGAATGGATTCTTGCCCCCGAGACCTGAGTTGGCCTTTGGACATATGGAGGTTGACGTCAACGAAGAAGCTGATCTAGCTGATGACCAAGTCACATACTTATACAATTTTGTGCTGGGTAGAAGCACTTCAAGCTTTGGTACCTCTTGTGCTGCCATGAATGGTATTGATTCTGCTATCGTCGAACGAGCTGAAGATTTAATATTATTAGCAGCTCGAGGAGAGGACCTGACGGAAGCTCTTGCCGCAAATATATCGAACAAGGATGCCCAAGACCTAGGACATGCAGAAATTATTGGGAGACGCTTTTTAGAACAAAACTTACCCATGTCAGGAGGGAGTACTACCGCCATCGACGTCCGAAGTATTCTTCGAAACATCTTAGATGTCGAAAGTGAGATTGAAATGTGAAACAAGGTTTCGAAAATTCGGATGTGCAGGATCTATGTTGACCTTTATCCCCAATATTCGGAATTACGTTGACCAAAGTTGGTCGCTCCAAATATAGCTCAAAATTATGCAATTTTTACTTTAGTCCTAACTAAATCGCTACACCCCGCAGAGAGATACAATATCTGTCTGATAGATGCCAGTTAGAGTTTAATCTTCAGATTGATTGTGAGACATAGTGATCTAATATTTCAAACCTCAAACATGTATGGAGTAATACATGGTGGGTGTCTGTTAGAAGCCTCCAGGCCCACTTGCTGCTCTTGCAGGGCTGAAATGGAGCATTGCCTTAGCATGTCATTTACTCTAGCACCAGGAAATTTCTATTCACTCTCGGTCATCTTCGTTCGATTAAACATCCAATCGATTCTTTCAGTTCAGAAATTATGAGTGTATATTCTTTAAAACAAGCTAGTCGATCGCCACAACCATGATACTCGTTTAGTTTCAAAACTAGCTATTACGCCAGTGACACTGATACTCTGTGTCGTTTTCATCTATCTGAATGATTATGAACGCGAATCCCGCTAAAGAAATAGAATTATGATGCACACGTTTGTAAATAAAGTCAATAGAGACGAGATCGTCTTTCTTCTTTTCGAAGGGACGTGGTTGAGACTTCAACGCGAATACACCAATAGTTCACGCAGGGCTCGAGGAAATAAGATCTCCACCCCTTTTTGGATATTGCAGAAACATGATGAGGATAGAATATTATCTCAAATAGGATTTATGAAATGGGAAACTTGTTAGTTATCCGATGAATGAGAGTTTGGCTTAGCTTCATCATAGAGTCTGAGGGTAAAAGTACTCTTCGTCGCGATTTGATCAGACCGCCTGTGCGAGACGTCAAGTAAGCAACGGCATCTATGCCTAGCCGCAGTGCTGTAACTCCCGGCGTCTATTATTCTTTAGATAGTTTCCAGCAGGGAAAACTTGACGCATATGCATAAATCTTCGGCCAGATCTCCTCGTTTTCTGTCGTCGCGTTGACCTCTAAGAATAGAACGTTCAATTTATCTCAGTATGGGACATGTGAGGTGGGGAGGGGAACGTCACATTATTTCACATGTCTCTAGCTGATCAATGCTATGCTCTATGTTACGAATTATGTGGATATCTTCTAGTGGATTTTTAATGTGTAATATTCTCCGTTTGAAGTTACCTCGTTGAAGTTGCCGTTGCCGAGATTCTTTGATATGTTATAAGGCTGTCTGTCATCACTGCTGTTCCCATTCTTTCCCATCATCATCATTATCATCTATTCAATTCCCAATCCGAAGCTGGTCTTTTTCAAACCTAATTCTTTGTCTTTTTTTTTTTTCCAAAATTGATCTTCCCCATAGTTGATCCTTTCCAAAGCTGGTCTTCGCAGTCTAAACATATATATCTTCGCCGCACTCAATCGTCCACAAGTCCAACATTAGCATTAAACTCCACAATGCAGCTATCAAGCGCTTTTTTCTTAGCTCTTGCCGCCGCTACCGTCTCCGGCTCAGTGGTTAGTTCTCTCTTCTAGTATCTCACCCAGTAATCATCTCATCTAATACATCCCAGGGTACCTTAGAGAGCAAACGCGCCTTGGAAGCTGCCAAGCCCATAGCTGTCGGAGCCGCCAGCGGACCAGGTGTAACTCCCGTCGTACGTGCCCGATTTGTACACGGTCCTTACCGCCGCAAGAAGTCCTACGAGTCGACATACACAGAAGGAGCCGGAGCTGCTCAGGCTACTGGCGGGGCAAGCTCTGGTGAAGGCTACAGTTCTGGCAGCGGTTCGGCCCAGCCCAGTGGATCGGAAGGAGAGGCACCGGCTGAGAGCAGCGCGGCTTCACCTTCGGCATGGTCAGGAGGGTATGGAGGAAACGCCACTGCAACAGCAGAAGCTGGTTCTGCTATGACGACAGGAACTGGGGATGGTGGCAGCGGAGCCGCTTCTGCGTCAGGAGCTGGTGGTGCTTCTGCTACTTCCATTTCTCCACGTTTGTTTCCCCCTATCTCGAAATCTCGGTCTCTCTCTCGCTAACTTGGATAAATTAGCTATTCCCACTGGTGGTGCCGTATCTCTGTCTAATAACGGAGGCACAGTCGCTATTTTTGGTCTAGGTGTCGCTTTTGCTGTTTTTATGTAAAGGGGCTTGAACTTCAAGTCGGGTGTTGATATGGATTGAAGTTGATTGAGCGGTTTGGGGATACCTTCCTGATATATATAGGGTGGCGTTTGGGCAGGTGCGTGGTTTTGGTATTTGTCACTTGAGCTGGGCTTTTGTGGCAGACGAAATAATCACTCGTTTTTACTTTTGATGTGTCAGGAGACTATAAAATTTGATTTTTCTGTTGTATGATGGGAAGGATCTGTTTTGAGATGAAAATACAGATAGGTTGGAGTGTGGGCAGAGATTTTGATCCGATGCTTCTCTCATCGCGTCCCTATTCTTGCCAGGGACTGTTGGGACTCAAGATTTGTTCTATGTTCTGTTTCATTGAAAGTAGTGTGATTTCTTTTCTTTTACTTACTAGGAAACTAGCAGATTGATTGATTGATTGATTAAATTAACGTCTACACTGAGTCTATGACTATCTAAGACGGCTAGGGGCTTTGTAGGCTTCTAACAATAATAAATGGAGGGTAGCTGGCCTTATTCGACCGTAGCTAATACAGGTTGGGGAGATTGAGAGCCTCAATCTTCTAATGTTTGAATGGGAGAAGTGAAAACTAATACTAGGGAACCAAGCCCGCTGGAAACTAGCAGAAATGATAGAATGAGATGCTCATTTCTGAAGGACAAGGTGTCCAAAAGGTCCGCTCTAATTCAATCGAAGCGGCTGTTGGATCTATTGGCAATTGTGTTTATTTCAAACATTGTATCCATCTTAAATGTCAGCCATTTCGATACCAAATCCATTTCAAATATCGGCTAAGTTTGAAGGTACTTGAAATGTTAAGTCTAGGCTGAACTTTTAGATACACCGCTCTAAGATTCGATATACCCAGGGAATACGATGGCTACGATGCTTTATATAGCGCATTGATGCTCCATTCATTTCTTATTACCTCGCAACCCGAATTTTATCCAAATGCTCAAGCTTATCGACGGCAAAATACCCCCTCATATCAACGATATTTGACCACTATACAGATCAGAAAAATGGAAAAAGTTCCAGGGGTGAATTGTGAATTACTGAGGAAGATGGAGAGGCCTCTGGATATAAGAAAGTAAGATTACAAAAGGCTTGAGAGTGGATTCTACATTGGGAAGGCGGGGGACGATGAGTCCTCACCGGTCAACCAGTCATGACTCACCAGGCTTTATGCCGCTGAGTATGAAACTCCCTTGCACTGTATACGCAGTGAGTTTTACTGTGAGGGGAAAAAAAAGAGACAATGAGAGATATTGAAAGCTTTCCTTGGCATAATTATTTCGGCCGAAATTTCGCACAAGAAACTTTAGAATTCCTTTGGCAAACCATACCGTTTATGCATAATGACATTGAACACTTGTGCTGACGTGCGCTGAGATAGGACTTAAGCTTAAGCCCCTGCCTTTTGTGAAATTGAAATGGCTACTGCTTCTCCAAGAAACCATGGCCGAAAGAACACGTTATCAGTGAGAATTATTGCGTTGCAGACTTGCAGTGGATGTGTTTATATGTTGTATTTCTCATCAATCGGTAACCCGCAACACCCGCAGGGCAACGTGGAGAGATGATAAAGCAAAAGTTGGGAAAATAAAGAGAACCAACCTGAGGTTGTTATAAGAATTTTCATGTCCACTTATAAAATGAAGGGGTCCCCAGTAAAAAGCGTGTTGGTATATCCGGGTCCTCGCTTACGATTGGCTATATGCTTGTAGTAGCCTTGGATATATCCTTCCATCTTTGAAATAAAAGCCCAATTCGGAATTAGGATTTAGGCTCGGATTACTCATGTCGGCCTTATGGTAGATGATGACAGAGAGAATTTGGATTATTGTCATAAGAGAGTAAATTTTCTTACTCGATCGAGTTAATCCGCCTGCCAATAATCTGATAAAAATTGAACGCGGAATGCTGACTTATAATCACATGCAGATCTTCAGTGCAGGACAAAGTTGCGTGCTACATACTCGTATAATAGAGAGGAGATAAGAATATCTTAGATGGATTTTCGCTTGAGGATTGTTCGCTTACTAGCTTTGTCTTAGTTCCTTTAAGGTTGTCACAGTCACCGCTTTCATCTCCCAACAAACGGGTAAGGGCGCTCCTTTTTTTCACACTAACTGAACTAGTGGATAAGATGCCCACTAGAAAACGGGGAACTCTTTCATCATACACCGGGGCTGCCACTGTGTCATGGTAGCTTGGGAGCTTATCGTCATCGCCCATGCGCTCAGCCCTCATTTTGCATCCACTGTTTCCATTCCTGAATGAGCCAGTCCACTATTCTGACTATTTAGTGTTCTAGTTCAGAGTACAAAACGAGATAGACTTATTCATGTGAAGAATTCACACAAGGGTGACAGGGGTTCTTGATTTAAAGGAGGAATCTGAATAAGAATTCGGAAAATATTCGGGACTGCGTCGAGACGTTCGTTGAATGACATAACCTTACAAGTGTTTGCCATTCCAGTCAAAATTTCTAAGGTGCACTGTATTTCCAGTTGAACGAGGCTCTAAGCGCCCCATTCAAAAGACCTGCTCTCTCGTTGATCCCAAGATTAAGGATCCCTGTCAGGATTGGCCGAGCTCTTTAGGTGAATATGGCAATCTTAGATTTCTGTGGGTATGATATTCCACTGATCCAGGTTACAAAACCTTTGTTATTTCTTTGATTGATAAGCTAGATACAGATCAGAAGCAAAAAATATGCAAACCCCCACCGCATCCAGGATCTGATACTATCCCCGCTGATCTCATACCACGGCACTCTTCCGTGGAGACTAAGCATGCATGTGGCCCGCTTGGTAGTGACAAGAATACCCCTAATTACCCTCCTCGAATAATTTTCTTTCGTCGATTTGTAATCTCCCTCAATATCAGAGGCTAATGGACGCTTCACTAGCCCACTAACGTGCTACCACATGTATTTCTAAGCGCCCTTTTCTTTTAGTATATATCCTCAGTCTGTTCAAGTTTACATTTACGTTTTGTAAACTTTCCACTCCATCACCCATCTTAGTCACGGCAATTTGCGTGCAACCGCTTTCAAAATGTTTGATACATATGGCGAGAGGATGTACGCAGAGAGAGCGGCGGATGGTCGTGAAGGAGCTCAAATTCCATTGCATTCGGTTCATTATGGCAGAGAAGTCGCTCCACCAGAAGAACGCTCGTCCTCCGAGGGGGAGGGAAACAACGATGGAACATGGGGAGAACATGACCAAGGCGGTCCAGTCGATCGCTCAGCTGCTATGCAAGATTACGAACAATTGCGCCAGCAACTCACACATTTATCGAGAACTCGTTCACAAAAGAGTGCGGGTACTGCCCGAAGACCTTCGGCCCTGAAGAAAATCGTGACGAACGCTAGTCGACGCTCACGAACAACCACCGGTGAGGATATAGAGGCGCAAGAAGGGGAAAGAAAACTCGAAGAAGAAGAAAAGCTGGAAGAAAATGAAGATACCGCAGCTGAGGACGAGGACGAGGATGAATTCGTACTGGGTGATTTCCTCAAAGATGGCCATTTTGAGAAACGAAACACGAGAGGAAGTGCGAAAAAGGTTGGTGTGGTATACAAAAACTTAACTGTACAGGGGGTTGGAGCAACTACAACTTATGTCAAGACTCTCCCGTCCGCTATTATGGGTGTGAGTAACTATCTGTTCCCAAGACACATAATTTCCCAGGCTAATCTATACAATGTAGACTTTCGGACCCGACTTATATAAGCTGTTGGCTCGATTTATCCCTGCACTCCCTCAACCTGGATCTAATGGCCAGAAACGCGATTTAATCCACGATTTTACTGGTTGTGTACGGGATGGAGAAATGCTTCTGGTCTTGGGTAGACCTGGTTCTGGATGCAGCACATTCCTCAAGGCTATTTCGAACAAGAGGGGTGATTACGCTGCTGTCCACGGAGAAGTCTCATACGGAGGTATTTCTGCTGAAGAACAAGCAAAGCACTATCGAGGAGAGGTCAATTACAACGAAGAAGACGATCAGCACTTTCCGAGTCTTACGGTTGAACAAACACTGGATTTCTCGCTTTTAAACAAGACAAAAAAGCATGAAAAGGGAGATATTCCCACGATAATTACGGCGCTCCTGAAGATGTTTGGTATTTCTCACACGCGTCATACGCTAGTAGGGGATGTGAGTTGTCACCCTTTCCAGTGTGATCATGGGAAATAGCTTCTAACACATCTTTGTAGGCATTCGTTCGAGGTGTTTCTGGTGGCGAACGGAAGCGAGTTTCCATTGCGGAGACACTGGCTACCAAGAGCACAGTCGTTTCTTGGGACAATTCCACTCGTGGGCTTGATGCGTCGACTGCATTAGACTATGCCAATTCCCTAAGAGTAATGACCGATATCAGTAACAGAACAACTCTTGTCACACTCTATCAAGCCGGAGAGCAAATATACGAGCTCATGGATAAGGTACTAGTGATTGATGAGGGAAGAATGGTATATTCAGGACCAGCAGGCGATGCCAAGAACTACTTTGAGAGATTAGGATATTATTGCCCACCGAGACAGACTACCGCAGATTTCCTGACGGCTTGCACGGATCCAGCAGAACGCCGGTTTCAAAAGGACTTCAGGGGTCCTATTCCAAAAGGCCCCATTGAACTTGAAAAAGCATTCAGAGAAAGCGAAGATTACAAACTACTTCTGGAAGATGTTGGGTCTTATGAAAGGATGCTGCATGAAACCGACCACGCGGATGCACGACAATTCAAGGCCTCCGTGGAAGAGACAAAATCCAAGACTGTCGGTGCCCAGTCACCTTACACGGTCTCTTTTTTTCGTCAAGTCCTTGCTTGCACAAAGCGCGAAATCCAATTGACTCTTGGAGACAAAACAACTCTGTATACCAAATTCTTTATTATCATTTCCAACAGTTTAATTGTCGGTTCCTTATTTTATGGACAAGCATCCAACACACTCGGAAACTTCTCTCGTGGCGGTACTCTCTTTTTCTCCATTCTCTTCTTGGGATGGCTCCAACTATCTGAACTCATGAAGGCTGTTGGTGGTAGACCTATCATCGCCAGACACAAAGATTATGCTTTCTACCGTCCATCCGCCGTTGTAGTTGCTCGAGTCGTTCAAGATTTCCCGCTACTACTGGTACAGGTTGTCCCGTTTTCTATTGTAGTGGTATGTATTTGATCATTCGTAGCTGCACGGAAATTATGCTAACAATCACAGTATTTCATCACCGGACTTGACGTGGATGCTGGGAAATACTTCATCTATGTTCTGTTCATTTACCTTACGACATTTTGCATCACTTCCTTATATCGTATGTTTGCCGCACTCTCGCCATCGATTGATGATGCTGTTAGGTTTTCTGGTATTGGACTCAACCTTTTGATGTAAGTCGCACTCATGTTTTTCCGGTGAACCCTGTTGACAACCTAAAAGTATTTACACCGGATACGTGATTCCTAAACCACAATTAGTATCTGACTATATTTGGTTTGGATGGCTTTACTATATCAATCCTCTATCATACTCATTCGAAGCTGTCATATCAGACGAATTCTACAACAAGAATATTCCTTGCGCCCCGGAACAAATCGTGCCCAGTGGTCCAGACTATACGAATCCCGAATTTCAGGGTTGTGCTTCTACCGGTGCTGAGGTCGGAAGCTTGAGTATATCAGGATCTAGATATCTTGAAGAAAGTTTCAGTTATACAAGGTCGCATCTTTGGAGAAATTTTGGTGTCGGTCAGTATTAGTAATCTTTCGTTTAGCGTTCCGTATGTTCCGGTATCTAACGTGTCCTAGTTATTGCTTGGACTGTCCTTTATATCCTCGTCACTGCTATTGCCACTGAAATTTTTGATTTCACTGCTGGTGGTGGTGGTGCACTCGAATTCAAGCGTTCTAAGGCTGCAAAGCAAAAGGTCAAGGCAGAAAATGCTACACCTGACGAAGAAAACTCCCCATCTTCCAGTCAACTTCCTACAAGCGGCGCCTCTTCCAGTGACACACTAGAGTCACCTCAAGAGGAAACACTCAAAGACATCTCTGGCTCGGAAAGCGTGTTCACATGGGAGAATGTTGAGTACACTGTACCATATCTTGGCGGCGAACGCAAGATTCTCAACAAAGTCAATGGCTATGCGAAACCTGGACTTATGGTGGCACTAATGGGAGCTAGTGGAGCTGGAAAAACTACGCTGCTAAACACCCTTTCTCAGCGCCAGAAGACTGGTGTAGTGACTGGAGATATGTTGGTTGATGGACGACCACTGGGCACTGAATTTCAGAGAGGTACTGGATTCTGTGAGCAAATGGATCTTCATGACGGCACGGCTACCGTTCGAGAAGCCCTTGAATTCTCCGCTATTCTTCGACAAGAACACACAGTTCCAAAAGCGGAAAAGATTGAATATGTAGATAAGATTATCGATCTTCTTGAATTACGGGATATGCAAGATGCTTTGGTCAGATCTTTGGGCGTGGAACAGAGAAAGAGAGTTACAATTGGTGTTGAGCTAGCGGCAAAGCCTAACCTCTTACTCTTTTTGGATGAGCCTACTTCTGGACTCGACTCTCAATCTGCTTATTCCATTGTTCGATTTTTGAAGAAACTTTCTGCAGCTGGTCAAGCTATCGTCTGTACTATCCATCAACCCTCCTCAGTACTCATCCAAGAATTCGACATGATTTTAGCCTTGAATCCAGGCGGAAACACTTTCTACTTCGGACCCGTCGGCGAAAATGGTTCTGCAGTAGTGAAGTATTTTGCTGATCGTGGTGTGCACTGCCCTCCTCAAAAGAACGTCGCAGAATTTATACTCGAAACTGCCGCTAAAGGTGGAAAGCGCCGCGATGGCAAGAGACTCAACTGGAACGAAGAATGGCTTAAGTCCGAAGAAAATAAAGTTGTTATGCAGGAGATTCAGCGCATCAAGTCTGAACGTAGCAAAACTCCAGCTCCAGAGGCTAGTTCCCAACGCGAATTTGCTTCTCCGGTTACACTCCAAACAATTGAATTGACTAAACGTCTCTTTACTCAATATTGGCGCGATCCATCATATCTCTATGGCAAGCTTTTCACATCTGTTATCATTGGTATCTTCAACGGCTTCACATTTTGGCAATTGGGCAATGGTATCATTGATATGCAGAATCGAATGTTCTCCTCCTTCTTGATTATTCTCATCCCTCCCACGATCGTCAATGGTGTTGTACCCAAATTCTATCAGAATCGCGCACTTTGGGAAGCTCGAGAACTCCCTTCGAGGATTTATGGCTGGGTTGCATTCTGCACTGCAAATATCGTCGCCGAGATACCAATTGCTATTGTCGGAGCGGTGATTTATTGGGTTTTATGGTATTGGCCTACTGGTTCGCCAGGCGACTCTTCCACTTCGGGTTATGTATTCCTCATGACGCTACTTTTCGTGAGTTCCTCCCTTCTTATCCTGTCCCTGTATCAAATTACTAACACCTTTCATAGTTCCTCTTCCAAGCCTCCTGGGGTCAATGGATCTGCGCCTTCGCGCCCTCGTTCACCGTAATTTCTAACGTCCTCCCGTTCTTCTTCGTAATGTTCGGTCTCTTCAACGGTGTTGTCCGTCAATACTCTCAGATGTCCGTCTTCTGGCGCTACTGGCTTTACTACGTTAATCCAGCCACATATTGGATCGGCGGTGTTATCTCTGCTACCCTCGCCAACGTTCCAGTCGAATGCGCCTCCAGCGAAGCTGCTCATTTCAATCCTCCCTCGGGCCAAACTTGTTCCTCCTATGCTAGTAACTTTGTTACTTTGGCCGGAAAAGGATATTTAATGAATCCAGACGCCACGTCAAATTGTGGATATTGTCCATATGCCAATGGAGAAGAATACATGGCGACGTTAAATGTTAAACCGAGTGATAAATGGAGGGATTTTGGAATTTTCTTGGGATTCTGTATTAGCAATTGGGCGTTGGTTTATTTCTTCATCTACACGGTGAGGATTCGAGGGTGGAGTTTTGGATTCGCAAGTTTGTTTGGAGGATTGGAGAAGATGATCGGAAAGGTCAAGGGTGTGTTTAAAGGGAAGGGGAAGAAGAGTCAGTGATTGAGGCTCGGCAATTGGCAGTTGATCGGTTGTGGAGGATGAAAAAGAGGCATGATACCAAAGGGATGTTAATATGATGTGATCGAATTGGATTTGGGTTTAGTATTGGTTTGTTTATCACGACACGAAGGTTTATCAAAAATACCCAGGTATGAATGCATAAGGGTGGCAACGTTCAAGGAGTATCATGATAGATAATGATTAGTTTAATGATGGGGGGGATATATATTTTTAATGATACACTTTGTCTTCCAGATTGTTTTTAGTCCAGAACCACCAAATTGAACATTGATTGTAGTGTTTTGTCCTGGGAGACCGCAAGGGAATGAATAACCACATATATTGAATGGCAATTCGTTGGGTGCAAGATGCGAGATCTCTGCTTCAGAATCAAAGGTAGATGAAATAAAAGCTTCAAAAATGAAAAGTAGTAGAAGATATACACACACACATAAGAGATCTAAGCCGACCATAATTATAACTTCAAGAGCCTTTAAATCAAACATAGCGCAACCACCACCCCAATATCCCACTCCACTCATTTTATCCATTCAATAGTTCAACCCACCTATAGACTCAACATCTCATCCAATCTCATCCCAAAACTCCATCTCTCATTCACATCGATATCAACCATTCCACACTAAGATCTAAACACTTCAGAAATACCCACCCAAACACCCATACAATAGCGAGCACTCCTATAAACATACACCTAAGCTTCCCTGCATCCAAGCTTTTCAGAGAATGAAATCCTGAAATCTCATCCTGCATATTTATACTGGTTTGTAACCCCATCCCAATCCCGCGCAAGACCTAGTACCCGCACCTAGTCCCGCATCAATCTCAAATGCCACCCACAGCAAAACCCTATCTGAGAAAAACAAAAGGAAAACTAAATCACACATAAAACAAACACTATCTATATATATATATATAACCCCTGACCATCCACTCCATCACCATCGTCCTACACTCCTCATCTCCTATCTCCACAAAAACCCCAAAAATCACCAGAAAATAAACGAAGGGGATTTGAGCCTAACGGGGGGGTCGAACCCCCAACCTTGTGATTAAGAGTCACACGCTCTACCGGTTGAGCTAGCCGGGCAGGCTATTAAGGAAAGCTATTGCTTTGATTGTTGCAGAGCGTTTTCTTAATTTCTGTTATAATACTAGGTAGTTAGACGTGGAGCGGGAAGAGAAAATTCTTTAAAGAGTTTGAGGTTAAGCGAGGGGGGATGTGGAGTTCGTTTGTGCGGGGGTTTTTAGTTAAGCGTTTTAATATGACGAAATCACTATTTGGGAAATGTTTGGAATTATGACATTTTGGTTTTGGTTGCAGGTATTGATTGGACGAGTTAAGGTTGCATTTCATGTATGTAGGTATTCTACTCTATCAAGTTTAAACTGGAGTTCCCTCTTCCACTCTACTCATTCATCCCCATGAGGCAGGTATGGGGTGATGTTTTAATACCCCTTTCACTATTATTCAACCACAAATTCACTCACTGCCCATGACTGAAGTACCCTAACTCAAGGAATTCCTCACTACCGTCTCATAATACTCTCTTGACAACAACTACCAGCACCTCTCTTCTTTAAAGAAAATCATGCAATTGCTTCCGTCCATAAAACCATACTCTTGCCGCTCAAACGCCACGCTTCTCAATAATTCCATTATCCCAAGCAACCATCGCAGAAAAGAAGAAAGAAAGGCGGTTCAAAGTTTTCAAAAAGACCATGGAGCATTATTAAGCTTTTATATTCGTATGTGACAATATGCGCAAATCATGCGGTCGGGTCACTTTCTGGTAACTGTTCCTCATTGAGACTAGGTAATCCTTCCACGGGTATTTCTACACCCTTCACTGGGTGTAATAACATAGGCGGTAAGCACATTCGGCCTTCTCCACCTCTCATGTCATTGACATGTTGCCCATTTCTGCCCTCATTAACAGTTGTTTCAAATTCTTCACCCCCTTCATTATCAACCTTGAAACCGAGCCACCTTCGCCATAGGTTGGGTGCGAATCCAGTGTTGTAGAACCAAGTCATCCCGCGGAGATTGTGTTCTCGATCGCCAAATACAGAGGTTCGTGCTCCACCGGTGGCACCATTCCTGCCTCCGTTCATAATGCTCGCAAGGTACTCGGTTGGCCATTCACGATCAACAAACATTGGGTGAGGGACAGAGACGGCTTTGTAACCGTGATGTAAGGCGGTTGTTGGGGCCCACATTTCCGTAAAAGCATGATGCTTCATAAATGTGGTTTCACGATGCATAGTATTCAGTAGTTTGCGAGACATCCTCGCAGCTGCAATGATAGTCGCTCGGCGAGGTGGCAAACCTCCAGTGAGATTATAGCCAGTGACATCTTCTGCAAGAAGCCAGGTGGTTCCATCCGGATCGAAAAGTGGGTTAAACACAATAAGGTCAGCATCTTCACCAACACCCCACGTGTACTTGTCCTTGTCGTAGCTAGTAGGAGGTACGGGATCATTCTCAGTCTCAAACCAGTCATCCAGATTTGAAGGACGCTCGGGGCCCCAGACTGGCTTCTCGCCTTTGCGCATCGGTCCGCTCTTCTCCCCTTTCTGTCCGCCTATGCCTGACCACATATTGTTTGGATTATCGGTCCCAATCTCGGTTTGTACACGAACCATTTGTTTAAAATCTTCCCACGTGCCATGAACCTCTGGGACGTAGTATCTACTATTACGCTCCCAAAGCCCTTTCCGAGGCTGCTCCTTTGTCCAGGCATCAATTTTTGATAGGAAGTGATACCAGTGGCCAGTGTATCGAATATCGACCTCCCATTCCCAGAAGAAATCGTATTCCTGATGATTATGAGCAAACCATTGCATTGCCATCTGAAGCCCCCGGTAAGATCCATGGACCGGTAGACCACGAATGAAGGTGTCAAACAAGCCTTGGTAGAGCATAAGCATTTGGGTCTCACTCCAGAATGTCGCAATGCCAACAAATTCTTCAGGTAGACAATCTTTCAGATGCTGTTGATATGTTTCTTCATCTGCGAAGACGGGATGCAGGGCAGAGTCCTTGACTTGAACCAAGAGATGGACATCGTATTGGCCGCCTGAACCAATAGAGACCTCGGATATCAATGCTCTCAGCGCCATAATGTCCTCCTCTCGCCACACATATTCATCCCAGAGTCGAATGACAAATGCAGTTCGTGGAAGATATCTTTTTGGTGGTGTTGCGACGACCTTAGAGGTGATATCGGCTGCGTTTGAAGTGGCGTTTGAAACGGATTCGACCAACCCATCTCTTTTTAATAGAGCACTATCTTTCTGTTCAGCAAGGGTTGAAAATGTAGTGGGCTTCTTTACGACCGGCTCGAATGGCTGAAAGCGTGCCGCATTCCTTTGATGGCATCTCCTCTGAGCATCGGCCCAATCGACCTTTCTGTAGTCAACCTGACCAGAATGCATCTTCTCAGCGTTTGAATTGTCTGCCCAGACAGCTTCCGCGCCTTCCATTTCTCCATGCTGGCCCGTTCCAGTTCCTCCATATCTCAAACCATACCCATAACCGTAAGGTCCTAATCTACCATATCGCTCGAAACAAATATCTTCTGGTAAGCCGAGAACTTCATAGGAACCCATGATATGGTTTGGGAACCCACTTGGCCTGCCTTCGTAGTATTGTAGTCGTGGCGCACGAACAGTATTCTCGCGATCGAGGAAGCACTCCTGAACAGGCGCATAGTCGTCGTTGAAAACGCCGGATGTTATGTTAGTATATGGCTGGAATGGCTTGCTAGCCGGAAGACTGCGTGCAGGCGTAGCCATCTCTTCGATTGAGGTCTTATTCTGCAAAGGCAACTCATCCTCTTCACGAGGATATTCTGGTTTATTCTCAGAAAGCGGGACCAATGTCCTTATTCCACCGTAGTATCGCGATAAAAATGGGAACGATTCCCAAAGCGGAGGAGGTGGTGGCGCCGATGCATGGCCATCCTGAACTTTTTGCGTTGATATATGGCTCATGCGCACCAAACTTAGTATAAATATAACAATGGTAGATATCATGGCTAAACACAAATATCTCATAACCTTAGGAGGTAATCTTTTTGGAGCTGGTCGTGGTGTAGCTGTATTTGCTCTTTTCCGCAGTATCGGAGCACTGGAATGGTATGAATTCGAAGTCTCTCTTGAGGAGGAAGGCGATGATGGATAGGAGGAATAGTCCGTATCTTCTTCGTCGGACTCGTCATGGTGCCCATACTTCTCAGCATCATAGTCTCGAGGCGGCTCTTCTTGGGCAGGAGGTATGCCTGAATATTGTGTATGTCGTTTGGTAGCCTTAAGAGGATTCAAGGAATTGAAGCCCGCCATTATGGCTCTGGCCAATATCTACAAATGAAGAAACTCGATGCGATGGGATGTGTCTAATTTATTATCGCGAAATTAAATACTATGTCTGTCTATCCAGCAGTATAATTGATCAGTAATATTTCATGCTTGCGTATGCTTGCCCAAAATATTTACTCACTCACTCATTGAAGCTTAGCTGACGAGGCAATTGTGAGAGATGCGTCCTTTTAGGAATCGACCAAAATAGGGAGAATATATTGGAGGTTTGGATGAAGTTGTAAATACAGTATGATGTGCTGTTGTATATTATTTCTATTTTGAATATGAATAAGGTAAATTGCATTAATATTGTATGGAGTAATGATAGCGGTAACAAAAACTTGGAAAAGTTCCGTTGCACGGCAACCAACTCCGATTGTCTCGCTGGTCGATGAAAAGGTAGACAAATCAAAAAGCTTGACAGCCTTCGCCTCAGCCTTGCATTTAGCTTTAACGGGTGATGTTAGTGCACTATCATTGCGGATTGTGAGGATAACAAATCTTAAAGACTACCATTTAAGTAAATAAATGAGCTGTTTCGAGATAATATATAAATAATCAAACCTCCACCTTCAGAGGGCCAAATGGGAGTTAGGTTTGTATCAAAAGAGAACAATGACTTCTGGGGAAGGGCCTGGCCTATATTCATATTGTAGTTTTTATGAATCCAATCTCACTCACCTTCTGCTTGATGCTACTCACTATGGAATCTTATGCCTCTTCAGTTGAGCCTAAATTCACGTAGGATCCGACAAGTTTCTGGGGAAAACTTCCATAGCTCGACATGATCCCGTCTTTAGAACTTCAGGAAGACTCGAATGGAAAAGAAACTTCGGAATATTTAAAGCTAGGTCGGTCGTACATTTGTCTGTAGCCTGGTTTCTACCTACTATCCACCCAGCAGTGGACGAAATACTCGACCGGCTATCCTTGATTATACTAGTAAATCTGCGACGACTGTTGATCTTTCAACCTTTACGTTACTGCATCGCCCTAGATCTGGAACCTTCGCCTTGCCCGATTTCCTGAGATAATACTACGGTGTAGAAGTGGCGAGAGCCCGGTGCGTACGCTACGCTTACCGCAAAAATGCGGCGATGATCAGACAAAGATGGAGCCTATGGTAAGAGCTTCTCCCAGATGCTTTCTTTTTAGGTCTCCGAGCTTGTCACTGTCACTGTCTCAGTTATCTCCCCATCGGATGGGAACCTACTCCACATTACGACTGCTAGAGAAGAAAAAGAAAGCGTCTAGAAGCAAGCATGCCGATAAGCTCGTACAAGTTACTACCACTATCGTATAGTGATCATTCCTTCTGACGTGTCCATCTGTTCTCCGTAATTTTCATGCTGGATTCAATGTTGTGCGACGTGGAATCCTCGGTAATATCAAAATTTCGGTACCATGCTGCTGCTACTATACTCGTATACTTTCAACTTGAATGATAATTTTGAATTTGAGGATGGCAGCTGAGACGTGGAGTTTTATCTTTCTCCCAAAAGCTCTTTTGGGGTCATGGGTGTGCATTTTGACTTTTCGAGCATTCCCCACATCAATCTAGTCCCAACTTTTAGTAAATCGATATTGAGGGGAAGACCGTACGGAGGTCTTTTTCGCTACCCCTATAATCCAGAGTTCTCAAATTAGCCCGCCATCCCCAGTTCTAAATTCCAAGCACCTTATTGACGATACCGGCCTGAAGGAAGAAGCATGCAGATATATCCACCTGACTATAAAATTCAGGGTCCAAAACACTATGAATTAAGAAAACTCCAAGTGAAACCGGGAGGATGGTTCCATTATTCCCACTGGCTAGGCATACCAACATTAAATCTTCCATATTGAGTCATGCAAGCCGTGCATAAGCGCATTCAATATCTTGGGATTTGCTCAGCTGATTTACCAAAACCTAAGCCCTCGGAAAATCTCCAAGCCATGAATAGCCACACATATCCGGGGTAGAGAAATTAGTATAAAAACCTAAAACGTTATTCTCGATTAGATTGATGATCGAAGCCGACGATAACACCAGGAACAGCTAGTATAAGTAATAGCTAATGATAATATATTCTTAAGTCGACTTGTTGATCCGATATTAAGATTCAGCTGTTATTTAGTGCCTAATGAAATATACTACTGTAAATGGATAATGATAAGCGAAACTACCCGAATGTAGAACCGCTCATTGTTTATTCGCTAGCTTATTTCTTAACTAAAATCTCCATCTAATGCCTCCTCAGATTACACGAAACGAAATGGCACCAATTCTACATGATACGATTCAGTAACCCTTTGAAGAAATGCCTCTCGCTATCCAAGCTGTGGCGAATGTTTCCCCATGGCGCACATTGCAACCATTCAGAGAGTGCATGAGGTAAGGAAAACTTCCGTTCCACGTCAACTGATATGATGATCTTGGTGTCCCAATCATGTCTGTGTTACAAGCTCGTGACAAGCATCACTACAAGATGGCGGTCAATTCAATATGTTGATGCAGGAACAACACTTTCTCTCTGACTTCATATGAATTAATATTTTGTTGGGTTCCATCGGATTGCATTGAATTGCATCAATGAATTTACATATGCATGTTCTTTCTAATCAATGAGCTCATCTCAATTAGGGATCATGGCAATACTTCCGGCATCTGCGATTACAGTCACCTTATCAATGCAAACAAACCGTTGTATCAAAACCGGTACCGGTGCGTACTTTTCCATTAGTTTTTGACCCTCGAGGAGCTATCTCCAAGAAAATGTGGGCCCCTAAAAAATAAATCCATCTTTCAACGTCAGCTCTTCTTGGTAGCCACTACTGCAATACATACATTCCATACCGCTACGACTGCATTTCCTTATGCTATGTGTCTACGAGACACTTTCATACTTTTTCCATACTTTGCCCAACGCTTTCAGGTTTAAATCAAACTCTCTCTTGTGGGAAAGTACTTCTCACTATTGCTTCTCACTATCCACTTCATATCCTTTTACGCTCTTATAAATTATCAAACTTTTTTTTTCCGTCTCCTTTGTTCTTTCACGTACTTAGTAATCAACCTCTTATTTTCATAAACCTCAAATATACTTTTATTATTAGCTTCTACATGAAGTATTGAAAGTCACAATCCGCAACAAATCCAAGCCAAGGCTAAGATCAGGAGACCAGGGAGCAATGCAATGTTGATGCCGGTCCGACGTTGATTGATAGGTCATTTCAAAGACCTGGTAATGAACAAGCAGAACATTCCGAACTTTAAATAAGGACCATAACACCACTTCAAAATCAAAAAGTAATAAAATTCTTTCAATTCTCAATAACACACTCGAATTGAAAACACACCGTCTCCCTCAACAGGTTGATAATTCCATTGAGCACCTCCATATTTCTCTTGAAATATCCAGCAATCTTCTTCCGAACTCCTACTCATCGATTGTCAACACGAACTTCTCTATCATCAACTTCATTCCAACTTACCCTCACGAGGTCACCCGCGAGATCATCCACCTCATTTCTACTGTTCCACACGTGATTATTAGATCGTATCTCCTCTACTTTATTACTTCCGCATAGCATTGCTGCTACTGTCTCTAAGACTTCACTCGAAACTTAGAACTTACTTTCTGGTTAGTTCTTTCCTCACGATTACCATGTATTTACTAATTATATTTAGATCATGAATGGCTCCGCCACAACCACCGAGGCCGCTGTAGCCATCCGAGAACATCATCCTACACACGATGTCCTAGAAATACCAATGGGTCTTACACAACAAGACATCATTCAGATCACCCTTACTGGACCAGGTCTCATCCTCACCATCCTAGGTATCATCATCAGTATCAATCTTTTCCAGCCATCCCTAACATGCACCCTCATCGCCTTGGCACCGATACCATGGATCATCTACAACGACTATCACAATTTCATATCCTTAGGTCCAGGAGGAACTCCATCTACTCTACTTGGATACGTCAAAATCACATATCTCCGCATCTTCGCTCTTTCCGATCCTTACAGCCCGCCAAGTGCCTCTGATGATACACATCCCACAATCGGTTACATTCAACGAGCTCGCCCTCACCTTCCCATCCGCAGTGGTCCACGACCCAAAGTGGCTGGTATCGCTCCCCAGAGACAAGTAAGCCAATATGGTTCTCGAGCCATGTACCAACTTCTCCGCACCAGTCTCAACAACCTCGCACACCGTCACCGGGAAATATTCAAGACAGACGTATCATGTTTTGAAAAGAAAGGGCTTGCACTCTTCGCCCTCGCTCCCATCAACGCCACCTGCAAGGGCGAAATCTGTCATGTGCATCACAGCGACAATAGTTTCCACATGAATCTACACCCCCACGATGCCAAACTTATTCTGGAAAAGGGCTGGGGGGAAAGACATCCAATGGCTGGTGCATCGACACCAAAAGCTATTTCGAATTTCCTGTCCTATCTTCCAAAATCTCTCTCTGCGTGGCTCTCACCAAGAGTTGTCCCCGATCAATTCGTTCTGATATATGCACCGAGAAATAGAGAGGAACTACAGGTTGTATGTCACATCATCGAGGCGGCTACATTTTGGGTCAGTGGTGAGCAAGTGACGCTTCCTATTGAGAGTGTCCCGCTGGGTGAGGAGCCTGTAGGTGTTTAATGCACTTTACTTGAGAGTTGGTTTGGAGAATAAAATTACGATCATAATGGGAATAGGTTGGAGGTAGATTAAATTAAGTGGCATTGTGGTAGGAAATAAATGATGGCTTGTAAGAAGTGCACGAATGGAAATTGCTAGAATTAACACGGGAGTATGGGGTCAAAATTGCTGTTTTTGCATACATCAGGAAATACCCTTAAATTGCATTCCTTCGCGTTGATTTGTAGCTTACTCTATTGCTGTCAATGCATCATACTAGCTGCTAGCTCATCATTCGGAATGATAATATATCAACATCGCGTGGTGTCAATTTTTCAGTAAATCAGTCTTTCAATTTCATGTATGTAATTTAAAATGGTATAAAAGCTGTAAGGAAAATCCTAAATCCCAAATTCAATGTTAAGGAGTGAGTGTAGATTATCATCCATCTTTGCACAACTCACGCTCACGCCCAAAACGCATCCACAAAAATCAATGGCCCAATATGACAAAAGAAAATAGGTAAGTAAGCCACCAGTAGATAAGTAAAAGGTCCAAATCTAAGGCCTCCTTGCATCACATTCTTCAAGGAACTTGTATATTCCTTCTAAACCCTCATATTCCTCCGATACAGATTGATTTTCGCTGATCTTTGTAAAATATGCCGAACCGCTTTCGCTGATATCTTCTTCCATTGTCCCATAATCTTCAATCCATGGATTTTCCGAGAATTCTTCCAGAATATCTTCATATTCATCTTGGTCGGGGGAAGGGGAACTAGTTTGCAGATACTGAGATAGAGGGTACGAGGGCAATGCTGCTTCGGTAGGGGCAAAAGGAAATAGAAGAGCCATCTGTGTTCCAACGGCATCATCAAAATCGGCATCTTGATATACGATTCCTCGTTGCACGCCGACTTCATCGCAGAGGCGCTCTACAGATTCGGCATCGCAGCCGGGAAACCGGACACGCAGGATGTGATTATTTTCAAGGGTTATTGGAAGATCGCCAAGAGAGGACAGTTTCTTAAGGTCATTCATTGTTGCCGCGAGATCTTTTAGAGCCCTGGAGAAATCGACGGAGAGGATGTCGAGGAAGCCGGAGGTGTTGAGAGATGGAGCAGCTTGTGACATCTTTTGAGTTCCGAAGGGAAGAGCTGCGGCGAGAGGGGATAGAGCAGTAACAGTTGGGTTAACAGAGAAATCGATATAGGAGCCTGGAGTAACTTTGGAAACAGATTGGATCTTGCGGGCCGTCTCTTCTTGAAGCGAAGAAACCGATCTATAGCGTTTCTCGCCCATAGGAGTCATGCCATCGAATTGAGCTTTTTGACCAGAAAGGAAGAATGCTCGGACAGCTTGTGAGACATTGTTAATGACTTGTGCTGGAGCAGCAGGTGTATGGGAAAAGTATCGAGCACCTGCTCTTCCACCTCCTAATGTATAACCTCCTGCTGTTCTAGGGAGAGCTCCACCAGTTAAGTTTGGGCGGAGAGTCGAGGCAAATGGAGCTCGTGCTGTGAGACGTGATACAGCGGTGGCGGTGTTTGATTTTGGGAATGAAGCACGGTCATACTTGAAGGCTTGTCCACTGGTGGTCATAAACCGGCGTACAGCGGAATTGACAGCACTTTGAGTTGTATACCATCGTCCCTTGTTTTGACGGAGGAGGGCCGCTGGATGAATGGGGTGACGAGGTGAGCTCCTTACAAAAATTGGTTGAAGTTCTGCTGTGACAGGTTTGTTGGTAACATCTTTGAGTCGTAGTTTGATGAGTTTCGTAGTTCGTTGAACTACATTCCTGTAATGGATGTTAGAATACTATATTGCTTTGACGGCAAGGGGGACACTGGAATTTCCCGTGAAGAAAGTTGTATTTGGGAGTCACTTACTTTAGCATCCTCACGGCTACAGGTGCCCAGATGCCTCCGGACGACGCCATGATTGAATACTGATTTATGAAGTTATTTACAACTTTTCGATTGTTGTAATGGGAATTGGTTCGTACCTTGAAGTCGAGACGGATCTTATCGGGGAATGTTATTGCCACTGCCCAGCCACACCAGGCATTGCGTGGCTTAGATGCTAACCAATTTCAGCTTTAGCGCCAGATGCGCGCTAGTGAGTAGCGCGAAATAAATTTTTGGTCTCGAGCTTTAAAACTTTTCTTCTTCCACCCATTTCTTCCAATTGTAACCACTTAGCATTTGCACTCCAACCCAACATTATCTTCACTTTCTCATGAATTCGTCTTCTGTTTCATGATGGTTTAATTTATTTTATATGGTAAGAGGTCCCTTCTCCCTGTCAGCTACAATTGCCTCAATGATGAACACAAACACATATTGAACAATCCAACTCTTACACCACAATGGAGATTTGTATTTTCTATCTGAGCAATCTTGATTATCATCCTTCAATTCGAATGCGAAACGGTTGAGCAGACAGCTGACTTCCACCTCAGACAGATTCAATTGCTATTTAATTCTTCCACCATTAGCACAAAATTTAATTCAAAAGGTTCGTACATTCCCATTATTTTCTCTCTTGTACATACCGTTGGGGGTGATGATGAAAACACATTGGAAAGGCATTCCTCAATCCGAATTATACTGTCGAATCTTTGCATTTAAGTTTCAGCCTTGTCTGACCCATCGTCCATTACTATTTATCATTGAAACATCTTCTCTGTGCCAAAGCTAACCACACATTGGCAATAGGTACATACACTTCCTCTCAGCATCACTTTACTTGCATTACATGACGAACTTTGAACGAACGGGCGGACAGACTGCGCACTCCTGCTCCTGTCTCTCATTAAAGCAAGGCGTACAAACCTTGTGAGGGGTAGACGGTTAGGAAGTGCTTGTTGAGAACTCGTCAGCTGATCTAATGCTCAATTCTGGATCATTTTGATATGCCGCTCGAAATAGAAACATTGATGCTAACATACCTTTCTCCTAGGTAAATATTGCAATTTTCTCTCCGATTGTTACAAAGGGCCATTGCATTGAAATGATGAAACTTATTCACACTGTTTGAAGTGGACTATGTCCGCTACTGAACGCACTATAAAATCTGATTTAATGAGGTATGTGTTACTGTCGTATGACATCTAATACCAACGCTAACAATACTCTAGCCTGACATTTGCCTTATGGTTCCTTACATTTTGATTTCATCGAAATGATGTTCGATTATAGGTGACAAGTGCTGACAACTTCATCTCGAATATAGACAACCTATATTCTGACGCTGTTGACAAAGTTAACAAAATGTAAGCTACTTCTTTTATGTACCTGTCCACACTCTTTGCTCTGATGAACCCAAATATTCGCTGTGTTCTTTCCGAGTCAACCTTTGACGAAACACATATTTCACCTTGGAGAACTGAGATAGTACTCATGTTATTCATTTTCAACCTTCTATCAACGATAGTTGGAACATGAAGCTAACTTGCTTAGATATTTTGAAAATTCGGGATGGAATTTAACACAAGTAATGCAATGGAAGTTATAGATAGACATAATAGAAAAGTTTCTCAGCGCATTACCATCTCCTGACTTGTCCTACCATGTGAAAATTCTCCACAATCTTGCAAGATCTCAAAGGCTACTTATGCATCCGCGGTGGCCATTCCCATGACACTTCCAGCCCGAACGACTGCTTTAAGGAGCGTCTCGAGTTTGTCTATTGGGTACCGCAGCACTTGATTATCTTTGAAGCAGCTTCTCACTCAAAGGATTTATAGTCAGAACCACCCCCACCGTTAGAGTATTTCGAGCCAAAGTGGGTTTGCAAAAGACGCCGAAAATAAAGCCAGCCGAGTATCTTCAGTCCAACTCGCCGAGAGCCGGTAAAAGCCAAGAAGCTGAACGGCTTCGTGATCAGAAGCACAGATAGGCAAGATTATCAACGGCATGCCCAAAGGCCTTGCTTATGCGATGTACCACACTTCTTTCTCATTTCCTTTTCCGCTCGCACATTTCATTTAACTCTCTTGAATTCTACACCCTATCTTGTGCCGCATCTAGCCGTGCACCATTCTCGAGCTTCAATCTTTATGAGAAATCATAATGAATGTGCATAGAATCTATCTCTCAAAAAAGCTGAAGGATTTCCTAAGCTGGTGTTTTTCTTCATTGCCATTATCGTGGCATTTTACTTGTAATTTCTCAATACAAAGAGGCACAGCTATTACAAATCTTACCTCTATGCAAGTGGTACCTAATATCTACCGGTATTTTCAAGCTCCTCAAAATCTCGCATAATACTTCAAGTGAATGTTGATGAACAACGGATCTGGTCTTTAGCAGCTTCTATCTCATAACGTGGAACCAACCATAACAGGAATTTATAGATTGGAATATGTAGTGAACATTTCTATTTTGTGGACAAAAGAAGTTCCTTTTTCAGAAGTTGTTTATCCTTCTACTTCTGCTGCACGCATTGTGCTGGTAAATTTAACGCGGGGATTTCTATAATGTGGGATACCCGGGAAGATCCCACACTTTATCATCATGACTTGTGTGGAATCTACTGCTTACCTTATCTTGTCTTCTCACTTTCATGTAGAAGCAAATGCAATTGTTGACATCAATGGGAATGAGTACTAGGTGCATATCCTCTAAGCTTTTTCTTCCATCTCCTCAAGGTTGAACAGTGCCTTCTCCCGGTATGGAAATAAGATATCGTGAGGTCACTATTTGCTGGTAATTACCTCGAGTATTTCTTTAGTCGAGGGACATACCATGTATATATATGTATATACATCTATAAATCCGGGATGATTTATTCATCGTTCTTGTGGTACTAATAATAATGATGAAGATAAACTACAGCATCGCTTAACCTACCGTATGTATCTCCTCCCTTAGCCTACGCCTTATCCCCAAAACCACAATTCCTAATGAATTCATCATTATAATTATAATAATTACTATACATGGACTTTTCCTCTAGCTAGCAATTTCAAACATGTACAAATAACATACATTATGTCGAATCTAGGCCAAAACCAAACAAAGGATAGTGTAAAGTTGAATAGCCGCGAACATTGAGAAGTAGGGGAGGCGAGGGGATCTACTACATAGGTACATACATATATAATAAATAAACACTCACACAACACAACATGATACGATAAATACAGGCATACAAGTTTCTTCCTTCATCTCCAATCCCCAATAATAAAGTAAGACTACCTCTAAGATACCCCTCACACTCAAGCTCCGTGACATGGCATCCCCCATCTTCCACGTCTCATCGTATCTCCCGGTATATCACCACATTTGCCTAAATTAGGAAAAGGGAAAGGAAGAAAGTAAACTCGATTCTCCACCCTTTTTATGCCTTTTCACTACTTATTTATCTATTTGTTATATTAAATTAGTTACTACCTACAATTTCAAGACATTACATATAATCATAAACCAACCTCTTTTCCAAACAATAACAAAAGGCACAAAGCGTACAAAGGAAGGAAAGGATGTAAAAAGTACGAGAGCATCAGAGAATAGTGGACAAAAGATATCAGAAAAACAAATTAAAATAAAATCATTACAGAAACCGTATATGTATGCCATCTATCCAAGACCAACCTAATTACCTGTCTATATACCCATCTACTCACTTAAAAGTACCCTACACTTTTCTCTCTTCTTTCCTATTTTTTTTTTCTTTTCCTTTTTTCCAAATGTACAATAATACCAAAACTCAAAGATAGATTCAGGTCGATCAGTAATATCTTCCTCTATAATAAAGCCTGACAGTGTCAATCTGTGGAAAGGTAAGAAAGAAATCAATGAATTTGGATGAATATCGACATCATGTTGTGAAACTAGATCTAGATGGAGAGTTACCTACTTACTACCTACTACCTACTACCTACTACCCTTGTAAATTTTTTAAAAAGATGATGGATAGGTTATTAATATCCATATATAGTATTACATCACATCACATCACATCACATCAAATTTCTTTCATAGAAATAGTCAAAAAAATTCCCCCCAAAAACGAATCAAACATCAAGTATTCAGCACCAGCACCAGCACCAGCACCATAAACATCCTACTAACACAATATATAAAAAAGTATTCTTCAATTCTTCATCTAATATTCAGTTAATGATCAACATTTCGAATCTCGAACCTCGAATCTCGAATCCCGATGATTAAGGAGTAAATGCAAGATAGATTCTAGACTAATAGACTAATCAGAGACCAGCAGCCCCCTCACAACATATCACAACACAACACAACACATCACATATATCATATAAAATAACATAAAAACACATAACATAATGAAGCTATTCACTGTATTCTTTTTCTCTTCTCTTCACTTCACTTCTCATCTTTTCCATTCATGCTTTACAATAAATCCATGGTTTTGTGCAGTTCACCGATAAACTCAACCTAGACCTAGACCTAGATCACATCATACCATAACTACACCTAATCATGCATTCCTTCTAATTAATCTCCATCTTCATGTACATCTACTTATTTATTTATCCTATTCATAAAGTAATGGAATCATTGGTTATGTTATTGCGAGATATCAGCAAGCAAAGAAGGGGCGGCGATCAGAGATGTCAAAGTTATATGGAGAAAAAAAAAAGGAAATACAATCTTGAAAAGTCCATCCCAGTTCACCCTATTGTTCCTAAGATTACATGCATGCATGGAGGAGGTAACCACCAGGCAGTTCTTCGACTACTTCGTTGTAGCAATCGATATTTTTGAAAAAAATCTCCAAGCAAACCCTTGATGGATATTTTGTTTTTGATACCACAATCTTCAAATGTGTTACTAGCCTGCCAAAAAAAAAAAGCATGAGAAAAGGCTAGCATTGAAAACTCGCGGAATAATGAAAAAAAAAAAACCCCTGTCCATCCACTTTTAATGCATTTGATATCAATTGCAAAAATAACAGCAATGCTTCTGAGACGCCCAGAAAAGCCAGAAAAGTCAGAGAAAGTAAATTCGTTGAATAATTTTGTGAAGATGGGGCATGTCCAATTACTTTGGAATAGGTACAAGAGGTGCTGGAGTTGTCCATGTGCGTGTAGCAAGCTCACACAATCTTCTAATAACATTTGTTGTTCCTGAACCACTTGCCTCATCTTGAACGAACTTCTTTGCAACGAGAAGCTTACTGCGATTATCACTTTCATCAAAGTGAAGTGGTGTGTCGCTTGGTGTATATTCAGAAACCCGTTGTCCGATAGCTCGAATGATGGCGATTGAGTACAAGACATCTCGATTCTCCCGGCCATCCAAGAGATTTCTCAGGGTAGCAAGAGTATCATCAACATCCTTGGCACAATTTGGGTCGTCTTCTCGAAGGCATACGAAGTTTGCTAATGAGTACCAGAATTCCAATTCTCTCAATCTGTGATGATCTCCACTTCCCTGGACAGGAGCAGTGAGCTGATTACTTTCAGCAACTTTACCTGTCAAGAGACACTCAAAAACCGTCAAACGGTGATTGGCCTCAACTGCATCATCCTGGGCAGGGAGCACACTCTTAGATTCTGCCCTGGCTTCTTTCTCTTCCTCGGCACCAAGCTTGACCATGCAGGCCAAAGCCCAAACAACTTTTGCTTCGACACTTGCAGTATGTGCTATTGCGACAGGATCGGTCACAACTGTCTTCGAGAACTGTAGGAGAAGTGTTCCAAATTTTTCGAGTAATGGCTTATCGCTCATGAGTTTTGCAGCACCTTTGGCACTGAACCACTTCGATTCGAGGAAACTCTCTAGGCCTGGAGAATAAATGCTATAGTATAGGTGCTTTGCTTCTTCGAGTGCAGATGGGGATTGTGAAACATCGGGAACTTGGCTGTCGACTGGCGCAGGGGGGTTACCGAATGCTAGAAGATCATCGATGGATCGTTGAGCTGGAGGAAAAGTCTTGTCAGCCGCTTCGTCCGTACAAGATGTAACTGGAGGGGAAGAGGGGGAACCAGCGCCACCTCTGAGGTGCGTGATATTGGATACTTTGGAGGGACATGGAAATGCACTTTGCATGTTTTTTTGGTGGAGGTGGAGGTTGAGCATACCTGGTGGAGCAGCGTGAAATGGGTTGATAACCGGAATTGGAGCAGATGCCTCCAGATTCGGATCAATTGCAGACGAATAGTCATAGTGTTGAGTGGCACTTGGTGCAGTCAGGGCAGGATCATATGACATTGTAGCTGGGACACCGTAACCAGTCTGCAGCATCTGCGGTTGGTTTCCGTAAGGGTTCGCGGTCGCGATCGACGGAGCTTGCGAAGGTGCAGAGCTAGGTGCTGGTTGTATGGCAGCAGGGCCTGGTTGTTGCTTGAAGATGGGATCGTAACCTAAACATTCACGTTTTGACTTTTGGCAATTTCGACAGGCAGGGTGTTGTTCGTCGCACTGATGAGAAAGGTTAGCAGAATTTTCAAAAGGATAGTGATGACGATGATGGTCACGACAATGATGATTTTTTATTGATCTGCCAACAAAAACAATGGTGAAAATTGATAATCTCGCTCTACTCGTGGGTCCCGGTATCAAGGTCGCTCGTCTCGCTCGCTCATGTGCCTTCGCCTACTTAGGTGATTCGCTTGCATATAGACGAAAAGATTGCCATCGCGAAGAAACTTAACCTCAACTTCAATCCATTCTTTCGATAATGCGACGAATTTAAAACATCAAGAACTGACCTTTATTCTTCTCTTTCTGCAGGTCAAACAACCCGTCTTGGTCCTACGCTTGATCTCCTGATGGAAATAATATTCGTTAGCAAGATGCGATACCCGAATGACGCGATGACGCGATGACACGATTAAATCGATAATAACCATCATTTACGATATTACATACCTTTTTATGTCGACCTCCACTCATGACTCGAGAATCTACTGGGAGCGCGTATCGCATGTTTGGATCAGATGTGACATTTGGATATTGGTGTTGATGTGACGGATGAGGGAGTTGGTTTTGATAATAAGGCCCGCCCATTTGAGCAACAGGTGGAGGTAAAGGTGAACCCATGTGCTGATGTTGTGCGGCCTGCTGCTGCTGTTGCTGCTGCTGCTGCTGAAGAGGATCTAGAGATCGCATACTTGGAAGAGATAATGATCCGTTACTTCCGGTCGGACTGGCGCGATATGGCTCGTTCTGATTACCTGGTGGCGGATAATTATATTGCGAGGTCGACAAGGAAGGCGATGGGTATGAAGTCGGACTTGGATAATTAACTGGCTGCCGCTGTTGATTACCCTGTTGCGAACCAGACATCGATGGAGAAGAGGGCGCCGAGCCGTTTTGTTGCAAATGATTTAGATGCGGACTATTCCTATTATTGTGTTGCTGTGCCATATTTTGGATTATGACACGGTCGCGCGCTGTTGATTATTTGATGTGTTCTTTTTTTTTTGAAACCTTATCTAAGTCAACCACGTTAAAGGGAACACGACGAAATTTTAATTGAATTGGAAATATTCAAGTCTTTTCCAAATTCAATCGATCTGCAATTAATGATTTGATATATCCTCGGCTTGCCGTATAAAACTTCAGGAGTTCCTAGCGAAACTCGTTTACGGAACGAAAAGCGAGCTGTACCGGGCAGGAAACGAGTTAATCGTTAATCTTTGGGAGAAGATAGAAAGTGTGGAAAGGTAAGGTAGAGTTTAGGAAAGTGGAAGGTTTTGTTGTGGAGAAGAGAAATCGGAATGGTATTTGAAAGAGAGCCAAAATTTAATATGATTTGTAGATTAGATTGTACCTTAGGGAAAGGCTAAGAAGGCTGGGTAAGTCGTATGTGGTCCAGATATAATAAGACGAGATTTCTCAAGGGAGAGAAAAGAGTTTGGTAAGGGAAAGTTAATAAAAATAAGGCAAAAGGATAAAGGGTAAAAAGAATAATACGGCAGGTAAATAAAGGTAAAGAGGTAGGTAGATCCGGTCGGAATTAGAAGTTGCAGCTGCAAGTCCTTGGTTTCTAAAAGGTTTTTGAATTTGCTGGGACCTTGAAGTAAGTGAGTAGTAAGTAAATAAGGTAAGTAGATTACAATATTGGCCTGATTTTCAAGGCATTAAATAATTATGAATTCACTTGATCATTCGATTTCTTTTTCTCCGTATCTACTTTCATATTAGTACCTAGTGGCTTTTTCTTTACCTCCATCAATAATTCATTTTCTCTTTTTGCGGGGGATTTGAAGTAGGTACAGTAGTATCTAGCTTAAGTACCTATAGATTATAGATTATCGACTTGAAAATTATTACCTTGATAGTATTTACTATCCATTTGAGCAAGGCTAGCAAATATTATATACAAATAGAGTGTTTATCTTCAAGATCAATCAATTGTCTGGTTCGAGGGAACCTTATTATTATTACAGCTTCCATGGCATGCACTAATCCATGATGACATCGTGATGGATCTAGTGAATTTAGATGCACCCATCTAAGGTTAGTCTATTCTTTCTGCTCAGATTAATTATTCCATCAATAAATAGGTAAGTAATAAGTAAAGCCATTTCTCCTTTTCAAATTCATTCATAACCTCCACCATTAAAACGAGAAATGTTTTCATCATCATCATGATCATCATTTTCTATCGCATCTTACTTCTTACTATTTTACCTTACTTCAACTAACATGACTGACTGTACGCAGCTCGCCTTTTCCATTCATGCACGACACAACACATAAAGATCCCCTGTCGAAGAAACAGCCACTTGAATGACCCCTTCACTCGGATGATGACCGTTTATTTCATCTAATTGCGGTACGGCTTAACTAAAAACAAGCGATAGAACAATTATGGAACATTCGGTGCATATTGCGACTTACGCGGGCTTCGCAATAAACCGATGGCAGCGAAAAAGGTAGCACGCGCGAATATCGTCTCTCCGAGCGAGCTGGTTGGGCTGTATCCTAGACTGACAGTAGTATCCTCTCCGCCTATGAGATATGGTTGCATTCAAAATCGCTCTCTCTTACCTACTTCTCTACGGCTTTGAGAATAGACAGTGAAGGTAAGAGAGGGGATACCGGGTTTCATCATCCGTTACTCGTTCTCCATGAACTCAGACTCATCCCCTATGATATTGGTAATGTCAGACACATCTTTCAAAATTATGTCAGAACTTCTACACCACACCAACCAACAGCCCTTTTATGGGCCAAGGAGGAAGGATCTCCAGTTCCATACACGGGGAAAGAATTGCCTTGTTTTACTCCTCACAAGATCTAATTGGATAGCCTAAGAAGATAACCTTGAAGCCACTGCAACGTCGAAACAAACCACCTTGACCGGCTGAGAACCGCATACAGTAACAATATAGGATAAAATACAGGACATTTTCATATTCTCTTCAACTTGTCTAGCTAATCATTACGTGCAGTTTTCGACCTAATTGGATCATTAGAAGACGACTACAGAGTACGCCCGTACAAGAACAAAGCTCGAACGCGACCCATTTTTCAATTTCGTCTCCGCATTATTATCCCCGTCACATCAAAACTCTAATCTTAGATCTCGTACACGGAATTTGAGCAAAAAGGAGGTTTAACGCACAGCAAGCGTACAATCGATGCATGCCATCTCCCGCAACCCCTCAGCCTCGTGGTTCATTATCACACAGGATAAATCCATTCGGAATCAAACGACTGTACATGAGATCTTCAGTTCTATTCTTCTACGGTGACATCCTGTTTCGGAGCCAAGCTTTTGTCATGTACCAAAAAAGTATTCTTGCAGTATTCACATGAGCAGGGGGGATACAAGAACTCTCATACAATCCGTTTCAGCAAATATTCGAAACGGATATATGGGTACCTGCACCTGCCCTACCTGAATCGAATCATGATGCTATCCATGCTGGCTTGCTTGCTCAAATTTCTTGCTTCGGTTCAACCTCTCTTTTCACCGGATGTGACCGAGTGTGTGCATGGTGTATTAAGAGTTGAAAGGCTGAAGTGAAAGAGTAAGGTTACGTTGTGGAACTTCAATTCTAGGATCCAGGATGTGGATAAGATGTAAGGATAAATACATCCATTCATCATCTACTACAACACCGTTGGACTTCTTCCGCAGCTTTATCACCAAATCTCTAGAATGAAAGCCCGAAAATAATACTAATTCGCCCGAATTTGGCTCTCTACTTTACCCTCGGAAGTATCGCCATAAAATGTAACAGAGTACGAAAACTGTCACAACCATGCTGTACTCATCGATGCCATATCTACCGGACCATATCCCAACCGGCCAAAACTTGAGACGGTGTACCAAAACCGTCTCAAAAATGCTGTACTTCCGGTACCTCTTTCTTTTAATTACTATGGTCATCATCAGAAGGTAAGATACATACGTACATACATACATACACATATATGTACATATGTACACAAACCTCAACAATTCATCTTCTAGAATCCTTCCACGCAATGGCAGGCTATCTGCATACATCTTGTGAGATTGTCCCCTTGTCGTGCTACGCTCATTCACAAAATTATATGTATATAGGTATATCTATATATCTATATATCTATATATCTATATCTAGATATAGCATAGAATATACCCAAATAACAAACAAGCACCGATATCGCACATATGTGTAACGTTAGCATCTATTGCCATCATTACTAGCCAACGTAGCTACTAGGTTAGACTTACTACCATCTATGCATTCCTCACTCATATCATCAAGAAAGTTTTCCGAGCTTGAAAATAGTTGCTTACGCATATGTATATGCATATGGATGTGTAGCTTGAGAGATGGCAATCTTGTGTTGTTTTTATTTTCATTTTGGTTTGGGGCTTTTTGTGTATTGTTCTTGGTATGTACTCTGTAATGTATGCGATAGATAGATGGGTAATTATGGTGTATAAAGATGGAGTATGGAGTTTGGAGTATTGAAAACTCTATATAGAAACACAGTACACAATATCCCGATGTCAACCGAGTTTATATTTACCTCTCTATCTAGATACCTTTTTATTAGTTATTTATATAAGATTACTATCTATATACTATCTATCTATCTATTTGTCTGTTTTACCTAAATATATACATACATACACATACATATATACATATCCAGCAAACATCATACATCAAACACCAAACACCCTCAAAACTTCCCAAAAACTTCACACAAAAAATAAGAATCATGAATCGAAAAGATGGCGAAATCAAGAATGAATTGGATACTGGATAATCTATATACTACAAATTCCAATTCCAATTCCATCCCTAGGTTACATCTCTTTCACACCCTTAAAAAAACAGACGAAGAGGAAAAAGTAGAACATTAGTTGAGTGGTTGAAGAGCGGAAGGCGCGAGATGGGCCCGCGAATGCTAGGGATTGATATGATATGATATGATGGGAGGGTGATGGAGATGGAGATGGGAGATGAGAGATAAGTTATAATTTGATCTGATTTTGTGTGATGTGATGTGATATGATTGGGGTTTGGATTATTGGATGTGGATTTTTGTGTTATGCATGTACAGAATGTATCTATTGTGATTTCCATGGTGAGTCTGAGTGAATACTTCAGATGGGCATTGTATCATTAGGATTATGATATTTTATTGGATATTAGGTACCTAGGTGAAGTGTGATATGTATAAATACCTATAATATAACACGATATCATAAGAGAGAATATGACACATAATTATGCTCGTAAATTTAATTCTGAGCATACTCACTCACCCACTCACTCACTCACTCATCCGTAAGAACTTTCGTCCAATCAAATTTCTTCCAACGATTCCTAAACCCGTCTAATCTTTTATCACCTCCTCGACTCCATCGGCCTTGTCGTTTAATAACATCAGGCTCAATATCCAACATACCGCCGATGATTTCTCTCGCGAAAAGATCTCCCCGGGGCCAACGATTAGCATCTTCTACTATATGTCCCAAGCCACCATCCAGATCAAACCAAGCGTGAAAATAGGGCATTTCCTTAGCGATGGAACGACGAAAGGCTAGTTTTCCAAGACCGTCTCGTGCGCGTGCTGCTGTGTCGATGAGTTTCTTATGCTGTGTCCATTCTTCATCCGAAGAGAGGATGGCTTCTTTGAAGAAGGCTGGAGCGGTTTCTCCTAGGCTATAGGGCAGTGGTACCGCTTGCATGGCTGCGTGCATCTTTCGGTGTGGTGTTGCGGCATTTTCGTAAAATACTACATCTCGTCCTTGATCATGGTACATGCGTGTTAGACATTTCATAAAATTTCTAATCTCCTCCCATTCATCGTCATCGCATTCGAGGAGGTTTGTCCGGTGCTGAATTGGTACAATTACTGCTCCACCATCACTCAATTCTGGCTCGGTCGGGAGCGTAAGATAAACTCGTGTAGCCAGAGAAACGATCGGCGCAACGGGGGGTTGATTCTTGTCTTCGTGGTGACACAATTGGCAGGAGTCCAGAATGCGATTCATCTTTTGGAAATCCCCTATGGCTGTGTTCCTCAAGTTGATTTCGGACTTTTGTACGCGTTTCGCAAGCTTGTTTGCGTTGTCGTCCATGTAATCGAGGTCATTGTCGAATTTAGCATCTTTAGCAATGCGTTCAGCGGCACGCATACCATCACCACCAGCCTGTCCTTTCGTCCGTCGTTCTTCACGCACCATATCTTCGATAGTCATATCTTCATTCTCTTCCACAAGACCTCTTTCGCGACCCCTCTTGTTGTCAATTGACTTTACTTCTCCACGAGTTCCAGCTAACATTCTATTATCCATCTTGCCCAATACTACAATACCAGGTTCTGAAGCAGTGGCTAATCCGGCGGAAGCTGCAGCGTTGTATTCCGCCTCGAGTCTCGCAGCATCGGGTGATTTCTTGAGCTTTGCTTTCATCATCTGAGCCTTCAATCGATTCAGGGCCGTGGCATCGAGCTGAACAGAAGGTGCGCTTGTTTCTTCCATAATCTTCCCCTGCGGTAACTCTGCTGGCTCATCCTGCTGTGGTACCGAACCTCTCCTAATACCTAAATCCAACTTTCTCTCTTGAAACAACTCTCCGCTTGGCTTCTCTTTTCCCACATAACCTTTCCCATATAGTCTTCGACGGTCAAGCTCAATTTGTTCTTCTCGTGCATCATCAAACTCACGTAAACCTCCAAACCGCGCTATAGCTACCTCGTCGAGGGGCTTCCCACTTTGTTCCGCCTGGGTATACACTGCCTTTAATTTCGTCATTCGCCATTGAGCTCCCGAGTCTCCAAATGTGTAATCAACTTCATGTCCTGCCTCGATATCATCCAGCTTTTTGACTCCTTCATTTAAATCCTGTAAATGATGATTAAGTTCCTTCTTATGAATATTCAAATCGTAATCTGGTCTAGGTGCGACTTTTGGCTCTGTAGGCTTCTTAGATCCTTTTTGGGTATAATCGAATTCGAAAGCTGAAGGGTCCGTCATCCAAGAATCGCGAATAACTTTTGGTCGAACTTCTGCTTCCTCTTCATCTGGAATTGATAAATCTTCCTTGGGATCTGATGACTTTTCATGTTTGCGCCTCCTTCTATCATCATCTTCTTCATTGTCGTGTCGGGAATGTCTTGATCTCTTATGTCGGTGATCATCTCTGTCTTCATCATCGTCCTCCTTAGACCTGTGATGCCGCGACCTATGATGATGTCGAGGCTTCCCATCCTTATCTTTGCGCGAACTTCTCTCACTCTTCTCCCGCTCTGCTTTTTCCGCCGCCAAACTTTTCTCAAATTCATCCAAGCCGTCCATTGTTGTAAAGTTTATAAATGTGATGCGATTTGATGTTTTAAATATTCGGTCGCCGCAGCGCCTGGTCTGCCGGTAGCGAGAAGCCGATGCGGGATCTACTTTAGCTAGATATGAAATTTATTTGAAAGATATCCCACCTCGCCCCGCCAAATTCCTCCATTTACATCTCATACATACAACTCAAGCTTTTTGAAATTACTCTACAATACCTACAATATGGCAGATTCTGAGAAACCACAGGTTACTAAGCCTGTTTCTATCGTATGTGTAGGCATGGCTGGTGAGTTTCTCCATATTTATATTTGATGAATGCGACCATGAATTGACCTTCAACAGGTTCTGGCAAAACTACCTTTATGCAACGAATAAACTCCCATTTACACGGCAAGAGAGAGCCGCCATATGTTCTTAATCTCGATCCTGCTGTACGAAATGTTCCATTCGAAAGTAACATCGATATCCGCGACTCAGTCAACTATCAAGAAGTGATGAAAAGTTACAACCTCGGACCAAACGGAGGAATTCTCACATCACTCAATCTCTTCGCCACAAAAATCGACCAGATATTAACTGTACTCGAAAAGCGCACTACTCCCGATCCTGAGAAACCAAATGCGACTCCTATCAAACATATTTTGGTCGATACGCCAGGTCAAATTGAGGTTTTCGTTTGGAGTGCTTCAGGAAGCATTTTATTGGATTCTTTGGCATCAACTTTTCCTACAGTTATCGCATATATCATTGATACACCAAGAACATCTTCTACGAGTACTTTTATGAGTAACATGTTGTATGCTTGCAGTATTTTATACAAGACAAAATTACCAATGATTTTGGTATTCAACAAGACGGATGTTAAGGACGCCGAATTCGCCAAGGAATGGATGACGGATTTTGAAGCTTTCCAGGCTGCTCTTAGAGAAGAGGAGGATGCAGGAAGTTTCGGTGGTCTGGAAGGAGGCGCTGGCGGATTAGGTGGTGGTAGTGGATATATGGGATCACTACTCAATAGCATGAGTTTGATGTTAGAAGAGTTTTACAGTCATTTGAGTGTAGTTGGTGTCAGTTCCATGACAGGTGCCGGTATCGATGAGTTTTTTGAAGCTGTGTCAGAAAAGGCCGAAGAGTTTGAGAGAGATTATAAGCCAGAACTGGAACGACGAAGAAAACAGAGAGATGCAGAGAAAGAAGAAATTCGGGAAAAGGAACTGGACAAATTGATGAAGGATATGGCAGTTACAGGAGAACCTTCATCTAAGGCTAAGGGTCCGCCCAACGCCAAACTCTCTACTGATTTGGATACACTAAGTGATATGGAAGACTCTGATGATGACTTGGGAGCCGGTGGAGATGATGATGAGGATGGTGGAGATAATGTTGAAGGATTAAGTTCAAGGTACAAGGCAGCATTGGCAGATGGAGGCGGCCCATCCAATGCGGAGGATCACAGCTTTACTCGATATATCAGGGCAAGTCAGATGAAGAACATGCAATAAAAATGTAACAGGGGCCAAATTTGGCATATGGACAAAGGAGTTTTAGGCCTAGGGGGGGTATAGCATTAGTGGCGCATCTTGATACCAAAATATAACTTTCAGTAAAACAAATGTATTTCAATACAGTATATTTCTGCCCTGGCGCTCTATCATACGCCGGCAATTGAGTAGTGACAATCTTTTTATTCCGATGCGCCTCGAGATATGTCTCGTACCATAACCATTACCACTTTATCAAAAATCATATCAACATTTCCCAATGATCTCCTAGATCTCCTCGTTTCCCAATCCCCTCATTTCGCAATCCCCCTCCATATCTCTACATCCCTCCATATGCCAGCCTAGAAGCATCCCCCTCAAACCCGCCATCCATCCCTGTTCACTAAACCCAATCATCTCGCCTCAAACTGCACCATCCTACCCCAAAATCAGCAACTCCCGAAAAAAGCCCTCAAAAGACTCCCAACCCCCAAGAAGCAAAATCACACATACCTAGAAGTCCTCTCCTTGTACAAAACTCGATGACCACACTCTTTACATCTGATGGGATCACCTCTCTTCAACATAACACTCGCGTTGCAGTCGCCGCAGAGATATTTGATAGCGGGTCCGTCACCTAGGATTCCGGATGCGCTGTATGGGTTTGGGGCTTGGGTGGCGTTTGTGGAGGGGACGGAGGTGGGTACTTGGTAGTCGTCGGACATTTTTGGGAGTGGGTTTGTTTGGTTGTTTGTTTGTGCTGGTGGTTTTGGTTGTGGTTGTGGTGGGAAGATTTTGTTATAAAGGATGATAGAGATGGATGGAGGCTTGGATTAATTTTTGGACTGGAAAGGCTGATAAATTATTGTGGGGTTTGGTTGATTAAGTGTGCTTTAGACTGTTTTTGGGTTAGTGGAATATCAATCTGGAGGTCTTATTAGGTAAGCTACGTTCAATATTTATAAGGCACAAACAAGCATATCAAGTAGGTACCCTTGCGAGTGTATTGAGATATCTTTTTGATTCGTTTATTTTTCATATGGCTTACAATTAGCTGATTAAATTGAGGGGGAATAGGTTGAACACCATTAATTGACAAATGATACCCTCTCCTCCGCAAACATATAGACTTGCTCATTTTTTAATACCTGAAACTGGAAATAGAAATGAGAGTTCCTTTGGAGGCAACTTGTCTAGTCCTATCATGAACCCATCGTGATATCTCTGCATGGAGTTTCAAGAACGGGAGGGGTACGTACCGGTTAGGTACCGGCTAAAATGAAGCATGCCGTTTCGTTTAGATAGAGTGAAGTTTGGAGTTTGTTGGTTCTGCTGTAACCTGAGCAGCTGTACTGTGTATTGTTGATGTGTTGTAGTAAGGAAATTGGCTTGGCACTTGGAATTTTGAAGTAATTTATCTAGATGTCCAACGGTTTTGCTTGAATGACAGACTCAATTAGTAGACCCCTAGCTGTTTCTGTGCCTGAGTGGTTACCTACTGTTTGCATGAATTGAGATGAGAGGAGAGGGGAGGAGAAGGTATCAAATTGAGTGATTCTTGATTCTCCAAGTTTGTGATAAGGCCTTCCTTCTTCTACTTTGTCCATGTACATGCTCAGAACTCTTCCTATATAAAGTGTATGAAAATAGGTAGTCTTATGTAATATATGTATGATATCTAATTGTATCTAGATATATAAGATCTTACTTCATATAACTTCGTCGATTAAATTCAAATTGATTGATTTCTCCAAGTTTTGCGATTTAAGCTTTCTATTTCTATTTGCACGGACTCATATCCTTGTCCTTCCGCATCTAGCCCTTACCAGACCAGACTTTCTCCAACTTATTATTCTTCTTATTACAAACTTTCACTCCAACTTGAACATCAGATCATCCCTCCACCTCCCATATCTTTGTGTTTGTACGATACTCTCCTCCAACAAACTTCACTTCAACCCAAGTACAGAAATTTAATTACATGCAATCGTCAAGTTCTGTAGTACTCAACCATGGAATAATCTAAACTTTCTCTCTTACTCTCTCTTATACCTTATCGTACACCCATTCGTTCATCGACATTAATGATAATTCCCGTTTCATGATTCATCAGGCTGTGGTAATCTGATAGTATCCCATCTTCTTTTTTTGGAATACCCTCAAACCTCCATACACCTTCTTCAGTATTTATACATAACTCTACACAGTTACTTGATTAGTACGTGCGTGCACCTTGCAACTTGATTAACATATGATGCGCCATGGTATGTACTCTCTTTACAGTCTATTCAAATATACCTTCGTATCCCAGGTATGACTCTGTTGCGCCAAACGTAACAACTGACTTGAATCTTTCACTTAGGGTTGTTGTTTCTCTCGTCCCCGCACTGAATACTCCACAGGAGCTGGTGCATCCTCTTCCCAAGCAATCGCATCCTCATCGCGACCTCAATCACGATCAGGACCGGCTAGACCATCAACCAATGCCTCCACTACTAGCAACCCGCCACGGCATCGCCACCGTGTTCCCCTCGATGAACATATAAACAAACCCCTTCGACCTCACGTATGGATGAGTGGAAGTAAACTATGGACACGGCGAGAAATTGATCGAGCACGAGCAGAATTCTTTGACACTCGTGTTTCGGGTAGACCTGAAATATGGCAAGCCATAAAGGCTGCATTGGAGGTAATGTGGAAAGGTGGGGAGGCTGGGGAAGAAGATGGAGGGTTAGGGACTGCGCAAATGATTTTAAATGCGGCCGAAATCACTCTACCTGATGGGGATATGGCGGTTAGAGGATGCTATGATAGTTCAGGTGCATTATATCGAGTACCTGAACATGTTGTTTCTGATCCAGCGAATCTGTTAGATGATGATACGACGGGAACGACAGGGAAGAGTGATGATGAAGGAGAATTAGCGGAAGACAGTGAAGAAGTTGATGAGGAGGTTTTAAGGAGGAGAGAAACAAAAGGCAAAGCCAAAGCGAAAGAAATGATAGCCGTAAAAGCGAGGTTTCAACATGGTATCAATGGAGATATAGTGTTCAAGATTGGAAAGAACGATTCGGTGCGCTCACTTGTCAAAGTGATTGCACAAAAGCTTGAGGTTCGTATTTTTCAGAGTTCCTCTCCAAATTTAGCTAATCAATTTCACTAGGTCTCTCCACCCAAGTATGTCAAAATCAACTATATGGGCAAGCTACTTAAGGAAAACACATCATTGTTAGCACAAGGCTGGGTGGAAGGTCACATTGTCAATGCTTGGGTACTTGAATCAACCAAAAAGCAATAACAACTTGACATCCACGACGAGATTGTATATAATGCCAGCTCTTGACTTAGCGTTTGGCGTTGGTTGCATGGGAGATGCATGAGATCTCTTGAAACGACATGACGAACTATCAACAGGCTTCTATTTTTTCTTTGGGTAATACCCCCATGGTTGGCGTTCTAGGAAATAGGTTTTCAGCGAACGAAGCGAATCTATGCTGAAATATCTTGGTTGGTTTCACCTACCTGCATTCATTCATCCATCAGCGATTTGTTCTTTTAATGTTCGTTTAAAGTTATACCCCCTCCTCTATATTCAACAATTAGTGTACTGGTTTATATAATTAATAAATCAAATATTATAACTATTTATTATTTACTTGAATGATATTTTTAGATTTAAATTGATTTGAGTGAGGTATATTTATTTATATATTATGATTTTTTTAATTTTAATTAATATATTAAATTTTTAATTAAATGATTAGATTTGATTATTAATATTAATTTTGTCACGATCGGGAATACAAGAGTGATAATAGGTACCCGTTGTATTGAAAATACTAAGCTAAAGAGAAAAAGAATGAAAAGCACAAGAGTTTTTGTATATGCGCAGCCCGAGCGCAAGCGAGAGACTAGCCGATCGGGACGATCGGGGTGATCGTCACAAATTTTTTTTTGGTTTATTAAATTTAAAATTAAATCATTATATAATGATATTAGTATTTCTTTTAAGATTTTTATTCCTTTTTAAAAAAGGTTTAAAAAATTAGATTATTTTTTGATTTTATAATCTTTTTAATGTTTTATTTATTAAAATATTCTATAACGTAACTTATGGTGAACCGGGTCATATGGGGAACCGGGTGTCACAAACCACGACCATAGTATACAATAAAAACAAGTACGGGGGTCCTTATCGATAAGGAATCCTAGGACAAGTGTCCTAGGATAAAATGTGCCCCAGGATAATAATTATCCTAGGAGCTATATTGTCCCAGGAGACGAATCGTCCCAGGATTAGTGTCCTGAGGCAAATAGTTGGATCACGTGATGGAGCCCTGGGAGCCTTCAGAGCTCCTAAAGCTCCAGGAGCCTTGAGGAGCCAGGAAGCTCCTAGAGGCTCCCTCTACGGATTAGTATATAGTTAGAATAGTTTCATAGTTTAAGAGCTTCGTGCTCAACTTAGTTATCAATTAGTTTACCTACATTCTACTTGATCTAGTAACGACTTCACTTCCAAGTGAATACTAGTGATAGAGCCTTAACCCATAACTACCAACCGACGAAACCTCAGGCAGCCGCTGCCTCCAGTACAGCATCGTTACAACACGCTCTACCGATTGAGCTAGCCGGGCGACTTTTTTTTGATGCTGGGTGGAATTTTCTTAGGGTTTCTATTTATCATTGTTTTTGGTGTTTGGTATGGAAGGATGTAAGGATGTAAGAATATCGATGTGAGGAGGGGATGCGAAAATTGTGTAAAGAGTTTGTGGTTAGGTAAATCATGGGATATCTAAGGCTTAACTTTGATAAGCGAGGGGGTGAATTGTGGATTGGTGGAGCTTAAGCTGGGTTCGGTTGGGATGTGATGTGCTTGGAGGGAGTAGCTTGCAAGGTATTTGTGGTATTTTGCCTTGAGAGAGATATGTACTCTCACCGTCATCAGTCTTGAGGTGTGTATGTATATCAAAAACTTCATCATCATCTTTATAAATGATGATTTGTTTTGATTAATCAATAGAGGAGGGATTAAAAAGCTAATAATCAAGTATTACACTTTGAAATTCCTATATCAAGAGCGCTACTTTACTATTCTAGGGATTCAATAGTAGAGATTGAGGGATAGTAGATTTATCATCTTATATGAAATCAGGTTAAGTAAGTAAGAGGTAAGATTTATATTGGGTGTAAAATTAAAAGTGTAAATATTCCAGATGGGGATTTGATGAGAAGGAATGAAGTGAGAACGAAGGTGAATTTATGGGATTGATGGGATGGTGGATCTTGTGAGTGTATTTCCATTACTTTAAAAAGAACGAAGCTGTTTCTTGCGGGAGATCTAGTGCGGATTGTGTTTTTATTTGCGTACTATTTTTATTATTCTGTTGTATACATATGTAAGATATCTTCATTCTATATAAGATTTTACTCGGCACATACCAAATAGTTATCAAGGAATGATGCCGTGTAATTTTAATGTTTTATACACAGTATATCAGTGTTCCATTATGGAATTTTTTCAATTATAAAATATATATTAGACTTTATCATAACGAATGCGGCCATCTTTACTTTTAAACCTCTGGTATATGTATACGTGTATTCTCCGTATATGATGGTATCTCTCCCGTTTCACCTTCTGACCTTCATCTTATGCACCTACGAGAGTACCACCAATTCCCAAACAACTCGAAATTAGAAAACATCCTACCATACAAAAAACACCACATCCAACCATAAACAAAAAGTGTTATCCTCAAAATCAACCACTAAGCAGCAGCAGCTGCATGATCAATCTTCTTTCCCTTAACACTCTTCCACTCCACAAAACAGGCACAAATCGTCGCGATACCACCAACTGCAATTGCTAAAATAAATGACTCATCCAAAGCCTTACAATATGCAATCAATACACCCACCAAATCAGCAGGACTAATAACGTCTCTAAGATGTGTAGCGCCAGCCTTGTAAATGACGGCAGAACTAACTCCCGGAGCGTATTGAGGCACATATCTAACGAGTCCATTACTGAATACATTTTGAGCGATAGAAATAGAAATGGCTCCTCCGAGCGAATTGAAGAAGATGGCAATAGCGTTTCCAGTGGGCATATCCTTTGCATTGAGAACAACTTGAACGGCGATAAATGGTATTTGTACTCCCATACCTGCGCCAAAACCGCAGATCAATTGATAGCCCACCCATTTACCGACGCTGGAACCTACTTGAAGCGTGTAGATGAGACCTGCGCCAACCGTGAAGACTGCACCGGCGGCAATCATGAAAGGTTTGTAGAAACCGAGAATGGTAATACCAGCTCCTGCTAAAATGGACGATACGATGACCGAACCGAGGTATGGGATCGTACGGATACCAGAAGCTTCTGCACTGGTACCTTTGACTGCTTGGAAGTAGAACGGGAGATAATAGATGTGAGTGTACAAGCCCATCGAAAGAAAGCAGGAAAATAGACAACAACTAAGGACAGTTCGTTGACTAAAAATTCTGGGGGGAATGGTGGCACGTTCACCACGGCGAAATTGTTGGGCGATAAATATCATGATTAGAAGACCAAAGCCGAGTAAGCAACCCCAGACTTTCGAATTGTGCCAAGAGTATGTTGATCCACCCCATTGCAGGGCTAGCAATAAACTAATGATGGCTCCCATGAGAAATATAGCTCCTAGGAGATCGATTTCCATGAGCCTTTCCTTAACAGTCATGCCGGATATTTTTCTTGGAGGAGGCTTAAAGAATAATGCAACTGCTCCAATAGCAATTGTACCGACTAGACGAGTTGAGGGTTAGTAATTGTTTAGACAGTTTTGAAATCATAGAACAGTAACGTTGTCAGAAAGTACGAGAGGCAAAGTGGATCTGCTCAGTCGAATAGCGTATGGTATAGTTTAAGGGTCGGAAAAGTGCGACAATAAATAAGAGAATCCAAAGAGCCAAAATCACCTACAAGGAAGATTTATCCAAAAGCACCTGCATACATTTAGGAGTCAGCTGAAGCTATCAAAACGATTGTGGAGAGAACTATGCGCTGTAAAATCGTAAAAGAAGAAGTGAAGTTGAAAACTTGTTTAAAGTTTCGCATCAAGAATTCCGAAACCCATAGAAACGAATATTCTCACCATCGCCATGAAGCTTTATCAGTCAAAGCACCACCGAGTAGTGGCCCGATGACACTGGAAATACCAAACATTGATGATAACATGGCAATATATAGTGGTCGCCGAATCAAAGGCACTGAGAAACCAATCTAATCTCGAATTAGTTAAGTCAAACTTACATCATGAAAAATAAACTGATAATCCCAACTCAATGCTGAAATCAAAACTAACTTACAATTGTCATTCCACCAGAAAACAAAGCTGAAGCTCCAGCGCCGGCAACTGCTCTTCCCACAATAAGCGTGACTGAATTCCTTGCCGCAGCACAGATGATTGATCCAATTTCGAACAGGACAAGAGCAGAAAGATAGGTCCGCTTGACGTCAAAATATGTATAAATACGTCCAAACGATGGCTGGAGAGCGGTTGTAGTAAGTAAGTAGGAGGATCCATACCATCCGACATCGCCTAGAGAGTCAAAGACAGATGTGATTTTTGGAATAGCTGTGGCGATGACTATGGATTGTTAGTATCCTCTTTAAACTAGCGTGCCAATAAAATGATGTACGATGAGTGATATCGATATAACAGTAGAATCATGGAGTAGATTATCCTGCAAGACAACTGAATGTCTAGCAAGGTTAATACATCCAGCAGTGCCAAGATGTTGATGGTCCCATTTATTAGACGGCCGTATCAAATGTAAATACATACTAGTATTATCCAATGCCACTGTAAATGTAGCCATGCAAAGACCAAAAGTCAAAAGTCCAAGTGGCACACCAGAAATATAATGGTTTTCATCATCATCTTCTTCACTTGATTCTTTTGGTGCTCCAACACCTCCAACTTTTTCGAGTGTCCGAGCATTCGTTCCTGCAGATTCATTTCCATAATGGCTTTTCTCCGGATCCAAAGATGCGCGTCGATGATCTGCAGGAGTCTCACTTGGATGGTGTTTGAACGATGTAGCAGCCGCATCTGCCTTTTCCTTGTCCTCATATACCACACCAGCACCACCAACGATAGGTGCTACATTGGGTATCGGAGACGAGAGAGATGTCGATTTATGGTCGTCATGCTTAATTTGATGGTCGTCGGTAGTTTCCAGCGCTGGCGCGGCAGACTGGGCGGCTTCTTCCGTCTGTTTTTCAGACATGATTGGGGTGTAGTGGACCCTTTAACGCGGTTTACCCCAGGAAATGTTCTAAACTTTAATCAATGGGTTGATATAATTATGGATCTTGTCGAAATAACGTTTATTTTGATATTAGATTAAAACTGCCAAAAGCTTCCCAAAAAATGATGCTGTAGAAGAAGATAAGACGATCAAATATCGACTTAACAGAGCAGGTATGAAAGTATGACCTTACAGACGGAAAACTCTTCAAGGTGGCTGCATCCCCAAATACTTTTATGAGGAAAATCAACATCTTACGCCTAATCGCATAACCTACACTCTTCCTTGTAAATCGATTCGAATCCAGGTCAGGGCTGGCCGTCGGCTCAACAGCTTTCCGAGTAAAGAACAAGTCTCGATTTTCCTTTTGGGATGAGAATTGACAGGGTCGGTTACAAACGACCAATGATATATCTTGTTTGATAAAATCCCGAAGCCATTCTCGACCATCCCTTACAATACAGTGCATACACCGTAAACCGATGCATATTTCCAAGCGAACTATAGCTCTGTTACTCCAGCTCAAGAAGGGGAATCATAGAAAAGTGTCCTGCAAGAGAATTTCCAACGCATGTTGTGGTCACGAAATATTGGTATATGAGACGATGTGCTTTGTACCTGTGTACAATGGAATTTTTCTGTACTGAAACCATACACAAAACGCCGTTGAAGCATGGCTGCTTGGCGTTGTGCTGTATGATACAACACAATCATACAATCATGGGGAAGGGTTTGAGGCGTGGGTGGTATGAAAATATGAATCCGAATACGATCGGGGTCGACATCTGCACGAATTTAAATAAAATAGCCCTGCAATTTAGCCGCTAAGGCTTTGGTTGGGATGAACATTAGTTGATAATCCGTGTGATTTTGTAATAGATCATGTGATACTACTGGTGATTTTGCTGCGTGATATCCCGTATAAAAGAGTTCCCTTCCCGCCCCTGTGCGTTGCCATGATACGTAGAAGCGACGAAAAATTAGAAAAAGGGCGCGCCTGGCCAATACCTCTTAATAACGCGTATGAAATACAAGAAGCCCAGTCAGAAATTCGAATCGAAAAATGTTAGTACATCGCCTTTCCAATATTGGGCCCAATATCACACTCCATTGATTGTGAAATTGCGCCGAACCAGTTGAACGAAATATGCATGTTTGAGTATTCTTAAACAACTCGTTTGACCTACGCAAGTCAATCAGTGACCGGCTTAAAACATCGAAGCGTTCGGTACTGTAGCTATTTTACCTCGAAGAATCGTTTCAACCACCAGACTTGGAAGATACCTTCACCAACCAGAACTAACATCTGGAAGATGCTCCACCACTTGACTCTGCCGTTTGTGCTCTCTGCCGTGTTTCGGTGAGTTCTCTCGCGCACTACAATGTATGATTGTTCATCCTTCACTTGAGCAAGGAGCTCGGACAATTGTCGAACTGTCATCGATGGTAAGCTTCAAATATTTTTGATGTGATGAATGGTTTAGCTACCTTCCGCCTCCAGGGGATCAGACGGAGCTTCAGCCTCTGGTACATAGACAATGCCGTGGACATTGAAAGATACGTCCTTGCTAGTTGCCGACCAATGCTCGTTGCTGAAGCAGTATAAGTATTTGCCATCGTGATTGGCAGTAAAGGAGTGATCCCCATTAGATACAGCTCTCTCATGTGCCTCATATCCGTTGGCGGGGTTTTGAATCTAAATTCCAATTCCAGTCAGTATCAGATCCGTAACAGAAACACGCCAAATGTGCGAGCTTGGCTTTCAGCCTAACTCACCCAAAAGTCAATGTCCAAATTGCCAGCGCTGCCAAATTCTCTATCTCCCACTTGGAATGTGACCGTCATTTTATCATCCTTGTGAAGTTGTTCGTGAAAGCACTCTCTGCCATGAGCTGCAAGTTGAATATTATGAGCTACAGCAGCCCCAAGGAGACTGCTGACTGTCAAGAGGATCGCTGGAGTTGACAAGCGCATGTTGACTGCGTGAATAACAAGGTGGTTGGTTGGTGGTAACTTTGGGAATTCGTGATATGGAGGAGTGAAGGTAGGTAGTTTCGAGTACCTATATGAATGAATACTTATGGTGCTGATGATTCACCAAATCCTGTTGTACTAATGTGTTTGATTCACAATCGAAGTCGCAGATGGATAATTGATCTGTATTTCTCCTTTACTCAAAGATTCATCAATCTATATTGATATCACAGATTACCCCAAATTAAATTATTATTGCCAGATGGTCAATTGCAGGTGGAGAGGAATAAAGTTAGCAACAGCCTTAAATATCTGGATCAATGAAAGTTATTTGAAACTCTGATAGGCTAGAGTGCTTGATTTTAGCGTCAAAACTTCCGAAAGAACAGAGTCACTAATCACCGCCCGCCGCTGTCCCCTTCTCCTTCCCAAGCACACCCCCATCTTTTTGTCCATCCAAAAACATCTCGCTAATAACTTCAATTCTATCTCCACTCGATCATTGTCTTGATCTCAATAATAAGGGAAATTGTAAGTATTGATGCCATGCTTTTCATTTATATCTTTATCCATCCAGATAGCCTTCTTGGTAGCCCTTGAAAGTGTGGCAAGTCTTCTTGAACGGCGCAGGCGCGTGCCCATTCACCGATACAGTTCCAAAGAACTTCCAGAAATATACCAAAAACGCAGGTGTCCTTTGTTCAGAACGGCAGCCTATTCTCTATTCGATCAAGGATCTCACACCGACATGTGGCTCCACTAAGAAACTGTCCTTTGGTTCAATGATCATATAAACAACTTGCATCTATCGCGCAGTCGCTAATATCTGTGCTTCCCGATTAGAATCATTTTCCAAGCAAAAAAGCCAAATCCCTATCCACCCTCTTCACAAAATCTCTAAATCGCAATCATGGGTTTGACATTCTCGAAGTTATTTGACCGTCTCTGGGGAAAGAAGGAGATGAGAATCTTGATGGTCGGTTTGGATGCTGCTGGTAAAACTACAATTCTGTATAAGCTTAAGCTTGGTGAAATTGTCACAACTATCCCAACCATCGGTACGTACCTATTCATCGATTTTACTATCACCAGTAGATTATGAGATCATCACTAACTATTCTCATAGGCTTCAACGTCGAGACTGTCGAGTACAAGAACATTCAATTTACCGTGTGGGATGTTGGTGGACAAGACAAGATTAGACCTCTGTGGAGACATTACTTCCAGAACACCCAGGGTATCATTTTCGTTGTAGACAGCAACGATCGTGATCGTGTGGTTGAAGCTCGTGAGGAATTGCAGAGAATGTTGAATGAGGACGAACTTAGAGATGCTATTCTTTTGGTCTTTGCCAACAAACAAGATTTGCCAGTCAGTATATTGGAATTCGACATTTGCATCCGATGACTAATCCGAAATATTAGAATGCCATGAACGCAGCAGAAATTACAGATAAATTGGGCCTCCACAGCTTGAGACAACGCGCCTGGGTATGTATAATGACTGTTTTTAATGGTATCCCTGCTAATATATTCTTAGTACATTCAATCTACTTGCGCTACATCTGGAGATGGTCTTTACGAGGGATTGGAATGGCTCGCCACGACTCTCCGCAAGACTGGTCACAACTAAGTACAACATCGATCCTCAAACCTTTATACCACGATTGTGTTTGCAAGATACTACAAAACCAATCGAAACGTTCATATCTCCACCGCTCCTCCAAATTGGTCATTGGTGCATCCCTCAAACTTATTCTTGTGTCTTCAGCGGTCCACATCAATGAGAGGCGCAAGGGTGGTAACTGTATGATGATTTAAGCTCTTTACGTCTTATCATGGCTATGAATCTCGTTTACGCTATGATTCCGCGGGGCTTCCTCTTTGTTTTTTTTTTGCGTGCGTTTTCTGGTGTCATCCATTTTCTACATTCTGTTTCTTGCCATCTCTTGTGTGCAGCATGGTATACAAAAAGCAGAAGTTAGATGGGAGATGATGGTAGTCTAGTCCGGAATTGATCTCACATTAGAAGATAATTTTTGATAATATTTGATGTTACGGATGGCCCTTTATACATTATGGTGACTTGATTTTGTGTATTTTTTATATATATGAAACAATTTTTAACATAAGAATGAATACAAAATGCTGAGTTGTATATAAATCAGCCAAGAGTAAAGAGTAGATGGAGATAGCAAGTGCTCAGAGTCAAAGATTTTGTAGGAGAAACTTGACTTGAAATCATGGATTGGGTTGTTATTAGTATCTGAGAGTCGAGGTCGGTGTTCACTAGGTGTTTGGATGGTTAAGCAGTTGTTCCTTGGTAGTTGGTAGGGCCTTACTTTGCGTGTTGAACTATATGACTCATTAAATGACGTGGGGGTCAGAACATGACTCGGATGGTAGATATTTGAAGTCTCATATCTCATATTGGTTTACCTAGTATGTAGGTAGGTAGGTAGGTTGCATAGATGTCATATCTAGTCTTCGTTCGGTATAACTACGATATTAAATTATTTGAGAAAATAAAAACTGGAGTAGGTATTTCTTTTTTTGGGAATGATTGGTGAGAGGTATTTGTTTGCTGTTTTGATGTTTTTGGTGTTTTTGTTGATATATATAAGATTGGGTTTGTTTAATGCTTAGTTGGTTCTGGTAATTGATTAGTTATAATTTAAAATTTATAATATCACATTGCATTATAGATCTAGTTCGTTGGTTAATGTTGGATATCTCGGTTTGATAATTATCTCGGCTCTAAGAGATTGAAATAAATTTAAATAAATATTATAATATTATAATAACGTAACTTATGGTGAACCGGGTCATATGGGGAACCGGGTCACATTTAGCCCACCACTGACTTCAAACCCTAATAAATTTTGCTATGCATATCGAATCACCTCTTACACCTTCTCAAATTGAAGAGAAGATACAGAATGCTATTATTGCACTTCAATTGAAGGAATTTAAATCAATTAGAAAGGCTGCAGAGCATTTTGAAGTTCCTAAGTCAACTCTTATAGCTAGGGTCGCTGGAAGGAAATCACGTACCCAATCCCACGAAATGGCTCAAATTCTATCAAACGCAGAAGAAAATACTCTTGTACGATGGATTTCACGACTTACCATCACTGGATTCCCTGCTACACCTATGTTGGTGAAGGAAATGGCCGACGAAATTCGTCTTCGACGCGTTCAAGTCGCGTCATCTCAAACCCCAACCTTGACAGATATTCCACCTATAGGCCATGAATGGATCTATAGATTCCAAAAACGACATCCAGAACTTAAAAGCAACTCCGGAGAATATTCAGGCTTGGTTTGACGCGTTTCGCACGCGTCTCATTGAGCGAAAGTATGAATTAGATGATATGTATAATATGGACGAAACCGGATTTGGAGTTGGAAGTACTCAAAGTACGCGTATTATAGTTGACTCTACTCAGAAATCGAATTGGAAAGTTACAGCTGGCAAGCAAGAATGGATAACTGTATTTGAATGTGTTAATGCAACTGGAAAGGCTTTGTCACCTATGATCATTTTCAAGGCCCAGAATACGAATACTGCATGGATTCCAAAGGATACACTTCAAAGCTGGCAGTTCTCTACTAGCACGAATGGATGGACCTCAAATAGTCATGGATTAGAATGGCTAAAAAGGGTTTTCGAGCCAGAATCCAAGAAAGTGTCAGGTGACCGGCCTCGACTTTTAATCATGGATGGTCATTCAAGTCATATTACAGGCAATTTTATTGCTTTTTGTATAGAGAAGGATATCGATTTACTTATACTACCTCCTCATTGCTCCCACTTGCTTCAACCTCTTGATATTGGGGTGTATGGGCCAATGAAACGATATCATTCTTATAGAGGTGGATCGATATTCTCGAGCTGGTGTAAAGCGAATTCAAAGAGCTGAATGGGTAGAACTCTATCAGAAGATCAGAAAAAAGGCACTGAATTCTTCTAATATTAAAGCTGGCTGGAGAGGAGCTGGTTTGGTACCTTTTTCCCCACGAAAAGTACTTGAGACATTACCATTTAACTCCTCCCAGCAACCTTCTACTCCACAAATGAGAACTACCAATCAAGACCTAGACTTATCTATACTCAGAAGCTCTCCTCCAGATGGGACAGAGCTAAGGCAAGCAAATCAGACCTTTAATACAGCTCTAGCAAGCAATGGTTCTCTTGCATCACCAACTCGTCGATATGCCAAGAGAATGACTAGACTTGTAGAATCTCAAAATGCTGAGATAACCCTACTTCGGAAACAGCTTGCTGATGCTCAGGAGGTAACTGAGATTCGAAAAAAGAGAACTAAAGGCAAGAGAGTCAAATTACAAGGTCAATTTGTCTTTAGTACTGAGGAAGTACTGAAAATTGTACGTAAGGCAGAGGAAAAACCTAAGGAGAAAAAGTCACGTGGACGGCCACGCAAACGCCCAATTGAAGAATTAGAGGAAGAGATTGAAGAAGAAGAGATTGAAGAAGAAGAGATTGAAGAAGAAGAGATTGAAGAAGAAGAGCTAGAGAGTAGTTCAAGTGGTTTAGAGTTGGAATTGGATGAATGTGTAGCTCGTAGAACAAGATCACATAGAGAAAATTGAATTTTGTGACCCGGTTCCCCATATGACCCGGTTCACCATAATTTACGTTATAAGACTTATATAAATAGATAGATAAGATATATATAACTGTATCCTCTTCTCTTCTCATCCCAACTTATACTAACCTCCCCCCCCTCCCTTTTACACCCTCTTCCTCAAACCATGCACACCTCTGCCCTTTACCAAATTCATCCCAAAGTACTCCCCGCATCAACACGATACCAATTCGCTTTCGCGTCTCCTAAACATGTACCCACGGTTACGGGGTTATATCCTTTGGCGATGGCGGTTTGGAGTATGTATTCGATGAGGATGGTGGAGGTTTGGTTGTGGATGTCGTGGCTTATTATTACTAGGGAGGGAGAGGGGGGTATTAGTCGGGTTAGGGAGGAAAAGGTTGGGGGGGAACTAGTGGTTGGAGTTTTTGTGGATGGGAAGGGGAGGAGAGCCGTGGGGCAAGAGGGAAAAGGTGAAATGGAATATACTTACGAGGGTGATCGGTTTTAGGATCCGATGCGTTGATTGCGGTAGAGAAAATATTTTGTGAATTACCGATTAGAGTTGGTGAATCATTGAGATAATCTTGAGTATCCAAGGACTATGTATGAAAAGGATATTAGTCGAGTCAGTCGAGGGATTTTTCAAAAACAAAGAAAACGAAAGAAGAAAAGTAGAGAAGGACATACAAAATAAGTAATGTGATATCCTAACTCCTCCATATCCTTCTCACATCCACACTCGGCTGTACAACTCGAATATGGCGGTCTCATATATGTTGGAATAACCCCAATGATATTCCTTAACGCCATTTCATTCTTCCACATCTCATTTTTACGTTGTGTACTTGTTATGTTGCATAAATCGGCATGACTCCATGAATGAGATGCTATTTGATGTCCATTATCATACATACGTTTTATGAGAGATGGCCAGGGAAGAGATGTATTATCAATGTGACCTTTGCCGAGATTGTTACCGGTTATGAAAAATGTTGCTGATGCGTTGTATTGGGCGAGGATATCGAGGATGTGAGATGTGTAAATGTAGGGACCGTCGTCGAAGGTTAGTGCCATGTCGCCAGGAGTTGCACAATCGTAAATACCGGCTGAGCCATATAGGACAGATCCTAGAGCTGAGCGCGCAATGGTGGAAGTATTGCTGCCCGTTGGAATGGCTTTGGCGTCGCAGGCGGGACCATAGTTGAATTGACAGTCAGGGGCGGCACAGTATTCTAAGGAGTGGTTAGGAGCTGTAGATTGGATGTAAAATGAAGAGTGTAGATACCTTCGGTAGTACCACAATATCCAGCAAGAGAACAACATTCATCTGATGCACAATTACCAACGCCAGCCCCACATCGTTTCTCTGCGTCGCTTCCTCCGTCGTCGCATTTTCCATATGCTGATTGACATCTAGCAGGAATAGAGCAATAATCCGTCGTGGTTCCACAGTATCCACTAAAGCCTTGTTAGTATCTCACTCTTTCAACTTTTCATATTCCTTACTTTTTTGAACAACATTCCCCAGTTAGACAAGTATAACCGTTTGTTCCAGCAAAAGTAATTCCACAAGTCTCATCGACACTCACGACCTTGGTCCCATTGGCGGTGTCTACACCCGTACAGTTCCCAAATTGAGATTGACAACCATTACTACTTAAACAATAGTCATCTGTTGTACCACAAAATCCATTCTTGGAACAACATGGGAGTGTTGAGGGACATGTATATCCATTCGTTCCTCCTCCGTTAGTCCCATTGACTCCACAAGTTTCATCTGGAGAAATTGCTCGGGCATAGGTGGATGGAGAATCGAATATACCAGCTGAGGTACTAGATACGAGGCCTAGTAATACGGCTGAAGAGATATGAGGAAGATACATCGAATGCTTGGTTTAAAAATATCTCGAATATCCTCCTACTTTGAGGTCTTCCTCGGGAATTCTAAAAGAGGATTATAACGACAGGGAAAGAAAAACGAATGTATAGATTAACGAGAGTAATAATCAGCCAACGAAAAAGAACCAAAAATGACAAAAGGATTAAAGTCAAAGAGATTCTCTACTCTGTATAAAGTCTTTTTTCATCCATTGCCAAGCTTACACCAAAAGCCTCGTATAGAAGATCCAAGCATTGTACTCGAAACAGTACTTTTGACGATCCATCTAGGATATGACATTTTCTTTTGGTATTGGAAAGGAAAGAAATTGGAAAGCTTAATTCGGTGACTAGGATGCAAGTATGAAGAGATTGAAGATTGTGAGAGTAATGCAGCTTTGATGTTTTATATTTGTCGTGGTGATACTTCCTCTTGGGACTTTCGAAGAGGTCTAAATTCTGTTTCTGTTCCAAGATGAATGACCTCGGGATTTTTAGATGATCAAACATGATTTGAAGATAATGATATTATAGATACCTCATTGTTGGTTTGATGAGGAGGATACATTATGAGGTTTGATTAACACTTTTTTTTCCTTGAGGACGAGGATGAATTATAATTATCTGGTGAAACGTGGTGATGATGGCTAGCAGTCCCAGTTGTCGTGAATAGGTTGGCATCTAATCTCATATAGTCCTCTTTTATCTTGAGGCTCAAATCGTGTGTAGCCCAGAGAGATGGGGGAGGAGAGTAGTTGAATGCTTCCAATAATATATTCGGATTCATGCAGTACAACAATCAGCCTTCCGCGGTTCTTATGAATTAGTGCCTCTTGGCCTTTTCTTCGGCAAGGTTAGCATGCTGTGTTGCTCCCGTGGAGCTTAACATTTTGAGTGCGCGAGCAAGAGGGAATTGTCAGACTTCTAAACTTTCTGTCCCCGGTGAGCTATTAAGCCGTGCTCTTCCGTGACTAATCTTCCCTGGTGGGGTTAAAGACGTAAATCGCATCGGAATTCGAGAAACTCCATGTAGGTTACAAATAAAAACCAAAACGTCATAGGATCGACGAATGGATTTCAAATCACCAGCACTTACTGCATTTACGTCATGGAAGTCATAGAAGAGAGGGGTAATGGGTAAGTAACATGCTGTGGAACGTAAAAATGTAGGTTGATTTTTTTATTCATCTTTCTTTTCTCATAATAGCAATGTTCACTCGAACTCTCCCCTCAGCACTCAAAACATCTTCACGATTATCACAACTTTCTTCACAAATTCAAAGACGAAATATGGCATCAATCACCGCACATAAGCTCAACACTGGAGCTACTATTCCCGCCATTGGCTTTGGTACATGGCAGGACAAAGATTCTCAGGAAGAGGCAGTCAGGGAAGCATTGAAGGCGGGCTATAGACACATTGATACAGTATGTAAACTCGTTTGGATGAACAACTATTAATGAACAATCTGCTAATTCAAGACTTCCTTCAGGCAAGAGTATATGGAACTGAACCAGCATGCGGTGCTGCGATCAAGGCTTCTGGCATTCCTCGATCCGAGCTCTTCATCACCACCAAGTTATGGAATAACAAGCACAAGCCAGAAGATGTCGAACCGGCTCTTGATGAGTCGTTAAAAGATTTGGGTTTGGATTATGTCGATCTATACTTGATGCATTGGCCATCCGCATTCAAGCCAGGTGATGACTTATTCCCTAAGGTGGATGGCAAGACGCAAACGGCAGATATTTCATACGTTGATACATATAAGGCTATGGAGAAGCTCATTGAAACTGGAAAGACTAAGGCTATTGGTATTTCCAATTTTTCGAGAGGTGAATTGGAGAATCTATTAAAGGAGGCTTCGATTGTTCCTGCAGTTCACCAATTGGAACTTCATCCATGGCTTCAACAGACTGAATTCTGTGAGTTCAATAAGAGTAAGGGAATTCATATCACTCAATACTCTCCATTTGGAAATCAAAATGAGGTCTATGATAGTGGAAAGAATATTAGCAAGTTAATGGTGAGATTATTACAATGGTCATGTCTCTCAAGCTTCGCTAACATGCGTTTAGGATGATCCAACAATCGTTGAAATTGGCAAAAAGTACAACAAGTCTGGAGCGCAAGTAGCATTAGCTTGGGGTATTGCGCATGGTCATTCTGTCATCCCTAAATCGAAAACTCCTTCACGCATTAAGAGTAACTTGGAGGGAGATTTTAAACTTGAAGCCGAAGATTTGAAGAAATTAGATGGTTTGGATAAAAAGTTAAGATTCAATGATGCTAGTGCTTCATTTGGATACAACTTCTATTCAGACCTTGATGGTAAAAGAAAGAATTAAAAGGAATGTCCCACGTGTAATATAATAATAGCACTTATCATCAACGAGCTCCTACTACTTTCCACATCCTGTCCTACATCATTGCCTTATGAGTACATATGGTTGAATTTACTATTTCAGCCACAGCGCCGATGTCTCAACCCCCTATTAGATTTGAGAATATATCAAAGAACAGAGTATTCTCTAGTCACTATACATCACCTCATGAAATACAACACTTATCAATATCCCACAAAGTTGTGTCAAATCCCGCAATAATAAACACCACATCACCAATTCCCCTTTCACTCTCGCACATAGCAATTCCCACCCGAGCCGCACCTTTCCACCCGCATAAAAGTTGAAAGTCTTCCTTTTCGTCAAAAAAATTATTGGTCAACTATAGTATCACAACAAATCCAAAAACGTACACATGACATTTCCATTTCCGTTATTGGATGATATTCTAGACATGTTGTCGTACATAGCTCGTGTTTATTTTAAGGGGCGCGCACGACCTGTTTCGTGACGGGGTGTAAGGTTACAGAATGTGGAAATTTGAATGAGCTACTTAGTTGAGAATTCTATTGATGTCTAGGAGTTCTCTTCCTCTTTTCTTCTCCTCTTCTGAAGGTTGCTGTCTTTTACTTTTAAAATCTTACATGAAAATTTTCTGGGGATTTCTTGGGTTATTTTTTGAAAAATTGGATAATTATTAAACACTTTCGTTCACGTTACGTTCAGGATTTTGAAATATGTATATCGATCTTTTGACAGTAGCGAGTCTTTGTGCTGTGGTGCTTGCGGGTCCTCAGTTGAAGGAACGGGAAAATGTCGATACGTATATTCTCCTGCCTCATTTCTCAATTCTCAATTCTCAATTCTCAATTCTCAATTCTCAATTCTCAATTCTCAATTCTCAATTCTCAATTCTCAATTCTCAACTCTCAATTCTCAATCCCTTCCTTTCATCAATCCCCACCCCGAAAAAAACTCCCACTAACATCTCCCCTCCAGCTCCACTATATCCTCCAGTCTCGAGCCTCTTTTAACAGGTGTCACTCCTGGCATCACAGCTACATCTACATCAACAACTACAACCGAATTCTCCCAACCCACCATCACAGCCCCAGTAACAGGCCTCATAAACGGCACAACGGCAACACTTGTTCCGGTAGGAACAGGCGGGTTGACGATTGCGGGGACGGGTGTTACGGGGGGAAATAGCACGGTTATGACGGGGAAGTTGACGAGTTCGACAAAAGCGGGGGAGACGGAGACGGGGACGAAGACGTCAGATAGGAGTACGGGCGCTACGAGTGCAGTGACGGGGAATTCGACACCGAGCCCGATTTCGAGTTCGAGTAAGGCGGGGGCTGGGGCGGGGATGGCGCAGATTACGGGCGTGGTTGGGGCGGGAGTGGTGGGTTTGGTGGGTTTGATTTGGGTTTTGTAGAGGGTGGGAAAAGGGCGGGATGGGGTTAGTGAGGTTTAATGGGATGATGGTGAGATTTATATCAGAAGTGGTGAAAGAATGAGGGGATGAGGCGATGAGAAAATTTTTCCTAGGGTTTTATGCTGTGTTGTTGTGTTGTGTTGTTTAGGTATCAGATTGGATAAGATGAGGTGATATACTTGCCATTGTCGAACAGACAAGGAGAATGAGAATGAGAGTGATGATGGAAATGATGATGGAAATGATGGTGGAATTATTGAACATTGGATTTCGAATGTAATTTGATGCCGTGGTTAGTTTTAAATTATTAGAGCATTTTTAATATAAGATATCCTCTTTTACCTTTTAAAGAACTTTGGTTCCGGTGTTGTGTTTTGATTTTGATTTTTGTATGATTCTGATAGTATTATTTGTATTTGAGAGTTTAACAAGATCAGCGGTCTGAAATGTATGGGCGCTTGCGAGTATGAAGAGACGGATGTCGAATATCAAAATCGAATATGAATTCGGATTTTTCATGCCCTTTCTGATATATAGAATCAGATGATCAGATGATTGGTCCGCAAGACTGGTTACTACTCAGATACTGTTCAGAGCAGACTCGGGAGTCTGTTTTAAAGTGCATGTCTGATGACCTTTACTTGGACTATATTCATGGTCGACTTTTTCTCTCAGTTTGAGAGAAGCCTGTCTGTGTATACGTCACGTCGAAGTATGCTAGCAGCCATCTTTCGGTCTTTCTTCTACTGAATGGGCAATAAAGCTTTCACAACAACAGTAAGTAGATATAATAAAACAAATCATCTCTATTATTTTTCCACATCCCTAGCCACCGATTTAAACCCCTGAAAATAACCCTTCCTAAAAGGATTCAGCTCATCCGCCGTACTACCCTCCGCACCCACCTTCCTCTCACGAATCTCCTCTGGATCTACTTCCGAATCTGGTATTCTTCTATAGGTAATAAGTCTTCTTGACCCTATTTCCATAATATATTATATTAACCATTTGAAATTATGAGGAGAAAGAATAATAGGAAGGGTGGATTACGTACATTTGTTAAAGGCTTGTGTGCAGACACTAGTCATGTGTAAACAGGGATGAGAAGGGATTTTGATTTCTTGATCTTCGTCGTTGGCGGTGGGCATCCAGAAGGATAGACGGCCGTTTTCTACGAGGGATGTGGCTGCGAAATCGAGTATGTCGTCTAGCATTGCTAGGAATGAATATGGTTTTTTGGGTGGGATATATGCTTCTTGTCTGGATTTTGTTAGTATTGTTTTAGCTATTCATCATAGATGGGGAATTTGTACAAATGATGAGGTTGCGTTTCGCCCTCTAACATTATTGGTACTTTGGGTTTGGTAGGATCTCTATTCCCCAGAACTTTTAAACCTTCTCGAACACCATATGGTGGATCACATAATATACCATCGAATAATCTAGCACATCTTAACGGAGTATTTGTTAGATCCGCCACGAAAGTATCTCCAAATTGATTCGTGAGACCATATTGCACGAAATTAGAATGTAAATTCTTCTTTCCCTTTCCTCGAATACTTCGTCCATCAATATCGCTTCCGAAAGCAAGAGCTCCAAAATGTGCACATGCAACTGGAAAACTACCCGTGCCGACAAATGGATCATAGAATAATTTTCCCGGTGCTGCTAATGTGATATTTGCAGTGACCAATGCAAGTTCGGAGTCCATAGATGTGGTACTGATATATTTCCTTTTCTTAAGATCATACTTTCCCACAATATCTCTTTCGCTAGCGCCGAGAAATCGACCAAAGGTTATGTGTGAGGGTGCGTTGATACCATTAGCAGCAGCATCAAGTTGCCATTCTTCCGAGATACAAAATTCCTCATCAGCTCCTTTCATCTTGATGGGTCCTGCAAATTCCAAATATCGAAACTCATTGATGAGAGCTCGTTGCTCGGTGGTAGATCTGGTATTCTGGAAACAATCCACGGTAAATTTGAAAGAGCAGTTTTTATAAAGAGGCCATGAGTCTTTTGTATGTGTCTTTATATCATCATGAAGATCTTCATACGTAGAACCTTTTCCCCAAACCTCGTAAATGGCTTTGGAAAGAATGCTTCTCTTGATAAGTCGTGCAGCTGCTTCTGCAGACGGAACGTCTATGAAACAAAATGGTGACTATCAATTACTTAGAATTGACGGTATGGATGAATTCTGATAGAGTTCACTTACATTTGAAGCATAGTGTTCAACCTCTAAAGGAATATTCTCCAGCTCTGCTAGGGCTTGGATCTCGGCGAGACGAAAAGTCTCGTGCGTTTGTGTGAATCTTATTAAACACTTCATTCTGAAGTATTATTGTTTGATTTCTCCTCTCTTTCTCCCCTCGATGGCCCAACGACAGTCCCGGAGATGATTCGTTTGTCTCACTTCTACAGACCCAATACACTGGTATGGAGCCTTGGGAGAGCGAGCAGACAAGTGGCTGCGTCAAACTTCCAGGGTCTTGCGAATTGGAAGAATATGACCGTTCCGGTATAAGAAGAAAAGTATTTGGTCAAGCCTTGTCTAAAAACGGCTCAAAAGACAAATCCTCTAAATAGCCACCAAAAATACCCGTAAGTAAATACTAAAATTGTATCCAGAATAATTTTCACCATGACTCCTACAAAAAAACAACCCCTCCAAAAATAATTACAAGGGCCAATTTTAGCGTCTCCTAGCCCATGCACCGCACGCTAAACCCAACAAAGCACTATCAAAATAAAATCCTCAAATTTCCCATCCACCATCCACCATCCACCATCCACCATCCACCATCCACCATCCACCATCCCTTCATCTATTTATCTCTCTCCCCGCCCAAAATCCAATCCATCACCATGTTAAATTTCCCCAAAGAAACCAAACACGAGCCAAAATGCTACATGACACATGGTACCATTGGACATATAGATCCCAAACAAATACCTACGAGAAGGAAGCCGTTTGTGAATATCCTGGGGTATAAATATATCAACAAGGTTGAGATGATATTACCGCAGGAAATGTATGAAATGATGCGACGGGAGATGGAGGGAGTTTTTGCGGAGAAGGGATGTCCGGTTTATAGTCGGGTGATGATGCCTTTGAGTGCGTTGTTGGAGGGAGAGTTTTTTACAGAGTATATTAAGAAAGGTGAGGAGGCTGAGGTCGTTGGAATGAGATTGGATAGTTTCTTATGGGTTTTTAGGGAATGTTTTGATGCTTTCGAAGGGGAGGATAGGGGTTGATAATGTGTTTTCGTTGTGTGAGGGTAGGATCTCAAGTCACAGAGGTTTTAGCACATAGCTCTACTGACAGCCTTGTAGGGATTTTGACCTTGCATTTAGACAAGGAAAGTTATGAACGTTCGGGGTTGGTAGGTAAACCTGAAGGGGTAAAGGGAAAACGAGAACATCGACCTCGGTGGAGTATGTACTGTATTGGCTGATGAGATAAATTTACTGATCAATTTACAGTTGTTGAGATAAATCTACGATTACCATCAATGTTACATGGCAAGAAACGTTTTCAAAGGATTGAATATGCATTCAAGAATGTATTGACTGCTCCTGTGATGTGGCTTTTCTGCAATTTGGGGACTACAAGTAAGGATCTATATACACCTCTAGCTGCAGGGCTAACTCCTTCGTCAGTATTACCATCTGACCTATTGTCTCCACATCATCCACATAAGATAACGTGCGCTCCAAGAGTATTGAGCGGTATTCAAGTCAAAAGACCTGATTTAAAGCTTGCAAAAGAGAACAATAGCAACTATGATGAAGACTTTCGGGAATTTTCCGTCGGAATCCATGAGTGGCTTTCATTAATCTCATTAGAAAGTCCCCGAGTCAATTCAACCGACAGTATCGACACTTTTCTGTCCCGTTATGATCCACCAATAGGTTCAGATGAAACGGAGGAGTTGGTAAAAGTCACATGGACCGGATTCATTCCCCCTTCCTGGGCACATAGTACCTTTATCCAAGCTCTACTCACAGTACCAAAAGATTCATGGCTTTCGTATTATGTTGGCGGATTTAGTGAAAGCTGGAATGGCGAGAGCAAGAACAGTACGATACTGAAGTTGCCTGATATCCCGAATTATTATGTTTTGTGGGAAGTGGAATAGATGGATAATCATTCTGTCCTTTGACGAACTTCTCGTCCTTCTCCTACTTCACCTGTAATTGCTTCGGTGATGAGCTTTCTTAGTTCCTCTTGTCCCGCTGGCGTTTGGAAATCGTCTCGAGCGGCCAATTCGTCAATTCGTCGTTTAAACTCGGGATCGATGACCTCTCCTACATCCTCTTCGGGATTCATAGTACCAATATCAACCGATATCCCTTCGGGTACTAGTGGTGGATGGCCATTCGACGTCACTGTAGGTGCTGCTGCTCCATTTGATTCTAACAAACCCCCTTCTTCTTCAAGCTCCTTGATTCGAAGATATACCGCAACTTCTGGAAAGTCTCCTTCTGCCTGGATTCTCTCCCTCGCATTGCATCCATCTTCCGCACTTCTGATTTTGTAATTGGCATGTAATTCCTCCACCAGTAGCTTTGCGCAATCTAATGTTTCCGTTACGAATAATGCAGTATCTCCATCCTCATCTTTCAAATCGACATTAACATTAAAGTCTGTAACGAGAGCTCGCAGAAGGTCCAGGTGATTGTAAGAAGCAGCAGCGTGCATTAAAGAATATCCGTGTTCATCTTGGGCAGAAGCCAAGGCGGGGTTCGATCGAAGGAGGGGTAGGAGATCTGGAGAATTATCGGCAGCGAGAAGAAAAGGATTGGGTCGAGCGGAAGTCATGGTGTGGTGTACTGTAGTTGGGAATTAATATAAATGTCGTACCAAGGTCTTTTCTGCAGAATGTGAATATTAAAATATTCAATGCTGAGCAATCTACGACGAGTAGGAGGGACGGATGATATTGAAATTTTTGTAATGGGAGCGGCCGCATCTCCCGACGGTCGGAAAAATATCAATACCCCACTACAACACCGTGACTACACATTACAGTCTCGACTACTCGCAGCTACCCTCTGTACCAAGACAGGTATTCGGCTGACCCTTTTTTCCTCTTTCGGTAATGGGCTGGGTAGAAGTTAAAAGTAGGGAAATTACTAGGAAGTCACTGGGCTACTACCAGGTAAGGTTAACTACTTCTCCATTTTAACATCTCGAATTTATTTCTTCGGTGTGACTGACTTTTTGGTGGATAGGCAGGCTCAAGGTTTGGGTAACAAGGTTAACGTGGTTTAACACCGAGTGCACCATATCACCGAGTGCACCACTTTTACCTCAATTTGCACTTTCTAACTCATATCATTCAACAATCATTAAATCAATCAATTAAAACTATTAAGAATCTAATAATCTAGGATCTATTATACTATTTTGACAAGTTCTTGAATTATGACCAGTCTTTCCACACTTACTACAGCATCGATTAGTAGATGATTCCCCGTTAGAATTTCCCCCATTTTGACGCTCGTCGCGTTGAATCTGAATATCAACCTCTTGTTGAGATAATATATCTGCAGCTTCTTGTCCAGTAAGTACTCCTCCTTGACGTAATTGAGTCTTTTTCGCGCGTCGACGTTTGCTTAATGCCTCATTTGCCTTCCGAAGTGTACGGTTTTCTGCACTTAAAAGTGTATTTTCATGTGCCAATCTCTCTGTACCTTTAGCTAAAGCTAGTACAGTTTCGAATATAGGTGTAGGGGAGCTTGATTGATGACGAGCCATTCGAGATTTCACTAAAGTTGATTGAGAAAGAGCTTCAGTTGGATTGTGAGGAGTTTGAGAGATCCAAAGGTTTAAATCGAAAGGGGGGGGAGTAGGCGTATGAATTCGAATATCTAATTTTGAGAGTATAGCTTGAGGGTCAAATGGTATTAGACCTGTTCCTCGAAAGCCAGCTTTCATATTCTGAGAGGTGATTGATTGTTGATATGCAGCTTTGAAAGCTATAAAGAATTCAACTTTAGTGATATGATTGATATGTGCCTTGATAAACTCCTCAATTTGAGAACTATATGAACGTTTAAGTACACCAAAACATCCAACATCAAGTGGTTGAGTTAAATGACTTGAATGTGGTGGTAATTTGAGGCATATAATATCATTTGATTTGCAATATGATTGAAAAGGTATTGATTCGTGGCTTTCGTGCCCATCCAATACTAGCATTCGATATTTGCCCTTCCTTTGACGAATAGTATGTTTATCGAAATGCTTTAACCATTCTAACCCTGTCTCATTATTCGTCCATCCATTGGAAGTAGGTTTAATGGCCCAATCCGCAGGAAAATCGGTTTCGGTATACCAATTGGAAAGATGAACTTGTCCTTGAACTACCAAAAATGGAGGTATAGTTTCACCCTCTCCATTGCCACATATAATTGCCGTAGCCCATTCTCGATTGCCTGGTTGTATTGCCTTGCTTCTGCCATTTCGTTCAGCACTAGTTACAACCATTCCAGGGCATATTATACCCATCATGAAGCCGGTTTCATCGAAGTTGTAGAAATCGGAATCGACAATACCATATTTCACCCGCATATTCGATACCAATCGAAACCACTCTTCAATAAGCTTGGGATCTTCGCAAAGAGCTCTTTGAAAGTCATAGACACGACTAAAACGCGTCTTTAATTTCGTATGACGCTTTACGAATCGATGAGCCCAGAGCTTTCCAACCTTCTTCGCCCTCCGCGATTCAAGAATATAATTCGCCATATCTTCTACACCACTTAATTTAGGTGCAAACCCTCTCTCATCCATATCAATTATATACTGAATAAGCACCTCCTCTTCTAAATCGGTCATTTTATGACTATTTGCTCGAATTTCTGTACGAGGGGCTAAACCATTCATTCTGCGGAGAAGTGTTGTATGCGTTATATTATATAGCTTGGCAGCCTTTCGAATGCTTAGTTTTTTATCTTTTTGAATAGCTTCGATAGCTAAGAGTATTTGAGCTTCTTTTCTATTTGATTGCATAATAAATGATTGATAAATCGCGTGTTGAAGTTGGAAAGTGCAAATTGAGGTAAAAGTGGTGCACTCGGTGATATGGTGCACTCGGTGTTAAACCACGTTATAGGAATCAAAGCTTTTGTTTTTTTTTATGCTTTTATCCAGCAGACTATTCAACCCCAGCTTGAGATTTCTTTTAACTCCTACTCGTAGTATACAAAAGAATTTTTCATTCCCCAGATTGACCAAAGAATCATCACAATTTTTACTTAATATATACCCCCCCAACTCCACTCTTACAAATTTACGAAAATATTCCGTCGCTATGGCTAGACACGGAAACGTCCCTTACAAATCTCAAGATGTAGAAGAAGTCCGACAACTTCTTCAAAATCTCAACGATAGCACTGGCAAGGAAAAGAAACATGGTTTTAGCTGCAAGAAAACTCCCTTTCATGTTGATGGGTCTCCAGCAAAGATCGTCGTCGAGTCTTGGCGTTTTCAAGAATGGGACTACAAGCGTGATGATTTACCAACATACGCACGAGGTCTTTTTACCAGCAAAAATGAAAAAAATGAACCAGAGATTGCCGTTCGTGGTTATGATAAGTTCTTTAACACGGAAGAGGTCAGTGCTACGAGATGGAGCAATATCCAAGAGAAAACCCAAGGCCCTTATGAGTTGAGTCTCAAAGAGAATGGATGTATTGTCTTTATCAGTGGACTTCACGATGGTACTCTGTTGGTTTGTAGCAAGCATTCCACCGGTCAAGGAAACAAGCCAGAAATGAGTCACGCAAAAGCTGGCGACAGATGGGTTGACAAGCAACTTCAAGCCATTGGAAGAACTCGAGAGGATCTCGCCCGAGAGCTACGAAAGAGAAATGCTACTGCAGTTGCTGAGCTTTGCGATGATGATTTCGAGGAGCACATTTTAGCTTATGGTAAAGAAGATGCTGGACTTTATCTTCATGGTATCAATATCAACCTTCCAGAGTTCATGACGTACCCTGGAGATCAAGTTCAAGCATTTGCCGCGGAATGGGGATTCAAGAAGACCAATTTCCTGGTTATGGACGATATTAAAATGGCTAAATCTTTCCTTGATGAAGTAGCCGAGACTGGGTCTTACCAAGGACGCGATATTGAAGGTTTCGTTATTCGTTGCAAGGCTCGTACTGGATCATCAGAATCATACTCGGATTGGTTTTTCAAATACAAATTTGAGGAACCATATCTTATGTATAGACAATGGCGTGAATGTACAAAGGCGCTGATTGACAAGAAACCTCCTCGTTTCAAGAAGCACGTCAAGATCACAGAAGAATACCTTTTATTCGCACGAAACCGACTTGACGAGGATCCCAATTTAGGAAAAGAGTATGCACACAATCACGGTATCATCAAGCTGAGAGACGATTTCCTCAAGGAAATTAATCTGAAAGGTTCGGATATCATTCGCCAAGAATATACTCAACTAGGAGGTTCACCGCATGAAGTGAGCAATAATGTTATTCTAGTTCCAGTTGCTACAATTGGCTGTGGAAAGACAACTATTGCACTTGCTCTTAACCATCTTTTTGGTTGGGGACATGTTCAAAATGATAACATTACAGGAAAGAATCGTCCACCTCGATTTACCAATGAAGTTTTGAGGCAGCTCGAAGAAAGACCCGTTGTTTTTGCTGATCGAAATAATGCTTCAAGGCATGAGCGAGCACAAATTATTGAAGATGTTCATCTTACTCATCCACACGTTCGATTAGTGGTCTTAAACTTCGTTCACGATAAGGGATCTCTTGATAAAGTTCGTCAAGTTACTCAAGATCGAGTACTTACGCGAGGTGATAATCATCAAACTCTTCAAGCAGCAACAGATATGAAGAAAGTCATGGGCATCATGGAAGGATTTATACAACGTTTTGAACCAGTAAATATGACCGCATCACCTGATGATGGATTTGATTCTTCTATCGAGTTGGATCCAACCAAGGACTCGCGAGAAAATCTTGAGACTGTTATCGGACAGCTCTCAACACAATACCCAAAGTTATTTACTAATTTACCTACGAGCGAGGACCTTGATGAGGCTATTCGACTTGCAATGAGTGATTACAAGCCAGATCTCAAACATGATCTTAGTCGTGGACCTAAGAACAACAATAAGAACCAACAGAAAGAAAGCAGAAATGTACGTGAAGATGAAGGAAATAACACCAGACAAAAAACGTACATGTATGAATAATGCTGACGGATAATTTTCACAGTTACCACAGATTGGCAAGAAGAAGAAGCCATTAGAATATGTCTCGATTTCCCTCCCACGAAACGAGATCAAAGAGGTACTTGATGCGTTCAATCGTGTATCACCGGATCAGGCCAAATTTTACAGACAGCTAGAAAACTCTCGTCGAGTTCAGCCCGAGTTTCACGTCACTCTCATACATCGAGCCAACTCCAAAAGTTTCCCCGAGTTATGGCAAAAATATAGCGAAATGCACGAAGGAGTACAAGTTGCAAGCGATGCTCAAAATCCAGGAAAATTTGGTGATTGCCAAGTTATGCTAGAGAGAGTATGTTCTATTTTTTTTAATTTTTTTTCCAATCATTCAATCAATCAAATGAATACTAACATCATTAGATCGTTTGGGATAATCGTATCATGGCTATCGTAGCCCGATTAGTAGATGATGGTTGGGAATGCACTAATGAAGTAGCACATATTACTGTTGGTACGGGAGGTGATCATATTAAACCTAAAGAAAGTAATGATTTGTTGAAACGTTGGCTTGAGGTGGGGAGTGGTGAGGAGAGTAAGATTGGGGAGATTGCTATTGAGGGGAGGAAAATTGTTGCGGGTGTGGTGAAGGGGGTTGTTTCTAGGTGAGGGGTGAGGGGTGAAGGTAAAGGATAGAGGAGGAGGGGATATGAATTGCGTGAGAATGGATGGATGGATAGGTGGATAGGTGGGCGAATGATCCGGTGAGGAAAATACTTGAACGGATGAAGTTTCGCTTTAGATAGGATACCATACCATACTATACCAAAATCTCTCGACTCCCTCCCTCTCAGTTTATGGATTCATAAACTTATCGGAATCTCTCAAAGATAAAGTTAAATTAAAATATTTTCTCTTTATATTGTAAATGACTTTTTCTGGCCTTTATATGTTTTTTTCTTTTCTGATTCTTTTTATAAGTGTAAAATATAATTTTATGTATATTTATATTTAAATAAGTTATAATAATATATAATGTATAGTAGATATAATGAAATATTAAAAATTCTAAATAATTATATATAGTGTTACGTATCACGGGGCAGGCAGGCAGAATAGGGCTTCTAGTAACTTTGCCCTAATTTGGCAAAGTTATATTGATTCAGATAATAGGTTCAGATTAAGGATTAAGACGTAGCTCGAAGAGCTACGATACAGGATCTTCCTGGTTGAAGATATACAGACTTTTCGCAAGTAAGCTAGCCCGATCGGGCACTAGCTCACTTGCGCACCGGCGCGAGCGCCTATCTTGGTCCTATCGGATAGGATCAACTGCTCACGTGACTGACACCGTGACATTACGTCGGATATCACATACCGAGCATCATGTGATATAAGGATCCCAGTGGGCTCAGTAGTCCCAGTGGCACTGGGACAACTGGGAGCACTGGGACACATGCCACGAAGGTCTATATAATCAAGATGGATTTCCTTTGTATAGAGCTTCGTGCTCAAGATCAATCATTTAGTATACCATACTATTAGTTACGAATTGCATCACACTATTGCCATTACTTTAAGTCCCTGCTTGACGCCTAGTTATAAACCACCTCGAGAGCCTAGAGCACTTCCACGTGATCTAGACGGCAAACCTCGTAACATATAGGTATATATACACCGGTATTGCCCTACCTTAGGGTACCTACTAGCCGCCCGCTCGGGGCATGGTGACTTCAGAGCCTACCATGAGAGATTCAATCACGAGAACGCGTCTCTTTACTGCCAACACTGTAATCAAGATAGCTCCCTAGACCATTTTGCCATCTGTGAGGCAATATCACCACCTTTCGAGCTCTTTGCCCCAATACGCTGCCCAAATCCTGCCTGGTGGGCGCTAAGCACTACTGAGGGCGCAAAAGTCTTTGCTAAATGGTGCGCAAGAACCCGTTTCTTCGCACATTCTTAATTCTTTCGTTTTACTACCCCTTTCTTATCTAGTCTACCTTAATCCTCCCCCCTCCCTTTTCCTTTTTCCGTACCATACAACACCCATCGACGAAGCCATAGCCTTTAGCTACCCTATATAAGTCTAAAAATGCTCATAACAGCATTCCCCTGCCCGGCTGCCGCAGTAATGCGTTGGAACTGTCTGGTAACTATGTATATAATCCGTATATAGCTGCGCAGGCACGCTGGATACCCTTCGGAGAGTTTAGTGGCACGTGCTATAGCACGTGACCAGCCCAGCGCTTAAACAAAATAAATAAATAAATAAATATACACCGGTATTTAACTAATAATTAATTCTTTATTTAAAGATTTATCTAATGATAATTAATAATACAAATATATTATAATAAATACATTTTATGTTAAAGTGAATGGTTCCTGCGTAGCACGTGCACAGGGCACTAGTCCTATTAGGACTAGATTGAGAAGCTCTCTGTAGGAGAGCTTCGCACTTCCGTAGAACTTAGAAGAGTGATTAACATACTAGACCAATATTACCTCAGTTCTGCCCTATCAGCTTCCCACTATTCCCTGTGTAAGGTCATTCCTTTTAACATTTTATATAAATACCTACCTACCTGTAACGATACTGTGCTGGAGGCAGCGGCTGCCTGAGGTTTCGTCGGTTGGTAGTTATGGGTTAAGGCTCTATCACTGGTATTCACTTGGAAGTGAAGTCGTTACTAGATCAAGTAGAATGTAGGTAAACTAATTGATAACTAAGTTGAGCACGAAGCTCTTAAACTATGAAACTATTCTAACTATATACTAATCCGTAGAGGGAGCCTCTAGGAGCTTCCTGGCTCCTCAAGGCTCCTGGAGCTTTAGGAGCTCTGAAGGCTCCCAGGGCTCCATCACGTGATCCAACTATTTGCCTCAGGACACTAATCCTGGGACGATTCGTCTCCTGGGACAATATAGCTCCTAGGATAATTATTATCCTGGGGCACATTTTATCCTAGGACACTTGTCCTAGGATTCCTTATCGATAAGGACCCCCGTACTTGTTTTTATTGTATACTATGGTCGTGGTTTGTGACACTACCTACCTTTTGATTTATTTAGATAATTAGTACAAGGAGTAATAAATTAGAATCTCTCAATATAAATTATCAATATCAATATTATAACGTGGTTTATCAGGACCCTGTACATATCAGGACCCTGTACACTTTTACCTCAATTGCCCACATTCCATTGAAATAAAATTACAACAATACTATAAATTAGAATTAAATTACATACAATTCAAAGATCAACTAATGCTGGATCTAATTGACAAGTTCGTGCATTATGTGAAGCACTACCACATTTGCTACATCGTCGTATAGTAGCTTGCCTCCTTGCTGAAGAATCACCATTTGTAAATTCGTCGCGTCGTATCTGATCTTCTACATTCTCTTGTTCTAATATATCATGCCCATCTTCTACTGAAAGTGCTCCTCCTTTTCGTATTAAAGCTTTTCTAGTTCTCCGGCGTTTACTAAGTGCTTCATTTGCTTTGCGGAGACTATGAACCTCAGCAGCCCGCGTTTCGAGTATATAATTCGCCATATCTTCCACATCACTTACTCGAGGACTAAACCCTCTTTCATCCATATCCAATATATATTGAAGAAGCGATTTCTCCTCCAATTCTGTCATTTTATGATTTGCTGGTCGACGTTCAGTAAGAGGCAGAATTCCATTCATTCTAGAGGTAAGGGTAGTATGAGGTATATTATAGAGTTTTGTAGCTTTCCGAATACTCAAATTTTGAGATGTACGAATAGCCTCAATAGCTAAATTGATTCGAGCTTCTTTTGAAGTAGTTTGCATAATTAAATATTGATAAATCGCGTGTTGAAGTTGAAAGGTAATAATTGAGGTAAAAGTGTACAGGGTCCTGATATGTACAGGGTCCTGATAAACCACGTTAACAATTGTACCAATAATTACATAAACATCATAACAACCATATCACATCACGTCACACATCACACATTACATAACACACAATACAAAATCACTCAACCCCCTCCAAGTTCCCTCCAGCAGGTGCTTCCTCCCCACAGATTCAAAAAGGAAACGTCTTCAAAAACATTATCTAATTATAAGACAAGTCTTCAGATCAAGTAAACCTATCAATTAGCCTATCAATTAACCAACCAACCAACCCAACTAACTAACTACCGGAAAATGTCTTCAACAGAGCCCATTTCCCATTTATAGAATTTAAATGAATACGCATACGCAGCCCTATCCTTATAGATATCCTTGTAGATATCAAACAACAAGGAAGGAAGGAAGGAGAATCATCTACCATCTACTATCTGCGTAAGGTATCTATCCTAGATATATCGAACCCATCTCTCTATCTATCTGTCTATCCTATGATCCATAATCCAGTTGTGAAGAAAAGAAAAGGGAGAAAAGAAAAGAAAAGAAGAGATAAGATGAAATATCTTAACCGGATCTAATCTATCCATCTAACTATCCATCCATCTAACAATCCATCCATCTACTATCCATCCATCCAATTTTCTAAATATCCATATCCATATCCGCCAGTACCCGCCCAAAAAGTATACGAGCAGCAAATATAAGATCGAGAATCTTCGAGACTGAATGAGACCGAGACGAAAAGAGCAAACCCAACAAGCCAAACATACCAGATGTTAACCGTTGAAAGTTGAATATTGAAAGCTCCGAGATATAATAGATTCATAGATCAAAGATCGGCGTCGAATAGCGCAAGATAGACAGGACTTAACGAAGAGATGTATGACGGAAAAGCTAGCAGTTGAGCTGAAAAGAGCGTGCGGGTAAATAGATAGATAGGTGATGAGACTTTCAGTTACTTTGTAGTGTGTGTGCGAAAAAATTGAAAATGTAAACGTAGACGTAAATTCATGTAAACATGTAATGGTTAGGTGGTAGGTAGGTGCTTAAATTCTCGAAGAAGAAACAACACAGGAAAAAGATTGTCGTGGACACATGAGTATTGAAACGATTGTATTGAGTTTGTCGAGGATGAAAATGTCGAAGGATCGTATTGTGCGAAATCAAAAATCAAATTTAAATCAAATCAATGCATTGCTTAAGCATTGACGACATTGACAGAAGGGTGTCGAAGTGGTGGGAAGACATTAACACCATATTGACCACCCATGTTTCCTAACCGAAGGATTAGCAAAAAGATATATCAATACAAATGTAAGATGAAAAACAAACCTGGTGGATAATAATTGCAGACAGTATACCAAGCAGGCATATTTGGCCAAATATCCATCGGTTCACAAAGTTGCGTAGCACAACCAACAGAACTGGTAGCGAGCCACACCATCTGAGTGAAATGACCCCACTTTTCAAAAGTGGTCAAGTCGGGATTATTTTGACCATAATAGGAAGGAAGGTATAGAGGTTGTTCTCCATTGTACCACATGTTTGTAGCAGAGACAGCCATTTCCTTATTAGCACCGAGAGCTTTAGCATTGGTGGAACCGTATGCAGCAATGTTTTGTCCATATCCACCGCCATTAATATTCCTAAAGAGGGATTAGTTTTGGTAAGACAAGGTGACCCAGAAAAGTACTCACATGCTGTGACCCCACTTGCATGTTGCAGCAAGAACCTGAGCGGATGCAACAAGAGTTGTATTCCATCTAAGAAGAGGGACAGAATGATTGGCACGATGGATATTGTGGTGATACAAAGCAGTCGAAACATAGTCTGTGGGAGTTGCAGTTGGAACTGGTGCCAAGGTAGTGGAAGGATAGACAGTTGTGGTAACACGAAGAATGGTTGTTGCGACTGGCTTCCCCTTGGAATTATAGGTGACTTGAGTGACATCGTAGGTTTGCACGATTTGGCGCTTGATACGATGAAGAAGTTCGCTGATCGGTGATGCTGTTACCATCAAGGCAAATAGCATAGCCAAAGCGAGTTGCAAACGCATCTTGAAGATTTTGTGGGAATTTGATATATGTGACTCTGGTAGATCGAGAAGATGTGAATAAGACGTCGAAAGAGAACGAGGGTACGAATGAAAAATATCTAGGTAGCAAGCACTAGAAGAAGAGCTTGGTAAGGACTGTGGAGATAGATTTGAAATCCGGTTGAAGGAATGTCTTGTTTTGTTGATGAAGAAGAAGAGGAGGAGGAGGAGGAGGGGAAAAGACGGTTGAAGTGTGTTTGTTTATATTCCCAAAATTTCCACGTGGATTTTTGATGACAGTGTCGTCTTCTGGAGAGATTAGTTCGGCTATATGTCCCAATCAAGACTCCAAATGGAACAAAATCTGACGCACAACCTTAATCGGACGTTCGATTCACCTTTGAAGATAATATGAAGTAAAATAAGTGAAGATTGAGAGCAATTTGGATGGAGATTGAATGTGGTAATGACGTATTGAGTCCTGAAATTCGTGTTACTTGAATTAAAGTGATTCCGAGCGGATGTCTTACGGTCCGTGAATCTAAACAGTGATACCAGATTACTGTACTTATAATAATTTTGATGTTGCTCCTTCTACTTGTGAGTTTTATCATGAGGTGGAGGAAAGTACAATCACCGTGGGAACCAAGTATACGCCATGGCCTTGGCTGGAAGTGTTTGGATCACTGTTGATGAATTCTAAAGAATGGAATAATGACTCTCAAATTCTTCACTCACTTGTGGCTTCGCGGTGATCTCCTTATGACTGGCATGTGGACGCCACATGACTGGTGAGTTTATTGAATATCAAGAAATCATAATTACCTGGACAGGGAATGAGAAGATGCTGGTTTAGATTATAACTTGTAAATGATCTCGTAATTTCCCTTTTACTCAAAGCATGAGGTAATGATATTACCTGTTACAATTGAAGTATCTCCTATCTGCTGACCGAATTCCATCCCACAAATATGGTTTATTTATGATTTGTTTTATATTTCCATGTCCCCACATTCCTAGAATTGACCAACTTTAAAAGCAATCCTATCCCCAAGACTCTTGGGCATGAAAACTTCTTCTGTCATTTCACTACATTCTCCTTCGCCACAAGATGTTTGTGTCGACCATTTGCTCCGATTTGGCATCGGACAGTATTCTTAATCTTGGTAAAGATCTAAAATGCGGGAGATTTCGACTCCTTTGCCACAAATATGATAGACTTCTGGCGGAACAGCTGGAATGTGGCTCGGTCAGCAGTGGCCTTCCGAGCCATTTTCAAATACATCATTATACCCGTCGACGATGCTCTGAAGTCTGATCTAGGCGTCAAGAGAACTTCACGGTGTGCATGACCCGAACTCGGATATCAAGGGATGATATGGATGAGAAAATGGTCTGCAACCCACTTGAGGCGCACTTTCCGAGATCATGAGATGAGCAAATTTAGAACGTCAATAGACGACTGTGCGGGACCTGCAGAAGGACAAGAAATTCCAGACTTCTCATAGCCCGGTTTATGCCAACAGCTCTTGAGAGAATCACGGTCAATGACGAACAAGAAAAAAATTTGCCAAGCAGAAACTTCAATGACAAGATGGCAGGTGCAAACAAGAAGCCACCTTAGAAGAGGCAACAGACGAAGTGTTTTCCAAGTACAAACAAACAGAAATGTATCAGGTATCGATGAACACTTGTCCTTGCAATCGGATAGTCAGAAAGAGAAAAGGGGTAAACAGGTGCGGCCGCACTCTTTTTTTTGTTCCTTTGATCAACGGCCGCTTAGTCGTTCCTTCCCCATACGTCCAGGTGCCATATCATTATACCCCAGTTGTTGTTCGCCCAAACCCGAGATCAAGATGTGTTCCAAAATAGCCTAGAACATTATTATATTGCTTCCAACCGGTATATGCACGTCGTTCTTGTGCGTCCCACCCCATATGTACAATTTACATTACACCCTAGTCCGTCTTTCGATCTTTCGCTCTAATTCATTAATCAACAGTTCCAAATTCCAATATTTCAGTCTTCCATCTAAGTCTCGGATGTTCGTGGTATATTCAACCCTTGCTTCTATAATTTGCCCTTCCCAATCGCCTCCATCTCTCTTGCCAATTCCTCTCTCAAATCCGCCGCTAGGACCTTAGCCTCATCTTCATCCAATTCACTCCTCTGCCCTCTCCCAAACATCGTAAACGATCGATTGCGTAACTCGGGAGTTAGTCCCGGTCTCGGGATAATGTGAAAATGTACATGCGGTACGACTTGGGCTGCAGCAGCTCCTATATTTATCCTCATCCCATTAGCATCAGATCTTTATTCATTTGTTGCACCAGATAACCTAAATCGACCCGGCTACAACTTTAAATGTGCCGGATCTTCCAAGACACAAATCCCGGGTAACTCACCGTTGTTTTGAACGATATTCCAGTCCCACACACCGGTGACCTTGGCTAAGATTCGAGATAGTCTCGGAAGCCATTCACCCAATTCTCGCGCTTCTTCTACACTCACGTCCGATAGCTTCTCGTTATGTTTACGGGTGGTGACGAGTAGATGTCCTGGAGAAAGTGGCATGATATCGAGAAATGCCATGCAGAGAGGTGTGCTGAGGACTACAAATGCAGATGGAGTGGTAAGGTCTGGGTTTGCGAGAGAAGAGGATGGTGGGTAATTGGTTGCTATGCTACAGAATGGACAGGCCATGGTGAATGCGGTGTCCCTTTCAAAGGGCTATAATGATGTTATCGTGATATGCGCATTGTGAGCTTTATAGTTGATGGTTGTGAATTGTGGATGTAGAAGCTTGGGGACTTGCAATTTTACCGAGGCTATGATGCAACTTGCTACTTGCTTCTCTTTATAGGAGTATCGCTACCCCAGATTTCTCTTTCAAGGTCATCAATTAGTCATTTCACGATGATCCGATGTATTTAAATCATTTTCAAAGTCAACAATGGTAAAGTACGGACAACTTATGGAAAACTTCAGATACTTACTTTATCAGCGAATAATTGTAAAACACGTTTTTCAGAGTACAAACAACAAAAAAATGGTCATGTGAAGCTTGACATTTAATTACTTCATGGTATCTTTTAAATTATAAACAATTAAATCTTTTACTCATCGTCACCGAAGAAAACCTTGATAGGTAGCCAATCATCACCGCAGACCTTGAATCTATCTGGGAGGTTGTCCAACTTCTCAACTTCCTCACTAGTCAATTCCCAACCATCAAGCTCAAAGTTCTTCTCAACACGCTCCTTGTTGACGGACTTTGGAATAACAGACCATCCTTTTTGAATACCCCAGGCAAGTAGTACTTGTTGTGGGGTCTTACCCTTAGCCTCCGCCATTGACAATAGAGTCTTGTCCTTGTACAGAGGAGAGTTTGTGCTACCGAGACAAGAGTAACCGGTGCTGTGAATACCCTTGGATGTGTTGTATGCAACGAGTTTTGGGGAAGGGTTGTTTGGGTGGAGCTCGATTTGGTTGACGGCAGGAACAATCTAGAGAATAATTAGTATGGAGGTAGCATCGGCGGGAGCTGGATTGGAACATACTGTGGTTCCCGGGTCATTGAGAAGCTTCTCCAAGTTCTTAATGCCAAAGTTGGAGACACCAATGTTCTTTACTTTGCCAGTGGCAGGGAGCTTTTGCATTTCGTGCCATGTCTTGATGAAGTCCCAATCTGGGTAGTGCTTCTTCAAGTCATCTGGGTCGGTCGATGATGGCCAATGCATAAGGTATAAGTCAACGTAATCGGTACCCAAAGACTTCAAGGAAGAATCAATTCCTTCCGTGACTCTCTTGTGCCATGGGTTGTCGAGTTTGGTAGTCAACCAGATCTCCTCTCTTGGCACACCGGAGGCTTTGATACCTTGACCAACTTCTGACTCGTTTCCGTATGCAAGCTATTGATCCGTTAGGATTTAATTTGACGCCATGTGCATTCTTCAACTTACGGCTGTGTCAATGTGCCTGTAACCTCTGCGAAGAGCAATCTCTACTGCCTTTTCAACTTCGCCAGGTGGGGATTGCCATGTGCCGAGACCAACAGCTGGAATCTTATCACCAGTGTTGAGGGTGTAGGTCTTTCTGGATACGGGGGTAGTGTGTGAGCTCATGGTACGAGTTGGTTTGAAGTGGGATGTGACGGTTGCTAGTCTTCGCAGACTTCTGCTTTGACGTGAATTCATATCAGAAAGTCGATAAAGGAGGCACTTACGAGGTAACGTTTGCAGACATTTTTACAGTTTATGAATTCGCCGAAAGTTCTTGAACGGAGGATTGAGGGAGCAGGAGGAAAGAAACACTGAACGACGTGCGGGAAATGAATACTTATACCTTTACAAGTACTCCTACTTGGTCCAGCAAGCCATGCGCAGGATGACGAAAACTTTAAGAAATTTCCACAAAATACTCTACACTCGGATAAATCTAACCCATATGGAGAAGTTCAACCTTGTTGATATGTGTAATCTAAAGATAATCCGCTGCACGAGGAGGGGCTCTGATTCTGTCATTTTAGTGGAGCATGGAGGGGCAATTTCAATTCAGGCTAAATTGAATTGTAGGAAATTCGATATGCGCGCCAATCAGATCTCGCAATGTCGTTTGGGACTATTCCAACGTCGGAAGCCTCTATCAAAGCTCGAAAAGCAGCCTTAACTATTGAATTCTGTGCTGTAGGACAAAAGAAGGGTTGTAATGTGAAATGAAGGAAATGGTTTTAACCTGCATCTTGTATTCACTCCTAGAATCTTAATGATATCAACGGAATGTGAAAAATTGTTAACTTCCGTCCTAGATTGGGTGTTTGCTCCGTGGCGGGGAAAAAGGCAGGGAGTGGAAATTAATATACACGTGACACCAATAAACTCGCGGCGCATCAAGTGCAATCTCATGAACCTAGATCACTCCGTACCATTCGCGCGCATACAAACAAAACCACAATGTCTTCCGGATTCGTATCAGGTGGAACAGCAGATGCTCCAACTCAGCGCAGTGATGAATGGCTAGCCGCTCAACAAGAAATCGAAGCTAACAGACAACGAAAAGCCATTGAAGCAAGGCAACAAGACGGGAAGAGCTTATTCGAGATTCTAGAAGCAAATAAAGGTATACATCTAGGACCCTTGCATTGGCAACCTTGCTGTTTTCTTAGACTGATCACGTAGGGGTGCGTTGAATGAGCCAGCTGCCAAACAAGATGCATTCGAAGAAGCCAATAAACTCAAAAACCAATTCAGATCATTAGATGAAGACGAGGTTGAATTTCTGGATTCGGTGCTAGAAAGTACGAGGGCGGAAGAAGATAGAGTGAAGAAGGAAGCTGCAGAAGGATTGGAGTTATTCAGGAAACAGCAAGGAGAGGCAGACAAGAAGGCAAGAGCAGCAGAGAATGATGTAGCACAAATACCAGAGGGCTCGCCAGTGCGTGAGGACGAGTGGGTTGCTACGAGCCGGAAACGTAAGCGTACAAAGGATAAAGAGGTATTGAAGGGGGTGAAGGTTAGGAGAGCTTCGTCTTCCGCTGAACAAGCTTCTTCTTCCTCCTCGTCTGCCAAAGAGTTGCCAAAGAAACCTGCGAAAGACGATTCTAGTTCAGTTGCGACAAGCACTAAGCAACAGACTCCTCAAGATTCTTCCAAAGTTTTAGAAACGCAGCCTGCAAAGGTGCCAGCTCAACCGGCGGCAAGCAAGAAGCCACCACCTTCCCCACCCAAAACAGGACTAGGATTGGTAGATTATGGATCTGACGAGGACGATGAATGAATACTACGAAGGACATTGTTGCCGAGTGTGAGTGAAATGAATATAGACATAATCTCGGTACGAAGAGGAAGAGCCCTCAGACGAGCACAGGCTATCACAAAATGCAGAGTACACGTAGAAGGTGAACATATTTCTCAGCTAAAATGTGCTCAATCATAATTGTTCATGATACGGTATGTAAGGCTGTTATGAGATATAGCTCTATATAGACAAAAATTGTCATCTGTTCGTTACAAGAGCTCTATAAATTCTCTTCTGCTTTATACTCTTCAAGCAATGCTCCAAATGAACGAAATCCCTTACAGCTTGAACCTGGCAAGGTTCGAAACCATCTCTCTACCAGTAACCCAAATAGTTCTCCACAAGGTTGGGAAATCCAAAGTGCTAGTCAGAGTATCTGCAAAACCAAAACCCAACATGGGTGGGATCCAACCTCTAGCATATTCAAGAGCGAAGCAAGCTGCATCCATCTTATACTGCTTGACAGTGCCGCGACGGAGATGATGAACACTTCCTTGGGGATAGACTTCAGGTTCGAAGTCTCCAGGAGTGTAAGCGACCTGGGTACCGGATATGATATGGAAGTAATCATCAGCTGTATGCCGACCAGTATGTCCCTCAGTACCAATTGTAGTTCCTATTCATAGTCAGTGTCTCCATTCATACTCATGGATCCAGCCATGGGGAAACAAACCAAAAATAATCAAATACTCAGTAATACCTATAAAATCAATTAGTACTCTTTGTCTCATCGAACTTTCCTCACATCAACCCGTGACTCCCGCGGAAAACTTACTAGCATGAATAATATACATAGCACCCATAGCCCCGCCAGCATTATTAAAAATCCATTCCTGATCCAAATTGATATAACCACCCGGATGCTGCTCGCTCAATTCATCCACAATGAACTTCACAACTTGAGCCGTATCATTACCATGAGCACCAATAGCGCGTTGGGACAGATCATGGAGTTGAGTCGGTGTGAAGATGTAAAACGATTCAAGACGCGAATCCAGGAAATAATAGAGAGCAGTGAGGAGACCAAAGATGGCTCCGTAGGTGAGGAGCTTGGCCATGATGGGAAATTGTGAATTGGATGAATAAAGTGTATACTCGGTATTTCACTTCTTGTGAAAAATTGATAAAAGTGTTGATTCTTATGTCGATCTGGCAATAAATTTAATAATTTCGCATGTCAGGTACGGATAATTTAATGTGGAGATGGTAACCAATCGGATTCTCCTCTCGCTGGCAGGACAGCACGCTAGGAATCTAGGGAAGCTCCGGAGGCTTGGGAAGCTTGGGAATTATTTTTGGTGGAAAAAGTTGAGAGTCTTGATGTTGATAGTCAGACAGGAAGAAAGATACTTGAACTAATATTGTCGAGTAGGATATCATTAATACTAATATAACACTGCATCACCGCATCCAATTCCCCGTCTTACCAATGAAGGTACTTGTAGCGAACATTATGAGATCTTACAACTTGATTCCTCACTCCCCAATTAATCATCAGTTTCTATCTCTCCATGATCCTCATCATCTGCTTTCTTCTTCGACTTTTTGAACTGTTCCTTACCATCCGTAATATAAGCTTCGACTTCTTGACCATCAAACTTCCGTCCATTCATCAACTGAACACATGCTTTCGCCGATTCTGCGTTTGCGAACCTTACGCTAGCGACTCCATCTTCCTCCAAATCGTATAGCACCACGTTTGTTACCTCGCCGAGCTTGCCACATTCATCTCGAATATCTTCCTTGATATCCAGCATTGCAGCTGGATCCTCTTCCAGCTCCTTCAAAGTGAACATATGTTTTAATATAACGACTTTGTCCCATCTCGAGCTGGTTTCCACAAGAGCCGATGGCTCATCATCACTCCAATCTGCCAGTCGCGCATCCAATTTCTGCGTTTTCTTGATAATTTTTTGCTTATCTTTCATGCTGGTCTTGGGCTTCTCTTTCTCCTTTCCGTCCGCGTCTGTCTGTTGAACCTTCTTGTAACTTGCCTCCGCCGCCTGGACTCTCATTTTGATTCTCTCCTTAGATGCGCCACTTTCTATCCTAAAATCCGTATCATCCAGTAACATTATCGCCATCTGCACAGATGGTGGCTTGAAAAATACGATAAGAGCATCACCCTTGAATTCTCCTTTTTCGTCTGTATAAAGCTTGATTCTAGGTTTTCCGCTGTCGATTTCTTCTGCGATAACACCGCACTTTTTTGAAAAGACTTCATGAACTTCCTCAACTGTGACATCCGACGGCAGACCAGTAACATAAACTGCAGTATTAGCTCGTGGAGGTAGAGGTGCTTTGGCTTTCTTTGGGGCTTTTACCATCCGGCCACCCTCCTAGGTAGAATTAGCATTGAAAATAATTAATGAAGTAAAGATGCACACATAAGCTCCACATATGCTTCGCATACCAAAACATATATAAATAGATATGAGATGTTGAAAGCGACCAATAAATGGGTGCGCAATCATAGTTCCATTACATGCATCAAAGCCTAAAATTGACTTACATCCTCGCCATTGACATACTCCTTCTTCCTCTTCCTCTTCATGGCATCGACCGGTTCACTCTCATCCACTCCGGATACCTTATAAGCCTTCTGCTGCTCCTCCAGCAATGCCTCATCTAATACCGGTATCCATCGTTTGATCGCATCGTCGAATTCAAATTCCGTGCCATCGTGTTGCACGAGCAAATATTTCTGGTCGAGCTTTGAAAATGATATGCGATCGTCAGAGTCGAATTCTTCTGGGTTCGTAGGAAATGGTGCAGCTGCACCCTTGATATGCTGCCTTTGCTCCATAGTTGATGTTATATGATGTTTTGTTTATGGAATAGCTAAGGTGGGGTTTGATGTGGTGATGGTCGCGAAGCTTGAAGCTTGACAAAAAGCTTCGCGAAGCGATTTAACTTCTTGGTTCTCTTAGCATCATTAGCATAAAGGTTTACAGAATTCGAACTACAACCATCACTTTGGAGTCACAGGTTTTTCTATGGAAGTTTCCTTTGAAAGTCCAATGATTCTAACCAGCCTGCAATCTTACTGCAGTCAACCGGTGAGTGTACAGTGCCTCATCTTGAATATGCGTCAAATTAGTCCCAGACAAAGACAAGCTTGAATCAATCTTCTCATATTAGTCACCGCTGCTAGTTAACAGCACCTCATTAAATAAACTCCATGCTGTTGAATTCTATAAAATCTTTACGAAGGTAATGACGAGGTATTAAGCTCTCTGCCAACGGATATGAGGCCTGGCATTTCGATGTAAACATTGAAAGCATCTGAAGCATGCGCCTGTTGCAAAATGTACTGTCTATACCTAGGTATGCGCAACCAGGAATTATTCATTCCTTATTTCTCCTTTTTTGAGCTGTAGAAAAAAATCGAAATTGTCTCGGTTAGAAGTAGACATTGATATCTCAGTCCTGCCCTGTTCAGGTTGATGGACGGGTTTTCCTCCGTTCTCTCCTCGAGAAAGAAACTTCCATGTCTGAATTTGACACGCAGCTCTCGGTTGCACTTAAGGAAACCGAGTGCCGTATGCTCTCTTCTTTCTACTGTTCGGGCGAGTATAAATACACAGTTTCCAGTCGACATATTCATTAGGGACAGCAAATATTGAGCCCAGGTTTAACAACAGGGGAGGTTTCTCGGATTATATATACTAAAATGCGGGCTTCTGGCAAATTGAATGTGTCTAAATTTTCATTGTTTTATTAGTACCTAGCAATTCTCAGGCCTTACAACACTTCCAGTTAATGCCAAAATTACAACCTAGAGGGCCACTGGTGTGAATTCCATGGATGCTGGGTCCACTTTTCTTCTCACCTTGCTGATTTTTGTATTTGAGAACACTTTCGGTGTTGTGATTACATCTCTTTTCTCCAACATACACATCCTTTCTCGAGGATGATCTTACTTATAATTTTGCCTTGCTTCACAACGTCAGGCGCGATAGTCGGATTGGCAACATTCAAGCTATACCTATCACAATCATTGACATTCCCGTATTACGTTTTTATCCTTTTCTATATTTACGCTCGAGGATTACACTTAGTCAAGGGTCTTTATGGGCCAATGTGTTGTGTCGTCCTGCGTCTTGAACTGCAACAGGGACGTACGAAGTCATTGTAATTCTTCAACATCTGCCATCAACCGATCTCCTACTGCAATCTTCAATCTGGTTTCGCCCTACATTCTCTCACAATACCTTCTATCCTACGCTATGTCCTCAATTCCTCTTGTGCAGAATAGAATAAAAAGTATGCTTCATCCCCTCTAGATTTCGGTTTGTATACAATTTTCTCCCTTAAGCCACACGTTTCTTTTTCTGCTAATTTATATATGCCACTCCAATTTCGTGTAGATAGATAGATACTTCCCAAATTCAGGATGTAATTCTCAGGAAGACTCAGCGCTGGAAAGGCACGAGCAAGACGACTCTAGCTTCAGCACCAAGTCTAGGGCCTATGCTAGGTGTGCAGCACGAAGCCAGTGGTCTCCCTGAAATCCCCTCCAAGACAGCATTAGAAAGCCCGAAATGTAGTGGCGTCATTGTACGTTCTAATAACCTTGAAAGCCTATATTGGTCGATGTTACCTCAATCAGAAGAGAAGAAGTCATAAAGGTTTGTTCTAATAGATGCTTGTCAAGGCTTGATATGATCAAAAGCTTTACCGATTTGTTATCGCAGCATCTCAGAGGACCGGAGCAATCAGTTGAATCTATCAAGGATGTAAAACACTACGCTTCAATGGATCTGGAATACGCGGAGCAAGACAAGAATTAGCGCTGGATAAAAGAACATTTATTTGATTCCAACACCAACACCAAGAGCGAGTCGCAATGAGAGGTACTGAGTAAGGCATGTTGGATCTGTTGGATAATTCTGACCCTGAATATGATAGCTCGGAGGAGCACTCTGGCACTGTAACGGTTGTGGCCATTGCGGTGAGTATAGAGGTGAGTCCGATATGGATGAAGGTGAGGCTGCGGTGATGGTGAAGGTAAAGATGAGGATGAGACTATGTTTAGGCACATTTAGTGCGTTTGATAGAGCACCGCTGGCCGTTATGCGCCCTTTACTTTGGCAATATGGTCTGTCATGACAATGTAAATATAGCTGTCATCAGACCTTTCTAGTCAGTCAAACGTGACGTGATACGCTCCCTTCACGTATCTTGTTCAAACTCGATAGAGACAGCCTAGTGAGTTTCTTTCTTGATGGAAAAATAGCTATAATCGTATTATTAGTAGGCTAGGTAAGTGTACTTGAAGTTGTTGAAGAGGAAGACGAGGTGAAGGGTACATGAATCAATTGCATCCAAAGGTCAGATGACAATTCAATCTAGGCGATGAAGATAATTTCCCAGTCATAAAGAAATGAAACAAGAGTCACGCTTTAGATTTATATCTACGGGTAGCAATCACTCAATGGCACACCCTGACTTCATAGGTAGGGACTTTATCGCTAGCATAGTGGTTTGCCGCATGGATTGAGTAAAAGACCAAGGTTCTCTGTCTCTTAGTGAAATATTGTAGCTTGATAATATGAAACGGTCATGGTATGATGAGACCCTCAGACGAGTGAAGTAAACAGCAGAATAACTGTTCTTGATGAAATGTTATAATTCCGACAGTTATAGGAGACTACCCGCCTGCATGAAATATGCTGTGACATCCAGAGTGCATGACAAGAACGACTTTCACTTGTAAAGGTTCGGATAGCCTGACTGTAAATATCAGAAATGTAAAGAAAAGTACTAGTAACAAAAATCAAAGAACTTTCATTGCATCGATTGATACAAACCCAAATTGAATTTTTTAATAAAAAGAATTTAATGTCCAATACTTTAGCCCAACATAACTTACGAAATATGAAATAAAGACGTGATGAAAAGAGGTTGGGTTGTAGTAGAACAGTCTTTCTTATATAGTCTGTTTGCAGTGGCTCTGGTATGAAGAACTGAGTCCTACATCACCCCACATCTCCTCTTCGTCCCCACAACTCCCACTTTCAAAATTATTATTTTACGTCTTTGGATCAATAACTTTCCAAAGAACCATGTAAAATCACGCAAAAGAAAAAGAAGAAAAATGAAACTCTAGCAAGTCCCAGTTTCGATCTGGGGACCTCCGGGTTATGAGCCCGGCGCGCTTCCACTGCGCCAACTTGCTTGATGCTTCTTGCATGTTTGATGAAGTGTTATTGCTAATTTTACTATATGAAGTACGACATAATTTCAAGCGACAACCAAAGAGACATCCAACCATCCACCTACTGACTCCCTGCCATTCACAATCTTTCATATACAAATCATTAATCTCTAGACCATTACAAGTTGTTTGCTGAAATACAATTCGACACTAAGCTATCACAATACTGCTCCATATTCATATAACTCAAATATTACCAAATGGTATTTTACGTTACAAACATGATACCCTTCGGGTAGTTTCTTGCCAGATGCGAGCCAAAGCCTGACACTTTAACAAGAGGTAAGACATGGAATGGGACAACTACCGGTATAGCCATACAGCATCTACACAATTAGATCATCTCTTTACACCTGCACAACCATGACATTACCGAAACTAACAATACGGAATATCTCCACAACTCCACTCGAGTTAAAATCACTGGAACGATTCGAATCTGCAGATGGGAAAGTAGGCGGGGTAACTATCACCAGGATAACAAGAAATCTCACTGGATTTATGAACATCACCAGCACTCCAAGCTCACCACAATTAGCAGAGAAAGCCCAAAGCTTTAGTCATCAAGATGTTTCTATCCCAATTGCTCCGTTCGAGTCCAAAGTTACAGATATAGAAGCTAAAGGGAACCAAGTCCTACGTTTGATATTCGAGATAAAAGGCGAACGGTATCGCATTGATACCCCAACTCCTTTACATCGCTCAACTGTTCTCACACCTCTTTCGCACAATCCAACCTACGAATTCACAGGTGTATATCTCCCTAAACATTCTTTCCTCGCAATCTTCTCCTCAGCGAAACTATCATCATGGATGTCCAATTTCAAAGACGAAACTCCCTTAGCAGCTCTTAGTATACCCGGTACACACAATTCCCCAACCTGCTACGCCGCGTTACCTTCTGTACGCTGTCAGGCTGTCAGCATAAAAGAACAATTAAACAATGGAATCCGTTTTCTTGATATACGGGTTCAACCACAAGATCCAAGTAACCCTGCTGCAGAGGGTCTAATTCTGGTCCATAGTGCTTTTCCAGTTTCTTTCACAGGCAATAAATACTTCCGAGATTTGGTCAACCATGTGAAGGCATTCTTAGTTGCAAATCCTTCGGAAACAGTTATTATGTCATTGAAAAGGGAAGGAATAGGGAAATCTACGGATCAGCAACTCAGTCAAATTCTCAACCATCATTATACTCAAGATTCTGCTCGTTGGTTCACAGGTAATCGCATTCCAGCTCTAGGCGAGGTTCGTGGGAAGATTGTGGTTATCCGTCGGTTCGGCCTAGACGACTCGTTGAAAGGGGAAAACAACGGAACAGGTCTATATATCGACGCAGAGAGCTGGCCAGATAATTGCGTAGATGGCGTGTGCACCAGTGGAGAAATCCGAGTGCAGGACTTCTACGAGGTAGCCGTGTCTACGAATATCGAAAAGAAAATACGATATACCACAGATCAGCTGGAGAGGGCTGCGAAAGCCGTAGCCGTACTCCCTGAAGATATGGACGCTGCGAGTACGGAATCTGCAAAACAGCCTTTCTTCATGAATTTCTTGAGTGCTTCGAACTTCTGGAGAGCGAATTGTTGGCCAGATAAGATTGCTGAAAAGGTTAATCCCGTGATCGTGGATTTTCTATGTAGAAAACATAATGAATCAACTTCGAGTGAACATCCAGATGGTGCAAGTATAGGGGATGGGAGTACGGGGATTGTGGTGTGTGATTGGGTTGGGGTAGGTGGGGACTGGGACTTGGTGAGGTGTATTTTGGCAATGAATGCAAAGTTGGAGATTAGAGAAGGAGAAGGAGCTTCCTTCTGAATCACCTTCATGAAGAGGGCGTTAGACTAGAAGATGTTATGATTTCAAGATTTATGATGCAAATGGATAGAACAAGGTTCAGTTTACAGATATAATACATTCCGTTAGATGCTTATTCATTATTCGAATTTGATTTATTCCTTAGGGGGTTCTTCGGAAGGGCCCTTTTCCTCATCTTCTAACATCATCTTTCTACCCTCAACAGTGAAGTATAAAGTCTTTCCAGCACCCTCCAAGACATTTGTAATTCCACCACCGATACGTTGTAACATAGCCACCACTTTGCCTCGTAAACCATCCAGACCTCCCTCAATAGTTCCGACCCATTTCGTGCCTTCAACATCAAACACTTTACCTTCTACTCTCGCTCCTAGCAACAATAACTTCTGTAACCCACTCTGAACAGTAGGATCATGCCATCCAGGATTTACCCTCTTTTTAGGAGCAGGGAAGAACGGAGCGCTAGGTGATAATATCGTCAAAGCCGTCTTCAAATGCTGAGGAGAGACACCAGGGAACGTTAAAAGAACAACTGGACCCGCCAATAATGGCGATAGATCATGAGCTTTTTTAGTCTTCTTAGCCGAAATAGCCTCATAAGCGGCGTTCGAAAGTGTATGTGTTAACCCATCACCCTTTGCGTTCACAATAGGCAAGGTCGCAGATGAAGGACTTGCTGGATTTGTAGGATCTAACGATGGAACTTGTGCATCCGGCTTAAAGAATTCAACGATTCGAAGCGCGGCAGCTAGGATTCCCGTTTGTACGATTTCGAGCTTAACGCCATCTGCGAGATTCAGGTTGGGTTGTCCTTCTGCTTCGCGGGCTGCGTCGACCTTACGGAGGGCAACGGCAAGTTCGCGACGTATGGCTACCCATTCCCCGGCTTTAAGGTTGTTGTGTTGGAAGAGGAGCATGAGGGGTGTGGAGCGAAGTAGCGAAGCATATTTTCTGAGGAGTTGGGATTTGCGGAATTCGGGAGGTTTGTGGGATGGTGGTTGAGTTGAGGGGAAGTGAGATATGGGGGGAGATGCTTTGGTCATTTGCTCGTGCGAGGCTGCTGGCGTGAATGCTGCTGCCGCACTGGCATATTGTCGACTTCGGAGGGGAGTCCTTTTACATCGGAGGATGGAAGCTATCGCCTTTGAAGGCGTATGTATTCGTGGACGCATTCTATAAATGTCAATTAGCATATATGATCTCCACCAACATTTCTGTAGCACAATTGGCAGTACTCACCTGGAAAATGTACTTGTTGAACAAATGTATGTAGACATATAATTTCGACGGACGAGCTTGAGAATTTCTAAAAGAGGATTAGCGCCTTTAAATTTAATGCCATAAAGCTAAGGCGAACAACTAAAGTTCATTGAAGTGACTCAAAATCAAAGTCCCTTAGCCGGAACCCGAGTACTACATGAGGTACAAAGAATATTGAAAAAGTTTTCAAATAAATAAGCTCCTCCAGACACATCAATTGAATTTTGAGGACTCTTCTAAAATCAATCATGGCTGCTCCAACGGAGCACAATGCATACGCACCTTCTCCAAGGGATATCTCGATCACGCCACTACTCAAACGGTTATGGCCTTCACCTGGAGACAATAATGTCACGGCATCAGAAATTGCTTTAGCAATCTCACATATTTTTACGGATTCATTATCTCCAGTTCAAACAGGTGCATTGCTCACGTGTTTGCATTTCACGGGATGGGATCGAAAAGCAGATGTTCTTGCAAAATGTGCAGAAGCTATGAGAGAAGCTGCATCACCTGTTGACAAAGAAGCCCTAGACAAAGTTGTCGCGGCAGTTGGGAGACCAGAAGGCGGGTACAAAGGAGGTTTGGTGAATTACCATGAGCAATTATTCTTGGAGTTATTTTCTGATCTATCTCTAGTGCGACATTGTGGGAACCGGAGGTGATTCACATCATACTTTCAACATTTCAACTACATCCTCCATTTTGGCATCTTCTCTCTTACTTTTGAGTAAGCATGGAAACAGAGCTTCTACTTCTAAATCTGGATCAGCAGATCTCCTCAACTCTACGTTACCTACAGCACCAAACTTATCGGCGGTGACACCAGATACTATCACTAAAGTCTACCAAAAAAGTAATTATGCTTTTCTGTTCGCACCAGTCTTCCATCCTGGTATGAAATATGTTGCTCCTATCCGAAAAGAGCTTGGTTGGAGAACAATCTTCAACCTCATGGGTCCTCTCGCCAATCCAGTCGAAGGTAACATTGAGGCCCGACTCTTAGGAGTTGCTCGACGAGATATCGGACCTGTTTTCGCAGATGCCCTTAAAATGGGCGGCGCCAAAAAGGCCATGGTTGTTTGTGGAGAAGAGGACCTCGATGAAATCAGTTGCGCAGGTCGGACATTTTGTTGGAGATTAGTGGATCATTCTACAGATGAATCTTCATCTTCTAACGATGTCGAGATCGAAAGCTTCACAATTTGTGCTGCCGACTTTGGACTTCCATCACATGACTTAAAGGATGTTTCCCCAGGAAAGGAACCTCATGAAAATGCCGCAATCTTGATGAATCTACTCCAAAACAAATTACCAGATAACGACCCGATTTTGGAATTTGTCCTCATGAACACTGCAGCTTTGTTTGTCGTCGCTGGCATTTGTGATGCAGATACTAGCAATATGGGTCATGGTGATGATGGGAAAGTCATTACTGAGAGGGGACCTGGTGGAGGGAGATGGAAGGAAGGTGTGCGAAGAGCTAGATGGGCTGTCAAGAGTGGTGAGGCTTATAGACAATGGAGACAATTTGTGGATATTAGCAATAGCCTCTAGATCTCAAGGGCATGTTTTGGGAGACAATTCTTGAATCAATAATGAATTCAAGGTCATGACATAGACATCGGGTTTGGAAAGGTCTAATGGTTATTAGAAAGGGAAAAATGGAATGGAAAAGTTCTAACTAGATATATACAAGTATTTACTTAGAGGATAATTGTATATGAATATGAATATGGATCTTGCTCCGATCTCAATTGTTTGAGATCTACAACGGTGGGTCTATGATGTTCAAATTGGTCATTAGGCTGTCCCCCATTTTAGTAGTGTAGAGTGATGCGACTCGGATGGGGACATTTTCACAGCATTCCGAAGAATCGCCATCATGACATCTGCTAGAAAAGCAAGCAAGCTAGTGATTGGGGGAAAATATACCTCAATACGGAGATTTAGATAGGAATGGTAACTTGATTATTGCTGTTTTTAGTTATTGAATTGTTTGACCTTCCTTGATCTCATCTCCCCCACGTTTGTGTCCTAGTTTGTGTCCTCTGAACCCCCACCAAAAGTATTCTGCTGATAGCCCGAAATCGCACATACTACTAACTCTACACCTTATTTCTTTCTTGGATTTACCTATTTACTAAAGTATCCAAGTACATACATTGTCCTCTTGAGTCTTGACATCTGGCACATTTTCTATCAATTGTAAATACTTTACTACACAGGTACCTTTCACACATGAGATATCTACTTCCATACATCCGACAATCTAGAACGCTTATCAGTCCCAATCTACGTCCATTTCTATCAACACCGAGGGGCATCAATCTACCCCACCACAAAATACCCAGCAACTTACACCCCTCCAACCTTTTTTGTTCTACACAAGTATCTTCAATCGTCACAATGAGTAAACCACAGATTCTTTTGTTAGGTGAAATTGACCAGTAAGTCACAATAAAGCTCCTCTTATCATTAAAATTGCTAATAAAGGTATCTTTTAACAGTGCCAAGAAGGAATGGAGTGAACTTTCCAATATCGGTGAACTCATCGAACCTAAAGCTCGATCTCGTCAAGGATTCATAGAAGAGTGCAAAAATGGCGTTTACGATAAAGTGGCGGTTGCATACAGAACTTTCCCAAGTGTCTCTATTACAGGCCTGATTGATGAAGAATTGATCAGTGTGCTACCAAAGAGCTTGAAGTTCATTGCTCACAATGGTATAATTAGACTTTGAAATTGAGAGAGGAGAGATGGGCTAATAAATGGTTGTAGGAGCTGGTTATGATCAAATTGATGTACATGCATGTACTGCGCGCGATATTCGAGTTTCGAATGTTCCAACTGCCGTCGATGATGCTACGGCCGATACAAACATGTTTCTCATTTTGGGAGCATTGAGAGGCTTCAATACTTGTTCGTTTATACTATCTCTTAACCAGGAACGTAGTTTGCTAACAACCCGTAGCAATGATGGCTTTGAGAAAGAACCAATGGAAGGGAACCTCAGCACCACCTCTTGGTCACGATCCTCAAGGCAAAGTCCTCGGTATTTTGGGAATGGGTGGTATCGGACGAAATCTCATGAAGAAGGCAACTGCTTTCGGCATGACCTGTCAATATCACAACCGTACAAAACTTTCAGAAGAATTAAGCGGAGGTGCCAAATACGTCAGCTTTGATGAATTACTGGCTACAAGTGATGTTCTATCCTTGAATTTGCCTTTGAACGTGGGTTTTTAGCTCAATCGCAGCTTCAAGGTTCCTAGTCTAATAGCATTATAGAAAAACACTCGCCACATCATTTCCACTGAGGAATTCAAGAAAATGAAGAAGGGTGTTGTCATCACCAACACCGCCAGAGGTGCAGTAATAAATGAAGATGCTCTAGTAAAGGCACTTGAATCTGGTCAAGTTTGGTCAGCAGGTTTAGATGTTTTCGAAGAGGAGCCAAAGGTTCATCAGGGATTGATTGACAACCCACATGTCATGTTGATACCACATATGGGAACAGTAAGTTATATTTCTTCCTCTATTATTTGGAGATCACATGAGACTAACGTTTATGTCATAGTATACTATCGAGACTCAAACCAAGATGGAGGTCTGGTGTATCGACAACGTACGTAGTGCAATTGAGAAGGGCAAGTTGATGAGCCCAGTAGGAGAACAAAAAGATATGTAGATAAGACGTAGATGAGGTTATAGAATTGGGAGGTTGAAACCATTGAAATTTAGTTCAATGTGTGCATTGGTTCGATATATTTGGTACATCGCAGCCTAATCTCGATGGATGTATTGATTCCAGATATTGGATAGGCTTCCGTTGGTTCTCCTGTATTGATACCATTGCTTTCTAGAAATTAAATAGATAATACTTCCTTCCATCTACAGTTGTATTGGACTCTCTCTTTCTCTTCATGATGCTTTTCTGTCACATCATTCCCTAGGTAGTAACCGACAAACTCTTCATCACTATCTCAATATTATATATTTTATTTATACATTATTCATTGATTGTATAACGTGGTTTAACACCGAGTGCACCATATCACCGAGTGCACCACTTTTACCTCAATTTGCACTTTCCAACTTCAACACGCGATTTATCAATCATTTATTATGCAATCAAATAGAAAAGAAGCTCAAATACTCTTAGCTATCGAAGCTATTCAAAAGATAAAAACTAAGCATTCGAAAGGCTGCCAAGCTATATAATATAACGCATACAACACTTCTCCGCAGAATGAATGGTTTAGCCCCTCGTACAGAAATTCGAGCAAATAGTCATAAAATGACCGATTTAGAAGAGGAGGTGCTTATTCAGTATATAATTGATATGGATGAGAGAGGGTTTGCACCTAAATTAAGTGGTGTAGAAGATATGGCGAATTATATTCTTGAATCGCGGAGGGCGAAGAAGGTTGGAAAGCTCTGGGCTCATCGATTCGTAAAGCGTCATACGAAATTAAAGACGCGTTTTAGTCGTGTCTATGACTTTCAAAGAGCTCTTTGCGAAGATCCCAAGCTTATTGAAGAGTGGTTTCGATTGGTATCGAATATGCGGGTGAAATATGGTATTGTCGATTCCGATTTCTACAACTTCGATGAAACCGGCTTCATGATGGGTATAATATGCCCTGGAATGGTTGTAACTAGTGCTGAACGAAATGGCAGAAGCAAGGCAATACAACCAGGCAATCGAGAATGGGCTACGGCAATTATATGTGGCAATGGAGAGGGTGAAACTATACCTCCATTTTTGGTAGTTCAAGGACAAGTTCATCTTTCCAATTGGTATACCGAAACCGATTTTCCTGCGGATTGGGCCATTAAACCTACTTCCAATGGATGGACGAATAATGAGACAGGGTTAGAATGGTTAAAGCATTTCGATAAACATACTATTCGTCAAAGGAAGGGCAAATATCGAATGCTAGTATTGGATGGGCACGAAAGCCACGAATCAATACCTTTTCAATCATATTGCAAATCAAATGATATTATATGCCTCAAATTACCACCACATTCAAGTCATTTAACTCAACCACTTGATGTTGGATGTTTTGGTGTACTTAAACGTTCATATAGTTCTCAAATTGAGGAGTTTATCAAGGCACATATCAATCATATCACTAAAGTTGAATTCTTTATAGCTTTCAAAGCTGCATATCAACAATCAATCACCTCTCAGAATATGAAAGCTGGCTTTCGAGGAACAGGTCTAATACCATTTGACCCTCAAGCTATACTCTCAAAATTAGATATTCGAATTCATACGCCTACTCCCCCCCCTTTCGATTTAAACCTTTGGATCTCTCAAACTCCTCACAATCCAACTGAAGCTCTTTCTCAATCAACTTTAGTGAAATCTCGAATGGCTCGTCATCAATCAAGCTCCCCTACACCTATATTCGAAACTGTACTAGCTTTAGCTAAAGGTACAGAGAGATTGGCACATGAAAATACACTTTTAAGTGCAGAAAACCGTACACTTCGGAAGGCAAATGAGGCATTAAGCAAACGTCGACGCGCGAAAAAGACTCAATTACGTCAAGGAGGAGTACTTACTGGACAAGAAGCTGCAGATATATTATCTCAACAAGAGGTTGATATTCAGATTCAACGCGACGAGCGTCAAAATGGGGGAAATTCTAACGGGGAATCATCTACTAATCGATGCTGTAGTAAGTGTGGAAAGACTGGTCATAATTCAAGAACTTGTCAAAATAGTATAATAGATCCTAGATTATTAGATTCTTAATAGTTTTAATTGATTGATTTAATGATTGTTGAATGATATGAGTTAGAAAGTGCAAATTGAGGTAAAAGTGGTGCACTCGGTGATATGGTGCACTCGGTGTTAAACCACGTTATATATATTAAGATAACGTAACTTATGGTGAACCGGGTCATATGGGGAACCGGGTCACATTTAGCCCACCACTGACTTCAAACCCTAATAAATTTTGCTATGCATATCGAATCACCTCTTACACCTTCTCAAATTGAAGAGAAGATACAGAATGCTATTATTGCACTTCAATTGAAGGAATTTAAATCAATTAGAAAGGCTGCAGAGCATTTTGAAGTTCCTAAGTCAACTCTTATAGCTAGGGTCGCTGGAAGGAAATCACGTACCCAATCCCACGAAATGGCTCAAATTCTATCAAACGCAGAAGAAAATACTCTTGTACGATGGATTTCACGACTTACCATCACTGGATTCCCTGCTACACCTATGTTGGTGAAGGAAATGGCCGACGAAATTCGTCTTCGACGCGTTCAAGTCGCGTCATCTCAAACCCCAACCTTGACAGATATTCCACCTATAGGCCATGAATGGATCTATAGATTCCAAAAACGACATCCAGAACTTAAAAGCAACTCCGGAGAATATTCAGGCTTGGTTTGACGCGTTTCGCACGCGTCTCATTGAGCGAAAGTATGAATTAGATGATATGTATAATATGGACGAAACCGGATTTGGAGTTGGAAGTACTCAAAGTACGCGTATTATAGTTGACTCTACTCAGAAATCGAATTGGAAAGTTACAGCTGGCAAGCAAGAATGGATAACTGTATTTGAATGTGTTAATGCAACTGGAAAGGCTTTGTCACCTATGATCATTTTCAAGGCCCAGAATACGAATACTGCATGGATTCCAAAGGATACACTTCAAAGCTGGCAGTTCTCTACTAGCACGAATGGATGGACCTCAAATAGTCATGGATTAGAATGGCTAAAAAGGGTTTTCGAGCCAGAATCCAAGAAAGTGTCAGGTGACCGGCCTCGACTTTTAATCATGGATGGTCATTCAAGTCATATTACAGGCAATTTTATTGCTTTTTGTATAGAGAAGGATATCGATTTACTTATACTACCTCCTCATTGCTCCCACTTGCTTCAACCTCTTGATATTGGGGTGTATGGGCCAATGAAACGATATCATTCTTATAGAGGTGGATCGATATTCTCGAGCTGGTGTAAAGCGAATTCAAAGAGCTGAATGGGTAGAACTCTATCAGAAGATCAGAAAAAAGGCACTGAATTCTTCTAATATTAAAGCTGGCTGGAGAGGAGCTGGTTTGGTACCTTTTTCCCCACGAAAAGTACTTGAGACATTACCATTTAACTCCTCCCAGCAACCTTCTACTCCACAAATGAGAACTACCAATCAAGACCTAGACTTATCTATACTCAGAAGCTCTCCTCCAGATGGGACAGAGCTAAGGCAAGCAAATCAGACCTTTAATACAGCTCTAGCAAGCAATGGTTCTCTTGCATCACCAACTCGTCGATATGCCAAGAGAATGACTAGACTTGTAGAATCTCAAAATGCTGAGATAACCCTACTTCGGAAACAGCTTGCTGATGCTCAGGAGGTAACTGAGATTCGAAAAAAGAGAACTAAAGGCAAGAGAGTCAAATTACAAGGTCAATTTGTCTTTAGTACTGAGGAAGTACTGAAAATTGTACGTAAGGCAGAGGAAAAACCTAAGGAGAAAAAGTCACGTGGACGGCCACGCAAACGCCCAATTGAAGAATTAGAGGAAGAGATTGAAGAAGAAGAGATTGAAGAAGAAGAGATTGAAGAAGAAGAGATTGAAGAAGAAGAGCTAGAGAGTAGTTCAAGTGGTTTAGAGTTGGAATTGGATGAATGTGTAGCTCGTAGAACAAGATCACATAGAGAAAATTGAATTTTGTGACCCGGTTCCCCATATGACCCGGTTCACCATAAGTTACGTTATGTAATTATCTCGAAGTTGATAATTATAATTTATACTCCGTTTTTAATTACTTTTAATTATAAGATTTTTTTTTATTTGTTTAATTATCTTTTTATTTACTACAATACCCACACACACACACACACACCACCACCAAAAACCCACAAACAATATCAACATTGTCTTCCTCAAAAAAACCAAAAAAAAAAACCAAAAATACCACAAAACATACATATCAAAATAATACTCTCCCCTCATTACATACTAGATACTACACTACATACTACATACGTAGCTAACCGCTCTAAACTCAATTCCCCGCCCCTCAACTCCACCACTCCCAATCCTCACTCCACAATGCACAATGCACAATGCAACGCATACTCTTCCTTCTCTCTCTTCCCTCCTCCATTCCATTACCCTTCCACCCTTCCATCCTCCTTCCTCATTCATTCCCTCCTATCCACCCACAAGATAATCAATCCTCTTACGACTTTCACTTTCTTCCCACCCACTTGATTGAGCAATAAGACTATACCATACCATAGCATACGATATCATATCATACTATACCATACGAGGAAGAACAAAATATGATATGATATGATATGATATGCGCCCAAGCTAGACTCTAGACACCCATAATGCATCCATCCATCCATCCATTCATTCATTCATCCTTGCATCCATCCATCCATTTACCTATTTATTCATGGCTACCGCATACTTTCATACTTTCCCTAGAAACAATCAAGAAGTAAAGACATTACTTCCTTACACGGATAAAAACAGACCAATTCCTTTCTTATCCCCATATCCATATCCCTATCCCTATTCATATCCCTTCATTTCATTTCGAATATCCTCTCAAGACCACACAACCTAAGCTCCCACCCTAACATCCCCATCAGCCTGTCCATTCTCCAACGTCTTTTCCAATGCATCAAGTTCTTCCTCTTCTTCTTCTTCCTCTTCGCTATCATCTACCTCCTCACCATCCTCATCCTTAAATCCGCTATCGATTTCCAACTTCCTCAATCGTCTTCTCATCTCATCCCTCTCTCCATTTTGCCATCTAATCAAAGTCGCAGGCGCATGAACTTTAAATCCATAAATTCGTGGTACGTATCGATCGAAACTCTTAGCTGGGATCATCGCCGGGTAAACCTGGAATAAAATATTATGAAATGAAGTACCGAAATATGCGCCATCAATTGCAGAATGTCGAGAGGATTTAGGATTATAGATATCTTCGCAACGAGAGCAGTAAAGTTTAACAGCTTTGACATTTGGATTGTCGCTTTGACCCATGGGGAGAAGTGGATGCGATTTACACATAACTCGAGGGCATTTTCCAAAGTCGGCTTTCTTGTATTTTTCAAGCTGGGAAAAGATTATGATTAGCATAGTCTTACAATGAATATGAATCAAGTACTCACCATTTTGGCCAATCCTCTAGTAGTGACGATATAACGAGCATGGACTAAGCCATATAAATGTCGCGCCGACTTCTCAATAGTCTCTCTCATATCATCATCACAATCCAAATCAAAGACATCCGTAACTAAATCCAACGCATATTGATAATATTGAACTTCGGTTTGGAGTCCCGTAAGGTTGAATCGATCGGTGAGATAATCTTCGTCAATTTCGCAAAAGTACTCATTACCGCGAGATGAAATAAACTAGAAAATTAAAGTATTAGCAAATATACCCTTCCATGTATGTAAACTGATATGAAATATGGCCAAGAACCCCATATTTGTAAGGCATGTCCGTGGCAGAAGAGCTGGCATCATCTTCGAGGTTACTGCCATTTGATACATGGCCGCGCTCAAAACTCTCGGGAGCCTGGCCAGCTAGCGTTGTTACGTGAAGGGCAGGTTCGGAAATGGCTGGCGAACAATCGAGAGGGTTATCCATTGCTTTGATATTTGCCTTTGAGCAGAAACGGCCAAATACTTTGCGTACTGGAGTCTCAAGACTCTCTACTTCTGAAGCTCGACGTTTCTTGCCTCTCTTACTCCGTCTGCGTGACAGAGTTGGCAGAAGACCTAGCGATGGACTTGATTGCAGGATTTGACGACCGCACGTATCAAACGGAACAAAGTTCATCATGCGTGGTCAAGCAGAGGTAACAATTCCACCTCCACAATGACCGGTGAGATAGCAGTTTGAGGAACGAAATCGCAGAAGATCATCTCCAAGAGCCGTGGCTTCCATTCACTTTTGTCATAAACTTCCTCCAACCCTTCCACCTCGATCGATCGATACCTTCCTCGACATCATCCGTACCGCAGACTAAAGGTCTCTTCGAAGAGAAGCGTAATCGACAGGAAGGAGCGATTCCTTTCATCCATAAACACGGAGGAGCGACGCGCACAAAATGGCACAAACCTCCCACCTCAAGCCTCGAGCCAGTCCATCCTCCCAAATCTACCAAGAACCAAAGAAATCGCAAATCAAAAGAATAAAAAAAGAGAATAACATACCCAATCTCTCCAGTAACTAGTATAATCGCTATCAGTTTCGCTATTAAAATCGTCCATGATAAAAAATCTCCTGGTGATAAATCGAGGTCGTCGTCTGCTGGGAAAATGTCGTTCAGGAAATAATATGTATGTGTTTTGAAATAAATTACCTATGGCATGCATGCATGTGCTTCTCTCAGCACTTGCCAGGTCAATATTTTGCAAAGGTAAGTGGGAAGGCTGAATTGTCGTTGTTTCTGCTTTTTTAGTTTAACCTTACTTGGAGGGGCAGTAAAAGGCGGAAAGAAAGTGTGGTGTGACGCACGGACTTCTTTCTTCGCTGTGTGTTGGCTGGAACGAACCCCTTTATCAATATCAGAATTTATACTGTAGAGCAGAAGTGTATTGAGTTCCTCCGAAGTAATAAGCTCTTAGTACTACACCTCAATAGGTATTACTCTACAGATAAGATGTATTCAAGTGAATATACAGGAACATTTATTACTCGATGCCAGAGGGCGGTGAAAACTGAAAAGTCAATATTGTTAGAACTGACGCTGGCAATGGAAGTCAGACTCGGACATTCATTCAAATCACAACATCATCTCAATCATGCTCTATATTAGAGGCCTTTCTAATGCTGGATCTGCTGTTGTACTTCACTCCCACCTGAGAGGATCGCTTTCCCGCCGTATGGAGGTTCCATAGTAACCTTATCCTGCCGGTTTCAAACTATGTTTAAGTATTCATATAACGGCCACCTCTATGTACCCTGGGCTTATTCTCAGAATGATACCCATCTCACTTTATCAAATTCTATTCTATTACCATTCCCATCCCATCCCTAAATTTCATTCCCCTGCATCACATTATCTGGCAAAAGTACAACGCCCAGACATGCAACTAAAGCACCCGCTCCAGCCAGAAACAATGGTGCATTCAGGTTCATCGCCAGTAGTTTTGCCGCAATTATAGGACTAAAAATAGAGAATATCCTTCCCCAACAACTCGCCATTCCACTAGCTGTTCCTCTTACCGACGCTGGGAAAGCTTCCGGTGTCCAACCATATAACACCGAGTTGAACATAGATTGAAAGAAATATTCCATGACGCTAAGTCCCACGTTGGCTGCTTGAGTGTTGACTGCCGCAAAGAGAAAGAATGATGTGGCCATCAATGCTGATGAGAAGATCATGGAAAGCCGTCTTCCTACTCGAGGTACTTTTACCATGAGAGCCCCTAAACTGACACCTACAATACCCGGCATGTATATGATAACAAAGTTGCGGTAAGTTTCGGCATATCCGACCTGGTGTTCCAAACCTTTTCGAGCCAAAATTGTCGGAAGAAATGCGCCTTCTAGATGTTAGTACATTCTCATGTAACCAAATAAAAGAGTTCTATATATGTACCTGCGACGGAAAATCCCCAGTAGTCAAATGCGTATATTAACCATACTAAAATGGTAACTCGCGCAGTATGCTTTGTTTTGAATAATACCCCAACTCTCTTGATCTCCCTCTTGATCTTCTGGCGTGGACTCAAATCCTTGGGAATAACCCTTCCTCGAAGACGATCGTCACCAGAAGTTGTCGAGGTGGGAGACAGAGGAGCCTCGGTATTATCCAAGGCCTTGAAATCCTCAATGGTAATCCTCAAAGTTTTCTTGTTCGTTTTTGCAATTTTCTGCAACACCTTTAAAGCCTCTTCGTCCCTGCCCTTGCTGAGAAGATATTTAGGCGACTCCTGAAAAGTGAAGACCAAGAACCGCATTACGAATATGAACAAAGAGATTGCACCTAGAGTGTACAATAGATACCTCCATCCCATATTGTCCGTTTTGGAACAGCATGTAGCCCCTGGTGTCAAGTCCTTTGCTTTACATGACGGTAGGTCTGTCGCGCAAGAATATTTGGGTATAAATCCGTAAGCTATGCCACTGCAAACGACAACTCCAATCGGTTGAAAAATCGACAAGAGGGCTAAAAGAAAGCGATTTTTCTAGTGATAAGTGTTAAATGCTGCTCTTCAGATATTTTCGCGTAGGGGCGCACCTGGGGAAGGAATTCCAGAGCAATTGTTGTGTCTATGGGAATGTTTCCTCCAATACCAAAACCAGTAAAAGCGACCAGCACAAGAAGACCAGTGTACGAACTCGGTATTGCCATGCAAATTCCAAAGACTGAGGTAAGGAAGACGGTGCCATTGAAAGCCCATTTGCGACCTGAAAGATGAAGTTATTGGAGAATGCAAAGATAATATGGGTGCTGGTGACCTACCGATCATATCGACCAGAACTCCCCATACTAGTGCTCCAACTGTCAAACCAGCATTGACGACTGTGAATAAACGACCTAATTCCGCATCTGCATGAATTTATTAGCACCGTATTTGGTCGTGCAAGTCTTCCCTCAACTATTTTTATGTAACAACTCTTATCTCTGACATAATGCGGAGTACAGAGCCGCTGTCAAGCATAACTTCATTGTCAAGTATCAATCCAGTGCGGGGTGTTACATACCGTCAATTCCCATCTCTCTTTGCATAACCGGTGCAATCAAGCCAAATGCATGCGCCCACAGTAGATCTAAGAAGTATCCTAAACCACAAAGTCCCCATATATACCATTGATACCTTCCCATTCCCATCTTATCAATCTCTGCCGCAACCAACAAGATTTTCTTATCCTGAATTGACAAGCCATCCGAAACACAATCGCTGGTCAATACTTCTGTGTCACTCGATATCTTTGAGGCCGGAGAAATACGACCATCGTTTGAATTGCCTGTAGCCCCTCAATTAGTATAATTTCTCTTGTATATATCCGTTCAAATTGAGTGAGGAAATATAATAAAACCAAAAATTTACCCGTCGGAGACACAGAGCCTTCAACCTCTATATTCTTCGTTTCACCATGCCCCTCATTCTCTTGTCTCAAGCTCGACGAATTCATATTCAGTAGCGGAACAATACTTTCTCTTTCCCTCTCAACAGTAGTACATATAAATTCTCTCTTCTTTTGTCTTTTTAGATTTTCTTTTCTGCTCCGAGAAAAATAAGTGCGCATGGCATATATATATTATGTTATGTGTGTGAAAAAAAAAAGTTAAGTACATCGGGTATGTAAGTGAGAGTAGATGATATCAACATCGATATCTGAGTTTGCACTTGCTTAGCGGGAACATTTTAGGTTGGTACTACCCAAGTTGAGTTGGTCAGTCGGCCAGGAACCAAGGCCTGCATGTACCCGTCTGATGCATGAATTGTTGATAGGTAATAATCTTTCCGGAAACGTTACTACGTAAGGACGTACCAGTCTGATTATCGAGATAATAAGAAAAGAGTGAGCCTACGTGCCTTGAGATTTCCAATCATTGAGAGAGAGCTAGCAGGTAGCTAAAAGAAGCAAACGCAACTTCTAATTGTGACAAGAATCCCTTAACCAAGAAAATTTCACCGAGACAACTTGTGTCGATTGATTGACAGCGCCAGTGTAGCTTAGACAAACAACTAAAGCGATATCGCCTTTACGCTAATGTTAAAGTGAGATGGTTGGATCGACGTTTTCATCTACTTGACTCTTGTGATGAACTGGTGGCATAATGGCAAATGGAATGTTATGGTACCGGAAAATGCTGCTTCAAGAGATTTCGACGAAAACAAGTACATGAAGAGAGAAGAGGGTCGATATTCCGGTCGGACTAAAATATCTAGTCTAGATAATCATTGTCAACGCCTTTCGACCAGTTAAGTGTCCAGAGTTCGAATAGTAAGAGTGATTAGTGAATGATTACAAGTAATGTCTATTGGGTAGAACATTTGAGGTGTTGTATACCGGTAGGACAAGAGAGAAAAAAAAGATTCCTTGCCCCTCACCTTCATACCATACCCCTCATACATCATGCCCCTCCTTACCACATGTTCATCCGCCCGTTCCATCTCAAACATTCATATCAAACTAACACTGAACTTCGGTTGGGTCCCTCATTATTGTACGGATGGTCCATTATACATACACTGCGAACCAAGCCAGAGGTCATTCATGTGTATTTGTAATTCGTGATGGTTATTCTTGCACTAAAAAATATATCTACAAAAGCTATTTCATGTTACCGACACAAGAAATAAACCCCCCCTTTCCCCACTTTTCACACCTCATGACAGCAATGGAGCCAAACTGCCAATAATTTTCTGCTATATGCTTGTAGCCAGAAAATTTGCTGCAAAACATCGAGCAATTGTGAAACCAAACATCAGATTCCCAGACGCCGATACTGTAAGATCCATTTGCATACAGACTTAAACGCCGGATTTATGTTAAAAAAAAGAGTATGCACCAAACCCAACTGAGCAAGAAAGATACCACTCAACACCTCGAGAAGCATCGACATAAACCAAAGCCAGACCATTGACCAGGATAATGTGTGGTATATTTGGTAGTCCGGTCCATAAGATCATCCGTCGTAAGTACCATTTCGTATCCCAACCAATTAAAAAGCAAAGGGTGTATCCAGGGGAGAGCAGGTAGTAATAGGGTAATTGTCATATTTTCTATGAAGATTCTAAAGGTTGAGTAACATCAATACCATAAAGAGTTGCATGTTTCTTAGCCCATTGTCTGGTAAGGATTGAAGCTAAGGAAATGTTAGTGAGGTTCAAATAAAAATGCTTTCGAAGTACATACCCTTCAAAAATTTCTTGCTAGCATACTTCTTGAAGAATGCCTCATGGGTAACAGGACGAGCAAGGTAATCAACCATCAATTGAAAGACAGGTTCAATCTCATCTTCACTGTATCCGGAGTAGTGAGTCAACACGGCATCCCATTCACCCTTCTCAAGGATGAGGCGGGAGAGATACATGGATGCGGCAGCGACGTGACTTGGTAGGTACTTCATGAATCGGTGATCAAGAAGACTAATCTCCATCAAGTACTTACCCAATGTACGGGTTTGGATGTCGTAGTCATCAGCCTTAGAAATACGTCTCAAGAAGTTCATGGGGTTGGGGTAGCTCAAATCATAGTTCAGAGCACTGAGAACGTAACGTTCGGCGCTGAGGATTTCTGCCTCAGTGAATCCATCATCGGCGACGTGACGGAAGTTGGCAACGTGGGGTGAGAGAACTTCCTCGTACTTGGAGGCAATGAACATGGCAGTAACGCCCACGAGTTGAAGACGATCAAGTTGAACAACCTTAGTGGAGAGAAAGCGGTCAATGATGTTGACGGCAAGGAACAAAGTTTCCGGAAGAAGGTGAAAACGTGTGTGAACTTCAATGAGCCAGTCGACAAGGATGCCGCGCATCTTCCACTCCAGATCCTCTTGATGTGCCATATACTTTTCGTTAGGTTTGGTAGCAACCTCCAACTTCTTCAAGTATTCAAAAATCTCAACGACGTACTCAGCCACCATCAAGGGGTCATCTACGTCTTCGGCATCCAAGTCGCGTACACCTTCGGCGAACTCAAGTCTGACAGATTCCTTTGGCTCTGGTTCAACAATAGCCTCTGCTTCGTTCTCCTTCTCCTCGACAACTTCACTTTGCTTGATTCGCTTTTCTGCTTCAATGTGGACCTTCTTTCGGGATGGTTGTTCATCTTCAACGGGTGTTTCCTCCTTGACTGAGGCTGCTATCGTAGCTGCAGCCGCAGCAGTCTTTCTCTTCATTACACCCGACCCAGCGGCCTTGCTCAATGACTTTTTATTTGCATCCTTAGCTCCGAGGGCTGATCGTGTGGTGCTCTTGGTCACGCCAGTTGGCTGAGAAGCTTTTGAAATCAGTCCACCCTTGGCAGCAGGTTTCTTTGCTTCAGCGGCATCACCTCCTTTGGCAACGTTGCTTACATCTCCCAGTGCGGCCCGTTTTCGGAGTGGTTGTGTGCTGGCGGTTGATTTCTTGCTTGCAAGTGGCTTCTTAACGGCACCGCTAACCTCCTCTGTGGTAAAAGCTGCAGCTTTAGATCTGGTAAGACGAGTTGTGACACCAGCTACATTCTCATCGTTCTCATTTGTAGGGGCCCGGCGGCTAGTTGCTCGACTCTATATGCACACACGATTAGCACTCATCAATTGGACACTTTGTGACCAATTGAACGAGCTCATAGTTTTGGGAATGGAACCATGCGGTATCTGGGGTACATACAACTGGCATATTTGACGATGTGTTATATTAACTATTTATGTGTGGAGTGTTGTGGAGAGAAAGATGGGGTGGGTCGCTAAAAAGAAAGATGTCAGCAAGACGCGGTCTATAGATGTTGGAAGCGCGCGATGAAGATTGAAGACAACGAGATGAAGACGCGAAGTGACGACCAGAACAAGATATATAAGATAGAGGGGTATACATACATGAAGATGGATTAGACCTTCAGTGGATCCCGACGTGTAATTGACGATATGAAGAATTCGGGTTGTGATATATCGACTTTGTTGACAGATGAAGAATTGAACTTTTTTTTTGAATTTGTACACGAAACCGGAAGAACTTGAACAAACAAGATACCGAGATGGATCTAATGCTGGCAAAATACCTAAAAGGCTATCAAGAACATGAAGGCCGGAGGGTCGAGGTGTAGTATTTTTTGGTTTGTTTATGGGTAGGATGAGTTGATGTTTATGGGTTGTGGATGTGGATGTGGATGATGATGAACGAAGGGTGGAATAATGTGTGAGGAAGACTTTCTTCTAAAGAGATTGTCAGAGCTTCCAAGGTTGCTAGGCACTCGCTTGTTGTGGGTGGGATTTAGCGTGTCGTGCTTCCTTTCGTGGCTTTGCGCTGGTACAGTAACAAGGATTTCTTTCGAGGAGAGCGAATAGATAGACAGATAGAGAGATGGATACGATGTAATAATACTCGAGTAGGTATCTGGCGGGATGATTGTGTTTGGAGAGCAATGGTCAAAAAGACGATATAAAAGCTCAATTTGAATCAATTCAAATCTTCCAAAAAAGAAAACCTTGTGTAAAAATGATTTTTAGAAACAATTTGACTAAAAGTGGCTCTTCAAAATAGTCATAATTGAATAATATTTTGGATTTTGGTCGGTCACAACAAGATCTGATATATCCACTATTGACATAACTTTTCCTGTATCGAAGCAACGCTAGCTTTGTTGATTTTCATTTAGTCCTAGGCAACCACTAAGCAACGCTCTTTTGCGTTTCCCGTCTTTCAGTTGTGTGGCTAGAGTACCCGAGTAGAAGGTGGCTAGTGATAGAACCCAAGAGCCGGCACCTAGAAAAGTACAACTTGTTGAATTGAACTCATTGAACTTTGAACTGACTAGTACTTGATGTTGAGTCAGTTCACTTCATGGTTATTATTAATTATATGCTTGCTAAGTCTCTAAACTTCTTTCTATTGTCTTAGCATCCATGCAACTTCGCTTTGAATATTTTATCTGAAGTGATAACAGAAAATTTATTCATGTTCTGCTACATATGATTGCATCCAAATCCTCAAAACTAAACCCAATCGGGACATAGCCTTTCCGAAAGAAGTTTGAGAGACGTTCAAGCACGAACGACATCGACTTTCAAAACTCCCAACCACTATTTCCGGAGGCCCTCGCCGTGGCGAGAAGATCAATCGAATTGCGGTGATCAATTCGATATATAGCATCCATCATGTTTCAACCCAGGATATTTGCGCGACAATGTCCAAGGGCAACATGCAATTACCTACCCACCATTCGACCCTTCCCTCGCACATACGCAACGGTCATTGAGCCAGTAAAGGCTGAAGTCCCTGCAGCACAAGCTGCAGCAGCAGGTTTTGCACCTCCTATATCCTCATCAGAGAGCACTAGTGCTACTTTTGCTATGCGAACATATAAGCCAAGAACGCCTGGTGTCAGACATTTAAAGAGACCTATAAACGACCATTTATGGAAAGGACGACCATTTTTACCTTTGACTTTCGCTAAGAAGGGTCATGGAAAGGGAGGAAGAAATAATAGTGGTCGAGTTACCGTTAGACATCGAGGTGGTGGTCATAAGAGAAGAATTCGTACCGTGGACTTTCATCGAATGACACCTGGAGTACATACAGTGGAACGTATTGAACATGATCCAGGAAGGAGTGCGCATATTGCATTATTGAATGAAGAAGCTACTGGTAGAAAGAGCTATATCGTTGCTGCAGAGGGCATGAGGGCCGGAGATAAAGTACAAAGTTATCGAGCCGGTATACCAAGAGATTTGTTAGAGAGTATGGGAGGATTTGTAGATCCTGGTGTGTTGGCTGCGAAGACCGCTTGGAGAGGAAACTGTTTACCATTACACATGATCCCTATTGGTACAAGTGTTTACAATGTTGGATCAGCAAAAGGAAGAGGCGCTGTGTTCTGTAGAAGTGCAGGAACATATGCGGTTGTGGTGTCAAAGGATGATGAGACATCCAACAAAAACAAAGGACCAATGTATGCCACTGTACGATTGCAGAGTGGTGAGGTGAGAAAGGTCAGTATACATGCATGTGCAACTGTAGGCGTTGCTAGTAATCCTCATCATCAACATCGACAACTTGGTAAAGCTGGTCGTTCAAGATGGTTGAACATTAGACCAACTGTCAGAGGTCTTGCTATGAACGCTGGTATGTATCTTATACTCAATTACAGTTTGGCTGGTGAATGCTCACCAATTTCACAGCCGACCATCCACACGGAGGAGGAAGAGGTAAATCCAAGGGTAACGTCGACCCTGTCAGTCCATGGGGTCAACCGGTATGTATTCCATCCTTCAACCTTGAAGATACACACTAACATTGCTTTCCACAGGCCAAAGGAGGTTACAAAACTAGAAAGGTTCGCAAGCCTAATAAATGGGTGGTAAGCCCTCGTGAGAGAAACCACGGAAAGAGAAGAACAAAGTAAAGGCTCAATTATCATGATATACATTGTATTGAAGTTGTACATGTAGACTATGTAGCGTCCCTATCACATACGGAAGTATCCTTTACATACCATGTACAAAATCAAACACGGAATAAAAGTTATGTCTACCAATCCTCCACGCTTGACATGATCACTCGCATTTCCTTTTCCTCCACACGAGTCGGAGAGATACCCTACTCGTCAGAATAAATCATCATAATCTTATTTCATAAATAGACTTCCTTTCCCCTCTCCTTTTTATAAGGGGTTAGATTACTACCCCCAATCCCACGAATCTGAAATCCCTGATAATAGCGGCTATTATTCAAATTATCAACTCAACTCAACCATGATCAACCATACTCCTACTCTCACCCATCCCATCCATCACATCATCACATCATCACATCCCGAGGTCATCAATATAATCAATCATTTTACTAAGATCCATCTCATCCCCTTCCCCGACCAAAAAAGAAAAAACAAAGGAAAAGGAAAAGTTTTCAAAAACTACCTACTGTCATCAACCACTAGAACCAAGCAATCAAGCAATCAAGCAATCAAGCAATCAAGCAATCAATCAATCAATCATCTGATATACAATTTACATAGGTACATATACATATACACACACACACATATATATATATCTATCCAATCATCCAGCCTCTAACCAAGAAAGAAAGCCCATCACACTTCCCTTTAAACCCTAACCCTATCCCTAACCCAAACACCAAGACATTCAACCACGAGTCTTATGGACCGACAATTTAATATAAATAAACATCATACACAAAATAAACACCACTTATTTTCCGCGCATCTATCTTTCCATCTCCAAAATAGCCAAACATGATTTCAACACCGACGCTAAAGCGAATATATAATCCAACCAAGAGTGGTGTTTTCTTTTCCTTTTCCGGAATGTTTCCTCCTGTATTGTGTCATTTTTGTATCCATGTGCGATCCAAGTAATGTATCACATCACATCACATCATACCATATCATATCATAGTATATCCTAACCAAGCAACCAAGCAACCAATCAACCGACCGACCGACCAAAACACTCAAAAGTACCCCCGCCCCAACACCAGGTTTTCACTCCAAAAACCGTCGCTTAACCATAATCCCAAATCCCAACTTAACTATGCCGCGTCCCAAATATCCATCGAATCAAGGTCTCCGGTAGGTACCAAACCCATCAAATGTCTAAAAACTCCCTCTCCTACTGGCGTCAACCCCGTGCCCGTCGCCTCTGTAGCTCTCCATCCCGGCATCATATATGTTCTCCCTTGATGCCCCGGCATGCTAAATGTATTTGGTGTCATAGCCGTTCCCATTGGGGTATTATTATAACTGGGATTGCTTGAGAAAAAGGCGTCCATGCTACGATTCGAATTTGGGGCTGGACTACTATTCGTGCTATTTTGAGCATATGGAAGGGTAGATGGTTTGGAACCAGATGTTGAGGAGTTCGGCGTCGAGTGGTTAGAGGAATTGTAGGGGTTGGGTGATGTGCTGGTTTCCGTGGTAGCACTACCATTTCCAATGCTGTTGGCATTGCTGTTCGGATCTCTGTTCGAATCTCTGTCTTGGCCAATAGATACGCTTCGTCCTAAGTCTCGAGCTCGCGCATGTTCGTTCGACGGACGCCAGTTGCTTTTTTCAATGTCGAAATTATGTGGGAGCAGAGTCCTTCCGGAGCTTGACGTTGTTCTTCCACCCGCTTGCTCGGCATCGGCCGGAATACTGCGCAATACTTCTTGGGGAATAGGTTGACTCTCGTTCCCCACTGCGGAGGCATTCGCATCTCCATCCTTTTGGACCCGCATCATAAAGTTACACCCAGGGGGATATTTTCCACCACCGGGACTTGGACAAGCTCTGACCACAATCTCTCTAGATCCCATCTATGTACATTAGCTTACGAATGACAAAGACACTTGATTGACGTACCAAATCCTCGTTCCAAGGGGCATCTTTAAACTTCTTGTCGTGGCGCATGCCCCTGCACTCCAAATCAAAGTCTATTTGTACTAGAAAAGACTCGGTCAAAGGACTCTTTTTCTTAAAGGCATTCATGGCATATAGGAGAAACCTCAGAGAGTCAAGAACCTGTGCATCTTTTGGTACATCCGCCAGGTACTGAACGAAAACACGTGCTGCCACCGCGAGACAGAAGGACAGGAATGGATTCATCTATCAATGTGTTAGCCGAATCGGGTGTATCTTTGCGTGGTCTACCTACAGTTGATAAATCCATATGCGAGATCGTACGCATGGTATTTGTAATCTCGTTTGCAGCGTTAATGGCTCTGGCTTTGCTCTCAAGGACGACAGAATCAGGCAATCGATGCTTTTCAGCTTTGAATATTGCCGCTTGATGTAGGCAGATAACGGAAGCATGGATACTCATGTTCAAAAACACAACATTAGGATTGGCCATTCCGCGAGGTAGTCTAAGGTGGAAAGGTAAACAGAGCGAAGTGTTTAAGAGAACATTGTCCATACTCCGGTGTCGCTTCCAGAAGTCTCCGTTCAAGTCATTGTCGCGATCATCCGCATCGGAACGATGTAGATGTAAGATGTTTCGACCGAGGAGTGAAGCCATCAATACAACCCCAGCGAAAGGCGATAGCTTTGAAGCGCCTTGGGGACTCATTGCTTCCGTAAGAGTTTGAGAAGGCTCTGGTCTGCCCATATCGAAAGCCTCGTCAGAAGATGGTAGTTCCGATGCGATGTCATTTTCATCAATCATCATAGGCCAGCCAGTTCCGATGCTAGCGTAGCGATCTTCACAAAAGGCCATCCAGAAAGTTCTCCGCCTCTCCTCTTTCTCTGTCCAGTCACGTGGCGGCGCAAGACATTGTTTTACTTCTAGACCGGGCTTATCAAGTCTATGTAAACCCATCCTTTAAGTTGATTAGCGGGCAGCCTCTCACGCGTAGGAAATACTAACATTTGACATAGTCTGATGGCAGATCCAGTGCTCATCCAAGCTCGAGGGAGATACATCATTTTGAACTCGTAAGAAGCTACGAGAATGTGTGCTTGTGCATGTGAGACAGAAATTATGCTTTCTCCAAATCCTTTCAGTCCATCCATCTCGAGATATTTTCGAGCGCGCTGGTAGAAGTGATCCTTGACATCACTGTATTTCTCGGAAATAGAAGCTGCCATCGTCCACATCGCATATCGCAATGAAACTGGGGGTCGTTGGCTTGGTGGACTATGGAACAATTGTTAGATCGGCATACAATTAGGCCTTGGGGCAAGGATTGCTCACAGATTCATTGCAGCAAGGTACCGGTACTTGTGAATTATTGGAATGCAACGGTGAATATTATCGAAGTAGATTTGGTGCCTGAACAATATAAGCTCATGTGTAAGATGGCATCTAGAAAAACATACAACTCATCCACTGCATTTTGGAGGGGTAACGGCTCCTCAATTCCAAGCCCAATTATTTCCCATGGAGAACTGAAATCCTCGAACTCCATTCCAACATCCACAGGATTCCCAAATCCCATTCCACTCAATGGTGGTTCAGAATCACTTTCATAGCGCCATCGTTCACCATCTGCTCTGATAGACGGGCCAGAAGCGTTGAATTCCGCGGCCGGGACGGTGCTTGTTTTTTGGCTTGAATTTGTAGTATTAGGTTCCTGTGATTTGAGCATGGTCTCGACTTGTTCTGATAGCATGAAAAGTCAGCCTAGCTCCAACAGATACTGTATGCATGACCCGTTCCGGACCCCCAGACCTAGATGCCTAAAGACTTACTTAATCGCTCCTCCAATGCTTTCACGTAGCCACGTTTTGGGCCAGACTTTCTCCGCACCGGATCATAGGCGCAATCATGTCCCAATCTCGTACATGTTGAACAGCTTGGCTTCGAGCCATCACATTTAAGTTTTCTTTTTCGACATATAATGCATGCAATTTTCTTCGGCCTTTGAACCATCGAGTCCCCTTCATTTCCGCCAATTCTTCCTGCCATGCCGCCTGTACCCCTCAAAAGGCTGACTGGTTTTCCGATGCCCGTTGGCTGTAAAAGATCGTTGAAGACGTCCTCGGAATGTGTATTCGAGGCTGACGACATTTCAAGTCGAAAGGGTGTTTCGATTCTAAACACAACGGTTCGGTCCTCTGTGCGTGTTTGATAAGACGGAACCGATGGATTTTCCGCAAAGTCCGCAGGGAAGTAAGTCGTCAAACCTGTTCTTGCAGCTTAAGTCGCGCCGAACTTCGACATGATCCGAATGAAGAAAATGATAGAGGTAATTAGTTAAGTGAGAAATCAGGCTATGTTAGTCGCATGTGCTGCCAACAAATGGATGCAGGTGAAAAAGGTAAAAGATGATGTGAAAGGGACCAAAGCTGCCCGTGCTACTCAAGCTTTCTCGATAACCAAATAAAGAGGGTCAAGCGTTTGATAATCTCATGTCTGTAAAATCGATCCAGATGCAGTTCGAGTCAGCCAATACCTACGTATGCTACTATATTAGGAAAGCGGGAATTAGTTCTGCTCGAGTAGTAAATTTTCTATCCTTAACACTAATAGATGGCTCGGAGACCGGTAGACATGAGTCGGTACCGGTAGATATGAGACCACCAATCTGTATTGATAATGAATGACAAGGTTTGGCGTCTTAGAGAGAAATAAGGATTCATCCCGCTCTGATGGTTAAAGAGTGAGAGAGTGGGACCTGGGGAATGAACCAGGGGACGGCTGACTGCATGAAATAATAACAATGCACGAAAGACAACCGGTTTGTACGAGTACAGTAACAATAATAAGAATACAAAATCAAGGAGCAACGAGAGTAACGACATAACCGGTTATGCAATGGCCAGTTAACCGTTAATCCTACCACAATTGCTCAAGGCAGCGACATTAAAGTTTGTTTTTAGTTCATAAGCTTATTACAATATCATCATGTTCGTGGCACCTCCCCTTTTACTCCTCAACAATAATCTTGAAAAGTTTAAATGCTAAACGCCGCTGCTTAGTCTTTACAATGCACTTCAGCCTTGTGAAAATACCAGAAACGGTTAAGCTCGACGGAAACGAGCAGAAGCCAAGTATTCATGCGGCGAGATGTTTGCCCGACTTACCAATTTATACGAGTGCGGAATACAGTACGGAGTTTTGATATGCTCCACGAAACGTCTCTGGAAAAGATTACATTTATGTTTAGGGAACTAAAATGACGTGCAGATAAACCAAGAGCCTGGTGTCAATAACGCAAGAATATTTGAACCTCAGATATGTGCAATATGCTAGTAAACTGTGTTTGGAGTCTGGACAGTATTGCCCCAAATTGCACTACATATGATCCCAATCTTCCGAAAGACAAGCACAGTGCCAAGGTCAACGGCGAGCACCATACTTCTAAATATACATATATCTCGGCACCGTGATAGTGATTCGTCTTCCCTTCTGCGGCAACAACTTTACAGTGGTTTTTCAACCAAATCTCTTCTCGTGTATGCCTCCCCGCGCCTGCGTCATGGGCGTTAACCCCTTGCAGAAAGCTTATCAACTGTTTCTTAAGATCACCATCTTTACTTCCTTTCTAGATCGACTCCGATGATCTTCAAGCCACCGTTTTCCACATATGCTAGAATATATTTGTTTGGGTGCCAGGCGACAACCGGACAAGGGCCCCCTTTGACCGTGTACACATGCTCTCCAGTTTCAGTATGGGCAATTTCTAGTCCTGTGCCTTCATCACTACCTCCAACTATATAACTTCCGTCAAAGCTAAAACTTATACTCCTGACGGGGCCTATCATATCAATCAGAGTACGTTGGCATATCCAGTCGGTTGTATCCCAAAGTGCAATGATAGAATCTGACCCACCACTTGCCAAGAATCTTGCCGTTGGCTGCATCTCTACAGAAAGACAAGAGGACGTATGTCCATTCAAGGTGAAAGGTTGTGAAGCCTCAAAAGTCATATTAAAGACAGGTTTGAAGTCTGGATAGGATAGAATCTTGATACGACCTTCCCCTGTTGTAAGAAAAATTTTGTTACCGCTCCAACAGAAAGCGATTTGGTTTGTCTGCACTGGCTGCTGATGTGAGGCGATAGGAGTTGACTGTGTTGGGGATAGTATGTAGATGTTATCAGCCTAAGTAATGATTAGCTCTGGTTAAGACATACAACATGATCTCAAGCTTTCTTAAATAGTGTCAGACAATAGCTTAGCTATGTTCATACAGGTTGTCCAATAGTCCCAATCACGCAGTCTAGATGCGAGCCTTTTATTGCTCGAAACTCAATGAATATTCCAGTCGAAGTCAAGAATTGAAAACCACATTGCAGGATTGCAGCGTGGACTACTGGAAACGCTGTGTTTATAGGGAATGCACATATTCATACAGGTAGAAGCATGCATACCTTGTTACCAACAACAAGACTCTGGCCATCAGGACTCCATACGAGCGTAAAGGCGTCACCTAGTCCTTTGACTTCGTTGATCACAGCTTTCGTTCTGACATCCCAAAATTTGACCACACCATCACTGCTCACACTAGCAAGTTCAGCGTCTTTTACTGGATTGAAAGCCACCTTTTCGATTCCAGCACTGTGTCCGACAAGTTGAGTGGAGTAATTCACTGAAGGCCTCTCAGGATTCCAGACTCTCAAGGTTTTATCCGCTGCCCCGGTCGCGATTAGGTTGCCCATTGGAGACCATGCAATGCTTCTCAAACTATACGAAGAGTCAGTGGTCACAATTTCATATCATGTGCCTTCATGGGCATTTTCACGCATAAATGGTTAAACAAGCAAGTTGAATAGGGACTAACCTATACGAGCCAGCACCTCTTGTACCCGGGTCGTTATAGGTTTGGGTCTTCAAAGAGCTAAAATATCCAGAGAATTTCTCCTTTGAGAGACTCTGTCGATGGCGAAGGGGCGCCATCTTTTGTGGTTACTAGGGATTTGAGGGTGCCAAAAGTAGTATAATATCATGTATTCTTCGAGAACCTGCTTCCAATCAAGAAGGAAATGCGTACTATTGTCATGAAAACTTTGAATATTTAAAGACTATGGCTAGGAATACCTAGATAATTGTACTTGCTGTATTGTGATCAATACACAATATTGGATCTTTAGTCTTCACACAGATATTCCTAGCAGCGGTGCCGAGAATTAGCCGTGCTTTCAGTGAACCTCAAAGATCATGCGCTTTTGATTGAAGTAACTTGTATTTGAAAATACAACGAAAAGCAACTTGCTAAAATATATGCCAAAATTTTCGCGGGTATGCGATGATATGGATGAAACTTTTAGTGGCATTGGACAGCGATGTACTGGCCGATTGGAGCTCCTCGAATATATGCAGCAAGCAGCAGTGCCGCGTCTAAAGATCGTATTATTCAAACCGATGATGATATCGACTCGCGGGAACCTACAGAAGGCAGCGGATCTCTCATAAATGCGCCAGATGATGATGCCGATGACAAAGTTGATGATGATCAAGCGACACCCTCCGGTTTATCCACGCCCATAACGCCTATCACCCCGGGCATAAAGCCAGTCGAACACGACACTCACGTTCGACTGTGGAATAGCTCATCCCTCACAGACTCATCTTACTTTCCTTCGAGTCGACCAGAAAATGATCCACTGTTAGCACTGAGGATATCTCGGAGTGGTCATCTTTTCGCGGTTATCACCTCTACCTCCTTGACAATATGGCAGACAAAGGTATTTTGGTCCAAAACACTATGGGGTTGCGGTCGACGATTGCTAATATACTCTTTTAGCCTACCGCCATTTTGGCCGTTGTCGTTCGCTCGTCAAAATCCCTTGCTACATACGGATCGAATGTTTCCCTTCTCCTCCGACCCGACTCTATGATATTCGTCGTTCAGACAACAAAGGGTTTCCTTATAACTTACACTTTAGCCACAGATCCCGATTCTAGAGTATTCAAGCCGCATTTTGACAATCATACGAATCGTAGGCAGAGTAATTTTAGTGGTCACAGAAGTCGGGGCGGTGATAGGATCCTTTGGGGTCCAGGCGAAGGAGGTGGTGTAAGGGATGTGAGCGTAAAGTTTCGGATGGTCATTAAAGTTGACGCTGGTATTGGCAATGCTCTAGCATTGGATGATGAATTGGTCGTCGCAACAAAAAAGCCGGGCGCAGTACAGTGCATCAGATGGACTCCAGACAGCACAGGCAACCAAACGAGTACAGAGATCTTCAGCCGGATGGAATGGCTAGCTAAGAAAGCCAGTGTAACGGAAATGGTCTATGATAGACCGATGAATCTTTCTACTTGGACTACTAGTGACGGAAGGGCATACGCAGTACAGCGTCAGACTCGACACAAGGATTCGGACGGGCACAGGAAATTGTTCAGAGGCTATTGCTTTCACATACCTACCAATGAAGACAGCCATGCAATCAAATCAGCTATTAACGCTAGATTCTCCCTTATTGCTGTTGGCTGTAATGATGGCACCGTACAAGTCTACAATGCCAAGGATTATGTGGGAAATGTACCACGTTCACATACTCATCGTCTGTCGGTTTCCCGCCAATCATCTGGTCAGTTGACTTGTCTAAGTTATTCTCCAGACGGGTACAGCCTTTTTGCGGGATATGAAAATGGCTGGGCGATGTGGAGTGTATTTGGCAAACCAGGAGCAAACAGCTTTGGATCAGACCGAAGAATATGCGAAGAGAATAACGAGGGCTGGCTTGTTGGTGTCAAAGAAGCCGTTTGGCTTGGTGGTGGGACAGAGATCCTTCTTATTAGCCAACAAGACAATCGGCTATGGACTTTAGAAATGGCGCGCAGTGCTATTACTGGATGCTATGCCTCTGCAAATATATCCCGCACATTACTTCAAACCACCTCGAGTATTATGGTTTACCGAGGTTATGATATGCCTGATCTTACTACCATATCAGCTGAATCTTCTTTGTGGCACAATGCTCAGATTCCTTCCAGTTATCTGGTGGATCAATGGCCCATCCGTTGTTCAGTTATATCGTCCGATGGTCGATATGTTGCAGTAGCGGGCCGGCGTGGTCTTGCCCATTACAGCGTCAACAGTGGTCGATGGAAGACTTTCGTCAACGAAAATATGGAGAACGAATTCCAGGTACGAGGAGGTATGTGTTGGCATCAACACATTTTAGTGGCTGCTGTAGAAGCTGGGGATTCTTTCGAACTGCGTTTATTCTCACGCGAGGCTCCTCTCGACAACACTGCCATGTTACATGTTGAATACCTGCCAGCACCGGTGGTTCTCATTGCTCCATCTGGAGAAGACTCTTTACTTGTCTATACTTACGATAATTTACTATATCATTACATATTTGCAACAACAAATGGCGTAGTGAAGCTTGTGCAGGTTGGACAAATAGCTTTTCATGGCATTGTTCGATCACCGGCTAGAGTGAGAGGTCTGAGTTGGATTTTGCCAGATGAACAAATAATAGAAGGGGACCCATCACAAGATGTGGCTGTCGCAACTGTCCTTTTCTTGGTTGATGGCAAGCTTGTTTTACTGCAACCATCACTCAATGATGAACGCAAACTTAAATACGACATGCGAGTAATTGCACAAAATGTCGAATTCTATGCTCTTATGAGAGATCAACCTTTGGCTAATCCACCTCGAAATACCGAATCTACAGAGCAATTGGGAGATCATGGGCAAGGTAACGGTTTGCGAGACGCTCTTTGGTTCTTCGAAGGAAATGAGATCAAAGTATGGCCTGAGGTCCAGGATGTCCTTCGTTCAGCTCCATCGGAGCTAGCTCGTGAACTTCCGTCCACAGTCTCAATTCCAATTGATTTCTACCCTCTATCAGTTCTGCTTGGTAAAGGTATTCTCCTCGGCCTCGAGTCTGATCTTGTTCAACGTCGCGATGTGAATTTCGCCTTTTTCAAATTCACCATAAGGGTATGTAGCATGATGACAACATTAATAGGATCTAGGTTAACATATAATCTAGACTCATCTATTTATCCCACAAGTTCTACGTTTCCACTTATCTAGATTCGATTCTCCAGCAGCTTTACATCTAGCTCATCAATATCAAAAACTTGAATACTTTGCGCACTCACTCGAAATTCTATTACATAACGTTCTCGACGAGGAAGTAGATACGCCACCGTCACCTGAGGCAGCTTTATTACCAGGCGTGTTATCGTTTTTATCCTCGTTTCCTCAATACCTGGATATTGTTGTTCAATGCACTCGTAAAACGGAAGTGAGGTCATGGCGGACACTATTCACATATCTACCACCACCACAAGAGCTATTTGAAGAGTCATTACAAAGAGGATCTTTGAAGACAGCTGGTGGATACTTGCTTATCCTTCATACTTTCGAAGAATTAAGTTCAAGCTCAGAACAACTCGTTCGTTTGCTTTCTCGTGCCAAAGACGAAGAGGATTGGGAATTGTGTAAAGAACTTGCGCGATTCTTAACAGCTCTTGATGAAACTGGCGCTACTTTAATGGAGGCCTTGGAGATGGTCAGCCTTAGAAGCCCTAAAAATGACCGTGAAGCCACGAGTTTTATGTTTGAAGGTACAAAATTAAAGGTGCCTCGCCTAATCAAAGAAACTGATGTTAATGGGAATGATGGTTATGGAGATTCTAGTTCGGGAATGTCTCAGGGGAGCAGTGAGCCGGACTATTTTTCCGCGCGCCACTAGGTGATTAGTGAGTAAGTTTTGGTGATTGGCACTTCAAAGGTGTTTGGAAGGCGTTTAGGCAAGGCTCGTACTTGAATAAAATGACGACTGCCATGGTTTGCAGGACATTATGGCTTCCGGTGGTTGTGTACTTCAGAATATCCGCAGCAACATTATATCTAGTACCTAATTACAGAAAAGCTTATCCGATTGGATCACTGATGTTGAATGCCGTGTATGTATGCACTTGACAGAAATGACTGAGACATAATTAGATCGCGCGAACCGCAGTAACAAATATTCTATCTCCAACGCATAATTGCATCGAAACATTGAAGAGTTAAAAATATTAATAGTAGATGCAATAAGAGTTCTTAATATGGCGATGTCCGTTTGTGCCTCTTCAAGGGAAGAGCCACAGGAGTCACGCTGTAGCGTGCAGGCTAGCTCCATTAGCGCTTTCCTCGATAAGAGCTACCTTGAAGCTTGAATCAACCGACCAATCTCAAGTATCACCAACAACCACGAAACTGCTCATACATAACATACTCTCGCTCCGCAACACTTTGATACCCCGAGGAGCTGAGTAGTAAGTTCATCATGTCTCTCGATCCGCCCACCTACCTTTATTCGTTGATGAACAACATCCGCCAACGTCTAATACCCTGGGATGGCGCAGTACGAGCTGGCACAATCACCGATGATCAATTAAGCAAGATTCGAGCTATCGATAAAGTCAGAAAAGAGCAAAGAAAGGAGATTGTAGAAAAAGATCCGGATGCTTATAGAAAGCTTTTTGTTGGTTCGGAAGGGGAATCAAGCGTTTTGGAATCGGCAACGAAAGCAAAGCGCCCAGATGTTGTTCAGTATATTTTGGTCTTGTTGGGCGATCTACTCGATGGTATTATATCTGCCACTCAAACGATGATTGTATGACTACTTACAGTGACTGGATAGGTATTCCAACGTTATCAAAGACTCTTTCAGAACACGACGATCCATACAGGCCTTTCCTCCCACTGCTAGCTCAATCCCCTGAACTTGGAAGCCCCATACCCTTACTCACCTCTACGGTTCTCACTAGCATAATCTCCGGTTCTAAAGATACATCTCAAAATGCCTTGGAGGCAATGCCGAAACTGCTGCACTATTTATCAACATTGGCAAAGAGCTCCGATGGCGGGTTACAGGATATAGCAGTGTTACAATACTCATCATTGTTACAAGGCAAAAAGTCAAGAGAGCTATTCTGGAATCAAAGATCCGACACAATCGAACCATTAATTGCCATCCTTAAATCAGCCGCAGGTGTTACAAATGGCGACTCTGAATCAACATTGTGGAGTGGTACTGCAAGTATTCGAAGTGGACCGGAAGGAACATTAGGCGGCGGAGTCGGTCTACAGTTACTCTACCACGTACTCCTGGTTTTGTGGCAGTTGAGTTTTGAGGGTGCTGCCATTGGTGAGGGACTTGAGGAGTAAGTATTAGCTATTGAGTGATCCGTAGTTACACAACTAACTAATTCATAGCGAATACGACATTATTCCACTTTATACTCAACTTTTGAGACTATCACCAAAGGAAAAGACAACTCGATTGTTAATTTCTTCTCTATACAACCTCCTTTCTTCGAATCAGAGTTCATTACTCCCTGTGGCGGTCTTCGCTCGTCTCCCCGCTCTTCTACAAAATTTGAATGGACGCCATCTTACAGACGAAGATCTTTTAGAGGATCTCAAGAAACTGACCGAAATGTTAGACGAGCACACAAAGACTCAAACTACATTTGATGAGTATGCTGCAGAGGTAAACTCTGGTCATCTCCGCTGGTCACCACCACATCGAAACCAAATATTTTGGGCTGAGAACGCTCGCAAAATCCTCGATTATGAGCAAGGAGAGCTATGTAAGAAGCTTGCTGAGATTATGAGTAAGCCTTGGGAAAATGACAAGCAAGTTCTTGCTATTGCATGCAATGATGTAGGATATTTGGTCAAAGAAGTTCCGGAGAAGAGGTATCAGTTAGAAAAATTGGGTCTCAAGACTAGAGTTATGGAATTGATGACGGAACCTGACAAGACGGTGAGATGGGAGAGTTTAAATGCTCTCTCGGGATGGTTGAGATACAGTTTTGAGACGAAGTAAAGGATTGGGTTGATGTTATGATTATGGCCATGGAATAAGTTGTATTATTGAGAAGCTAGAAGCCTCATGAGAGAGGCTGCATCTTTACCCGTTCGTAATTGGCCAAACCCTCAGCAAACAATCGATTTTGTCGATATGTAGGTGGTCAATTAGTGTAGAAACAATGATGAGGACTTTTTTGCATCAAATCCTATAAAATTGCCGGTACCGATGTATAGTATAGTGACTTATAGGCCGTTAATACCCCGCGGTCCCGTTGTGAAGGCCTGTAATGCTCACGTTTTATAGGTCTGTACCCCGCGGAGAACCCCACTTTCATAGGCCACAGTGAGCCGACTTCGGGCTGGCCTTTATCTTTGATGTTTGTCAACACAAGCTTCCCATAATTTTTAACAATATAATTTTTTTGATAACAATCAACTGATTCAAAATGAGACAATTCAAAGCTGCTACTGGTATTTGCGGTACCGTATTCACCAACCGCGCAGTACCAAGATGCTCCCGTCAGCTTTCAACAGCTCTCCGACGTCAAACCTCCGCTGCGACCTCTCCCTTATCACTCAAGACTACAGCTCGATTCCCAACATCTGCCGTAGCGATAAGACAGCAGAAATCTATTCGTCATGCTTCATCGTCCTCGCCATCATCAACAGAACTCCGTAAAACCCCTCTCTACGATCTACATGTTGCCAATGGAGGAAAGATGGTTCCATTTGGTGGCTTCCACATGCCAGTCCAATACTCTGGACTCTCTGTGAGCGCCTCGCATCATTTCACGAGAGAACATGCCAGTCTTTTCGACGTGAGTCATATGGTTCAACATCGATTTGAGGGTCCAGGGGCAACCGCTTTTTTGCAGAGGATCACGCCAGCTAGTATTGCGAATTTGGCCTTACATCAGGGAGGGTTGAGTTGTTTGTTGCATTCTGGGACTGGAGGAATTGTGGATGATACTATTATTACGAGATTAGGCCCGGAACTGTTTTATGTGGTCACAAATGCAGGATGTAGGGAAAAGGATTTGAAATACTTAGGAGAGGAGTTGGAGGCGTTTAGGAAGGAAGGAGGAGAGAAGGTTGGTTGGGAGGTGCTTGATGGGTGGGGATTGGTAGCGCTTCAGGGGCCGGAGAGTGAGGGAATTTTGAAAGACGTTTTGGTTGAGGAGTCAGGGGAGGGGGATCTTAAGGATTTCTTGTTCGGTCAGTCCAGGTTCATCAAGATTCGATTGGCTGATGGGACGATATCTGGGAATTTGTTGGTTAGTAGAGGTGGATACACGGGAGAAGATGGATTCGAGATATCTATACCAGAGAGTGAGACGGTGAAGGTGACCGAATCTTTATTGAAGAGTGCCGGCGAGGAAAAGCTACAATTAGCGGGGCTAGGTGCTAGAGATAGTCTGAGATTGGAGGCGGGCATGTGTTTATATGGTCACGATTTAGATGACACAACTACACCTGTAGAAGCAGCTCTAGGATGGGTAGTAGGAAAAGAGAGGAGAACAGAAGGGGGCTTTCACGGTGCTGAAGTTATTCTTAAACAACTCACCCCGAAAAGTAAAGGTGGAAGTGGAGTAGAAAGAAGAAGAATCGGCCTGATAGTTGAAGGAGCACCAGCACGCGAGGGTGCGGATATTGTGAATGATAAGGGAGAAAAAATAGGAAATATCACAAGTGGATGTCCTAGTCCTACATTGGGCAAGAATGTTGCGATGGGCTATATCAAGGATGGATTTCACAAGGCGGGCACAGATGTAGGAGTGGTGGTGAGAGGCAAAGAGAGGAAGGCAAAGGTTACTAAGATGCCTTTTGTACCGTCTAAGTACTGGAAAGGAACTAGCGGGACTGCTCCTGCTTGATACGTGGGTTAGTTTGAGTGTAGGAGGGTGATGAAGGAAAAGGAAAGGCAGCGATGAAAAATTTAACATTTGCAACAGGGATTTGGGAATGGCATGTGATAAGGCGTTTTTAGATAGCATACTAGCATGCATAATACCATTCGACGAAAGCCATGGAGTTACATGATAATAATCCAGATGGCATTACAAATCTACATTAAAGGACTGCTGAGGTGTGGAGTTGTGGTTGAGCGATGAGTACATTTGTGAGCTTTCCTCCTTTATTGATTACTCGAGTAGGTATGTCATGATGAAAGCATGGTTTTGATTTTGGTTTAAAGGCAAGAGGAAGATTCAATTGAGATCTTGGGGAGACCTCCTCCCTCAACATGCTATTATCGGAATATATATAAGGTTATATGTAGAGTATATGGTTTCCCTAATATAGTATTCATGTTGAAGGTCTTTTTGAGAAGTCTCTCGAAGATACTCTGAGGAACTGACACTTAGATGGTGTGTTTTAATGATTGTATTGTAGGTCTTAGCATAAAGTATCTAGGTGTATACCTGTACTCTTATATCTCGCTTGGAGGTAGAGGTTTGGGCTAGAGATAGATGGGCTGAGTTCAGAGGTAGATGGGTTGAGGGATTGGATTTGGATTTCGATGGGGATGGGTGCATAGTGTATAGTGTATAGTTTGTTTTGTCGTTGGTTGTATAGGAACTATTAGGTGCTTTGAATTGATAGTCACTTGGGAGTTACTCGTGATGAAGGGCGGAGATTGTCCAGGGTTGCGGTTGACGATCGTTAATTGGAGTGGGTGCGATATCCTGCTTCATGACTTGGCCTCTACCTCGTTCCACCTCACTGCTTCCGATGAAGTCCTTTGGTAACCTTGTCTTTTCTTCTTCTAGTTCCTGTTCCTGTCCCAAGACGAAACAAACTACGTTGATCAAAATGTGTGTATGCGAAGTGAAAGAAAGGAAGGAATGAATGAATGAATGAATGAGAAGAGAATGACATGGGGAGGAGCATGGTTATAGATCAGTGGTCGGATGGTTATCCCCCTAAAAAAAATCGTGGTAGGGAGGTTCGGGATCACCAGTGGGTTTGGTCCTGACACCTACCACATGTCCGCTGAGTGTTTCCAGGCGAATGGTTTGTTGGGAAGCGGACATTGACACATATTGGCGAGCTAACAGGCGGAGCTAGAAATCTTGCCAGCGAATGGACGTTCTGCGGGCCTACTGGTGCAGCTGTAGCCCGTATGTGGCGGGCTCCTCGAAGCTCGTTATGCTATATTAACGAGTACGTCTAAAAGCTCGCTGGGGTAAATCCATATCTTCACCTCTTATCCCGCATGAATGCATCATCCTCTGGCCTCTAGCTTGCATCATTGAAACCGAACTACTTACTTCAACAGAACTCATTGCCATTCAAAGAAACGGTATGTACGGCGTGCTAGCCTCCACGGTGTTTTGCTCGCGTCAATGAATTTGATATTGGCAAGGCTTTTGGCCATAACACTTGCTTAAGAATGAGACTGCTCTGTGTTAGTTCTCCGAAACTATCGTGTCATCATCGTGTTCATCCGGAGGACTGGCAGTTCTGTGTCGTACGCCTGAAGCTCATAAGTGAACCGGGTGATAAGCATGGCTTGGGGAGAACGAAGACTTTAGTTATGCTATCTATGGAGATCCGTGTACCGTGGAAAGTACTTATAAAATGTTATAGACGAGCAGAGCCATTGACTGATGCAAAGCTGCCTATCTAAGTATCCCAATCATGTTGCAGGTAAAACTTCAACTCGGTATCATATTGGACTGAGCGCTTCGCGCGAAGGAAAATATCATTTTCAATAAGCTCCAGTCTGTCCAAGGCTTCCGCGGCTAAAGTTGACACTTCAGTCGCTTTCGTTGTCATTTTCAGCGAGGCACCCACGTGTCCAGTAAATATAGATCCCCTATATTCTGGATGAGTGGACCATTCAGCCGGTCGAGAACAACCCTGTTTCCAAACGTAGAGTAGAACGTGCAGAAGGAGCTCGTCGCTGCGGATCATTTGATGCAGGGTCGTGCTTCCCCTGCCCAAGACACTAGTGGGTGAATGATAACCGTTGCGGTGAGAATACGCGGGGCAATTACTAGTCCTTCGAGAACTGATTGGCCGTCATTTCATCAACATTTTTGAAAGCTGTTATTATTTTCTACGAGTTGAGTAAACGAGAAGAGGCTTTCTTCGCACCGGGTTGACGTCAATTAGGTGTACAAACCGCTTTAAGCGAACTATCTCATAACGTCAATATTGTATGTAGGTTACAGTACCACCATAACATATAATAATTTGATCAATGGGCTCCGATGATGTAAATACAAACGGTCCAGCAGATCGATAAGCCTTTAACTAAGAATGCTGATGGCAAATATACCTAGTAGCTCGTTACCAATTTGCGTCAAATTACGTAACTTGCAAAATCTTTTCGAAGCTACTCTAGCCTTCTTATTTTCATATCCGATCTAGGGGCTCTGATTTAAAAGGGGTCGAACAACACCTGAATCAAAATCACTGTGACTGGATTTTGCTTAGGAAAACACTTAATACTGTAGAATTGTATTAATTGAAATACTCCAATTTTCTTTTGATTGTCAATTCCTGCCATTTCATGTCTTCGTGGAGGGTTCAATTCAAGGTGCACTGCTATTGAGGTGTAGAGAAGGAGAGGATGAATGCCAAGTGCAAGACCCGAAGCTGTGCCATGATATTTCTTTCGTACCAATTCCCCACACTCTTTTCATTGATCTCCGGTGTCGGTGCAGTAGCTTGTTAAAAGTTACAGGATTGCCCCGGAAAAATGGCGCGGCGGCGGGGAGGAAGAATTACTTTCGGAAAGTGCATGAACAGCCCCAGATTAGCAAGTCTGCACCATCATGACAACCATGTTTCCTTCGGCTTCTTCTGCCCACCTGCTGATGTTCGTTTGCTTTCTCTTGAGGCTTGACTTCGTCTATTTAGGACTCTGGTCCAATTTGGATACAATCAGCACGCTCTATACCCATCCTGGTGTTTTTGTACATAATAGCGCCTTGTATCTTGACTGTAATGCGCTACTATGTACATTTCCACCACTGTTAATTCAATCAATTGAACTCAATTTGTAATTGCATAGAGCTCCGGATTACACTTGATCCAAGCTTATATCAAGGTACCTGGTTTCAAGGCTTGGGAGCCATTATATAACCTAATCTACTTAAAAAATATTAATATTTATTCCCAAGGCCCATTGCAAAGAAAAACCACGGACAGGTATCTACACCTTCTTGTCTACAGTTTGCAATTTCTCTAGTTTTGAATAGGATATATTGCTCTAGGAAACGGGAGCAATGAACGACGAATTCGAATCCTCCCGCCATGCTGGTATGTCTGGATATGACAGCAAAAGCCAGCGAAGTGCAGAAAATCATGATTTGAATCATGACGCGGTCTTTGGTGAGATAAGTGAGGATGGGCCAGATTATCGTGCTGTAGGTACAGAAGACTTAGGATAGTGTATGTATGCTGATGATCACAGGTTGGACGATTGGGCACAACTGTCCTAATGCTCAAGACGAATCTCGGTCTTGGCGTTCTCTCAATACCAGCTGTTTTCGACACGTTGGGTATGATTCCTGGTCTCATCTGTATTATCGTCATGGCTACAATTACGGGATGGTCACAGTACATGATCGGAGTATTCAAGCGACGACATCCTGAGATCTACGGTATTGAAGATGTTGGTGGGATGATTTTTGGAAATGTTGCTAAGGAGCTCATTGGTGCTGGATTTTTTCTTTGTGAGAGATTCCCCTTGGTCCTACGAATATGCGTGATTCTGATTATGTTGATTTAGTCTGGATTTTCGTCTCGGCTTCAGGAATGCTTAGTGTTTCCATCGCTTTGAATGCCTTATCGACCCATGCTACTTGTACAGCTGTGTTCGTAGCTGTCGCTGCCATAATTGCTTACATCCTTGCCAGTATTCAAACACTGGGTAAGATCACATGGCTCGCATGGATCGGAGTTGCTGGTATCATTACTTCTAGTAAGCTAATCCGTCTTCATTGTGACAAATTTGACTAACGCCTACAAGTTCTTACTCTTACAATTGCTGTTGGCGTACAAGGGAAACCTGCCGATGCTCCTGTCACTGTAGGTCCCTACAAGTCTGACTTCAAACTTTTTGGCTCTCCATCGTTCACCGATGCTATATCCGCCTGTGGTTCGCTTGTCTTTGCTTATGCGGGAACACCTGGTTACTTCAATATTCACTCGGAAATGCGTGATCCAAGAGGTTACTCTCGTTCGGTGTTTTCCAGTCAAGGTCTTATCACTGCAATCTATATTGCAATCGGTATCGTCGTCTACTACTTTTGCGGATCATACGTTGCGTCACCTGCCCTCGGCTCCGCAGGTCTCGTCATGAAGAAAGTTTGTTACGGCCTTGCCCTTCCTGGTCTCTTGGTTAGCACCATCTTGCTCTCTCATGTAAGTATCGTCAATTCCCCATTTCATCATCTTCTCTAATACACCCCCTAGCTTCCTGCCAAATTCCTCTTCCTCCGACTTCTCCGTGGATCCAAGCATCTCACCAGCAACTCTAAGACCCATTGGATCGTCTGGCTCAGCTGTACCGGTTCAGTCATCATCTTGGCCTACGTTATCGCCAGCGCCATCCCCATCTTCGGTGGCTTGATCTCCCTCATCGGTGCTCTCTTCGGTACCTTTTTCAACTTCCAGCCGTTTGGTATCATGTGGCTCTACGATAATTGGAGTCTGGGAAAAATTCATAGATCGTCTAGGTGGATTCTCATGGCTTCTTGGAGTATTTTCGTCATTGTTCTTGGAACGTTCTTGATGATTGCTGGTACATATGGTTCCATCGTTGCAATTATCGATTCATATAAGACAGCAGGGGGGTCGAGACCTTTCGCCTGTGCAGATAATTCGAATTCGGTTTGAGAGGAGATGGGAAAGAAGGAAATTCTTAGTGGTTCGGATGCAAATCTCGGCCAATTGAGCTTTCCCCGACATCTGGAGTCCCTGAACCAAATATCCCAGGTGACGGACATTGAGATGAGAGATGGGAATTCGCGCCGAGTTTACCTGTCGCCCCACGCTTTGAGATCCATGATCACCCGTCTATTCTAGCTCCGACTACTTGGAGCTACGTAGCTCAGGAGAAAGATATATGGCGACCAATATTAAAATCCCACCACACTGCTACCGGTACAACATCAACCATAGGCCCGGAGGACTTCCTGTCTTTTACCTGCAGCACGCCTCACAAGCTACAATCCACACGGTTGTACACATCGCCAAACCCCAAAACTCGAAAACTCTATAGACGTCAAATTCACCGGAACCAGATTTCCGATTCTTTGGCACATCTATGAAATGCACCACCCACCGCATTCACGGCGTGCTGTGCCCGACTTCTTAGCGCTATATAAAAGCGAAAAATCGATTACCCGGGTACCTCATTCAAAAGTTCGTGTAGGGATTACAGTTATACTTAGAGGGATTCTTAGGATTTGGAAAAGTTAAGTTTTATTGGGAAAAAGTTCTTGGGTGTATGGTTTTATAGATATTATGGATATAAATGTGCACTGGTGGTGCAGACTATGAATGGATAAAAGTTCATGGGAGTTGGGGTGGGTTGCGGTGGGGGTTATTTTTATGTGTGTTAATGGTTGGTTTATGGGTGGATGACGAATTGATGGATGGTAGATGACAGATGATAGATGATAGACGATAGATGAACGGGAAGATTTAATGAATATGAATATGATGAGGTTTCCATTTTTGTGGGAATCCTTTTTGCAGGATGATTTATGTTTTTGGACGTTCAATGGTGAATGTTGGATGGGGAGTGCTGTGCTCGTTTTGATGTGTGGGTTGGCTGTTGTTGAGGTGTTATGTAAAAGATGGTATTTTTTTTAGAGGGGGGGGGGGGGGGGGGGGGGCGTACAGGAGGAGGGGTGACGGTGTTATGGATGGGATGGAATGTAGTTGGGATAGAAGGTCGACGCGATGTTCAATAGGAGAGGAAGTGAGATCAGGTTAATTATGAGAGGGAATTGAAGGGGAAGAAGAAGGGGGGCGGGGAGAGATAGATTCGGGTCAGGGTAGAGATGAATGTCAAGAATGGAAATGAATAGGATGGGGAATTCTGCTTAAGCTCTTGCGACCGGGAACAACCCTTTATTTCATGTGGTGGTGAGCAACGTCTAATATTTGGAGAACAACGAAGGTATTGTGGGATTATTTTTTCCATTGAGTATCTTGCGGTAACATATAGGAAGTCCTAATAGATTGTACCATAGAGCTGTTCTATTTAGACGCCTATTTATACCCATACCTAAACCCATGAATATAGATCTTCATAACCGCTCACCTTCTTGCTCTTCGGCAGCGGAATCCTATTTGTGCCTATAAATATGAACGAGTATGGTAAGTAAATGGCACGGAATGGGAAGACAGGATGCGCTAGCGTAGATTGGAGTTTGTCTATATTTACACGTACCATATCAATGGTATTAGCACAGCACATAGCCGTCTTTCCCAAGTCTCTACATGTGCTTCGAAATTCATCGCGGTTTGTGGGAAGTGATTCTGGCGAGACTAAGATACTGTTAGTATTGTTCTATTGAAAAAGGGCATAGACGATGCGGTGATTGATGACATACAACGTTCGCATCCATCTCTGTAGATTCTTCCGGCCTTTTCGCAGCATCGAGGTTTGCGGCGCTTGGAGCAGAGTCTAGCGGGTGAGAAGGGTGTACTATCTGTATCATCGACGAATTCGTCTTCAATTTCTTCTGCAACGTCTTCTGCTGTATCTTCTATAATATCTCCTACAACTTCGGCTCCGTATTTGATGGCTTCACCTACGGTGGTAGACCTGTCCAGGCCAGAGCTTTCCATCTGATTGTTTATATTTGAAGGACCATCGTCTGGAATATTGGTAGCTTGGTTTTGTACGGCAGTATCATTGGAGGATTGATTGTCAATTGTACTATTGGCGAGTCTACCGTTGATATGTGCACCCGAGACTAAGCTGGCAGCAATTGCGAGAATAGCGACGACTGACAACTTCATGTTGGAGTTTTCGCAAGCAGAGTGAAAGAAGTACCAGTGTTATGAGAAGACAGTAATGTTAAGGAATGGCCAAGGTTTTGAGTGATGGATGTCGAAAAACAAATCTTTGTACAAAACAGGAGTGGTTTCTTGGAAGGGTAGTGATTCGCAAGTTGGAAAATAGATTGCATTTATGAAGAACCGCCTTCCACACACAAGTATGTGCCATAATGAATTTAGTAAAGTACAGACTTAAGAAACTTTACATCTAAGTTGGATGTACTAACAAGAATACCAGTGGAATCTTTAGTCAACAGTATGATAGGCAGCTCATCACTCGATAATTACCTATTAGCTCCCCCATCGCTCAAGGTTTGGAAACTCTGTACCGACTAAAATATCGACTACGGGGAAGAGCGTATAGACAGGCATACCAAAATGTTGATCAATGATTCCTTCCTAATGCTTCAGAAATACCATACTCATGGTGTTTTCGCGCATATGTCTTCGTTGCCTGCCCTCCTATTCACCGGTTTGGGTGACGGACCTGGTACTGCTCGAAGACGGATGTGATAGCGATGTTTTTGGTCTAGGTATTTCACGGGTTTTGAGGATTTCCTGGAATAGCCTGTGCTAAAAGTGTCTTTATTAGTGCAAAGTAGTAATGAATACTAAGAATGTTATAACTGTCACGTGCCTAACCCCGCTTCGAGAATTTGTCTTGGAAGTTGACATGCCGGACGCCAACGGGATCGAAAAGTCAAGGTCATGATGTAATTGAACAAATGTAACCCAGTTTGTCACTATTGTATAGATCGAAAGGTTAGTGAAGACTACTGGGAGCTAGTCCAATGTTTACAGGTAGGTGAACTCTCGCACTGTAAATATTTCTGCTTCATCATTCAATCCCAAAGTAGTAAACGATTCTATTTTTCTTATCATTCAAGCTCAATACTCATCATGCCTTCTATTCGATGTCTTCATTCTGCCAGACGCGCAATGGCTTCCATGCGAACAATTCAATACCGTCAATCGACCTCCATGCGAGCTTTCTCTTCTACTCCACTTCGCGCAGCAACTCAGGGATATGGAGATGGAAAGGGCGATCCTGCAGGGGAAAATCCACAAGATCAAGGAGCCTCAAATACCACAAAGCATGAAGGAGAGCATCCTGGTCCAGAGCCCGTTTCTGAAGGACAAGGAACTGGTGCTGGCCCAACCAAAGGTGGTTCGGGCGGTTCAAAATCCCCTGAAGATGCATCGGCCCAGTCTGGAGGATCAAGATCGAAGGAAGCAAAGGAGACTGGATCCAGTCCAACAGGTGGTTCCATTAAGGGAAATGGAGGTAAGAATACCAATCCGAAAGATAAAAGTGTCAATGGAGCTTCACCCAAGATTCATTCGGAGGACCAACCGGGACCGAAGAGTTCGAGCAAACAAGCTGAGGTTGAGCAGCATAACAGGGAGTTTAGGGAGGGCCATGATAGAGCCTCACAAAGGGCTTGAGGATGAGATTGATTAGAGGCTTTGACGAGGTGAGTTCTGGTGTTGAATCAAGATTTATGATTAGAAGCTAATTGATTTGTTCATTAATAGATTTTCGAGGGGCAGTAGGAAGTGTGTGAGGCTGATGCTATGATATGTTGGTTTATGATGAAGATGCTTCATGTCGATAATTTGTACAAATATTACTTTGAGTTCAATTTCAATTCACTCTCAGTTCATCAGTTTCTCAAACCGTTATGAAGGCAGATGCTAATTAGCTTTTCTGGGGCTTATTTATCCTTGCAAGTGGCCATTTGAAGCTATTCCTGATATTCATATACCATAGTTCGAATTATATTCAATTGTCCTTCTTCTTTTCCGACTCAGAAAAATAAATATTCAAACATGAAGTTTTCGGTTCAGACTTCACACTTCACTTCACGTCACACTTCAAATCCCAACAGCTTCCATCCATAGCTAAGGTTAACCTTACCCCACATTTTCAAGACGGCAAAAGTGTGTATTCTGGTCCGTGCACTCTATGTAAACCTTTTCAAGCCACATCTGAGCACATCATCCACAATTATCCCAGTATGACATCAACATCAACAAAACATTTGAGGAGTGAGGAGAAAAAGAGGCGTAAAAATGAGAATCTCAATGATGCAGCTAAAACAAATCCCATCCCATCATTCCAACTTTTCCATCAAGGAAAATCTAGATTTTTCTATTCCTTTCTATGCTAATCAACCGATTACCTTGAAAGCAAATACTTAGCTGCTTTGTTTACCTCTTACACAGAAATCGATTGGCTATTAAAGAATCGCTACGTCACAGTTCTTGCTTGCGGAAGCTTTTACTCCAGCCACATCTTTGCTTACTGGTTACTGGTTAACATCATAATCACAACATAAGGTTACCCGTCATACATAACCCCTCCCACTTCAAATCATCTCTCTTTTCACATATCCTTCAAAATCATACTCACAAATTCCTTCCGGGTCCTTTCAATTTTGCAACGATACTCACCACTGCAGAATTTACAGAATAATAGGAATACTGTACTCAAGCTCATCCTAGAAGATGAAGTTCTTTTCACAGCTGTTAGTGCTGGGGTTGGCAGCCGAAGTCACGATAGCTAGTAGCTGGTTCAGTAACTCTGGTACGTTCATTCTTCTCATAGTTTCTGATTTGAATCATGATCAATTCGGTATATCCAGGCTTCTTTGAGCTCGGAAATGCTGAAGCCATCCATTCGTTGCTCCCAATTGAAACCTTGATGGTGAATTATGGCTTGCACGCATCGTTTTGTCTTCCATCTTACATTTGATTCCTGCCCTTGCTAATGTGTTCTCCTGCAGTCTATAACAAATGGCACGAGACTGAACTTGAGAGATGGCTCTCAGATAACAACATTCCATACCCAACTCCTGCCGATCGTAAAGATTTGGAAAACTTAGTAAAGGAGAATTGGCAAACTAAGGTTGCATCACCATATCATGAATGGGATACCAAGCAACTCACCTCTTACTTGAAACAAAAGGGTGTTGAGACTAAGGATACTGCCGAAAGCAGTAAGGATGGCTTGATTGCCCAAGTTAAGGCTTATTGGTACGAGGCAGAAGACAAGGCGGAAGATGCTTGGTCAAATGTTAGAGATTGGGTGTTTGATAGCTGGACTGGTAAGCTTGCTTTACGCAGGGAGGTTGTATTCAGCACTCGCTAACAACGTCACAGATTCTCAACTTATGGCATTTGCTGATTACCATCACATTCCCGTTCCACACCCAAGGAGGAGAGACAGCCTTCTCCAAAAGATTCGTTCCAACTATGATTCTATTGCAAAGAAGGCTGGCGAGACTGCTGCCTACCCTGGGAACTGGCTTTACGAAACTTGGTCGGAGTCCGGTATGTTACTTGAATAAGCTTTACGTGTACACAGACTGACATCTTCCCAGATCTCAAGGAATGGCTTGATACTCATGGCATCCCAGCACCTCAACCTTCTACTCGGGATAAGTTAATCGCTACTGTGCGACGAAATGCTCGTGTTGCTAGCCTTAGAAGTGCCGATCTCCAAGCATCTGCCTCCGCTTCAGCTTCTGCTGCCACCGAGTCATTGAGTGAGCAACTTCTCAACGCGTGGTCTGATTCTCGTAAGTTTGTTCTTCACCTTCTTCCAGATTCTAAACTAACAGGGTGTAGAAATTAAAGAATGGGCCGACAAGAATGGTATCAAGGTTCCCCAAGGAAGCAAAAGAAAGGAGTTGTTGGCTATCGCACGTAAACATAAGGCCCAACTTCTTGGAGATACTGCTGGCGCTTCCGCTAAGAACTTTGCAAGCAAGGCAAGCGCCTCCGGAGCATCCGCTTTTGGTGCTGCTACTAGCTCTGCTGGAAATCAGTATGCAAAAGCTACTGATGATGCGCAACTTAAGTCTGAGGATGCTTTCAACGCTGCTATCCAATCATGGAGCGATTCTCGCCTCAAGGCTTTTCTTGATGCCAGAGGTGTTCCCGTTCCACAATCAGGAAAGAAGGATGATATCCTAGCTGCAGTTCGTTTAAACAAACACAAGGCTACTACTGGGTGGTCTGCTTGGACTTTTGATACCTGGACTTTGGATAACCTAAGAGCTTACCTCGCCTCGACCGGCGATGCTGCCGCCAAGAAGGCATCGGAGAAGTCTGGAGCTACCCGTGACGAGCTTGTCCGCGCTGCACAAGACTCCTATGCTTCCGCTTCTAAGGCTAGCGGTGATACATATGCGAGCGTCACATCTTATCTTGCCAAACAAACTGATGCAGCTAAAGACGCTACATTCGAGACTTGGTCTGATTCGGATTTGAAGGCTTATCTTGACAGCTATGGTGTCCCCGTTCCACAAGGAAGCACCAAGAACGAACTCGTTGCTTATGTTCGCAATCAAGCCAACTACTTCAAATATGGTGAGAAATATCATCCCCTCTACTTGCGATTACCCACTAATAATATTCAGGCACCACCACACCACAAGGTACTCTTTGGGCTAAACTCTCCAATGGGGCACAATGGGTTATGGATCAACTCTCCATCGGTGCTGCATCTGGTCGCAAGCAAGCTGCTTATCAAGGCGAGAAGGCTACCGATGCTGTGAAGGAGGGAGCTACCTATGCCACTAATCGTGCTGGTGAAGCCGCACAAAAGGCTGGTGATTATGTCAAGGAGGAGTTGTAAGCCGGTTAATGAGCTATTTTCACCTTAACTTGCAGCCAAAAAACTGCAAATTGTACTATCACATCATTACGCGTCTAATATTTCGGACCGAAGCGAATTAAAGGATTTTTACTTGGTGGGCAAATTTCCCTACGGGAGGTAGGTGGATGGTAAAAACGAGCAGTGAGGGCAATGAAACAATTAATTTTCCGTTTATTATGTACTTGTAGCGTGAATGTGATTTTGGTGGATAGTGTAATAATTATTTCGTACTTAATTATGAATGACTGAAAATACTTTCAAATATTTTAAGTAAGGCTTTTTAAAATTTTATCGACCGCTCTGATTGTTCCCCTGTGCTAGAAAAAGGAATGAGCCCATTTGCTCGCTAAAAGCATGTGCGAACATTTGTAAGAACCTGCTTTTCCTTTTCCAAATTCCATCCACATTCACCAATCAATATGGAATATTGCTATCGAAATCCTTGTGGATTCACCACTTTAAAACCACAATTATAGGGTATATTTGCAGGGCCATTTGGCGAGAGAGTGGCCAAAAAGCCTGAAAATTAGGTATGATGTAAGAACATTGACGGGACCGAGGGAATTTGGATGATCATGTAGGTGTTGTTTTGACAATTACTTTGTGCAGTTGAGCATTTGTATAGTTGGAGAAATATTATCTGGTGTATGCCAATTCTTCTCAGTCTACTTTCCCCTCAGAGAAAGGGTTTTTATGAATTCTTTTCTGAAGGATATCAGTGCGTTTTATGTGTCTTTGATTTGATCCAGATTGATTGATGGTTAATTATTTATATCTTTTGGAGTGTTGGGTTCGTGCACAAGTCGCATTTCTGGTTATACCGGTACCTACAAAACGATTGTGCGGCGTATTTTGGATTTTCTAGGGGCTTTGGTGACGAAAGGATCAGCGAATATGAGTGGTTTTACAATTGATAGGTCGAAGACGGTCCATGTGCCTTTTCGCAGTCTTGGGGGGCTGGCGAATGTGGCAGATAGAGCTGGTGAAAAAAGGGTTAGAGCAGTCAGGAAATCGAGATTTAAAGAGGAAGGATTGGATGATGAATTAATTGTGAGAGTGGATGTTGGCAGTTTGGGAGAGGATTTTGCTGTTGTTGGCAATAGCTTAAGAACGAGGGGTATGCGGGGTGGAACATCGACGACTATACAGGCTTCACCAATTTCAGGGGAGAAGAGAGGAAACGGAGAAGCGCACGATGCGCCGACGGCAGTAAAGTTTGGAAAGACTAGCACACCGATAATTGCGACTTCGAATACACGTACGGCCTTTTCTACAATACCGCGAGTTGCGTTGCTCGCGTTCTTGATTGGAGTGGTTGTGCCTGCGTTTGGATATACAGGAAGGCAGCAAAATAATGTACATTTCATGAAAGGAAACGGTGCCGATGCGGGTGTGATAGGGGCTTCAGAATTGGCGGATAACGGTGGTATGATTGATGGGAGGGCGAACAGTCCTACTTCAATTTGTACTAGATGGAGTCATATGAGTATGTTTTGGCCTGTTTGCTTGGTATGGTGATGTATGGCTAATTAAGGAAATTTTAGCTGCCAACGTCAACGGAACATTATACATATATGGAGGAGAGGCGACCACGCGGAGTGGGCAAACTAGTGATACTTGGAGTAAGAGGTTACTTACATAGTATTTGGGGACAGCATTAACCACCTACAGACAACAATTTCCTCAAGTTGGATCTCACTAAGACCTGGCAAATCGCATCACCAGTTCTATCCGGTTTAACACGCCCATCCGGTCCTCCAGCAGTTGCTATGGGCTCTCTCTGGCATACATATGAATCATTATTTTTGTATGGAGGGGAATTCTCAGATAGTCCACCAACTTCCCCTTCAGCTGTAGCAACGTGGAAATATGATATTGCATCGGCGACCTGGACTGAATTCTCAAATCCGCGAACAGCGGCAGGCAATGGTTCAGATGTTGCGCCAGCGAATGTTCAACGGGCAGCGGAGGGTGCGGGATTGAGTGTTCCAGAATTGGGGAGGAGTTGGTATTTTGGTGGACATTTGGGTTAGTGCCATATGTTTTTCACCACCCTGTGAATGGACGATTTGATGACTAATGCTAACGCTTAATATTTAGATATGTACACAACACCTGGATGGTCAAATCAAATTGCTAGAATATATCTGAAGAGTCTTCTAGAGTTCACTCATCCTGGATATACAAACACTGCAGTGGCTTCATTGGGAACTACGAGAGGGGCAGGTTCTAGTGGTGTATACAGAAATATTACAGAGGGTGGTTTGCAAGACAACGCTGGCTTTACGGAAAGAGCTGATGGTGTTTTGGTATACGTCCCTGGATGGGGTGTTGATGGGCTTTTACTCGGATTAGCCGGTGGTACTAATGCGACGTTTGTAAGCACGCGAAGTCTCGATTACAAGTTGAAGTATTAACATCGATCAGACAGAGATGAATATCATCGATGTGTACGACATTGCGAGTAGTACTTGGTACAAGCAAAGTACCTCTGGAGCAACTCCTCCTATTCGTGTCAACCCTTGCGCTGTGGTTGCCGCAGCACCTGACGGTAGCAGTTTCAACGTTTATTTATATGGAGGACAAAATCTTATTCCTTATGGTAGCCAAACTCAATATTCTGATATGTGGATTCTTACAATTCCATCCTTCACTTGGATTCAAGTTGATATGTCCGACCAATCTCAACCGCCAGCTCGAGCTGGCCACACTTGTAATCTTTGGGATGGACAAATTGTAGTCATTGGTGGCTACGTAGGAACAGATATATCATGTGATAGTCCTGGCATATACGTCTTCAATGCATCGTCTCTTCAATGGACCAATTCATTCACAGCACTTTCGTCCTCGACTTCATCTTCCTCTTCATCCGATCAAGACTCAGATATCGTTCAAGCCTCTACTGGTTATACCGTCCCTGACGTCGTACAATCAGTGATTGGTGGTTCTTCCCTTGGAGGTGCAACAGCTAGTACGCCCGCTGTCGGGCCAGCTACTGTTGGTCCCTTAGCAACCGGCAAGCCGCCTACTTTCACCGTAACACAATCTCGCTCCACGATAACATCAACAGCTGCACCTAACTCATCCATAGCACCTTCTACTGATGCATCTAAGAAAGAAACAAACAAAGCTGCAATTATCGCAGGCGTTATAGCCGCCGCATTAGCCTTCTTAGCTGGATATCTTGCATTTTGTACTTGGTTGTATCGGAGACAGTTGAAACTCTATAAAGATCATGTGGCGATTTCTCAAAGGGCAGCTTTTGTTCCTGCGAATAGAATGTTTAGAGCCTCAGATGGATCGAGTGGGGATGGACATTATGGAGAGAAAGTAGGAGGAACTAGCAATGCTATGATGTTAGGTCCGTTTGGCACCGATATTAGTGGAACGGGTGGAGTACAGACTCCTAGTGTGAGGTCTGAAGGAGGGGCACTTTTAGGTTCTGCAAATGAAGGAAGTGGAACTGGGAGTGGAAGTGGAAGTGGAAGTGGAAGTGGAAGTGGAAGTGGAAGTGGAAGTGGAAGTGGAAGTGGAAGTGGAAGTGGAAGTGGAAGTGGAAGTGGAAGTGGAAGTGGAAGTGGAAGTGGAAGTGGAAGTGGAAGTGGAAGTGGAAGTGGAAGCGGATATGATGATAGAAGGGGCGGAAGTGGAACATATGTTTACGGAGGCGGTATAATGCCAGGAGGGGCTTCATATCAAAGAATTAGTGAAGAAGATGAGGGAATAGTGATGGGAAGCGGAAGTGAGAGTGCAAAGGCTGGATGGAGGCGTCATGGGAAAAGTCCAGCGAGTGAGGGGAGTATTACGAGTAGTTTGGAGGATCTTTTGGGTGATAGGGAACCTAGTTTCTTTAATGTGGTGATGAATCCGAGGAGGACATTGAGAGTTGTTAATAGTGATTAGAAGTTTATTTGAGGGCTGTTTGATGGAGTCTAGCTAAAATGGTCTGGGGACAAGGTGAGGAAGGTCGGGGCTTGTTTTTTATGGATCTGAGGAAAAATGGACGGGAAATATATCGTTCTTTCTGGTTTGGCGCATGGTGTTAGGAATGGATGGAAGGACAGTTATATTTGGCATCAGGGGGATATTTGGAGAATAGTACACGGATTGGATACCCTTGTGTGATTTTACTTTTATTTGAGAGAAACTTTTTATTGAATTCATTCATGAATTATTATTTTCTTTTGTAAGACGGGCGGGCGATCGCTTAGTCGGTCTTTCTTCTCTGGTGTTTGGTTTAGCTTGCTTTATGTTATTATAATGCGTATCGAGGGGGTCACGTAATGTAGAAACTTGATATTTATTATATTGCATTCTTGTTGTTATTGAAGCTAGGTAGTCTACACAGTATTTTAGACAAACTTCCTCCACGAAGCTCTACTCAACTTCAAACATACGGTAATGATAACAGTACCCGCTGCTCGAATGTGTTGTTCTAAAATCTCCTTTTCCTGTTGTTCCTGGTCTCCTTGTCAATTTCTGTCATTTTTATTATGAAGCCGGGCGTCCAGACTAATGTACGCTGATCCAAGAGTGAGAAGCATATACAGTCCAAATTATTAGAGACGATTTTACGCAGGGCTTTCGACTATCTGGGTTATGTATGTGAGCAGAGTCTTACCGGTATATTACTAGATGATAGCTTGGAAAAGAGATGTAGTCACTGCATCAGATCAATGTTTCAATCAAGAGGATGTTTTGCGCAGTTGAAAGTTATCTGATGTTATGATTTGCGAGATAAGATACCGTGGGTTGTCGTTACTAGGGCTATGTCCATATTCTCACTCCGTATCCATGAGCAAGCCTTTTTTCTGAGATCTAGTTTCGTACGTGGTATCCTCGGTTTCGATGTTGAAGATCTATGGTAAGGCACTGTGACTTTTGATTTGTGTAAGCTAAGGGGAATGAGGATGGAGTAAGATTGAAGGCTAACGTAAGTCATGGCGTAATGCGTCTAATGGCGTAATGCGTCTAATTGTGGGGGACCACCCCATCAAAAAAGCAACAATTCAATAATGGTCCGTCGAAAAAGTTTAAAAGCGCAGGAAATGGAATCTCGACTTGCTGAAGCAGTATTAGGAGTTCAAAATGGAAAGTATAAGTCTTCATATGAAGCTGCAAAAGAACTGGGGCTTTCTAAAGATACTGTGACGCGACGCGTCAAAGGGGGTTCATCGCGTTCTGAAGCACGTCAATCGCAACAGAAACTTTCTGCTGTACAAGAGAATGTACTTCTTAAGTGGATAAAGCAATTGACAATTAGCGGCTATTCACCAGGCCATCAGTTGTTAAAAGAATTGGCTGAGGAGTTACGTTCAAAACGGACTTATAATTTGGATTGCCCCTCATTTGACTCCCTTGAACTCCCACCACAACACCTTCTTGGTCATGAATGGGTTCCACGATTTATCAAACGACACCCTCATCTTACAGTTGTTATTGGCCGTCGAATTGAATCTGTAAGAATGGATGGTGCAACCAGGGAAACATGTAGTACTTGGTTTGACGCGTATCAAAAAGCGATTCAGGATTATGGAATTGAGAAGAAAGACGAATATAATATGGATGAGTCTGGACATTCAATTGGGACAATGGAATCAACTCGAATTATTATCGATTCTACACTTCGTACAAAACATCAAGCACATCCAGGCCGTCAAGAGTGGATTTCAATGGTAGAGTGTATTTGTGCGGATGGATCCATTCTTCCACCACTCGGGATTTTTAAAGGTAAAAATGTCCTTCAAAATTGGATTCCGAAGGAAGTTCTTGGTAGCTGGTTCTTTTCAGCAAATAAAAAGGGCTGGACAAGCAATCTTCATGGATTAGAATGGCTAAAACGCGTTTTCGAACCTGCAACTCGTGCAAAAGCAGGTGGCAAATATCGGCTTCTCATCTGCGATGGCCACGATTCTCATATTAGTGGAAGCTTTATAGCTCACTGCCTTCAAAATCGAATTGTACTTCTTATACTTCCTCCTCATACCTCGCATTTGCTTCCAGCCACTTGATGTTGCGGTTTTCGGTCCATTGAAAAACGGCTCACCGCAGCACTTTCTGATTTGAATCAAGCTCAACTTGTACGAATACAAAAGATTGAATGGATGGAGGCATATATTAAAGCTCGAGCCGATGTATGCCATCATCAAAATATCGAATCGGCATGGCGGGGAGCTGGGTTACATCCATTTAATCCACAGAGAGTATTCCGTACACTGGGTCGAGAGTTTACCCCCGAAGTCGAAATATCCAAAGAACCAACCCAATTTGATATTTTTAATCAAGTCTTCGTCAATAGCTCACCCCCGGATGTAGCAATCTTACAAACAGCAAATAACCTTTTAAATTCAACAATTGAAAATGATACGACTCTTTCAACCCCGGTTCGTCAATACATTCGAAAATTGACGATTGGGAGTGAGCAACTTCGAGCTCAAAGTATTGTTCACCAACACGATGCGAATAATTTACGAGCTATTATGAAGAAACGTACGATACGTAAGAAAGGAAAGAGACTAGTTTTGAAGGGTCATTTTCATATTTCTACGCAAGAATTATGTGATGCAGTAGTGGAAGCCGAAAAAGCTACTAAAGTACAGACAATGAAAAAAGGAAAAGGGAAAGGGAAAGTAATTGAATATGAGACTGAGACTGAAGAGGATATTGGAGAAGAAGTTGAAGATGAATCTGAAAGTGATATTGGAGATTGTATTATAGTTGATTGTTGAGTAATTGAGATTTTAATAGAGTGGTTCCCCGCAATTAGACGCATTACGCCATTAGACGCATTACGCCATTAGACGCATTACGCCATTAGACGCATTACGCCATTAGACGCATTACGCCATTAGACGCATTACGCCATGACTTACGTTAGGGACTTACTCAAGAACTAATAGCTTTCATTTTTCCTTCTTCCTGCCCTGCTTTTTGAATCCGCCTCAAACTTTGCCTGCAGCGATGTATCATTACAGAAGAATGATCTTTGGAGCATGTCGTGCATCTTGTCCTTTAGAGTCTCCTTTGCAGTAAACAATAGTTCCTTTTCGAGTTTTTCTCCTTCCGCTTCGAGATTTTTCAAATCTTTTACCTTGTCTCGTAAATATTCGATCTTGCGCTCGTCCATGTCTAGCTTTCGTTTATAATCAAGGTTGAGCTTTTCAAGCACTTCAATGGTCTCTCCAAGTTTTTCAATTTTCGACTCATTTCCCAGGATGCATTTCCATGCTTTCTCATTATTTTCGAAATACTTTTCGAGTTCCATTTCATTCTTTATACGAGCGTCTTTGATCTAGAGATTAATTTTTGTGAGTTAGTCTACGTTTGGAAAGGACACATGTGCATATATATAAAAGATGAGAGTTTCAAAGTGACTTGCCATTTGGAGAGGGCCGAGCTCCGCATCTTCAGAGTTGGCAGTCATTTCAGACGCGCTTCTTTTCGGTGGCATTGTTGTTATGTGGAAGGTATCGATTTTAGATTTGAGGTGGGTGTTGTTGTGTGTTGTGAGAAGTGGAAGAGATTGTGGGTTATAGAAGGGATTGTGGGTTATAGAAGAGATTGCGAAGAAGACAAGATGTGAGGGGTTTATTAGATGAAGTGAATATCACAAGGTGACAAGATTATTTATACTGTAGGTTTCACTTTGTGAAATTGAAGTATAATCTAGCTCATGGATCCAAGGCGGCCTTTTCCCAAACTCGCATCTCCGTTTTACCTCGTCGCTTCTAGCTTCGCTTTTTTTTTTTTTTTTTTTTTTTTTGAGGATCTGAAAAGGATAGAATATCAGTATCGCTTCATGAAGATGAGACAGACAATATCTCAAAAATGGAGTGATGTGACATACACTGCAATGTGTAGCTTTAAACCTCCTTAATGTCCTTCTTTCTCCTCTTCTTCAAGTCTTCCCTCACACCCTTCATAGATTCATCCGCATATTTTTCACCTCAGTTTTTAACCGCAACGAGGAATTCCTCTTCTTCTACCAAGTCCTGGAGCTTCTTCCTGGATACTTCATCAAGTCTTTTTACGATTTCTTTGTACTTTCGAAGTTCATCAAACTGGTATTCCATGATCTCTTGCTGGAAAGAAAAATCATATGAACTAGGAGAAATGCTCTTCTGGTATTTTTCAAGTTCTTCCTCAATCTAAGAAAGGAGTTGGGCGTCAGTTTTGGGGCAGATATGACGGAGAGAATTTCAGGGTCTGATTGCCTTTCCCAAGTAATCGTCCATTTTATTCTCTCCGGTCATCTCGATCGCGGTTCTCTTCGGGGGCATTTCTTTAAGATGGAGGAAGCTAAGTTCTGGTTTTGAAGTTGGGGTGGTTGAAGAGGTTGAAGAAAATCAAGAGATAGTAGGTTTGCCGAAGAAGAACAAATAGAAATGGGGTTGACTGAGTGAATATCACGAAAGAAACCTTGATTAAATGGTGCTCATATGTACTTCACTTTTCAGAATTGGATTCAATCATCACGAGCTTTGCCAGCATAGTATAGGATGAAATTTTGAACTTTAAAATCTCAACTCTGTAGTCATATTCGCCTAATAACTATAAACCTTCCCCTTTTTCCCATCACAATTCCGCACGCATTGTCGCTAAATATCTGAAAATGTAATGATGTTAATACTGCTAAATGAAAAGTAAATAGTACGTTGCAATGAAGGGTAAATACTTGCTTATATTGCAGCCTATGAATTCAATTTTCCTTCGTAACATTCTTCTCCTCATCGCCCCGCAATTTTCTTCGTATCTTCTCCCCCGGTAGTCACCTTCTCAACTTCCGAGATAACCTTCTTCCCATCTACATCTGCAGTCACCTCCTCATCTCCATTGGTTTCTTTCTCTGGTGACATACCCACCTTCTCCAATGCGGGCTCCAGAAACTTTGTCAGAATCCTGTTGACAGCTTCATGTAATCTCTTCTCACGTGCCTCTCATTGCTTTTGAGTTAACTTGAGAGCTTCCTCTTCTTGTTTCAACTCCAGAACTTCTAGTCTATTCTTTTCAATATCTTCCTCGTGCTTTTGATTACTTCGCTGAATTCCTTGAATGTGTAGTTTATCTCTCCGAATGCGTCTTTCCCATACTTTAATTTTATCTTCGTATGATTCAATGGCTTTATTATTTCGTAGAACGCGGTGTCCAAACTCTTCAGTTTTATTTTTGCTCAAAGCGACCTTTTTATTTTCTTCGAGCATCGCTTTTACCTGGATGGAAGTAAGTAAAGGATCTACAAGTATGTTTGAACATGTGGAAAATGAGAGATTAGATTACTTACTCTCTTGAGGGGGTTATCTCCTGTTTGATCAGATGTCCCATTCATTTGAGAAGCGATTCTTTTTTGAGACATTTTCGGAATGTGAGGGCAGATTAATTTCAACTTTAGAATTGGAGTTGGTATTTGTGTTTGGGGATTGAAGAGTCATTGAAGTCGAGGCGTTGGTGGGTTGAATATTTGAAGAAGTTTGGAGAGCTAATTAGAGAATACTAAGAGGCGTTGATAGGAGTAGAGTAAATTGAGTCAATATCACGAGAGAAGTAGGTGGATTAGAGTATTTGTTTCACTTTCAGAAGCGTTATTCAGGCCCAGTTGTTATGAATAGTATTTTTCTGTACCGAAAACAGCTTAATGCTTGATAATTTGAGCGCCTTGGGAAGTCACTGCTGTGGCCCTTTCACCTGCTGTGTAATTAACGCATATAATATTCATGTATGTCTAAATTCGACTCACTACATTTGACTACCTTGACATGTTTAAAACAAAAGGGTTAGTAATGGGTCTTAGATTTGAAGAGAGTAATAGCTGGAAGATAAATTATGCCAAAACACATACCCTCACGCATTTCATTTAGATTGATCTCCTCGTCAATTCCTCCAACTGCTTAATCACTATTTCTCGGTAGTGACAAGCTTCTCATTTTGTGCATCTATTCTCATTTTAGTCACAGTACTTGATCATATAGTGGTGAACAACATTTGGATGGACGGTCTAGTTTGCTCTTGTAGCTGTGGGCTGGATTGTACATATATTTCAAGTTCTAGTTGAAGGGTTTCTCCTGCCGAATGAACATCCCACTTTGAGTTCTGCAAGTTTATTGACAGATTCTTGAACAAAATCTTTGACTTTTGGCAATACCACCATTATTATGGACTAGCAGGATACATGAGCGAGATCTTGTGCAGATATTAAGGGGATGAGTGGATTGAATGATCTTAGTACCTACTGCATTTACTCACGATGCTAAATCGCAACACGATCTTCTCTCACGTCAAATTTTATTATCACTAAGTCCTCCTCCAAAAAGATATCTTCTTCGCACTCATCACATTGGTCTTCCAACTGGCCGGAGCCCGTCATCCATCAACTTCGCATTTTATAATTTTCCTAGTATTTGAAGATGATCTTCGACTCGAAAGGTATCATAGGCTGAAGGCTTCATTTTTCCAGGAGTACGAGTATTCCAGATAGCGTGCAATTTGTGATCCAAGTTGAAACTGTCAAAAAGATGATGATGTATCCTGGGAACCCAGAACAATCTAAGCTGCTCGGCCACTAGCGTGCTATGAGGCTAAGCGAGTTCCTAGCGTCAAGAGCGAAAGATCGAAATCCATGCTATGAAAATTGCAATTAGTTTCTGCAAAGACTCTAACTAAAGGGAGCGCAAAGGTTCTTTAGGTAGTGTCTGTCTTTCACTGATGTATTGGTGAATTCTCTGAAGATAAAATACTGTGGATTCACTCAATTAGTTTTATTACAACTAACTAGGTAGGCACGTGGTAGGAAACTAAAAACTTTTGTTGCATATCTGCTACAGCGTTCTAAAGCCCATAGCTCCTTAAAAGCCTCTAGCCAACTTCTATATTCACTTGTCCTTCTTCCTACTCCTCCTACTTGTATCCATTATCTGTCATATTATGTTGAGCCGAAGTCGATATTTGTGAATGGAAGAGTTGGGTTATCTGAAAGATAGTTGCAAGTTATTATGGTATTTTCTGTTGTAGAGAAGGTTTTTTTATTGAAATTTAGATGCTTTTCAGATGGAAGGTCTTTGCGGAAAGAAATAGCTCTTAAAAAAAATAGAATAATCAATGTTGCGGTCGATAATTGAACCATATTGTCTGGAAAGTTCAAGTTCATTTAATACTACGGCTTTTTACCATCATATTGAATCACTCTCTAGCTTCCTCAACTAAATTTCGCAGGTTTTGAAGAGCAGAAGCTGCCCTAAAAACAGCCAATCTTCTATCCATAAATCGAGTAATTTCCTCCCCTATTTCCTCAATCTGCCTTATGATTTCAGCACGTGACTCATCTGTCGTTCCCTCTTCCGGACGTATGAGGCTTCGGGTCTATGAGGAAGAGGAATCGAGTTAGTTATGAATGTAAGATAAAGAGAAAACGGGCTTACGAGTGTTATCAGTCGATCAATCAAGTCATTGAAGGTGAGATGAGCCATTTCTGAGGAGAAATGAGGCGAAATGAGGCGAAATGAAGTAGTTGATTGAAGATGGGAGAGTGTAGAGGTTTGGGAGCTTAGAGAGTCGAAGTTTTTTTCCAGCGTGATCATCAGATGAGCTTTTGAGGCAAGTTTTTGGGTTTTTGAAGACAGTGTGAGGTCTGAATGTGGCTAGAAAACTTGGTGTCGCGAACCCCCATATTTCAATCACATGTAAGAGAGGAAACTATTTCTAATATATTCACTGCTTGAAGTTGAAAAAAATGTTGTTTGGTTCAATTAAGATGTTTGATATATCATCCGGAGTAAGAAGATACGAGAGATCATCCGATCTTGATTCTGCCGCAATGTTAATTGACTATATTTTCAATGCATCTCGTATTCCATTTCATGTATGTCCTTTCCCGCACTTATAACTCGAATTTATTGTTGTCTTTGAGAACTTTATAGCTTCTATTCGAGAGAGAAAATTTAGTGATATATATGTTTGCGGAAAGTGATTTTTGAAATGATCCGAGGTAGATCGAAGTAAACACAGATTGTTTTATTTGTCAAACAAGCGAAAGTAGCTGTATGAAGCATGGTATGAATTCCTTTGGACCTCATTCTTCTTCTCCTCACTCAATCCTTCCGTGTACAAAGATGGCAAATAACAAGTCGAGAAGACCCTTATTGTGCATGATTAATCTCGTGCAAAATTCAACTTTATGGTCCTCTTCTTGAGTAATGATACCTGAGGCTGTGAGGTGTGTGGTTTGAAATGTATTCTCACGAATAATACCATTGGTTTCGTTGATTTTGACTAGTATCTGAAGGGAAGATGAAATTAAACCAGCCTACATCAACTTGGGAAAGGTGAAGAAGCGAGATAACTCACATCTCGCTAAATATAAATTCACTTGACCACGGGAATCAATATGAACACATTTGGAAAAGAGTTATATGAATGAGACCAAAGAATTTGATAATTTAGTATCTCTATGAAGGATAATGGTGTATTATATCAGTTGCAAGATAACTTTGATGACTAGCCTCTGCAGCCTCCGTCCCAAGCAAAAGAACCATTCATGTAGTCCATGATATCTAGTGGTTGTAAGCTGCTTGCTTTTCCTTGAACCAAGTGGCCATTAAAGTTTACTATAGTCGCTTTAGTGTTCGTTCTTGAGCTTCATCTTCTGGAGAGCAAGTAGCAAGTATTTTCAACCAGGGAACAACTTACTTCCTAGTATATACTTTCACGATGTTCAACCTGCTGTTCTTCAAAGCCATTCGTAAAGCCCTCAAGATTATCGTGTTCAGCTCCTCCAGTCTAGCAACAACTTTCATATCTATTAACTCTAGCCCTATCTCTTTATCTCCAGCTTCTCGATACACTTCTTATCTTCGACTATTAATTGTTCCAATGCAATGTAATATTGAAAGTCCCTGAAGTCTTGTGCCACTTCTGTATCTCTTTGTTCCTGCTTATAATCTTTGATTTCATGGTGCTATTGATGTCGAATTTTTGCCATACATGCGAAACCTTTTTATGGACGCGGATCATGTCGGAGCTTGTCTTCATCTAGTAATATATAAAAACTTAGTCTAGAGGATGGGAGCGCGAGGGTTGAGAGGTAGTTTTGTCTGATCCTACCTGCTTTTCGGGTTTTGGTTGAGACATTCTTAATACTTAGTATCAAGCCTGGATATTGTTGCAGGAGGGTTTGATGAATTTGAAGGGAGCTTTAAGAATATGGAAGTTAATGATGGGTTCGTGATAGTTGAAAACTCTACACGAAGAAAAAGGAGCTAATAAACATCCACTCATAAAGATTAGATCCAATCACCCTTGCATATCTTAGCTTCAAGGAAATTAGTTTGTAATATGTCGCCCGATGACCACTCATTCTAGATAAGTATTGTTAGATACCTATATAACACCTCCAGAACAACACACAGGAATGTATGAAATGCTGCATTGAAAGCTTGGGCCTCGTGGTAATAAATCCTTCTTTTATTCAACATATGTAAGTTATAATATGTGCTCTAGCCGTACTTTCCACCATAAATCTCGTGCATGCTATTCCAAGCCCTGTATATCCTTCGAACAAAATAATCAGCATTGATATTCAAGAAGCAGCAAGAAGTAAATGGGAGAAAGATCAAAAGCACAGTGTATATGAGTTAGCAAATCTACTCTACATACATCGCTCAAGGCTCCTTAACCTTTCCATCTTTATCCCTTCATCCCCAGACACACTCACAGCAATCTCATCACCATCTTTCTCTGCACCCGTAGAACCAATCCACAAAACTCTTTATGCCTGGTAGCCGACTCCCAGGACCTCTTTTTCATATCCTTTAACCGCTCTTGAATCCTTTCTAACTCTGTGATGTGTGTGACCCATCATTCTTTTCTTTATATTTCTGGATTACTTCTTGTGTCTGTTCCATTTGCCTGTTTAATTTGAGAGCACTTCAATCGAAGTTTGCGCAGGACCTTTTCTATAATGGGAATGTGAGTGGAATCTTCAAGGGGCTTGGGAGGGTAAACTAGAGGTGAGGTCAGAGTTGGGCTAGACTAACGAAATCCTTTTCGAGCTCCAACGATTTGCTCATTTTATGGATCTGGAGAGTCGAGGCTACTTTGGAGGCTTTAATTCCATGCAATTCATCTATCCGCGTACTGAAGCCCACTTGTGTAGACTGAATGAGTCGTTAGCTGGATTCAGAAACTTAAGCTGTTTGACATATCTCTGCCGCCACGAGAAACTCCTTGATATTGCCTGTTGAGCCCGCAGCAGAAGCTATACTTGCAGGTACAGCCTCAAAAGCTAAACCAATTCCTTCACATAGCTTCTTATTTGTCCCGAGCGAATGCGATCCAAACTTGCAGAACCTATACCAGGTTGTAGTCTCTGTCTTGGCTGTAGTTTACACCATAGCAACCTTGAGGCCGAAGTTTCGACATCCAAACCTCAGGCCATATCGGACTGCGATGTGTTTCAGGCTCATCACATGATTCCGGGTCTTTCATTCATGGATAATAAACCCATGTGTTATGAAGGCCATAGCCGAGTGGCCATGGGAAGCGTACATACTAGTTGTGGCAAGGCTCAACCTTGAAGACCAAAGCTAGGACAATCTCCATGCCGGGGTTTTTCGTCCGTGGAGAAGTTGAACGCTGTTCCCGTCCAAAAATTATTGTCAGGAAATAAAAAGCTGACCATAATGAAGGGCATTTGGGAACAACTTTAGCGTGCATGGCAGAATTTTGCTGGCGAATTTAGAATCTTTCAGCTTCCAGGATTAGTAGGGATCCGGGGAGTAAAGCTGCCAGCGTAGCTCAAGATATGTTCACAGACTTTCAGATGTGGCGAGCTGAGGCCGTTAGTACTGGTGCTGGACCTTGAACTAGTAGATCTACTCGTTGGAGGCCATCACGTACACCACAAAAGTGAATCGAAGTTGAATATACAAGACAATTTTCAGTTATTTGTATAGGGATGGTTCTTCCGCAAAAGGAGAAAACTACGAACACAAATGAATACCCTTGCTACCTGTGCACTATCCAAACAAATCCTTCTCTTCATGTAAAGTCTTTCCCCCGACCTTATTCCATGAGTCCTCGTATCTATAATGATCTTCGCGCCTTGTGTTCCAGGTTCATTTGGTTGGCCAAACGGCCTCACACCGGACCCATCCCTTCAAGTCAGGAGAAAATGAGGAATCCAAAACCGCCTTCAGGGCTGCCACCTCGCTGCTATCGGAGATGGTTATGGTCTCCCCTCGTAGGGCAAGAATATCTCGTAGGGAAGTGATATCTTCCATGTCAGTCGTACTTTTATTTTGTCTTTGTGCATAAGCTAGGAGCCAGCCAGGGTTAAGCAAGCAGGTCTGCCTATCACTGGCGGCTGGAGATAGCTGGCTCTGCCTGTCAACTATCTGGCTGTCAACTAAGCTATACACAGATAAATTTAGGCAGCAATGCAGGGGGCCGCATACCTCTGCTTCAACTATGATTGTTGGTACGAGAAGGATACGGAAGACGTAGCACCCACGGATTGCGTAGGTCCTGTATGTCTAATTGTATTCTGTCTAAAGAGCTAGCTACATATTGAAAGTAGTAAGTCTTATATAGACTTACTGAAAGAGCTAGTCTCTTTCGCATTCGCTTAGGGCTTTATTACAGTAGCTATATTACAGTGGTAATTGAATTGAAGTCATTCACTTCGTTCACACAGTTACAGTATCACATTCTGCATCGCGCACGTCTATACTTAGATAGATCTATATCGCACGCATTTATCAGACCATACCGTGCTGTCCGTAGAAAACTTAGCATATGAAGGTGACTTATTCTTCCTTCTTCAGCCAGCCACCAAATCGAATTATACTTCTATAACACTGCCCAGGAGAAATGGTTGCGCACAATATTAGACCTGATACATGAACGAAACTATCCAATCGTCGTTGATAATCAAGCTGACGGTTATATCTGCATGGCATTGATAATTTGACAAGTTTCCACGGAGATGCTCATATTTCAGTTACGATCCAGTGTTACAGAATGGAAACTTTGTTTAGGGCAAGTTTACTAGAAGGGCCACAATCATGCCGATCTAATGCGGGAACTGGTAGTAATCCCAACGCCCATAATATTCTTCAGATTTGTTTTGGCAGAGGACTCTAGCTGATCATGTCCATTTTATCCTTGGAGAATGAATTCGTATCTTTGTGTCTCAAGCTTACTATAAAGATGAGATCATCGACGGTACATATTGAAACGGCGGCTTAAAGCTGTGCTTGAGATAGGTCTAATCGTGACTCTTCCAGCAAATGTCCGTTGGTCTCGTGTCTCAAATCCAAATCTTCCGCGGAATTGAGGTTCATAAATATTGACGCTCTTGAGTATATGTTGTAGTACCACTTCCCGAGGTATGTGCCATTGCCTGTTTTGACTGGAACTTTGTTCAACTTTACGAATGGCAGTTGCAGTTTAACATCTTGAGCAACAGCTTTGAATTAAAAATCAAGATTGGAGTACTACGAGCAGATAGATAAGAATATAATGTGGAGCTGAGAGGCACAGCGTTCATAATCTTCCATCCCATCTTCTGCCATCCTACCCTGGACCCAGGAAAGAGGCCTATATTCTGCGAATTTTGTAAATATCCCTATTCTGCTTATTCTTCAAAAAAAGCCGTATTTATCATATCCTGGATAAACGAATATAAATAATATTACATTATATATAATATGTCAAGGAAATAATCTATTGAATTTTATCTTGAAAATCGAAATGATTTTTCAATTATCCTCTCCTTTTTTGTTCTATTCTGAACCATATATATCCTATGATATCCCCAGAAAAAATATTTACATCCTTATCCTGCCTATCCTTATTGAAGAATAGAATAGGATGAGAGATTTGAAAAGTTAGAGGTATTCATATCGCGGGAACCATAGGTCGCGTGGCAACCTTATTTCCGCTTCCAGCGAACGCACAATGACAGAAAGATTCTTTACATGTTGGATATTTGGCTTGTTACACATAGATAGAAACTCAAATGATGTAACAAGCCACCGGTGCTTCATTGTAAAACCATTAGTTTTAAAAGTGGTAAAATGCACGCATAAAGCAGTGTTAATGGCGCATAAGTATCTGTAGAAAGTCTTGGGATCAAGAAATGAGCCTGTTAGAATCATTTGGACATTAGAACTACCTCTTTGAAGGAAAGGAATACAATATTCCCAACCAATGAAACGAAAAATATACAAATCTCCAAGTGAAGACGATGGCAATCGTCGCTAATCATGGGTTTAACTCCCCAAATTTTTATCTCATTTTCGGCTAAAATTTTGAGTATTGTGGTTGTCACAGATTCGGGACCGCCCCAAGATCTTGGTTTCGTAAACCAAATATGAAGATTAGAATGACATGGTAGTCGGCAAACAACTCAAGTAGACAGGTGATACGAGATCATCTTGATCTTCCTGACAACGTAGTAACAGGAAAGTTCTCGAAAATCGTTGGCAATAAGAGCTCGGACCGGTTCTTCCCTGTTGTTGCTACTGGCCTTGGCATCAGATAACAGGCGAGGGATCAACGATTTTTGATGTAAAAGGTGGTCTATATTAGGAGGTAGTCCGAAAGTAGGGTACTAGACCGTGATAAAGTAACAAAGAGTCTAATGATAACCCAAGGACATTGTCAGGAAGGAGACCTAGGATTGTGATTGTCGTCTCGTACAATTTCACGTGACTATAAAAATGGTAGAAATAATCGACTTTAAAAGTGCCGAGTCCATTACTAGATGTTTTTTCTCAATTATTAGGAGGCGCACATGGATGATGTTGCGAGTCCGCATAACACCACGGATCAGCAACATGAACCGTGAACGAGTCATTGACTTGTGCTTGGAGATTAAAGATAGTAATGCAAGGCCCCATTGAGTAGAGAGCAAAAGTATCGACAACTCGGACGTCATCTTAGATGGACAGGGGCGGTCTAAATTTGGATATTTTGGATGAAGAAATGATAAATTGACGTTGTAAAGCCGTTATAGTATAACCGACAGAGGGAAGCCAGTCTTACTGTTGCACACTAATGCAAAAAGGATGACTTTGGCGGGAGACACCCCATGAATCGAGCACACAGGTATCCAAAGTCCACGCGAACGATCACGAATACAGCACCCTGCGACGGAAATGAAGACATCACATTCCATGACACAACTTTCGTGGTCGACAACCGAATTAAGCCTTGTAGCAGAAGGAATAAAATGTTCCTGAGAACAAGCTGGGTCATAGAATGCTAGAATCATGAACATATCATCAGCACTCAAATAAAATTCTAGTTAACAACTACCAAAGCGACAAAAATCCGATTCGGACACTTGAAACCGGTATGATAGATAATGGAAAAGATAGAATATCCAAAAACAATCCTATCCTATTCCGTCTGGAATTTATACTACAAGACCCCGTAAGAATTATGGTTTTGTTTATGACAGAATCGAAAGTTCAGTTCATTACAAAACTAGCGTGAAGATTGGATGTTCTTGGGTGAGGTTTAAATTTATACGGGGCCGTGACGAGTAGATCCAAATTCACTTTATCCCCTCAACCCACATCCGCACATGTCTCTCAGTTCTATTCGATCCTCCACTTTCTAGTCAGGCGTGAAAGCGTGAACAATTTCGAGCAGTTGTGTTACGAAAGCACTACTCTCGTGTTCCATTAGGGTGGTAAAAAAAATACACAAACTAAAGGCACGTTGATCCGGGAATGTCCCATTGTCCATTAGACAACACAGCAGTACTAGATGAGACTTAAAGATGACAGGTAGCGTAATAAAACTCCCACCTGTCTAGATAGGAGAAAAAACATTGCAGTATCGGCCTTATCATTCACGTGAAATCATCACGTGAGCTCCGGGTAGCATGACTGCCTATCAAGCAAAGCAAAGGGAAACGTGCCTTGTCAAAAAGGTAATGGATACTCAAAGATTACCTAACATCGTCTAGTTCCGCAAGGATAGTACTGTCACTCTCAATATCATGTTTCTCTTTTCCAATCTCAACAACATGGGCATTTTCCGCCGTCGATCCTTTCGTGAAGGTAAATGTCCGGAATTCGCAGTTGTTGTAAGCAGTACCTGTCTGTTGTTAGAAAATTTGGGAAGTGGAAATGCGATATCTGGGAAGAATACCGTTCTTCAAGTTTTCAACTGTCCCATCCTCAGTCAAATAATGAAGGAATGCTCCATGTGTCACTAATACGACATGTTGCGCTTCAAGCTGGTAGAGCCATGCCCGAAGGGTAGCAGCTCGTGCTTGGACGGCTTCATGATTAGGTGCATAGGGGCCTTCCTGAAAATATTTTAGCTTTGAATCCGGCTATGAGATATTGCTGACTCCGAGGGTGTCCCAAAGAATTTGCAAAAATTGTACACAAACCTTCGAATTCCACCCCTCCTCCATCAATTCAAAGCCAATTTTCTCCACACCAAATCTCAATCCCTCATCTTTGAATAATTTGGCGATTTCGACATCTCTCAAGACATCTAACGGAAACCCTTTATCGCAAGGCTTGGCGCTAACTTCTTGGGCATTAGGCACAAGAAGATAAGGAACCTCTGGTCGAGAAAGTATTCCACTAAATGCGAAAAGGGTGGTTTGGATGGCACGGCGATGAGGAGAGGAAAGTATAAGGTCAATTGTATTACGATGGGGAAATGTTTTGCGGAGATTTCGACATTGTGTACGTCCTCTAGGGGTCAAGACTGGATCTGGAATATGGAATTGACGCTGTTCTAGGCATTAATATACAACACCAATAGTGAGGGGGATATAACCTTACTTTAATATTGTGCTCAGCCTCAGCGTGACGAACGAGGTAAAGTGTAGGGGACATTTTGGATAATGAGCAATTCTCTTGGGGCTGAGTTTGGAAAGGGTGAGGAAGTAAAGTTAGAATGAATGGTGGGATCAATTAAATGATGCACAAAGACACCAATTCGGAGCGTATTGTCCGAATGGCTGCTTTGAACCTCTCTTTTAAGTGAGAGAACATAATCAATCCTTTATTCAACTCTCCGTTGATTCGAGCACAATCTCAACATTCATATTGAATGTGTGAGCATCTCTCCGTGCATGACTTCGCATATCTTGAGGACCAGTCCGAACTTTCAAGGCCGCAAGGAAAGCTCATATCGATGCAGGCTCATTAGAAGTATTTCTCAGAAGCCTACATATATGGAAAATACGAGCGGCCATGTAGTTGAATCAGCCTGTACCACACGCACGGACTACTTTGTTAAATTACCACGTGATCAAATCATCCCACCACCTCCCGGTGAGCTTAACTTAACTACGAAAAAGGTGGGACGGCGCAGGATATATAACTTCCTCTTGAGGCCGTAGACGAAAAGCATCATCGCATGAAAAAGCCGACAGATGCCAATTCCAATTGACAAAACACCGAGAGCCATTGTTCATTCTCATGAACAAAAACCAATAACCATCTACTCCTGTATGCAGAATATGAAAATATCCGCCGGTTACCGGCAAGCACCTCTCCACCAAAATGTTCCTGATCCAGTTTAAAAAGCTTGTTTGCTACTCCAGAAATGGGTCTACTGGAGTAACAAGGGACTGAAACTCTCCATTTTCACGACTTTTTTACCTGTTTCTATGTTCCCCTTCCAAGTTAAGTCGGACTTTTCTTTCCGCCCCTGTCAAATGACGTTATGCACATTTATCAAACAAATTCGACATGACATGGCTGAGCCGCATTTGCTGTGTCTTGACGCGTTCCAATTAGGTGATAGATGTAATTATTAGATAAGTTTAGTATTTCTTATATTGTGTAAATATCTTCTCACGATACCTCTCTCTCTCTCTCTCTTTACTTTCCCGCGAAATACAAAAAAGACATCAGTATGGGTGACTCAGACTCCGTCACCGATGGCATAATTCCCGTGTTCCTGGGAGCTCTTCAAGCTTCCTTGACAGTGTTGTTAACAATTAGCTATGGAGTTATCGCATCGAGGTACAACTTATTAAAAGAGTCTTCTACGAGGGATATTTCAAAAACTGCTGTTAGATTATTCTTACCGGCGCTTTTGATCACCAATGTTGGCGAGGAATTGAAGCCCGATACTGCGTGGAGATATGTACCAGTTTTGAGTGAGTAATACGCATCGGATTGTAGGGACATAGAGCTAATAATTCGGAAGTTTGGGCATTGATATATACACTATTGTCAGTGGCAATAGGAATTTTTCTCAAGAGAGCTTTTAAATTCCCTGCCTGGTGTGTACCTGCCAGTAAGTCCACCCCCTCTTCCTACACCACCAATTTTGACAATTCCCAGTATGCTTCAACAATACTACTGCGCTTCCGCTTCTTTTGATTCAAGCTCTCGATACAGCCGGTATAATAGGCAGTCTAACAATGTCCGATACGGATACCGCGTCCGCAGCCCTCAGCCGCGCAAAATCCTACTTTCTCATCTCCTCCATGGTAGGGAATAGTTTAACCTTCGCACTCGGACCCAAACTTCTAGACGACGAAGAAGCACCTGATGAACTCGATGAAGATTCAAAAACAGACCACAACCACAGCTCAAACAGACAAAGCGAAAGCGGCGAAGAATACGCAAATCCCACCAACTCCAATGGACGAACCGCAGTAGAAGAAGAAGAATTCGAAAGCGAAACATCAACTCTTCTCCCGCGAAGTATCGCAAGAGGCAAAAGCACCGCCGCCAAAAAATCAAAGAAACAATGGAGGAAAATCCCTCTCAAAATACGAAAAGCCATATTCACAATCTATAGTTTCATCAATGCACCTCTCCTCGGTGCTCTGATCGGAGCCATCCTAGGTCTCACTCCCGCTTTACACACCGCATTCTTCGCCTCACCCTCCTCAGGCGGAATCTTCAAAGCCTGGCTCACCACCTCGGTCAAAAACATCGGCGAGCTCTTCGCAGCGCTCCAACTGGTCGTCGTAGGCGCCAAACTCTCTTCCTCTCTCATCCGAATGAAAAACGGCCAATCGAGCGGCAAAGTCCCTTCGCTCGTCGTACTTACTATTTGTATCATTCGATTTATATTATGGCCTCTAGTGAGCATTGGGGTAATCTATGTAATTGCGAGGAAAACCCAATGGTTGGATGAAGATCCCATATTGTGGTTTGTGTTGATGTTGATGCCGACGGGGCCGCCGGCGACGAAGTTAACGGCGTTGGCGGATGTGAGTGGTGCGGATGAGGAGGAGAAGATGGCGATTGCGAAGTTTATTACTGTGGCCTATGCGGTTAGTCCGTTGATTTGTTTTGCTGTGGTGGGGAGTTTGAAGGCTTGTTTGGCGGCGAAGGGATGAGGTGGATGGGAACACGGGGGAAGGAGATGAGAAGAGAGAGGAAAAGCGTGATTGTTCGTTCTGGTGACACCCCAAACCAGGATATAAAGGGGGAAAAATGCAATGCATAACAAAACGGAGTTAAAATACATATTTACAATGACGGCATATCGAAGATGAACTGTAACGAGTATGAGTAGAGTAATACAACATTGGAGATAGATAAGAGCAATATTAATATCTATTCACATAAAAGCAACAACTCTATTTCTTACATGTAAAGTATACGTACCTAGATGATGAAGATAAAGAAGAGAGAGAAGACAATTCACTTGCATGTCTTCTGTACCTACAGACATTTCCCATAATCCAAATTTTCTTCCTAACATCTAATTACTCTCGATATTTCCTTCTAGATCTACGGAAATCAAGTTCACATCAAGTTAACTTGCAGCCAGTTGTACGGAAAATAAATATTTTGTCATGCAACATTATATTTGAGTACATTGTATACTAAGGCAAAGCATCCAGTTATCTATGGATCACTTTTTAATACAACGCCAGACTCCTACAATGCAATCTATACACCGGCACTGTATATCTCCTCATATTCTTACTCTCCCATCTCATTTTAGATCATAGCTAAAATCATACTTGATCCCTTATTACCCACCTCCCTCTCCTTCGTGCCCTTTCCTTTCTTGGCAGCACCTTTCGCACTGGCTTTCTTTCCCTCCTCCTTGGCTTCAAACTCCTCTCTCTTAGCTTTTTGCTCTGTCGTCTCTTCTTTTGCCGCCTTTTCCAACTTCTTCTTGTTCTTCGTTAAAACTTTCTTAACCTCGTCTTTCTTTCCGAAGGATTCGGATTCCAACAAAGCAACCACCACGAATGAACTCGAACCAGTCGCCCATTCAACGATAAACTCTTTGATATGTGGATACAAGATGTCTGCAAAATTCAAGGCTGGAACGATTGGAATGATAGATTTAGTAGCTGGATCGTAACGACCACCTGCGATGAGAGATTTGATCATTTTTCCACCGAAAGGTGTGCTTGCGATGTGGGAAGGTGGTTCTTCACTAACAGCACCTTCTTCAACAGGAGGTTGAATATATGTTGGGTCTCCGGATACTGCTTCAGCAAGTGATTCAAGAGCTGTCGATTTATCTCCTTCAGCAGCGAAAAGAACTTCGGTTATAAATTGACAACCGAAAGATGTGGCGATGAGTTCTCTGGATGCGGAGGCAATGGCCTTTAGGAGGTATGGGGATAGAGCCTTGATTAATTCTTGGCGACGGATTTCTGGATCTTTCTTGGAGGTGGTAGTTCGGATTGTGTCTACTTCAGAGAGAATTTCGAGATCTGAGTTATGGCTTGCTGGGAAGAGCGATTTTGAGCGACCTTGGAAAAGGTAAAGAAGTGTAGTACGTGCGTTGAGGTCATTAGCAGAAAACACAATGTTCTCAGCCTGTTTTTCTTCATCCTTGCTAAGCAACTCTGGGAAAATAGACTTCGACGTCAAGACTGTATCATCAATGACTTCGTATGCAGTAAGAATAACGATATGTCCATTTGGATCTCCTGCCATCAGTTGTAATGTATCCTTGTACATCTTCAGGATATGTTTACGGTCCTTGGCACCTCCGTATGCTAAAGCAAGGCAAACAACTCTTGCTCCAGACTTAGTGAATGCCAAATTCTTCATCAAATCACCCTCCTCGTCGCCCTTCAACAACTCGATAAAGTCAGTGATCTCCTCGGTACCTTGTTTGGCATTGAGGAAATATTGTAACATAGCATCATGAAGAAGGGTGAAACCGTTGGTCTTCTTCTGTAACAGATGATTGATCATTTCTTGTAGATATCGCATGATTGGTGCTCGCTTTCCAGGTTCAGCAGCCAAAATTTCTGAGAGTTCTCCAGTCAAGAACTTAGAAGTGTCTCTTTCCATGACGGCAAATTCGGCACCATACCATTCTCGAAGGATAATAGCCTTTTGTTGTTTGGTAGCAACTCCACGGTAGATATCGTCAAGAATCCATCCGGCTTCAGGGTGTTTGATAAGTCGACGAACATGTCCATAGAACTCTGGAACGATAAGATCTCTAATTTCATCATCTCCTTGAACCAACAATTTTCCAATCAAGAACTTGGCGTATCTGCTCTCAGCTAATTGTCGATATGTTCCTGCAAGCTCCTTTGCGATCAAACGTTTCTGCTCCGGATTCGAATATTTGACGGCGGTCTGAACAACTCTAACACTATCATGTTTGAGGACAAAGTCCTTGATTCTGCCGGTGATGAGCTCGAAAAGTTCCTCAACCAATTGTTTTCTCTCGTCCTTTGGAACATGCGACTTTCGGCGTAAACGTTCCCAAATTTTCTTCGTACGTGCTAATTGATCTGCCAAAGGTTTTGCTGCCTTTCTTTCGTTTGCCAACTGCTTTTGTTTCGCATGTGCCTCTTTTGATGATTGACCTGAAATGCGTAAGTAGGGACAGATGAAAAAATTCGTAAAAAGAGCTTACTGTTGGCGGCGACAGCCTTAATTCTATCTGGATGTATGCCCTCAACTTCTTTCATTTCCGTATCACTATCCGAACCATCTGCGGAAGCAGAATCTAAAGCTGCACCTCCATCATCAGAATCGGAATCCTCTTCACTCTCGGATTCGACCTTCTTCACAGGCTTAGCCTTAAGTTTTGAATCCAATTTCTTTTTCCCCGAATCGATTTTCGCTTTTTTGTTTTCCTTCACATGGACATCTTTCGCAGGTGCCGACTTTCTCTTCATACCCGTCACCACAGTTTTCGAAGTCGATACTGGGGCCATTTTGGTACAATTGCTGATTTTATTGTGCGGATGGGTTGGCTCGTGGCTAACTGATGGAACTTTTTTTTCTGCCTGCGACAGATAAAAGATAAACTTTTTCCAATCGGCGCTAAGCCAATCTTAGGTAGCACACATTCAACCCACCACTCACCCCACGAAAGCCTTTAGTTTAGAGGAAAAGGGTAAAGGAATTATACAAAATGGGAAGAGAAGAACAAGTTGAGGAGAGGGAGGTCCTCGATAGTATTTTTCCTGAAGAGATTCATGGTATGTTTTTACTATATTTCAGCTACTGCCTTTTCCGTGTTTGTACCCCTCCGCAAGAGCTCACCTAACACTTTTCACAGATATCTCAGAGACGGAATATCGAGTATCGATTCTCCTAGATGCCACAAACGAAGATGGCGATGATTCAGAACCTCCTACTATGCTCCTGCAAGTCAAATATCCAGAGGAATATCCCGAGGAACCACCTATTTTAGATTTACTTCCAACACCTAATGCGCCCATTCATCCATATTTCAGCGTCGCAACTGATAAACAACTCCTTCTCGATGGATTAACCGAGACAATCGAGGAGAATTTGGGGATGGCAATGGTGTTTACATTGGTGTCTACTTTGAAAGAAAATGCAGAGCAACTTATTGTGCAAAGACAAGAAGCGAAGGAGAAAGAACATGAGGAGAAGTTGTTGGCTGTAGAAGCCGAGGAAAATAAGAAGTTCCACGGAGAGCCAGTTACGCGAGAGTCATTTATGAAGTGGAGAGAGGCGTTTCAAAAGGAGATGGAGGAGATTAAGCTTAAGGAGGAAGCAGAGGAGGAAGCGGCCGAGAAAAAGAAGAATAAGGGGAAGGATGCCGTTGTTGCGCTCACTGGGAGACAACTTTGGGAGAGAGGTATGGCTGGGAAGGTTGAGGAGGATGAGGATTATGATGATGTGCCTGTTGAGGGCGTGGATAAATTAAAGGTGGAGGCATGATTGATATGGATGAAAATTATTTCTGGTACGGAGTTGCATTGCTGGCGTTGGTTTTGGACAATCTGCAGGGAGAATACCGTCCGTAAAATAGCTCAAGAGACTAGGTTAAGTAAGAGAAGTGGTAGAATAATGTGCCAGGTTCATAGTTCAAAATCGAGTGCAAACACATCAATGGTAATTGCCTTAACTTTTTTCATTATCTATCGTCGCAGCAATAGTTCATTCGTTGTGCTCATCCTATAAAAACGCCAGGATACATTCCATTATTCTTTTAGAATCAAAAACTTTTCAAGCCTTATACCCAAAGAGTGTTTTTTCACGATTCCGCCATTTCTTCATCATCATCACTGTCCTCCCAACCTTCCCCATCCCCATCCCCATCCCCTTCAACTTCGGCTTCGGCGTTGGCTGCTTCCTCCCCTAATTCAGTATTTAAAATGGAAATAAGCTCCTTAGCATGTGCACCAAGGCGTTCATCTTCATAATCTTGTTGCTCAAAAAGTCGAAGACAATGATTTAACCACTGTTGACTTGAAATCCAAGAGACCTTCCAACTTTCCCCATCGCCATTGCTTTCTTGCTGTGCGTTTTCTCCATTCTTTTGTTTCTCTCCCATAATGTATAATCCCCAGCCACCCAAGTACCAAACCTCAACGCTAGTATCATCCTCTCCCACTAAACGTTCTAGTACTTCAATGGCTTCTATATCCATGTCTGCTTCCATCAATAATCTTGCTAGACTGACTTTCGTAGGAAAATCCGGGACGACATCACTCTCAGGAGGTAAATCTTTCCACAGCTCTAAACTCCTCTTCAGAGCCGCTTGCGCATCTTCCATCCTAGTCTGTGATATCCTAACATTTGCCAATGTCTGCCATGGCTCAGGATAATTCGGTGCGACCATCGTAGCTTCTGTGACCAATGCCTCGCATTTCTGTTCCGCATCCTCTTCCCATGATAAATCCGTCATGTAAACCTCTACAACACCACAAAGTGCCACCGCCAATTTCCTCCTCTTCTCCTCTAAAATAGCAAGTCCTGCATCATCCAACTTATTCTTCTCCATCTTCCCCAATAAAGCTCCAATCTGTGCTTTTAGACTAATAGCTCCCTTTTCATACCATCCAACACTATCCTCTCCACCATCCTCACTCAACTGTGCCAACCATAAGAATTTCTCCGCTCCACCTCCAAGTTCCTCACTAACTTCTCCATCCTCATCTATTCCGGCGGCTTGCATAAAATATTGTCTCGCTGAATCGATATCTCCCAATTCCACATGAACTTCCCCTAATAAATTTAATGCAGGGAGTGCCTCAATTGCCTGTACATCCACCAATGCCAATGCCTTTTTTGCAAATGGAACCGCGCCTTCAATATCGCCTTCCTGCAAACATTGCGTTGCTTTTAGCAATAACTCCATTGGATTTGCGGGCGGTGAAGAGGCTTTTGTAGATTTTGCGGAGCTGCGATTGAGGGCTGCTTTTTCGCGTTTGTTGTCTTTCTTATTTCCTGGTTTTGTCTTCGCCATTTGGAAGGTCTGAGAAGTGTTGATTAAAGGTTGTAAGGTTGAAGAGGTGATTGATTGATGTAAGGAAAAAGTTCTGGAAATGGCAGAATAACTTTTTTTCACTTCTGACGATAAGCTAGTTGATAACGCTAATCCTCGAGCGTGCCCCGCCAAATTCCATCATAGGTACTCCATAATGAATTTAGGACATTTAGCTAACCAAGTAGCTAATTTCAAGAACTTCTTTTCGAGTCATGATTCTTTCACATCTGACCTCCTTTCCCCGTCTATTTCTTTTCATGATACAATGAGAGTCACATCCCCAGTATTTATTACTCAATCTGCTGACACGAAAACCTTGTACATCTAGGAAGGATATCTAGGTAGCCATAGGTACTAGAAAGCCATGATCTTTTAGTTCCGACGATTGCACTCGTCCGACATCACCGAGTGAACCTCATGATGTGCCATTACATTTTTACATTATTATTATACCAGCAGCTTTGCGGCATCTGGAATTGATGATGACCCCCGCCATAATATCTCTATGACCGGTTCCCAAGCGATTGTAGGTACCAGTACAACATGGTACAAAGATTTGACCTGAACGCCCTTGAATTTCAAATTTTCCTGAAAGTTCATAAACCTCCTCATGTGCCTTAGCGAACCTCATCAACCTCGACATTTGGAGTAGTACTGCTTGGCTTTGGAAAGTTACCAAGCTCTTCTCCTGTACCACTCTGACCACGCTTCCTCCCTGGCATATGAAATGATGGAAGTGCTTCATCACCAAATTTTGAGAAGAACCCCTTCTTCTTAGTCTGCTTTGTGGAGTCATTGGCGGCATCATTTAACCCCACCTCTTCAAATCCTTCCTCGGCCGTAGGTGGCTGTCTATCGAATCGTCTATTCCCAATGGCAGATCTTTGCATTTGAGGCAGTCTTGCAGAATCAAGACTTTGTCGTCCACTATATCCATCGATGGGACTTATAGGTGATCTAGCTGAGATATCCTTTTCAAAGTCAGAAGGGTTTCTCAGATAGCCATTAGTGGACTTATAAACTTACAAATGATCTTCTATACGAATCGAAAGATTCTCTAGAGATCGGAAAAGGATCAATTTCATCATTTGAAGTCGTTCGGGTATTGATTGAAGATACAGAAAGATTGCCCTTGCTGCGAGGCCAGAAACTCTTCTTTTCAGGTGGAGAAGGCTTTTGGACTGGTCAGTCAAATTCGCACACGTATGTTGAGCTTGTTGAGCTTGTTAACACTTACAGGTAGATACACGCCGCTATCGTTCACAACTATTCAATTATCCTGTCAGCAAGGGTTTCCCGTAAAACCCGGGTCATGTAAACAAAAGTATCATACCACTCATTTTATACTCCGGGGGTTCTTCACTCTTCGCCGTTTTGATACTCATCGAAGATGCTCGAGAAGCGACTGTAGAGACCCTCTCAAAAGAAGGAAGAGGGGAGGCATTCTGATCTTGGGACGGCTGTAAGCCAGTCTGAACGTCCTGTTTCCTCGCAAATGGATTTCGAATAATCGGCATATTGGATAAGGTATGGTGTATTAAATAGCAAAAGTTAGGCAATTACGTGATATGAATCAATTGTCTTTCAAACTTCTAAGACTCAAAACAAAATACACTGAGGATATTGGAACTTTTCGAGAATTGAACTTCAAGGCTTGACGTCTTTTCGTTGCAAGAATTGGATGATTGGTTGTTTATTTAGAATGATTTTCCTAAGCCACTCGGACTCTCAATTCCCCGTTTTCTGGGCTGATCACGGGAGGGTGTCCATGTTATGTATTGATTTCTAGTTGGCCGAACCGAGGTCGATCATGCCAAGGCATTGTCAATAGTCTGAAAGAATGCCCCACCAAATACTTTGATGAAGAAGATGGTTGGGTTAGGTAGGTCGATGTGGGTAGTTGGATTTATTTGGAGATTTCTAACACAATACCAACGAACGACGAGGGAAGGAAGTTCCTAATCTGGGTCTTATCCAATGCTCTGGACGAGTAACTAAAACTGTATGACGTATTCCAGCTTTTCAGGGACCATAATGTTGAAACATTTCTTATGACAGGTACAACACGAGTACTCGAGTAGATATCTACCTATTGTAATCTTATGATGCGGTGTCCTACCTCTTGATGTGATTTCAAGTCCACAAGGTCTTGATAGCTGAAATAACTGCCGGAAAAACAGACGAATTTTTAATATACACACGAAATATGATCGTCATGCAGTCGAAATGCTTTTTGATAGCTGAATGGTTAGGGACAGGTAATGTATTGATAACAACATTTCCTCAAATAATTTGGATGAATTGTAGCCAATACGATGGTAAAGGGATTGAGAGAAACAATGCCTTGAGAGCGAAAGCTGGAGTATTATGATTTGTTCTAACTCCCTTCCTTCTTGGTCTTATATTCCAAAAGCTTGATCAGATGTTTCAAGGTGGTCAGAACACAGTTCAAGACTTTTAGTCTCCATACCTAGTTTCGAATCCTTCCCGAGCCGCCGCTAATCGAAGGAATTATCTTTCCGTATTCTGATTTTCTTAAGAAGATCTTACCGGTTCTCATTCTTTGACGTGGCATGAATACCACTACCTTCATTTTTATGATACATTTTGAGGCTTATACTCCGAATTGATCTCTTAAGTATACTTGGTAAGCGGTCGAGGTGTTTTGAATCTCAGCGCGCTTTTTCAATCAAGAAAGTTCAACTATGGGTATGAAGGAACATCCAAGATCTTTTCGAAGAAAGGGGATAAACCTTTTGCTTTTAAGCTTACCACCCGTCTCCCAAAATTCTCCAACCATATGTAGCTACATTCAGAGCGGATCATACTGAGAACCCTTGCAGGAAAATTCTTGACTTCCTTGTGTCACTTGACAGCCGAAAAGCAAGTTGCCCAAATATCATCTAAATTAAGTGATGTGGCCAAGGAGCAAAAAATCTGTCAACTACAGACTCTGATTGATGAACTTCTGGTCTACCTGCATAGCATGCATCTGGTAAGAAGAAGCAAACTGATATCTCAGCCAATTCGATCTCGCCGATGTTATGCATGTTTTCGTATGCATGTCGTTATCCCAACCTATAAATAAAACTTTTCCTTTTTTGTTTGAGAAAAAGCTCCAGAAGCCAAAGACCTGCAGGCACAGACATGGTTCTGAGATACGACGCTCAATGTGACGATGGTATTCATGTAGTCGAATTTTGTTGGACCTCGTATCTGTATATCAAGTTCCATTCCCCCATATCATCGATTCCCAGGCTCCGGTACTCTTCTTCCAAATGTTGGGAAAAGTCTTCTGATCCACTTTCCGAGAACCAAGGGTTTTCTCGATTTTCCATTCGTTTTCGTAGACATTAGTTCAAGACTTAAAGTAGATACTTGGATCCTTTTCTGATATTTGGAGTTGTACTACTTTTCGAGGGTCCTTCGGAATAATTTCTACCATACAAAAAATGCTGGGTACGCATGCATGATTGTCGCACCGCAAATCTCCGAATATTCATATTGGAGGATACCACGTTCATACGAAATCCCAAAATTGTGGTACAATCTGCAGGTTTCCGAAGAGCCAGCACACAAGGAATGAATGTATGTCGGAAGCTTTCTTTGGGTGTTCTAGTGTTCTTCTCCTAAGTCAGAGAGAAGAGAACATTCACTTTTTGAACTGACCTTCCTAAAACGAACATCATCTTTTCTGAGTTACATCAACCACACCACATGCAGATAATTTATTTTGATCAATATCTGACACACATCTGATTCTGAAGACATACACTTTCGTTTCATCAAACATCCTCTTTATCGGCCGCAAATTTTCTAAGCCTCTAGATTGAGTAGCATCAGCCAAACATACCACATTCGTTTTCATTGCAACCGTTGAAGAAAGGCGTAGCAACGGCAGCAAGTACTCTCAGATTTATAGTCGAAGTCATCAGCTCTCAAATATCAAGGAAAGCTTGACACGAACTTAGATTTGAGAGTAAGTGACTCTTGCCTTTAGCTAAGGCTTTACCTTGAAAGTTCTACGACTGAGCACGTTATTTCTTGGATGGAAATTACTCTTTCCTAGAAAAGTCCACATCTTGTGGGAGAGCGACTTCCAAATTTGGTCTGAGGAAATTCGCGCACATAGAGATAATCTCTCCGTCACCTTCATTTCTCTCACTAAAAAAATTATTGCAATATCTGCCTTCTACACAGGCTTTTCAGAGTCTGAAGGAATCATCTTCTTGTTGCATGCAGACATTTGCTTTGTATCAACTTCGACAAGAGGGATTTCCAAACATAATATACGATTACTCTACCAGATTCACATACGATTAAAAATCAATTTCAACATGTCGATATCATTCTTCAACTCCTGGCAGTTGTGGGAAAAGATGACATTCGTAAGTCCTCTTTTGCAAACGTTTATAATCAGTCAATTAATTCATGTCAGGTTTTGGGATGCGCCATTGTAGCAGTCTTTTGCGTGGGATACATCAAATTATTATGGACAAACAGAATAGTTGCAAGACAGGAGGTTTTAGACGAGGAAAAGCGTATCAAGATCCAAGAATTACGACAAAGTGGACAGTTTGTCGAGACAAGTAAAGGTGCTGATATCCCGTTCGGCGTTCGCGCCATTCAAAGTGGAATTCAAGTGGATGGAATCTGGATTTCTGGGACAAATACTCCTGTACCCAGCATCAAACTCCAACGCCATTCATCCTACGAGCCTTCTACTCCAGATTCGAATTCCAACGCACATGCGTCTCCCGATGGTTACAGTCACCCGACGCCACCCAAGAATGGCCAACCAAACTTCCGGTATAGCGAATCTGCGATACTTCCGAGCCACAGAAGTGTAAGTGATGATGATACTATTGCGTCAGATCCTCGTAGCTCTTCTCGTCAAAGAGCAACCTACAAGCCTACAAGATCATCACAACTACGTTTTGGAACAGTCGGAGAACATCAATATGATGAAGAGACACTTGAGCATCTCGAAGGTAATGCTGAGACTGGTAGAGTTTATACTCATAGACCTCGTGGAGCTCGCCAATCCGATGAATCAATTTCTGACGCTGCTGCCGCTGCTGATAACGAACGATCATCTGGAACTTCTGATGAGTCTGATGAAACATTCTCTCGTGTTAAACACCCCCAACCTAACCGCCCATTCAATTATCCTACTCGAACTCCATCTCCAGAAGTTTTGACGCCAGCATTTCCTTCATTCTCTCACCAGCCAACTACCAAAGGCAAGGGTCAATATTCATCAATTCCTCTTTTTTCTGAGGATGAGGAATCCAATCCATTTTCATCGGGTCATAAAAGCACATATAGCTCCAACCGTCAACCAGTTGAGGATCAACGATATACTGATAATCACATTGAGTCCCGAGCTCCTCTTTTAAAAACTCTCTCTCCATCTTCGCAATTCATACCCGGTGAACTTCATCAAAATAAGTCGGTCAGGAAGGTCAATTCTGGTTTTGAGATTTTACCAGCAGGCACATTTGGTACTCAACCAAACCTGGATTTGAAGGGAAAAGGTGTCAATCGCCATGAGAGTTGGAATGTCAGTAACTCAGACCACGTTGCACCACTACATCCAAACAAATTACAGAAAAAGACAAGATTTTCGATGGTTTCGCTGCCGTCAAGAAGAACGATGGGTTAGTGTAGTGGACAAAGTATGGCGATACTACTTTGTAGTCCTTGATGAATTAATGATAGATTACGCATGGGGTAAAGGGTGGACAGTGCAATTGAGGCATCGACGGCGTTACATATTATGGAGATGGTATTGCATCAAATTTGACTGGTCAGTGACAGAGCCATTTTAAATATTTCATAACTAAGGAAGGTTGATATGATAGGGGTGGAGATAAATTTGCTTCGGGGAAAGGAGAATTTGGAAAGAGAAAGTAATCATATTGCCAGGTATTCTAGCTTAATGAGTAACGATGAGATGTATAATAAGTAAAATGAGAATACATGATCAAGATTCACTTCATTAACATTGGGGCGTGCTAGGGATTCTGTGCATATTTTAGTTTAGTTTATCCGTGAAGCTCCAAATTCGGATTTTCTCCATATATTCAAAGCTTAGTTAATATCCGTATATCTGAAAGCAACCAGCAATATTGAAATTGTGCCCTGCTATGAAAGATGGTTGTGATTGTAAATGAGGATTTGATAGTTTATAGGCCATTGGATTGTTTGCGGAGACGGGGAAGGGGGTGGGAAGGAAGTCAGTACCAGCCGAATGTATGGTCATGTGACTTGGCGATAGCCTAATCTTCGGGTTGCACGTCAACAACGCGTCCGTTCCTTCCAGCACTTTGACATAGAAACGTACTTGTTTAATTTCTCATCCCACTCGTTACTACTGACAACTCACGAAAGTATTCACTAAAATTCAATTCTTTCGCTCATAAATATGACTTCAGAAGAAATCGAAGCTTCTCAGTCTGGCGATGATGGAGGAATGGGAGGTCCTGGTGCTCCAACGCCACTCTCTGCTTTAGAGGTAATATGGCGTTTCTCTTCTTCGCAATGTCTGTACACTACCTAACAATTAAATAGGGAGTTGCGGGTCTAACCAAAAGAGATATTCAGATGATTGTGGATGGTGGATATAACACTGTAGAGTCTGTCGCATACACGCCGCGGCGAATTCTAGAACAAATTAAGGGTATCTCTGAGCAAAAGGCCACGAAGATTCTGACAGAAGGTTAGTAGTTATAACGTGTCAGTGTCATACTGATGTTAATATTTTAATAGCTTCGAAATTGGTTCCCATGGGTTTTACAACTGCCACTGAAATGCATCAACGAAGAAGCGAACTAATATCTATCACAACCGGTTCTAAGCAATTGGATACACTTCTAGCAGGAGGAGTTGAAACAGGATCTGTCACGGAAATATTTGGAGAGTTTCGTACTGGAAAGAGTCAAATCTGTCATACTTTAGCAGTTACTTGTCAATTGCCGTTTGACATGGGTGGCGGGGAAGGCAAATGTCTATATATTGACACAGAAGGAACATTCCGCCCTGTACGTTTACTTGCGGTGGCCAACCGTTATGGCCTCTCTGGGGAAGAAGTTCTCGATAATGTTGCATATGCAAGGGCCTACAATTCCGATCATCAGTTACAGCTTCTCAATCAGGCAGCACAAATGATGTGCGAAACGAGATTCTCCCTACTCATTGTCGACAGTGCTACGGCGCTCTATCGTACAGATTTCACAGGGAGAGGTGAGCTCTCTTCCAGGCAAATGCATTTAGCAAAGTTTATGCGCATGCTTCAACGTTTAGCCGATGAGTTTGGTATTGCTGTGGTAATCACAAATCAAGTTGTTGCGCAAGTTGATGGAGGACCAAGTGCAATGTTCAATCCTGATCCTAAGAAACCTATCGGAGGTAACATCATTGCACACGCAAGTACAACCAGATTGAGCCTCAAAAAGGGTCGTGGAGAGACTAGAATTTGCAAGATCTACGACAGTCCTTGTTTACCAGAGAGCGATTGTCTTTTCGCTATCAATGAAGATGGTATTGGAGATCCAAGTCCAAAGGATCTTGAGAAGGATTAGATAAGTTCGTTGCTGGGATATCTATATATCATGATTTCATGGGATTCTAACGGTTTATGTGTATTTTTTGCTCTTTAGCTAGCATGGTAGCGGTCGTAGGTGGCATTGAGCTCAGGTATGGACCTTGGGTGGGAGCGAATCTTTCATTTCCATCATTTGCGAAACTTTTATGAATATCATAGACTTAGTTGTATTTAGTTAAATTAGTAGCACATATCAATTTTTGTATTGTCGATGCATACACAAACATGCATTAGGTGAATTGACTGTAGTAGATGTAAAAGGGCGCTAGCGGCCGCCTAAAAAGCTGAAGCTCGCGATTTCTATGCGTTTTACCGCGTCAAAACAATCCAAAAATGCGACAACCTCTTAACACTCACCAAGACTCTCCATGAGACCAGCGATTGATGGGGATAAAATGGCGGATAAGGGACATTTCTATTCCTACAAGGAGATACGATTAAACCTCGATTCACCCATTCAAAATTCTACCATTGTAATTCGTTTACCTGCACATGGAACTCCAGCCTCAAGAATAGCACAAAGGCGACCTCATATTACGGAAATACCAATTGCGGAGGATGAGAAAAGTTTCAAGCATAGGTACCTAGCTACTGCCGGCTCAATATATCATCGCACACAAGACGTCTTTCCCCGAAGCTACTTATGGAGGGTATTGGAAGATGGAAAAGTGTTATCAATACAGGCGATCGATGTATCGAGACAACAAAACACGCCAGATGCACATCTCACTTTGAGGTTACAATTTCCGAGTGCCATTAAATCTGGTTGTGTTGCTTTTGTAGATTGTAAGGAACATGACTATGTAAGCGCATTTGTGTTGACCGAAACACATCACCTTTATAGCTTGAGACTTTGGCCGGACTTCTTTCGCAACCCTTCGAGCACGGAGAATAATGTTGGAAACTGGTGCAAGTCGTATATATCTTCAGTCTTCAGCTTCAAACAGCCTCATAGGATGGTTGCGCTAAGTGCAAATGAGCTGTTGATCTCTAATTTTGATGGAGGGCTTTTGAAGTTGGAGAGAAAGTCGGGTGGAGATGGTATGTTGAAGCTCTACTGCGGAAATTCTGCGGTTCGCTAACCCTTCAAATAGGATCCGAGTGGAGAGAAATACATTATAATCCAGGTGGATGGAGAGATGGACTAAAGAGTTTAATACCTTTCCAAGGAACCAACACTATCCGATACGGAGATACCAATGTCGAATTATCCGCGGTTACTTCTATATCGTCACCATCAACCAGCATTGATGGACAGTCATATGCGTTTACTGTGTGTCTGGATCATAATCTTCGAATTTGGAATTTATTTACTGGAAGAATTGTATATGTCGGTGATATCCTTGGCCAGGAAACAGATAATAAGAACCCTAGAAAGTCAGTCATTGACCCATCATATTCACAACTGGTTAAGGTATATGGCCACAATGACGAAAGCGCTCTATGTGTCACCTACTCCCCAATTGGTGAAGGGCAATTTAAATTCTGGAATGTTACTCCAGCCGCGGGGGTTGGAAACCTGGTCGTATCAGACTCCTTTCCTGATAATACATTAGTGCCTCAAGCGCCCACTTCAGACGTATGGACCATGGCGGATTTCTCTGTCGTTCCGGATAGAACAAGGAATTCCTTGACTTTGTGGGCCTTGTGGAAAAACAACACAACTTATCGAGTACAAAGGCTATACTTTGGGAATGATTCTGAAGAAAGGATTGAGCAATTGTGGGAAGAAGGCTGGGAAGCTATGGTGAGCGAAAGTTTGGCTCAAACACCCTTACCCACCGTCTACTCTGGAGATGCCTCGGATTCAACAGACAAGTGGTTAGCATACATACTATATCCAGGCAAATTCACCCACGCGACCATAGAGACCGGATTGGCCATCTACCAAAGAGGTTTAGTAACATCGAGGGATACATTACGCAGATCCACACCATTACCTGAGCGATTATGTTCTAGTATTGCAATTACCGCTACATTAAATCAAGCATCGGATGGAGGTGTTGATTTTGAACAATTTCGCCTTGCCACTGATGCACAATGGAGACGATTTTATCGACTGCTTATTGAGTTGGACAGACAAAGAGGTGAAGCCTTATCTTTAACCATTGACCCTATGGGAGAGATGCCTTGGATTGTCTCAGCCGATGGATTATCAGCAGTCCGAGATTGTAGTGGTTTAGAGAGAATATGGCACAACCCTGAACAGACTCCTGCTAGCATGGAATATGTATCTACTCTTCTTACTGCTGGATCTTTGTTTGGTGAGGCAGTTTCAGATGTTCTATATCATGGCTTCCGCTCCGCGATATTAGGTCAGCTTTACCAAGAGGCAACCTTGCTCCCAGCAGCTAGAATGAAGATGCTTTACGACGGTTGTGATTACTCGAATCAAATTGGTGATGAAGAGTATCATCAGCTAGTGACAAATTTGGGAGGTACATTCAGGGATGTCAATGCCCACGTATATGAAGCTCTTCTTGACTTCATGATCACATCTATTGGAAGCGAATTGAGACATCCATTACCCTTGGCCAATACTGGCAATAGGCTTATCGTTAAGGGTGTTCAAGAGACTATTGAGCTACATCGAAGCATTTGTCTTGATCAGCTCCTTTTGTTAATTCTCATTGAGGTTGAAATTAATCACGGGGAGGAGGGAATTCAATTCGAGACCAGCGCAGTTTTCAATCAACTTCTGATTATGCTCAAGAGACTCGAACTTGTTTCTTGGTTGGCCAAAACTCAAATCGACTTACCTCTTACAACTCGTGAACGCTCAAATTCCGTGAATCAATCAACATCAAGTGTGTCGAAGAAATCAGTAACTTATGAGACTGTCACAGTCTTAGAAGGTGTTCATAGACACTTATTCGGCTTAGAGCGAGGAGTATCGATGTCTACAGCCTTGACGGACTTCATTATAGAATTATGCAAGCCGGATAGTAGATACGAATCCTCACCTGCTATTATTCAATGTTTCTTATTGAAGCAAAATCACCCTGATCTAGCCATGGAATTTTCTCGCTTCACTGAACACGATTCATTCTCCACATATATTCAAGGAAGAGCGTGTCTGGCTGCTAATGATCCTCGCACGGCAGCATTGCACTTTAAAAAGGCTGCTTTTGGAATGGGTAAGTCATTCTAGCAATTTACCATCAAGAGGTCTTTCAGCTAACTTATATTCCTCTTAGCATATCCAGATCACAAACATACAAACACTCACAGTGCAGGCCTTCTAGATGAAACGGAAAAGAATCTTCTGAATGTAGGTCTTCCAGAATATTATTCTCATATCGTCTCTTTATATGACAACGAAAAAATGCACTCCTTCGTCATCGATTTCTCCCGTCTAGCTCTCCAATTCATCAGACCTGGTCAACATGATCCTCAACTTAGCGCCGAAATGCACAGTCGTCTGTTTCACGCTGCTCTCCAAACCTCTCGCTACGAACTCGCTTACTCAAGCCTATGTCTCTTTACAAATACCGCTCTCCAAACTTCTTCACTTAGATTACTCATTACTAAAATGTGTGAATCATCCCACGCCACCCAACTTATTTCCTTCCCTTTTCTCGGACTACAGGACCTTGTCGATGAAATACTTGCACAGAAATGCTCGAATATCATTGAAGTCACAAATGGTGTCCCATATCATAAAATCCTTTACGCGTGGCGGATTCAACATTCCGATTTCCGTGGCGCAGCAGCTATTTCTCTAGAAAGATTACACCGTCTTCAAGCATCTTCCGAAAGTGATAGTAAAATAGGAAGCGGAGAATTCGGTGAAGAAGGAGAAACATTGGTTACGAAACAATACGTGGCGGTTATTAATGCATTGAGTTGTGTGGATCCAAAACATGCGTGGATTTTATGTGAAGGTGTTAGGGGGAAAGATGTAGGGAATGGGGGAAGAGGGTCAGGAAGGGCTCTTTCGAAAGGAGGAAAACATGATAGTGGTGCGGGTGTGAAGAGGAGAGTAGTTACGTTGGCGGATGTTAGGAGAGGATATCAGGAAGAATTAGATCGCGTGGCAGCAATTGAAAATGGAAGGTTTAGTTTAGGTGGTGGGGACGCGGTTAGCGGTGCTGATATGACGGATATGTGAATCTCAAGTAGGTGATAATTCATCAAGAATAAGAAAAGAGGAGAGAAGAGAAGAGGAGAAGAATGAAAATGAATTGATGTAATGTATGCGAGAGTGAGGAGCGAGCAAGCGAATGAAAGACAAACAAGCAAGGTAGTGGGCGTAAATTATCGGTTGGTTTTGATTCATTCATTGATTAATTAGTTGATTTGCCGGGTATGCTTGAGTACCTATCGATGGATGGATGAATAGATCATGATGAGATCTTATAAAGAAGATAAGAAAGATATGGTTTAGTATCTTCCTAGGCAATGTTTGTAAGGATAGAAATTACAATTTTTTTTTATGGAATCATTTAAACTATCTGGATGGATGATTGATTGATTGATTAATTGATTTACCAATTTATTGGTTGTTGGATGGATATGTAGAATATTTTCGTTGCTTTCTTTTCACTAGTTAACCGGTTGCATTTATAAAGTTGGTGTAAATGCAATAAATACAATACAAGTCTTATATAAAACGAGATGACGAAGGAGTTTGAGCTACATTGGTTAGTTGGTTCAATGCAAATGCAAATGCAAATGCATGCGCAGAAATGAGTCTTCTTTTAAATATTTTTATCCATGATATGCATACGCGAAATTCCCATCTACCAGCATTTCCACCCTTACTCCTAAAAGTAAAAGTTACTGAAAGCAAGGAAGAGACCCGCCATATCAGCTATCTATCAAAGTCTTCCAGAGACTCATATTATACATTCATGAAAAATGCCACCCTGTCAAACTTTTCCTTAGCCTTCAAGTAAGTATCTCCTCATATCTTAATGTTTTTACTGGACTTGTTGTCCTCCCCAATGATCAGATCGTTTCATGCATGCATTTCAGCCCATTATCTAAAACCCATAAGTACCCGCACGCAAAAGGAAAAGTAAGAAAGAATAAGAGAAAATAGGCTGTTGGTATCAACGTGTTAGAAACGAAAGAAATTAGTCAAAATTGCAGGAGATGCGATTATTTAAGCAGAGATTCGTTTCTGAGCTGCAGGACTAGGAGCTGAATGTGCACCAGCAATCTTGGTCTGTTGTCCAAGGGCTAACGCATCTTCTGGTTGTTGGCGGTAAAGAACGATTTCAGATTGCTTGAAATAACGTCGGGCATCTGTGTGGCTGTTAGCTAGGTTTGGCAGAAGAGTTAAGAAAAAGGACTTACCCTCATCAATGAGAACTAAACTCAAATAGTAACGGGTGGAGTATTTCTTGTTGACTTCGCGGAAAGTAGGAGTCAAATCAAAGCCGCCTAGGAAAAGTCTAATAGGAATAGTCTCTCCTCTTGATGGTGAACCATCCATGATCTCAAATCGCACCAAAGTTTCGCTTTCATTGTACTGGTTGGGAGGTGTTCCAGTGGTCTCCCTTCGGATAATAGACAATTCCATATGTTTGATCTTGAGACGAACCAACAAGAAATAAATGCGACCAACGATAACATCTTTGAGGTGGTATTTTGATTTCGAGTATTCAAATTCGATATGCAAGCAATCTTCAATACCGACATCCATTTTGATGGAACTATTCATCTCTGGAGGAATTCTGTAAGAGAAAACCCAAAGGTCCTTCTCGCGGATAACATCTGCCATTCGTCTAGAAACTGTGACCTTGATAAAATAACGTAACTTTACATTAATACCATTGTAGGATTCGTATTGTTTTTCGACATTTTTGAAGTTGAAGTCGTAAGCTTGTGGGTGTTGTAAGTCGCCAGGGGCGGCAAGTTCTTGTCCTAATGATAAAAACTCATAGTGATTTCCTCGGTCGTAGAACATTTCTGCATGGTCCAAGGTTAGTAAATTGAGACTAATATGGTCAAATCCTCAAAGATGTGACTTACCAATCATTCCGATAAATTGCACTTTAATACCTGTGTGCTCTAGCCTTTTTCCATCCTTAGGTCTAATAGTGACAGCTCCTCTAACCGATTCACCGTCTTTGTAAAGTGGTACCCTTTCCTTGCTACTCTTATTCTTAACTTCTACTGTTTCCCGACTATCTCCATCTTCCAGAACGATATCAATATCGACTGGTGCAGAAAATAAGAAGGACATCTCGATTATTGTTGAATGTAGTTGACCGAGAAATCGAAATCTTCAAGATCGGCTTTGAATGCTGTTGCTCTTGCGATCTTCAAGATTAGCTAGGTATAGGGACCTGACTTATAGACTGTAACGGCACAGGACTCAATTCGGGTGTGATGCTTGGCTGTCGAACACTCGAGTAAGAACAAGATTCCCTTTGCTGGAAATGAAACGGACCTCTGCTTTCCTATTGCCTATTTCATCAACTGTGACTCCGTTGAATTGTAATCTGCGCGCCAAATCCGAAATGTATTCGGTATAACCCCGTGCGGATTGAGAATTGTCGAGGGGAAGCTTGCGAAAGGTGTTACCGTAAAATCTACCCTAGCACAAGCGTAGAAATCATAATAGTGCTGAGATCTGGTAAAATCAGAACGAATTTCGTTCAAACGGATTGAAAGTTCTTGTAAAGCTTTCTTAATCTTGAGGATTGAGGAGTGCTTTGAGGATCCATGACTTGAGCATGTATGATGAAGCTCCAATGTTGGTCCGAGTGTCTCGGAATATTGTTTTGCCGTTGTATTCTAACTTGGTATCTTGAATCTATTTACTTTTTGGGTTTGTGGTTGAAGGTGTGAAATATTGGAGTTTCTCAAAACAATAAACAGTTTTATATGTCCAAGTTCCTGACGAAGCAATTTTCCAATTCAGCTTTTGAAAAAGTAACCTGTTTATCTAAGCCGCATTTTCCGCGCAGCCACATCTACAATATCAATCCTCAAGGCAGAGTTGCGACGGCAGGTCCAGCTTAAGCTCCAAGTCCAAAATGTCACTCTCTAGCTATGTAAACAGTGAGTTTTCCCCTTCTTTGATCCCTCCTTTTACATTTTACTATTTACTCTATTCTTTTCCGTTACTTTCACAATCGGCACAAACTATGAAAGCAAGCAAAACTTACAACCGCATCCTAACAGCTCCCTAGAGAAAGTTCTAATCTTAACTGCGGATTCGAGAACATTGGTTGGTACGCTCTTAAGTTGTGACCAGCAGACTAATCTGGTATTTATTCTTCTTTCCTTCCTCATTTCTTCTTTCCCCAATTTTTTTTGGTTTCACTCTAGTCCACTCCCTCTCATCCCTCATCTTCCCTCCACCATCTAACAAACCTAGGTCCTATCTCAAACCATTGAGCGCATAATTAGACCTCCAGAAGATCCCGAAGCCTCGACCGAAGTACCGCACGGCCTATATCTAATCCGCGGTGACAATGTGGTTGTAGTTGGGCTTGTGGATGAGGAGCTGGATGATAGTATTAATTGGGTGGAGGTCAGGGGTGCGGTAATTGGTGGGACGAAACATTCGTGATTGAATGACCGTGAGTGAAGATTTATGATTGGGGCATGTTTTGTATGCAGGTGGTAGGAAGCGAGTACAAGAAAGAGGTAGGTTCATGATCGGCGAAAGAAGAGAACGGGAGAAATCAGGGGAAGATACCAAAATTTGGCATTTAAAAAAGCCTGAATAAGTGCACGTGCCAGATGAAAGGAAGGAAGGATACTTACGATGCATTAATTGGCGTTTGATGGATTAATATTAGAAGGGATCTTTATATCCACCTTCTCGAGTTTGTGTTGCCTAGGAACATAGCTGAAGCGATTCCCATATCAAGAAAATTTACAAGATTTCAAGGTCGTGTCATAAAGCAAGCGAAGACAAGTTAGAAAGTATATCAAGATGGGCTTTAAAACAGCTCAAAGTCTATCTTCCAAAACTAAGCTTCTAGGTACAATGAATCATCTTAAATCCAACGTGATGATGTGTGCTGTAATCCAAAACCAGTAGGTATCCAATCAATTAAGTCTATCCAAAAACTCTTTCCAAAAGATAGGGTCCAAAAGCTGCTTCTCCAGGAGTGCCAACAATTCTGTTGATTCTATTACCCTTATGAACACTAAGCCAGCCACCGTTATCTCCAGGCTCGTCAACTGTGATATCAATTTCGTTGGTAACATGAAGCACGGTAGTAGTGTTTTCCATTGGATCTCTAATATCCACAGCTCCAGGGCTCTTGACTTGCTCAATTCCTCCCTTCTTTCTCATTCGTCTATCAACCACATGCATCCCTCTAGTCCATTGACCAGAGGTCTCAACTCGAATATCTTCAGGTCCTCTTGGGAAAGTCATCCAAGCCGGGGATGAACGTGATAGCATGTACCAGATACAAAGAGGATCATGCAACTCGAGACCAGGATTGCTTGATGCATTTCTGCCAAGAGAGTTCATTTTCTCGTAAGTCTTGTGAACAAATACAGATGTCCACTCTGCTAGAGGACTTCCAGCTTTGATTAGAGGTCTCAATTTTGCTTGAAAGTCTGATTGATACAACTGATGTGGAGTTGTGATATCAAGAGGGAATAATGTTAAGTTGAGTTGCCTTGAAAGCTTCTTAGGATATGGAGGAAGACTTGACTTGTTCAAAGGTACAGGAGGCATGGTGGTGATTGGATTTGGAGATGTAAGAGCAAACACTCTGGCCGTTGCGACCGCATCAGCGTAAGTGTTGAATTCAGCGACAGGTGTGATATTGCCCTCCACATCGATGGCACCACCCATTACCACAACCTCCTTAACTTTCAAAAATGTTTCCGGGTCTTCTGCGGCAGCCAAAGCAATATTGGTCAAAGGTCCAACACAAACAATTGTAATTGTATCTTTGGGGTTTTCTCGAAGTAAGCGAAGCATTTCCTTATGAGCAGGAGCTTGTGAAGCTGTGAATGATGGGGATGGCGAAGCGAGCAAGCGGGCTTCAGCAACTTCTTCGGCGGTAGCATTTGCGGCGGGAGGTTGAAAGAGGGTCTTCCATGTATCTGCGGGGGAAAGATGTGGATGCTATGAGGATATACGTCAGTTGAAAGACGGAAAAGTAAAATGAAGGGATATAATTGTCTTACACTAGTATGAACACCACCAAGACCATCAATACCGTCTATTGCCCAAATCAGTTAATAGTCCAGAGGAATTTATGTGCTGGAGTTCCTACGAAAGTAATCCGCCATAAGCATCTCATCTTCAAGTGGGTGGTCTGCGCCAACAGCGACGATGGGTTTTGAGTTCTTCATCGCTTCGAAGCCCTCAAGTTGACCACGCTCTTTTCTCCATTTCAATTCCTGTTCGATAACATGGAATAAAGCTACACAATTCTTTAAACAACTTAGAATTTCATCAGTAAGACGATCGAACCAAAGACATCATAATCTTAAAATACCTCTCAACTTCCACATTTCCATAGGTTATGGAAATCATCATTAGATCAAGCTCCTCTGGCTTTGCAGCCAAGGCCAACATGATAGCGAGAATATCATCGACACCTTTTAGGTTTTTATTAACTTTACGTCCTGAAATCAAAAGGCGTTTAAAAGATCTTACCAGGGTCTGTATCAATAATGACACGGTTAAGAGACATTTTGACTGAGATTGAAGTTTCTTTCCCTCTAGTCAGTCTCTGTATATGATGGTGTCTACTCGTAGACGATGATTGATTGTAACCTTAGAGATAGGCAGAAAAGCAAAAGATAGAAGCAAAAGGAGAGTTGGACTAAAGAGTGAAAGGGTAACTAGATATAGATAGATGATCTATTATCTAGGTAGTCTATTTGAATAATAATGCGCTGGACTGTTTGTAAGGTACAGAGTAGTTCTTCAAAAGTATAACCCGATATTCTTTCAGTTATCTACTTCGTTTTAGTGTCATGTATCATGACAATGTTCCTCCCTCTGTCCAACAACTGACTCTGGTAGATTCACCCTAAATTCACCCTAGACTCACCCCCACCTTCAATTATCTTATCGGAGTGTCGGAAATAATTGATCCGAAATACATCTTACCCAATGAGGCTCCCCTGCATTGGTTTAAGGTGACGCTAGAAATCATGGGGAGCTCCAATAATGATCAAGGTTCAGGTTGGTCTGTTGCTTTTATCTAAAGGCCACATCTCGATACAAGTTTCTCATCAAAATCATACAGTCATACATAGGGTTTACAACCCCCATCTTCCTATATCTTCCTACTCTCTATTCTCTATCCTTCTATTCTCTCTTTTTCGAAGACATCCATATTCAATTCTGATTCACAAATTGTCTTTTGTTGACAATTCATTGAATATTCCTTCATTCAATCCAAGACGAAAACCACTCATCAAACTTCACCTGATGTCCCAATAAGTCAATCGACCCCCATCCGAGAGAGCTCGAGAGCTTGCTTCCGACATTATTTCTACGTTTAATTATCTGCGGTTCGTCTCATCATGAGTAACACCAGTCTACTCACTACTGCCATTGGCTGGACGGTTGTCCTCGGCGCAGCAGGATACTACTACCTCAACAACAAATCCAAGAATAAAGTTAAGCCTCAGAATGTTGTTAAGCAAGCCAGTAAGGTTGTTGAAGATCGCAAGGAGCCAAAGTCCAAGAAACCCAAGAAGGACAATGGATTGAGCAGTGGTGAACCGGACAAAAAGTCTTCTGCCAAGAACGAAAAGAAGAAAACTCCTGCTCCTCAGAAAACCGAACCCAAGCAGGAAACTGCAAAGCCTGTCGCCAATGATTCCGATGATGATGATACGGAGAACAACCGTAAATTTGCTCTTCAATTCGCCAAAACTCAAGCTGGTACTCAACTCTCTGGTAAATCTTCTACAACTGCACATCGTCAAAAGTCTGTCAAACAATCTCGTGCACAAGAAAAGGAAATTAAGGACTCGGGAAATATCACCGCTGGCGATGCTGATGATGATCAATCATTCACTGATTCTCCTGAAGTTGGCCCAACCAGTGGTACATCTCCTATCGCAAGTGGTATCGCTGATATGCTTGAACCTGCTGCTCCTGGTCCATCCGTCTTGAAAGTTACTGAACCTACCAACCCTAAGCCAGCCAAGAAAGAAAAGGCCAAGGCTGCTCCACAACCTACCGAGACAAAGAAGCAAAGACAAAACCGCGCCAAGATTGAAGCTGCCAAACTCGTAAGAGAGCAAGAAGAAAAGGAACGCAAGATTATGGAGGAAAAGCAACGTCGTACAGCTAGAGAAGCCGAGGGTAGAGCTGCTAAGGATGGTAGTCAATTCATGGCCTCCCAAGCTGCTAAGTCCGCTTGGACTGCTTCCTCTGCCGATAATGCCACAAACACTTCCGGCACGTTCGACTTGCTTGATACCACCGAGGATAAGACAGACATGAAGGCCGCTGCTCCAGTTGGAAACTTCTCAGAGAGCGAGGTTGCAGGCAGCCAATGGCAAGGATATGGAGATTATGATGAGCGTGTCAAGACTGTCATTGAAGATTCTCGTGAATGGGAGCAAGTTTCAAGCAAGAAGAAGAAGGCTAAGAAGGAGAAGAAGGAGAGTGCTATTGCTGAGGGTGCTGGAACCACCAGCTCTAATGATGAGAAAGAGTACACCATTCCACCAAAGACTGAACGAAGTGCTCCAGGACAAAAGTGGACAGCAGATCTAACTTATGTGGACAAGGATGACAATGTTCATGAGATTCAGAAAGAACTTCAAGATTCTGAATGGGTGGTTTCATAATCACCCCCTGGCAAAGGTTTATTTGTCAAGATTAAGCAACTATTCTTGATATTGACCTGCCACCACCAAATTCGAACTTCCAATTCGTGTATTTTCATGGCGTTTGAGCCTTCCTTCACATGTACATTGTGATATTCAGGGGGGAAGGGTTAGTTTTGACTGCATAGGATCTCAATGACTCTCTAAAAGTCTTTGCATTGGTATCATGGATGGTGGGCATATTGCATAGGTTGATGCACACACTGAATGACGCTTCCGAGTTATCTTGATTCGATTGGCGTCTATGGTCAAACTTTTCTAATTCGTATGACAAATGGGATCAAATTAAAAATGCAGTTTGTTTAACTTTGCCTTTTTTTTTCTCTCTTTTTTTACTTTAATCTACCTTTTTGGTCATGTCATGCATGTTCTTAAACAAATGTACTATCAAATGATATTTAAGTCCTTGACATGGTGTCGTGAGGGCCAACAATTCATAGGAAAAAATGATCATGTCTTTAAAGTAATTTTGCAATGTATTAGTGGTAATAAAATTTATGAATTGTGATATGATGGAAAGATATGAATCTTTTTTATGAACGGAAAAAGCCTTTGGTATGACGAGCTGCGAGGTATTCGAGGTTACTTGTGCCAGCAAGGGGAATCATTTTTCCGACACCGAGGAGCCGGACTAGACTCAACGCTCGTAATTCACACCATACGGTACACATGAATCCATCTGTGCTGATACTCCACAACTCAAAATGCTTGATTTAATCTCATTCCATTCCCCTGTCAGATTCATTAATGATGTACAGTACGAGTACAATACTCGCCATAGTTATGTAGAGTTTTATTAAACGAAGATAGAACTAACCTCAAAAGCTCAGCGGAAAATGATTCGATTCGATTCGCTTCCTGCAGCTTCATGAGCTGACATGGCATATAGCAATACACAGGGTATCAATTCGTGGCTCAGTAGCTTGGCTCCATTGAAACCCCATGAAGAGCCCATGAGGTACCATGGAATCTTCAGCCTCAAACTTTTGCCAAAGTGATTGCGGCCGGCCCAGGGTTTCTCAAAGTCGGGGGCTGAGAGTTTTTTACGTTCGTGTCATTGATGTGAGTTGAATATATATTCGAGTTTTCTTGCTGGCTCTTGTTTTTCGTTTATTTTCTTGGTTTTGATTGATTTTCCATTGAATTTTTTGGGAAGAAAACGAAGAAGACGGCAAGCTTTGAGTCGATTGAAATTATGATAGCTTGAGGAGGTTGCAGAGTTATTTACACGTTGATTTGAAGAGTTACGAGACGAGGCTGAGACCTAAGGAAAATGACATCTCTCGATACTACCAATCAAAATGTTCTTGGGCTGGTGGCATTGATTGTCTCGGTGATAGCACTTTTAACAACTTGTTTGCAGGTATTGCAGCAGTATTTTTCGAGCGCGGAAGGATATCGAAGATGTGCGGAATCGGTGATGGGGCCATGGAGCAAGGGAACGAAACGGAAACTTAACTTGAAGGAAATTCGAGTCGAAGTGGTGTTCGAGACGCCAGTTATATTCATTGCTCCTCCGAATAATAAGAAAGGTCCAATTGAGAACAAGCCTATTCATTACATGAATGGCTCGCCAGAATCATTCGCAGAGTCAAGAGTTGTGGAACCCAAAGAACTAACAGAGAAGGATAAAGAAACAATTCAACGAGTCCAAACAGAGAAGGATAAACAAACAATTCAACGAGTCCATACAGCGGATGATGAACGAGCATCTTGGGTTACCCTGTTATCGAGTCTTGAAATGATTGAACGCAAGTCGCGGAAGTGGGATGAAGACTTTCGTAAGGAGAGGCCGCCAACGGGGAAACCCATTAAAGAACCCGACCACGAATTAGCTGTGGCTTTACAAGTCAAAACACGATCTTGGGACTTCGTTCCATCTAGCATAACAAGGCCATATGCAACATCTGCCATATGTCATCTGGTTGAGATGATGGCTTTGTTAGGGATCTATTGGAAAGTATTTGATCAGATCCAGTGGAACCTCAGAGCAGAAGGCAATGGTTTCATTCTTACGTCAACTACCGTTCACGGTCTAGGAGTTATGGTTACATTTTCGGTTACGGGGAGCTCGAATTTTAAGGAAAATCGTGTCATTCCATCCAATCATGTCAAGGATTTATGTTTTGGAACGGTTCCAAACATTTTCGAGGATGACGAGTACTTGAAGAACAACCCGGAGTCTCAGAATGTGACCTTACAATTCGGGGACCCAGCAGGGGTTGATACAACTTTGGAATCTCTTGGTTGTACACCTGAGATACTTAAGAGATATAAAAAAGATCACAAGCACATATTTTCCGGTAGGCTCTCTTCCTTTCTTCTACCAGAAAATGTAACTGATTATAATAGTCTCCTTTGAGTTGATCGGTATGCTTGGCAAGGTAGTTCGGCTGCGTGGCAGCGGCTTTAGAATGATACCGAATCCTACTCAGGACTTTTGGTTGAAGAAGATTGGCAAAAAGTCTTCCTGGAGTATCATCAAACTAATGCAGATATTCCAAGCGAAGCTTGACAAGCTTCGCGAGCGGGAAGGCTATAACGATCTACACCCTGTTGCTGAAATTATCAGAAAATGGAACGACATTGAACCTATGATATGTGTAGATGATGTACAACCCGTTACTTCCAACCGAGGATCCATAACTCGAGGACGAATATCCATAAATCAAAGACGAATATCCGATGACGATCTTTGTATAGAAGCGCGAGAAAAAATTCACGATGCCCTTGACGACAGGACCAGATTCCTCCTTGATCCGACAAGACAACAAACTATTCTCAAAGTGGTAGTAGCACACGTCAAACTCGTTACGAAAGTTCTAGAAAATCCTAATTCTCCCCTCAATTCTATCGTGGCCGTTCAGAAAGAAGAACCGCTACTCACTTACTACTTTGATCAAATCCTCCCCGAGATTACCACCCGAGATACCGATTCACGTCTTTTGAATAGAGAAGAGAAAGAGACAAGACACGTTATTTGGGTTTCATTGATGTTTAGAATGCTGTGTTGGTTCTTGCTGCATGATTGGAATAAGGATGATAAGTGTGGAGTTCCACCTGATTTGAAAGGAAGTAGAATGCCGGTATATGTGGGATGATGTTGGGAATTGTGAAATTGAGATGGACAAGAAGAGATAGACAGGAAGAGATGGATAATTGAGAATGTGGAGGAGTAAAATTTCAAAAGCTTGCTCTGGCTTCTTGCAAGCGTATGTTTAGGAGGTGTTTGAAATATATGGGTTTTTTTGTCTTTGTCTTTTTTTTTTCTTGGATATATATGGCGCTACTCAGAGGATCATAGTACTCTTCTCATCAGATTATTTTTAAATATACCCATAGAGCATAGGGTAGCATGCGAGGTATTTGGATATTAAAGGATTTTGATTTTAATTTAATTTTCTTCCATCATTCATTCATTCATTCATTCATTCATTCATTCATTCATTCATTCATTCCCATGCTATTGCGCTCGCAATTTCATAACTTTCATCTCTTACTTCACAGAACTCATCAGAAATCATTCTCCAAAAAGCTCCTCATCAACAACACAATGTCTAGCCATCTCAAACTGTTCATCCGTCAAACAAACCAACGTCCTATGTCTCGCCCCCTCCTTCCCGACATCCTGCACCACCTCCCTCATCTCCCCCGCATTCCTCTCCCCATCAATCTCAAACCCCAAACACCCCACCTCCTCCACCACCCTCCTCCTCACCACCTCACTCTTCTCCCCTATCCCCCCCGCAAAAACCAACGCATCAACTTTCCCATGTAAACTCACGTAATAATGTCCAATATATGATATTATCCTGTCGATAAATATCTCAAGCGCGAGTTTCATCTTGGGATCGTGGGGAGAGGATGTGATGATGGTGTTGAAATTTGTGGTTCCGGTGAGGGATTTCCAGCCGGATTCTTGGTTGAGGATTTCTTCGGCGCGGGAGATGTGGAGGGAGGTGGTGGAGCTGGGGGAGAGTTTGCCGACGTTGGTGGCGTAGTGGAATACTAGGCTTTTTTTTTGGAGGGGGGGAGGGTTAGTTTGGTGGTTTGGATTTTTGGGGGTGGGGGGTGGGGTTGGTTTATATGAGTTGGGGATTTGGGGTGGGTGGTTGGGTGAGTAGGAAGTAGGGAAAAGAGTTGAGGGGTAGGAGGACATGAAAGGAGAAGACGGAAAAATAAAATAAAATAAAATAAAAATAAAATAAATACCTCGGATCCAAACTCCCACTCCGCGTCGCCCCAGGTAATCCCGCCAAAGGCGTCAACCCCATACTCGTATCCCAGCTCCTCCCCCCCTTCACCGCACACGCACTCGCACCACTCCCCAAATGCAACGCAATAATATTCAGATCCTGCTCGCTCTTCCCCAAAAAACCCGCCACACTCCTCGTAATAAACGCATACGATATCCCATGAAATCCATATTTCCTCAATCCATTCTTCCGCGCGATCTCCTGATTAATCGGATATGTATATACATGTTCGGGAATCGAGGCGTGGAATTCAGAGTCGAAGACTGCTATGTTGCGTGTAGAGGGGAGATGGCTGATACAGTAGGAGATGATGGATAAGGCGGAGGTATTGTGTAGAGGTGCGAGATCGGTGAGGGTTTCCAGGTGGTGGTATGTTTCTTTGGTGATTATTTTGCTGGTTTTGTAGTCACCGCCGTGGACGACGCGGTGGCTGGCGAGAGATATGTCTTCCGCTTTGCTGATTTGGGGGAGGGAGGTGTCGTTGATTAGATGGCTGAGGATGTATTCGAAGGCGGCTTTTTGGGTGGTGAGTTTTTCGTTGGGGAGTTCCTGGGAGGGGGTGATGAGGGTTCCGGAGCGGGTGTATTTTAGGGTTGTGGGTGGAGAGGTGAGACCGGAGATTTGACATTCGGCTAGTTGGGTTGGGGGGTGGTTTTTGCGGGCGCTGAAGACGGAGATTTTTACGGAGGAGGATCCGGCGTTTATGGAGAGGATTATTTTAGACATGATGGATGTGGATGTGATTGAGGGTGTGGGTATGGTTGTATGTTGAAGCTGAGGGTGAGGGTAGGGCTGAGGTGATAGATGAGGATATGAGGGGTATTGAAAGTGGTAATGAAGTCTTATTTAGAATTTATTATCTAAATATAAACATCAAAGACTGATGCTCAATTCCTCCCCTCTTAAGAAGATGAAAAGACAAGAACAATTCGAATATCTAGAAGAAATCAAGCTGCTAGTATATACTTTAAATATAAAAGTCCCCCCACCTCAACATAATCATAGGATTTCCCCTCCAAATCTTCCTATATCCCATTTCTCGTCCCATGCATCATATCATGTTCATGCATGTATGCGAACAAACAAACAACAGATGACGTTCAAAGAAAACCCCCGCCATAAATTCTTATCAGTGCCGAGAATTGTTGCTTATCTATTGGTCGTTTCAGTGGTTACAGGGATAAGAGCCTCTGGATCCTCGGGGAATCCAGGGGGAATAGCCCGAATGTACAGGGTGGCAGGCCTTCAAATCTTTGGATTTTCCTCACGCCATTATTGTTTGATTGTCATGCCATTTTGCTTTTTGCTTTTTGCCTAGGAACTGAAGACTTGCAGGCTTTGGGTTATGAGAATGAATATCGCATGTATATGAATTGCTTATCAAGTTGATGGTGATGTGTTACTATATACCTACCTAACTTACATACAGCTAATTACTATTTAAATCGAATAACCTTATCGAATCTTTGGATCATCCCCACTCATTAAAGGGATATGACGTTAACACAAAAGCCAAACTTAACCAACTTCTCATATATGTAAGACTTTCCTATGGAATATCATTATCAATCAATTGCGTCAACGAGTGAAAAGTTCATGTAAAGGATCGGTGATTGTTTAAATTCCATCCCTTTTATCATCTTAAACTAACATAACTGCATCAGATTCATCGGATTTGTCGGCATCTTTAGCTCTCGTTGGCACGGATGGATGATGGATGTGACGCAAGTTTCTTTGTTGACGTTGAGAGCTTGATTTGTGTTTTGGCATGTAATCAGGAGGGGTAGTTAAAACATCGGATATGATATAGATGTGCTTTGATCTTGGATATTTTCAACTGCTTTAACATTCTATCACTGGTGTATCTGTTCAATTGACTTTTCTTCTTTCTCATTAATTCCCTCTGCTGCTTTCCTGCTTCTTAATGCATCCTCGAACGTCAAGAAACCTCCTCTGACATCACTATTCTTAAGAAACGAATACAATTCTACTACATTTATTACGACTACAATCATACTAAACTCAAGCAAACAAAATTAACACAAACAACCTCAAAAATGCCTGGAGAAATCATTGATAGACCAAATCCTCAAGCATTGGCTTCAAATATACCAGGTTCAGCGACAATAGATGAGCTAGCAGTCAAGTTAGAAAAGTTACAAATCCCCGATGATGATTTACGAGGACTTGAAGAATTTCGCAGAGCAAGCAATTATATTGCTGCTGGTAAGTATTTACCCATAGATAAATGCCTTGAAATATCAACTAATATTTTCATAGCTATGATTTTCCTTTCAGATAATGCTTATTTGGAAAGAGATCTTACATTCGACGATATTAAACCAAGACTTTTAGGTCATTGGGGTACATGTCCTGGTCTTACCTTAGTTTACGCTCATCTGAATTATCTCACTAAAAAGAATGATCTCGACATGATCTATGTCGTTGGACCCGGTCATGGAGCTCCAGCCATTCTTTCTTCCCTCTGGATAGAAGGAACTCTTGAAAAATTCTACCCCAAATATTCCAACAATAAACAAGGTCTTCATAATCTCATCACTGGTTTCAGTACACCATCTGGATTTCCTTCTCATATCAGTGCCGAAGTTCCAGGCTCCATTCATGAAGGTGGAGAACTTGGATATGCTCTTTCGGTTGCTTTTGGTGCTGTTATGGATAATCCCGATTTGGTTGTTGCTTGTGTTGTTGGTGATGGAGAAGCCGAATCAGGTCCTACAGCTACGGCTTGGCATGCGGCTAAATATATTGATCCTGCTGAATCGGGTGCCGTTATTCCAATCGTTCATGTGAATGGTTTTAAGATTTCTGAAAGAACTATTTATGGTTGTATGGATGATAAGGAGTTGGCATCTTTATTTACGGGTTATGGATATCAATGTCGATTTGTGGAGGATTTGGAGGATATTGTGAGTTGGGTACCTTAATTATATGAGACTGTGCTGATAATATTCTAGGATCGTGATATGGCAACAAGTATGCAATGGGCTTTGGATGAAATTCGTAAAATCCAAAAAGCTGCCAGATCTGGTAACCCAATTATGAAACCAAGAGTATTTTCACCATTCCTTGAACTCAAGTTTGTATACTAATATCAAACAGTGGCCAGTACTTATCATGAGAACTCCTAAAGGATGGAGTGGACCAAAAATTGTTGATGGAGAATTTGTTGAAGGATCTTTCCATGCTCATCAAGTTCCTCTCATGGCCGCAAAATCAAACGAAGATCAACTTGCAGATCTTCAAAAATGGCTTCTCTCATATGGACCAGCTAAATTATTCACAGAACCTGGTGATGTTATTGATTCTGTTAAGAAAATCTTACCACCAGAACATAAAAAGCTTGGTCAACGACCAGAGACATACAAAAACCATGAAGTATTAAAAGTACCAGATTGGAAAAAGTATGGTGTGGAGAAAGGAACCGAAGTTTCTTGTATGAAAGCTATTGGTGATCTTCTTGATCAAGCTCTGGTGGATAATCCTAAATCTTTACGTCTCTTTTCTCCAGATGAGCTTGTCAGTAATAAACTTGACGCGGTATTCAAGCACACTGGACGTGATTTTCAATGGGATGAATTTTCACATGCTCAAGGTGGAAGAGTTATTGAAATTCTTAGTGAACATACATGTCAAGGTTTCCTACAAGGTAAGATTATGTTATTATGTTTTCCTATGTCTTTTTACTGACTATCTCTAGGCTACACCCTTACCGGACGTACCGGAATCTTTCCCTCTTATGAATCCTTCCTTGGTATAATTCATACCATGATGATTCAATATAGTAAATTCAACAAAATGGCTCGAGAAACCCGTTTCCGTGCTGACCTCTCCTCACTCAATTACATCGAAACCAGCACATGGACTCGTCAAGAACACAATGGCTTCTCTCATCAAAACCCTTCATTCATCGGTGCAGTCCTAAACTTGAAGCCTACAGCTGCGAGGGTTTATTTACCACCGGATGCGAATACTTTCCTCTCAACCATCGCTCATTGTCTCAAATCAACTAATTACATAAACTTAATGGTCGGATCCAAACAACCTCAACCTGTACTCCTCAGTCCTGAAGAAGCAAATAAACATTGTCAAGCCGGGGCATCGGTGTGGAAATTCTGCAGCACAGATGAGGGATTAGATCCCGATGTAGTTCTCGTAGGTATCGGATCCGAACTCATGTTTGAAGTTATTGTCGCGGCGGCCTTGCTTCGAAAAAAGTGTCCGGAATTACGAGTGCGTGTCGTCAATGTTACAGATTTAATGATTCTCGAAGCGGAAACGCTACATCCGCATAGTTTGACAGAGGATGAATTTAATAGCTTATTCACGAAGGATAAACCCATTCATTTTAATTATCATGGGTATAGTAATGAGATTAAGGGTTTATTGTTCGGAAGACCTAATTTGGAGAGAATGAGTATTGCGTGTTATAAGGAGGAGGGATCCACGACGACGCCCTTTGATATGTTGTTGAGGAATGAGGTTAGTAGATATCATGTTATGGAGTGGGCGATTAAGGGTGCGGCGAGCGGGAATAAGAAGGTGGCGCTTGAGATGACGGGTTGGTTGGGTGAGGTTAGAGGGAGTAGGAGTAGGGTTGCGGAATATATTTTGAGGAATGGGAAGGATCCTGAGGGGACTTTTGATACGCCGATGTTTGAGGGGACGGTTTTTGGGAGGGATGGGGAGGGGAAGGGGAAGGGGAGGGGTGGGGTGGGAGAGAAAGAGGATGGGTTTTTTGTTAATTGATGGGAGAGGGGTAGTGGGTGTGTAGAGTGTGGTAATCGGTGAGGGTAAAGGGTAATGATGGAATTGGTATGAGTATATGGGTTGGAGTTTTCTGTAAGACTTAGGACTAGGCAATGAATGAATGAATGAATGGCCTCCCCCTTAAGAAAGGACCCCACCATTACACTATTGTGCAGACAACATATCTTACTCCTCAATTCCTTGAATATAAAAATTCCCTTCTTCCTTAGACACCTCAAATAATCCAAATTTCAACTCTAGATTTCATTATCTTGAATTGACTTTGATTTACTTTTCCCCCTGGTCTCCTTCGAATTCCTTTTCGTTGCGACTTGTCTGTGCGTTTAGCACAACTGGATACTTTGTATGGGATCCTCGGTCTACCATGAGAACTTTAGCGGCTATTTCCGAATCTCTCAACTCCATACTTAACCAGCTCTTCATAATGCTTCATCTCTCAAACTTTCCTCGCCATTAATTACATTTCCATTCTTTCAAGCCAGAGAAATAAACTTCCACTCAGTCTCCAAAGCTACCCAAATATCCTCCTTCACTGGCTCATTCACCATCTGGACTCTATATGCGATATTATCTACCCATTCTATGAGCATTAAATACAAACCTGATTTGTTCTGTGTATATTTGGTCTTGCACGCACGAGCTACGACCATAAATTCAAGATCATCAGGCTTATCTGCTCGCCATGATCGATTCAATGATATTGTGCCGATTGGGATGTCTTGATTTGGATCTCTTATCTTCATTTCCTCGTTCTCTAGCATGGCTGGATCTGATGGATAGGCATTTGTAGATTTCTCTTGATGACCAGATCGGTCAACTAAAAGTCGAGCGGTGCTTGTCCAAACGTGGAGAATGTGTGGTGCGCTTGGAAAGTTATGTGGAGGAATTGAGTTCTGTTCAGTTTTCCATTGACCACTCAGTTGCTTTTCTTCTTCGGTGATTGGTTTTTCCTGGTTTTCCTTGGGTGTGAGCTCGGAGGCGTTTATTCGAACATATTGGTTTGCGGCTGGCTTGTACCAAACTAACTCTCGACGGACCGCATCTGCATATGGGAAGCTTACACCTGGCCGACGAAATGTCTCCCCCATTTCCATATTCCAACCGGCCCATGACCAACTTGGGAAGAGTTTTCGTCTTTGATTTGGATAATGATAAGGAAGTGTCCAAATCAAAGCTAGGTCAAAAAATGATTCCGGAAGGCCGTAATGAAAATTTCCAGTCAAACTCTCTTGCTTTGAAGAGAGAGCACGGTTTTGAAGATGATGCTCTATGCCTTGAAAGGCATTTAAAACATCACTTTGATTCCCGAGTGAACGACATGTGTAACTGTGCACTAATATGTGGTATGAGGTGAAAGCATCCATAATCGTATGGCTCTCCGAACTTATATCACCCGATGCTTTGCTTTCGCACGTAATACTTGGATTTAGGTTTTCGAGAATGCTATCTTCGCACCATAAACACCTCTTACATTGAAAAAACACTTGTGAGTCTGTGAAGATCATCAATCTCTTTGATAAAACCATTTCTTGGAAAGTCCACCCGCGTGTTTCCCAAAATGTTTCGTACTTCCATGTTTGATAATGCTTCTGTGTCGTTATTAAATCAAGATCCTGTATCTTCGCAAAGTATTGCTTTGGTAACCTCGGTATTGGCTCAGTTCCAACTCCACTCAGCCCTGTCCATGCATTAGAGCCTGAACCAGCAACAATGGTACATAAAGCGCTTCCATACACCTTACTCATAAGAGGAATCTGCGCAGCTCTATCCAATTCGTCATCTTGTTTAATACATAAAGCATCAACCCAAAGATATCTTTCACCTAGGTCCAAAACTAGGTCAATAGAATCTCGAATAGTTTTTGGTATTTTGGGATCATTCGATAACGAATTCTTCCCATATAGCCACACGATAGTCGTATCTTCAAGTTTAAGATGCTTATTGGTTTCCGATGGCGCTCCCCAACAATAACTCAGTGCAACATATCTGCATTCGGCTGGAGCACGAACAATACATCGACGCTGGACATCAATTAGACGAAAGGGACTTTTGGGATCCCGTATCCATGTTTGAGGTGCACAGTCAGGCCTATGATGTGTCTCGCAACTATCAATCCATCTTCGTAGTAGTGCAATATTCGCTCTTGATAGATCCATATATCGACCTAACGACAGCTGCTCTAGCTCCTTTGCATTTTCCTTTGCCATCACCTGAACACTGGGTCCATAAATTGGAGCATCAAATTTTCCTTCCCGATGAGCCGCTTCGCTAATTAGCGTCGGTTGTAGCTGATATGTGACATGATGACCAGGAGTCCAATGTAGTAAAATTCTAACCCATCCTCTTATCGATACACGACAAATCCATCGTATTTCTCGCTTTTGATCTACGCTCCGATAATATCTAGCTGTTTTTTCATCTATTCCAAGACAATGACGTAATAAGCGACAAAAAGGGCAGTAAATTGAAGTCGTCCAGAAGTCTTCCAGAATAAATGGAGCGGGTGTTTTTTGAAGTCTGGGGTTTAACTCGGCTGATCGGAAGAGTGTTTGGAAGTTGAGTTTTGAGCAGGGAGTGCAGAGTCGATCGTGACCGTGGTATAGTTTTATGATATCCTGTTTTTGTGAGTAGGTTAAATGATGGGTAAGATTACGATATTTTGTTTTGGGACATACCAGTTGAGGTAGAGAATTTGACATGATAGATTTTTGGATCTATGATATTAGATGTTGAGTGAGTTCTCTTGCGAATTGTTGAGGCTGAATTTGAAACAATGCACGAACGAGACGATGTAACCTTATATCTGAGTAAGGTTATTATCCCGAAATTTAGTCAAGCCACACACCTATATGGTAATAACTGATATGTATAGTTTCGAATGTAATTAATTATTTTTCTTTTAAAAAAAATGTCTTTCTGGACCTCAGAATTACTCAATTATTTTGTTTATTTCTTTAATCTATTTATATATTATCTATTATTGAAATTAAGATTATTATAGGCCTAGAATTGAGGTTATATAACCATTATAATACACGGACCATAATTAGGAATATCTTCAATTCTATTATTACTGTAACTTAGATCCTTAATTCAATTTATATTTAATAATATTAACGTGGTTTATCAGTGGGTCGGCCATATCAGTGGGTCGGCCACTTTTACCTCGAATTATTGATTTAAAGCTATATTATTCAACGAAAACTAAATCAATTGATTGAAACTATCAAGAATCTAATAATCTAGGATCAATTATACTATTTTGACAAGTTCTTGAATTATGACCAGTCTTTCCGCACTTACTACAGCATCGACTAGTAGATGATTCCCTATTAGAATTTCCCCCATTTTGACGCTCGTCGCGTTGAATCTGAATATCAACCTCTTGCTGAGATAATATATCTTCAGCTTCTTGTCCAGTAAGTACTCCTCCATTGCGTAATTGAATCTTTTTAGCGCGTCGACATTTGCTTAATGCCACATTTGCCTTTCGAAGCATACGATTCTCTGCACTTAAAAGAGCATTCTCATGAGCTAATCTTTCTGTGCCTTTAGCTAGAGCTAATACAGTCTCGAATATAGGTGTAGGGGAGCTTGATTGATGACGAGCCATTCGAGATTTTACTAAAATCGATTGTGAAAGAGCTTCAGTTGGATTGTGAGGTGTTTGAGAGATCCAAGAGTCTAGATCGACGAGTGGAGGGGTAGGTGTACGAATCCGAATATCTAATTTTGAGAGTATAGCTTGAGGATCAAATGGTATTAGACCTGCTCCTCGGAAACCAGCTTTTATATTCTGAGCTGTGATTGATTGTTGATATGCAGCTTTAAAAGCTATAAAGAATTCAACCTTAGTGATATGGTTGATATGAGCTTTAATAAATCCATCAATTTGACAACCATATGCTCGTTTCAATACGCCAAAACAGCCAACGTCAAATGGTTGAGTTAAATGACTTGAATGCGGTGGTAATCTTATGCATATAATATTATTTGCCTTGCAATATGACTGAAAAGATATCGATTCGTGACTTTCGTGCCCATCTAGTACTAGCATTCGATATTTGCCCTTCGTTCGATGAATTGTATGCTTATCGAAATGCTTTATCCATTCCAATCCCGTCTCATTATTCGTCCATCCATTGGAAGTAGGTTTAATAGCCCAATCTGCAGGAAAACCGCTTTCCGTATACCAATTAGAAAGGTGATATTGCCCTTGAACCACCAGAAATGGAGGTATAGTTTCCCCCTCACCATTACCACATATAATCGCTGTAGCCCACTCTCTATTGCCTGGTTGTATTGCCTTGCTTCTGCCATTCCGTTCAGCACTAGTTACAACCATTCCGGGACATATTATACCCATCATAAAGCCAGTTTCGTCGAAGTTGTAGAAATCGCAATCCAAGATACCATATTTCGCCCGCATATTCAATACCAATTGAAACCACTGTCCAATAAGCTTGGGATCCTCGCAGAGAGCTCTTTGGAAGTCATAAACACGACTAAAACGCGTCTTTAATTCTGTACGTCGTTGTACAAAGCGATGAGCCCAGAGCTTTCCAACCTTCTTCGCACCCCGCGTTTCGAGGATATAATTCGCCATATCTTCAACACCACTTAATTTAGGTGAAAATCCTCTATGATCCATATCAAGTATGTATTGAATAAGTACCTCCTCTTCTAATTCAGTCAAATTATGACTTTTTGGTCGAATTTCAGCCATACTAGGTTTAGCTCGAATTCTATCACCCAATGTAGATCGAGGTACGCAATAGGACTGAGCTGCCTTTCGAATTGTTAATTTTTTATTTGATTCAATAGCCTGGATAGCTAAGATTATACGCGCTTCTTTAGAATGAATTTCCATGGTTGACAATGAAGAAAACGTGTATTAAGTGTAGATTAATAATTCGAAGTAAAAGTGGCCGACCCACTGATAAACCACGTTATTATTTCTATATACTTTATTTTGTAACAGATTGTTAAAAGGAATGACCTTACACAGGGAATAGTGGGAAGCTGATAGGGCAGAACTGAGGTAATATTGGTCTAGTATGTTAATCACTCATCTAAGTTCTACGGAAGTGCGAAGCTCTCCTACAGAGAGCTTCTCAATCTAGTCCTAATAGGACTAGTGCCCTGTGCACGTGCTACGCAGGAACCATTCACTTTAACACAGATTATAAAATCCCGGTTATACAATAATGATTAGAAAACAAAACAAATAAAGCAAAGATCGATATGTTACGAGGTTTGCCGTCTAGATCACGTGGAAGTGCTCTAGGCTCTCGAGGTGGTTTATAACTAGGCGTCAAGCAGGGACTTAAAGTAATGACAATAATATGATGCAATTCGTAACTAATAGTATGGTATACTAAATGATTGATCTTGAGCACGAAGCTCTGTACAAAGGGAATCCATCTTGATTATATAGACCTTCGTGCCGTATGTCCCACCGTTCCCCTCGATATAAATCAGTGGGATCAGTGGAAGCCTTCCCACCGTTCCCCTCGATTTAAATCGGTGGGACGAGTGGGACCACGTGACCCCTTGTTTAGTCATGTGATGCGGTTTCTAGTCATAACTAAATACCGTCGTAACACTATAGAAAGAATTTATATTTTAAATTTTAATTAATTATATCATTTGATTATAGAATTATTAATAAATAAAGAAAATTTTCAATCTAAAATTTCAATCTAATCTTCAATCTAGTAATTTATAAAACTATATAAAACCAATTTAAAAGATTAATAATGTTAAAGTGAATGGTTCCTGCGTAGCACGTGCACAGGGCACTAGTCCTATTAGGACTAGATTGAGAAGCTCTCTGTAAGAGAGCTTCGCACTTCCGTAGAACTTAGAAGAGTGATTAACATACTAGACCAATATTACCTCAGTTCTGCCCTATCAGCTTCCCACTATTCCCTGTGTAAGGTCATTCCTTTTAACAGGTTATGAGCCCAGGTTCGCACGATAGAAAAGACTGAGGTTTGAGGCGACTGCGAAAGAGGGTTTGTAGCAAGGTGCTCACCCGGCCCAGGAGAAGGTCTCCGACTGCGAAAGAAAACCAGCGAAAGAGGGTTGTAGCAAGGTGCTCCCCGCCCCCAGGAGAAGGTCTCCGACTGCGAAAGAAAAACCATACGATACCGGCTTAGGAAGCTGAAGAGCACGTAGTGCTATATACGGAATACCAACTTGCGAAGTTGAAGAGTGCGCGGGCACTATACTACACATTACAAAACAATCAAACTGCGAATACGATACGTTCGACCAATTCGCATTATAGTACTGATTTGATCAATTTGGTCGATTTCGAATATTCGACCAATTCACACATCAATAAAACAGTGCAACCTATCACCACCTCTCGAAATAAATATCTTCTGCACTGAAGAAAACTTTGGAGAAATTTCTGAGCACGCACAAATATCACGTCTTCCCCGCGGATACAAATCTCCGCACAATCTTTTCAATACAACAATCAACATGGAAGACCACGAAAAGATCAAGAAACCAGCGATCGCACAGCTTAACCGTGAGAACTGGCGAAAGTGGTTCAAAGTATCCGAGCTTTACATCAAGGAAAAAGGTTGGGGATATGCGTTAGATCATACTATGGCGGAGGCTAAGGCAACGGTTCAAGGTTTGGATACGAGTATTCAAGACGATGCGGAATTCAAGATGGTGAAGGCTCAATCAGGAGCTGAGCGCTTTGTGATACAAAACATTGGTGATATGGATAACGACTTAATCGAAGAAATCCCGGAGTTCAGCGACAAGTGGAAGAAACTCAAGAATAAGTATACACGTACCACGCCTCAAGACATTAGGAACAAAATGGGTCGACTTACTACATTTAAATTGCAACCAGGTACATCAATCGAGGATGGATGGATTGAGATTTATACACTCAGAAAGCAAGTTGTCGAAGGCGATGAAAAACAAAAGGATCTTCTTACAAAGGATGTGGTGTTAGGATACTTTATTGCAGGACTGCCCGATCGATTTGATGTCACTATTGAAGCTATTGATGCGCAGGTCCTCACCTTCGAGCAGAAATTCGATAGATTACGAGCTGTGGATGAAAATGCGACGTTACGCAAGGCTGCCAAAACACGTGAAGTAGATCAGGATGGCGATACCACTATGGCTATGGCTGCATATCAAGGAAGAGATCGTGGGCGCGACCGTCGCTATGGCAACGACAGACAGAGACCTCGCAGTACTAGCTCTAGCAGAGGCCTTAAATGCTACACGTGTGATATAAATGGCCACATTGCGAGAGACTGCCCACTTCGTGGAGAGGTCGCGGAGTTCCTGGCCAAGAAGAAAGGATTACCCCCACCAACATCCGGTCGGAAATCACCAAATTGGAGAAGCAGTGATTCCCCAAGCCCTCCACGCGAGACCGCTCCACCAAAATCATCATTTCGCCCAGGACGCGATCGTGCTTATGTTGCTGGCACTGGATCACCTGAGGAAAGCATCGGAGATCTCACAAGTGAGTTCGCGCATATTTCATTCCATGGCACCGCTAGCACATGGCTTGCCGATACTGGAGCATCCGCACACATGACTGACCAATTACAACTTCTCTCTAGCCTAAAACCTCTTCGAGAGCCCCGCTCGATCAAAGTTGGGGGAGGTAGATTGGTTGCGAAGGAATATGGTGTGGCAGAGATCAAATGGAAGAACAAGATATACAAATTAAACGTTCTATATGTTCCGAAGTTAGGAGTTAGTCTGTTATCGGCAAGGAAATTTTGCAAGGACCACAGTGCGGCTGGAGCATTCGATGATGGGAGGATGTATTTCCATAAAGACAAGAAGATTATACTTTCTGCAGACAACCACCATGGCATTTATGCGATATCCGATACAGATGAGGATATACCGGATACAGCATTCCCGGCAACTGAAGAGGAGCTTCCAGCTGACGTCAATGATATTGTGTATGATGAAGTGAAACCTGATCAAGCGGAAGTTCAACGAAAGAACAGAGCAAACCGATACTGGCTTTGGCATCGACGCTTCGGTCATATGGGCAGTGGCGTGCTAGGCAAGTTACATTTGGTGACTACCCTTGAGAAAGAAATTCGATTGCCCACAGAACTAGAACCTTGTGAAGTATGTGCAGTAACGAAGATGAAGAAGCACTACAGTAGCGTTCTGGGGGAGCATAAGAAACAGCCACTAGCCTTAATCTCACTTGATATTACAGGTCCCTTTCCAGCATCATTCAAGAGAAAGCGATACCTTGCGGAAATCATCGACAGCTGGACTAGGAAGGTATGGGTGATACCCTTAGAGAGAAGGAAAGATATTATCGATGAATTGGAGAAATGGAGACTTCGTATGGAAAAAGAATCTGGTTACAATATATTGGCTACTCGCACTGATAATGCCCCTGAAATTGAAAAGATACTACAGCAGTGGCAAGATACCATCGGCACCCAGCGTCAATCGACATGTACATACTCCTCGAATCAGAATGGAACTGCGGAACGAGCAATTCTTACCACCCAAATGAATGTTCGTGCTATGCTGAAGGACTCAGCTATGCCGGTGGAATTCTGGAGTTATGCGGCTCAGGCTGATGCGTATATGAGGAACAGAACATGTATTGGCCCGTGGATTGACGAATTCGAGGTACGACAAGGGCGAGGAGAGTTTCCATTGGATGAGCAACGTATTATCAGTAACAAGGCGACCAAGAAACAGATTTCTCCATATGAAGCATGGACTGGAACTATTCCATCGATAGACCACCTTAAGATGTGGGGATCAAAATGTTATTCACATATCGATCCAAAGTCGCACCCAAATGGTGAACGACGCGATAAACTAATTGATAGAGCAAGGATTGCCGTATTCGTAGGATATGATGAGTATACAGCGAAGCAATTGTATGTGTATGCACCTGATATGCATGCAGTAATCAAGACAAGTAATTGCACTTTCTTCGAAGGATCACCAGGAGGAAAGATCGATTTGAAACTACGAACTCGTGTTTCTGGGGGAGATTTTATTGAAGGGCAGGGAACGTCAAATGAGCTACCAGACAGACGCCCAGTTGGAAGGCCAAAGGGATCAAACTTATGGCCTACACCATTGAATATAGCAACGGGAAATAGCAACCCAGGATCCAAAGGGTACACCGAATCAGAAAACCCATGCTCTGCAACTATACCACAAGTGATTATTCCTCAGATGGAAATCCCACCGAATGTCACCTCGGTACCTCCGGAACCCGAGGACGATACTATGGCAATGGATACATATGTTGCACCAATGACAAGGAAAAGAGCTAGAGAACAAGATAATGAAGCAGATTTTTCTGAAGCAAAGAGACTTCGGGCTTTTCTAGCTGTGATCAGCGAGTTGGAAGCTGGCGAGGAATTTTTCACCAAGGAGCAAGCTGACGATTATGCTTTTGTGTCAAGTACAATCATCTCACACACAATGGCAAAGGATATTCCCATTCCTCGGACCTACGAGGAGGCAATCAACGATCCGATATATGGGGACGAATGGAAAGAGGCCATTGATGCAGAGATCCAGGAACTTGAAAAGAATCAAACTTGGCGTCAAGTTTTCAATGATGGCACAAATAACCTAGTCACGACGAAGTGGGTATTTACAACTAAGATCAAACTTGATGGCACTTTGGAACGCTTTAAGGCACGATTGGTTGCACGGGGATTTACTCAGAGATTCGGAATCGACTATTTCGATACTTTCGCCCCTACTGTACAATCAGCAACCGTTCGCTCCTTCCTATCATTAGTAGCTTCTCAGAACCTCGAAGCCTACTATTTTGATATAAAGAATGCGTTCACCGAATCCAAGCTAAAGGAAAAGATACTCTTAGCCCCGCCAAAGGGGGTTCATGTGAAACCACAACACGTCCTGGAAGTGTTGCGGAGCCTATATGGATTAAAACAAGCGGCCCGAGATTGGAACGATCTTATCAAGTTTCGACTCCTCGTATGGGGATTTGTACAAAGCCTTGCCGATCCATGTTTATTCACACACCCTGACAAAGGTATGATGGTATTACTTTATGTGGATGATTTACCTGTTGCGGCACGAAATACAGAGGATATTCTTTGGTTTGATACTCAGATTAAAAGCGACTTCAAAGCCAAGAACCTGGGGGAGATAGAGAATTCTAAGCTTCTAGGTATGAGGATCGTTCGGGACAGAAAGAATCGCACTCTGTATATCGATCAATCACAGTACATTGACAAGGTCTTAAACAAATATGGATTTAAGAAAGAATCATCCAGATTAATCAGTACACCAATCGAAGGATATGAAGCATTGAGACCAGCCAAGGAGGGTGATAGGCGAGCCGACCCAGCCCAATACTGCTGTATGATTGGAGAGTTAATGTACACCATGGTGTATTCAAGACCCGATATTGCATTCAGTTTGGGAAAACTCAGTCAGTATATAAAGGACCCAGCGGAATTCCATATGAATCAACTTCGTAGAGTCATGCGATATCTGAGAACTACAATCAATTATAGATTACGTTTCGGACCAGGGGGAGTGCGAAACCTTGTGGTGTATTCAGACGCAGATTACGCAAGTAGTATTGTGGACAGGAAAAGCACCTCTGGAGTAGTAGCGCTTTTGGGAGGAGGACCAGTATTCTGGATGAGTCGAAAACAAAAGGCAGTTTCAACATCTACGACCGAATCAGAATACGTCGCACAATCCATCGCTGCGAAACAAGGCCAATGGTTAGCACAAGTACTTCGTGATATGGGATATAGGCATTACATTTCAGAAAACGGGACTAAAGTCGATATGAAGGGTGACAACCAAGGGGCTATTGCTCTAGTCAAGAATGCACAATTAACAGATCGATCTAAGCATATCGATGTTGCTTACCATCATGTACGGGACTTAGCTGAAAAGGGAATGCTCGAGGTTAGCTATATTCCCACTGACAAAATGGTGGCGGACGGTTTGACGAAGCCATTGGGAAAGGATGCATTCAGGAAGTTTGTTGAAATGCTAGGGATGGGGGATCACTGATCTACAGTTGTAAGGGCCACGTGCAACTGCAGGACCCATGGGGGAGTGTTAAAGTGAATGGTTCCTGCGTAGCACGTGCACAGGGCACTAGTCCTATTAGGACTAGATTGAGAAGCTCTCTGTAAGAGAGCTTCGCACTTCCGTAGAACTTAGAAGAGTGATTAACATACTAGACCAATATTACCTCAGTTCTGCCCTATCAGCTTCCCACTATTCCCTGTGTAAGGTCATTCCTTTTAACAAATAATTGAATAAAAAAACTTTTTATAATAAATAAAAAATCAATCTCTTATATAAAATTAATACACTTTCAACTGTTCATCATTAGTTACGGTCTTTTATTATTTAGTGCCTATTTACTTACATCTATTTATAATTCCTGATGTTTAAAGATCTTTATATGAAGATAGAACTAAGATTACAAATGATGACTTCGAGGCATAATGTCTCACTAACTTGCCTTCGACACTAACAATAACTATATGATTACCCCGATATGTAACTGATGCCACTGACTACATCACCGAGAGTAGCAAGAATGTTTTCATTTCAAAAGAGAGATGATTGGAAACTAATTCGGGAAAAAGTTAAAGCACCGCACCCCCTTAAAAATAAGCGACATCACCATCAATCAACCTCTAAGGTATCTAGCTTTGACACCTGCGATGAAAGATTATAGAAATTAGATCAAAGGCCAGTAGTTTCTCAAGGGCTCATAATTAAGATTCGACAATGAAAATGAATAAAAAGATTTCTTCCAGATAGGATATTTATCCAGCTCTTTTGAAATCACATTCCCATCCAGTTTCCCAAAGAATGGCTGTCCTATCTCTGATCAAATAAATATTATTTCTATTAGCCATAATTTGAAAGCTTTGGACTTTCAACCATTAAAGTAAATTGGGATATTAATTTCCATCATACAAGGTGTGAACAAAGTATAATCAACCAACACTTTTATCCAACTACTTTTCCTCACGATCGCGTAACTTTGAAACGAGATATAGACGATACTCTAGATGTATTAGTAGGAGAAATGCTTAATAATATGTGAAAACCACTCTGATTGTATATCATCAGCGTTACTTAAACTCATCAATTATTTATACCAATTGTCTTTGTTCTTCCATTGCTTATTTCAAACAACCAATGCTCAAATATCTGCCTGAACAAAAGACCGGCTGTGAAAACTGGTGCCTAAAGACCTCATTCCTCAGTAGGTAGTAAAAGCTAATTATTCGCTTAATCGGAGTAAATCCATAGGATAACTTCTTAGATCAGCCAGCGCTGGAAAATCATCTGGAGATTCTTTCCTACTCCATGGCTAATGTAATATCTGCCACTTTGTAAATCAATTTGAATATATTAGTACCATTAAATGATTAATAGAAGAAATTCTATAACCCGAGAAAGGAGATAAGATGGTCTACTACTGCATAGATTCTCTCCATTCATTTTCATATCACATGGGATATATCTTTCTTCATAGTTTCTCATAATTATACCAAAACTTGCATTTAATCCACAAGATAGGTAGACACTTGCGAGTATTTTCTCCCTCACTCTGTATATCTCCTCAATATGTACTATTTTCCACAACCCAAACTTAAAAACACACATTAGAAAATCCAGCTATTTTTCCGCAAGGAAATTTCAGATAATTATTTCAAGGATTCCTCCCTCAACCTTCATAACAACAACAATCCCCAAGCACAAAAGGTATCCCTCCAAACGCTCCCCTCAAAAAAAAAAAAAACACTAAAAAACTCTCGCTTAAAATCCCCACCCTTTCCTATTCCCCTATCCTCCTATTTTCCATTCTCTTCTCTCCGCTTAGACCCCTCCACCACATCATCACATCACCAGCAACAACAACACTAGTAGCGCGCATCAACTTTCACAAGTGTAAACTCTATTTCACATACCTACATAGGTAGACCCACAACCCGAATCCTTCGAAGACACTTTTCACTTTTCACTTTCCAACTTTTACTTTCTTTTACTTCCGCTTTCCTCTCTTATTCGTGCTTTTCAGACTCAATTAGTTTATAAATAACTAGGTTCTATTCATAATAAATCCGTGCGCGTCTAGAATCTTTGTTTTAATATTTATTATAATTCTCTAGGTTCCGGGTTCGGGGTCTTAGATTTTAGATTCTAGAATTTTTGGGGGGGCTCGGTGGTTATGGTTACTATGTATGATTAATATTTTGATACGAAGGGAATGCTGCAAAAACAAACGCTGGTGGAGGAGGGGGGGGGGGGATTGAAACCGAGGGAAATTGCTTTTTATGTTTTGCTAGTATTAGGCAGGCTGGTTTTAATATATGAAGGACGGTATTGTGCTACAGGACTGTAATACTAGTATTTCCTTAGCAGGAAGGTAGCACATGGCGTGTAATAGAGTAGGGAGGGGGAGTGAAACTATGATATACGTAATGTGGACAGGAAGATCAAGAGAGCGTAAATGGGAATTGGAGGTTAGGAATTGAAAAGGAAAAAATGTTGAGTGATGTTGATTGGTAGTTATCGAATAACAAACCAACAATTCAACAAACCAGAAGAAAGCAAGTGGACAAAATAAAGTTTAAGCTAAACATTAGAGATAGAAGATCATTAATGATCAATGAAGGAAACCAAGTTTTTGAATTAGTGTATGGAACTTAAATTGGCGGGGTTTATTTGGGTATACTCTTACTGCTAAGGAATTCTAGATGATGATATATGTATTTGAAGCATGGATATGAAGGCTGCGGGAAACTCGAAGGGACTTACTTTGATGTATAGCTAATTAGGAGGATAAGTGAGGCGTTAATAGGTCATTACTATATGAGATGCTGAATAAGAAATTCTGCAAACCTTCAAGGGTGATATATGTGATGTGACACGCAATCAAGTAAATAACAGAAACGTACTTCCTGCACTGTAACATGAATCCATCTTGTGATACAAAAGCACTCGCACTTAAATGTAATAATACATTTTGTCACGATGTTGTCTAGCTGCCCTCATTAACATTAGAGTAAGAAATCGGGTATACTTACATATCAAAGACATAATAGTAATACAGTATCATACATAGTATCATACAAAATACCACTAGAAAGAAATCCCATATTCTTCCCAGTCTTCTCAAATCTCAAGAGCAACATAATTATACCAACGAAATAACCATTCACCCGGAACCGAAAATACTATACTTGAATACCATCACAAGAAAAAGGCTCCCGAGTTAAACTAGTAACCCAGTAGATCAGAACTTTAATAGAATGGGAGGCTAGCTAATAAGTAAGAAGAGAAAGATAGACAGACATAGCCAGTGCACGAATCGTAGTAAACTAAGTTCTTGTGCTCTTTGGAGGATTGAATTTAGAAAAGGAAAAGGAAAAGGAAAGGGAAAGAATTATGTGATCGTACTCCTCGCACCATAGGAACCCATCCATCTATAGTGTACACAACCCCACTTCTCCACATCAAAATTCTCCCCTGTATAACCCTCCCTTCAAGCTGCAAACAACGAGTTCTTCTGCATACTTCTCCAATCTCCATTCTCCGTAAGTTGGTCCTTATACCACCCAGTAACCAACTAACTCCCCAATATATAAAGTAATACCACACAAACCCTTCCGGTTTAATCATATATTTTATATATATATATATATAATTATCCATAGACTTTTTATTTTTTTAATATCTTATATATATACACACAACATACACAAACAAATACCCTCAAAGTAGCACAATACAATAAATTGTAACTGTCCTGGTGCTCGGTACCGATACCGATATCTCTCAAGACGAAAAATACACGGCAAGAGAAGGAAATTAAGAGTTAAGGGTTACACTGGAGACCCTTCTCTTCCCTTCGCTCCCGTTTTATTTTTCTTTAGATAGGGATGTGGAGTATGCGGGATGTTGGAGGTTTTTAATGTTGTGGGATGTGATAGATTGTTGTAGATGTGTTGTGGATGTGTTGTGGGAGTATTGGTGAGGGGTAATGAATATATGAATATATGTATGAATGAATGAATGAATAGACGATGCTGTGAAAAATGAATACGAGGTAAGAATTTGATTCGGTAGGGATTTGCATTAATTGAGTTAAGTAATTGCTTTATTGGTTTTACTTTGTATAGTAAGATTGTAATGCTTTACTTTTTTGAATAATGATTTGGGAGAGAAATTGTTAAGGAAGGAAGAAAGGAAGGATATACGAAGGGGACTTTCTTTCTTTTTGAGAGTTTAAGGATTTGATAATGATGGTGATAGGAGGTAGAGATTGATATTGACATTGTAAGATTGCTTTATAATAGGTATAGTAAAATAAACTCATTATTAATAAGAAGAGGAAATGTAAAGGAAAATATTCATGCTTATGAACAACCATTAACCAACCAACTAACCTATCAACAAAACTCCAATCCCTCATCCCTCAATTTCTCAAGGGTCCAACACACATTGAGGGTCTCCTTACTTTCCTATCCACTCACCCCTCCATTCCTCACCACTTCAAAAATTACATACACACAGACGATCCCTCCTCAGCGGAGATACTTCCGTACCACCATGGTAAAGTACCCCAACATATGGAAAAGTGATAGAAATGCATGTTGAAGTGATGTAACCAACAAAATCAAGTTACAAACGGGGCTTGGGGTGGTTCTGTGCTACAATTCATCCTGCAGTTTATCCTGTGGTCGGCCGGATAGATACAGGAAGGACCCCTGGTTCATGTTGTGCCGCTCGGCTTTTTTTGTGATAGATAACGGATATGCGTGGTGTGCTTTAGGGGTTTATGGATGGATGGATTGGATGGATGGATAGATGTGATGGGTGGATGGACAGATGGATGAATGGATGAATGGATGAATGTAGGTCGGTTGGAAAATGGAAATTGAGGGGATGAAGTAATTAGAGATAAGAGAGGGAGTTGGGAATAGAATGGAACGGGTGTGTTTGTGTGGATTTAGAGTAAGATAGATAGATAGAAATACATACATGCATACCTACGGACCTTACCGTTGATATTAAATCATGAGTTTGATAGATAAGTCAAGTGACTTTAAATATCGTATCAGTTCCTGCATCTATTGTATGTAGATAGTTGATACTCCGACTGTACTCTGTACTTGTACTCCGCCGAGTCAAATCATATAGACAGACCATCACTCAGTTAAACCACCGGAGACAAATAAAAGGATCCGTAAAGTAAAAAAATGAAATAATCAGACCAGACATTGTCAGACTCATACGATATCTGAGGTGATTATTATCAAACCCCTGGATTAGTCATACAGAGTACCGAGTAGAAGACAAGAACTTCACAACTCACGGGACTAAAGGAACTATTCCCAAAACCATATACGTATATTCGATCGAGTTCTTCATCGCAAGCAGTAAGAAAAAAAAAATATAATACGCACCCTGTTCCATCCTTTAGACTTTACCTAATTAATCTCCCAATTTTCCAACAAAGCGGGTCCCTTTTTTTTTAAATTCAAAATCTCAGATCATCGTCATAGGGGATCTCGATTCTCGATTCCCGACTAATGCAAAAATCAAGCTTCTAGAAGAAATCTTCCAAAATCTCAATCCATATAAAACTTATAAAGGATCTAAGGACCTAGTAATTTCCTCAGCAGACTCATCACGATTCACCTCGCTCTTTTCGATCTTTTTGAGTCCACCACGGAAAAAGCACACGGGAACTTTTTTTGATTTTGATTTTAATTTTTCCACTCCAAATTTCCATCCATCCATGCCACGTTTACCCAACCCAACAACACATTCACATTAAAAGAGAGAGATGCAAAAAACAAGGTCCTCGAGAACTTGGGTCCCTTTTAAAACGAACCCTTTGATCACAAATTTCTAAGGTAGATCTTCTTTAAAACTTCATCGACCCCACCGAATCTCGATGACTTTTGATCTCTTCATACATTTTCCCATGATGCATCGACGATGACGTTTCAATTAGGTTTAGCTTGTGCTTTTCACGTCAGCGATATAATCATCTAGAACGCACTTTGACTGGGATGTGAAAAAGTTTAAATATTCCGATCCTTTTTCCCTGCCTTGTCAATTTTTTTAATCGTTCAAGGGGGGATGGGGGAGGGGAGGGGGTAAAAGGTTCCGGTATTTTATACATGTTATGTTATTTATTTAACCTGTTAACTTATTAGTTTAACTTGGTATATTCTCCACCCGTCTCCACCCACACGCACCACCGCACCACGTTAAAAAAATGTATATATATATAAGGGAAAAAGAATGGGAAAGAGTAAAAACTGATGAAAAAAAGATCCACCCATACCCTGAAAATGATCCGCTTCAAGGGAAAAAAACTGGATCCCCCGCTTAGACCTTGGACCAAAAATTGATTACTTGAGGATCCCTGGTTCCCTTGGTGCCAAAATGCGACCCCTCATGTATGTGCCAGAGTGTCAGGGTTCTCCATATCGCGATCATACACCGTTTTCTCGATCTTCTTTGCTGCTGTGACGTCATGAGATGGTGAGAATCCCATGTTTGAAAGTTTTTTTGAAGGAAGGGTTCTTTTCGGGGTTGTGTGTTGAAGAAGGAAGGGGTTTGGGTTTCTTGGTTGTGATCTGTGTGATTGGATTGATGATTAAGATTTTTCTGAATAAGCTCTTAATTTTTACATGTGATGTGTTAAAATGGATTCAGGTTACGGAAGTAATGAACATGCATTTTCGTAACGAAGGAAAGTGTTATGGGAAAATATCCTCATCCTCATTCCCATCTAGAATTTGAGAATCCCCACTCCCACCCAACAACTAACCAACCCATCTCCCGTTTCCAGTGGCGTCTGGAGAAGACATATCCACGCATCCACGCATCCACGCATCCAGATCCCTCCCTCTTCAATCGTAATATAAAAATCCTAATCCACAAGTCCAAACTCGGGAAAAAACACACACACACACCCTATCCAACCCTCAAAACACAAACAAAGGGTCCAACAAAAATCTCCTACCAAAAACTCTAAAATAATAACAAAAAAAAAGAAGCCTAAGAAACCAAGAACCTAAAAAGGCTAAAAAGGCTAAAAATGACTCTTCCTCACCCGTGCGTACGCGTTTCGGCTCCATCGGCTTAGCTGTATATACGTACATATCTAAATACTATACTAAAGCTAGTTACTAGCTAACAAGCAGGGTCTAATACGCAAGCAGGGTAATGAGTCCAAGCTTCTTTCTCTTGTTCCTGGATGATGGATATAGATGAAATGGATGAATGGGTCTTTAAATATATGCGGCAGAGGTGGCTGTCATCCGGAGGGTTTTGGTGGGAAAGTTAGTTTTTGGATGTGTGTGTGGTGTGTGTGTATATGTATACCGTGTAGAGAGAGTAATTTATAGGTTTGATATGATGCTGATGATGATGATGTTTTTATAGGCTGTGTATATATATATATCATATAATTATGATTGACATGCGAACATGCGAAAATGCAAGAATGCGAAATGCTACTACTACATACTACCAACTGTACTGTACATATCCGCTCGGAAGTTTATTACCGGGATTTGGGTGTTTTGCTGTGTATGTACTTTTATTACGAAAGTAGCGGAGATGAGGATGGGGATATCGTTGTGTTACTATACGATGCTGTTATGTTGTGCTTTGTACGTAGTTCAGTTCTTTGGCGTATGGATAGATGGATAGATAGATGGATATTAGCGAGAAAAGTCTAAATGAAGGAGCAATATCTCCCTCCCTCTTCCAACTTTCATCAAAACACATCAAGAAAGAAAAAAGTATATTTTAACATCGAGAAAAAAGCAAAAAAAGTAAAACGCATATCATTACGGAAGAATGTTTCCGTCGCATATAATATTCAATCAGATACTTTTGATGTTCATTTCTTTAAAGGTAGATGGACAGATATGTAGATATGATAGGAAGCGAAGCGAGGAAAGAGAGAACGAGGGGAACGAGGGATCACCCTTTTGAAATGTTAAATATGTATTTTGCTGCAGGGACCGGATTTTCGTATCACGGTAGTTGGCTTGGGACTAGAATTGATAGAGATAGATATAGATAGATAGAGATAGCTATATAACAACTCAGGATATATATATTATACGGATTAAATAATATAAGATATTAACTATCTGGATATGAAAATTATCAGGTCAGGTAGATAGACAGGTTACCTCTACTTTCATTTTGCATTTTCCCATTCTTTAAATTAAAAGTTACGGAAATGATAATGAATGTATAATGAATGTAATGTGTAATATAAAATATAGTGTTACAGTATTACAATCGCTGTCCTGCGTTGTATCGTGTGGTGCTGTGCGGTGCGAAGTTTAAATCTACGATCTTTGAACGTGGGGTTGAGGCGGAGATGGCTCCGTTGCTCCGTTCCTATTGGGGATGTTTTTATTTGGTGGGGTGACTAAGCGATGTCACGCTTTTGGAGGTTTGTATGTAGATATCAATCAATCAATCAATTATTTATTTATATTGAGAGAGAGGTATTTATAATTATAATAGTAGTTTTAATATATATATAAATAAAATTTTTGATTTTTGATGATGTTTTTTTAAAGGAATTTAATTTAATATGATATCTATACTTATATCTATATTTAAATATCAAAAAGTCCCTATATTTCTAACCACAGAATGACCCCCAAAGACCTTTAAAGAAATCATCTATATAGTACAAACATCCGCAACCCAACCGGAATCCAACAGAACATCACATCCATCTATCTTATCCATCCCCTATCGAAAACCCCTCAAAAAAAGATATTCAAGATACCCAAAATCCATCCATTCATCCATCCTCAAACCACACCACACCCCAGCACATCCCATCCCCTCCCCTCCCTACCCCAAACATGTAACAAAACCCCATACACATACCCCATACCCCAATCCTCAATTCCACAAACCGATTCTTCAACTTACTTACCTGTCTCATTCTCCTTCTCCTTCTCCTTCTCATCCACTACAGCACAGCACTGCACAGCACGAGTATCACAGTCGCGAATGAAGAGGATGTCTCTTATTTCTTATTTCTTGTTTCTAGTTTGGGGTTATGGGTATGTATGGCTCGGGCTTGATGTGCATCGTTATGCGATACGATACGATGCGATACGATGAGGATTTCCGTGTATTTATAATTGAGAGCTAGTCTTTAGAGTGGAGGGAACGAGGGAAGGGGAGGGAGCAGTGAAGGTTTATTTTCTTTGTGGTGTGAGTAGGTAGGATGTGAACGTGGACATATCATATTATCACTTGAGAAACTTTGATTTAATTACAAGGTTTAATATTACTTTTGCTATCTATCTATATATATATATCAACGAATAAACAAATACATACACAAATCAACAGATAAATAAAAAGAAAAGCCTACAAATGCAAGGGAAATAAACCACATATAGTACAAAATGTTGTACGTACGTACAAGAGTTCTTCAGAATATGATAGATATATGATGTGGAATTTTTTATTTTTTCGGGATATCTTAGTCACCTCCCCGTCTTTAGTACGAGGACCCTTTGACTTTTCTGTGCGAGTGTGTACTAGGTACCAAGTATGATATGAAGTAATCTCAAAGCAGAAGAGTATTCTGTATCTTACTATAATTATAGATAGATAGGTAACCCTAGTGGAGCACACACAAAAGCCAGTTGTCCTGTCCTCCGCGAAGAAAGAAAGAAAAAATCTACAGTGTATTCTTATATATCTAGTACGTTACGTACTCGTAGTTCTACGATAAGTTCTGTACATACGGGTCATTTCCATCGTAGATCTAAGGGTCCGAACCTGGTGAACTGGCTGGGGATTAAAAATACATATATATGTAATTTTCCAGCTAGTTACTAGGTACATATCTACGCCACGAGATCTAGAGGAATAAGCAAATGTGTGCAGATAGACAGGCCGGCTGGCTTGGTTTGCAGGCTTGGTTTATGTGGATGAGTCGATGAGATGGATGAGAGAAAAAGGGTCAAAGGGGTGTAGGTACTAGGTACTAGGTACTAGTTACTAGTTACTAGCTCATTAGTCACTGGTCACTAATAACAAGGGAGGAAAATACCTTGGTATTTAGTATTTAGAATCTAGGGGTACGGACTCCGAAGTCCATATCTGTCGTACATGGGAAAGTTTATTGTAAGTATTGTAATCAGCTCTTTTCGATAATGTACGTACGAGTATGTATGCGAATATACGGACGGATGGATGGATTTCGATAGGTGAGGTACCTACCTTTCTTTGGTGATCAATCGGATTTTCCGATAGCTTGGTTCGTTTGTGAGGTAGGTTATCTATCTACATACTTACCTACCTAGGTTTGGGTTTAGACTCTAGAGAGATAGATTTTTTTTAGATCCGCTGTGGGAATTTTTTTAATTCGATTATTTTATTCATATTATCATATAATATGATGAATATTTTCGTTGGCGTCAGAATTTACCTAATTACTAGGTAAATTAATGTAGCTAGGTAGTTGGGGTATGGATACTCCGTACTCCGTATGTAGGTATGTAATCCTTAGCTTCGATTCATCGCAGATGGAAAAGCTGAAACTCGATGACTTCATTTTTTTATGTATAGCTTGTCACTCACATGGTAGGTAAGGGAGAGAGGGTGGTCCGTTCATAAAACAATGCGCTTTGTGTGAGTTGCTCCGTAAAGTTATCATAGAGTTATCTACGAAAGGTATCATAAAGTATTTTTCAAAAAACGGTGAAGAGAGAAAAAGCAGTGTAGAAGATTCTATATAAATATTTCCACACCACATCCTCATTTTGAACCAGCTGTATATTGGGGGAATGAAAGAGATATCATGCCGTATAACATGTGTTGTACGTTGCGGCGCCGTGGGACGCAGCATTTTGGTCGAGCTTGGAAGATGGTGGAATTGTTCTCGGGGAGAATCTGTGATGGATTTGGATTATTTCGGCTTTGTGGTGCTTGATGTGATGTGATTTATCCCCGATTTTTGGGATACCCTTACGTACCTTATGTACTTACTACTTCTTACTTGGGCTTGTGGTTTGTGGCTTCGTTGTTCATACGGTAGAAGTATAATATTAAGTGTATATTTTGCCCTTGTCGATCTCTTGACTTGATCGTGAGGCGTTGGACTAGTGTGATATCTCGATTCTCGGGGGATTAAAATCGGTTTCGTGATGTTTAGATGGGTTTGTTGTGAAATGTGAGAAGCTTGGAAGGGGGATTTTCATGTAAAAGATTTCGTATATTCGTATCGGAGTTTATAGTAGAATTGCAGGCAGGAGGTTCTTACTCAAAATGTTCGGTCGGGATTTAAGCGGATAACTAACTTGTTTCCAGCAAGTCTATTCCCGTGCGATGGTTAGAAGTTGGATTTCAAAGGCGGACTGGGTGGACGTGGAAGGTGGATAAATATGTAACATCGAGACGGAGTACAAGATATGCGGGAAGTGGAAGGTTGAGTAAAAAGTTCCCTCACGGGTTCGGTTCATATGCAAGGCGTTGCTTACTTATGTTTCCCATTATCAGGGTTCGACCGTTGAAAATGGAGAATCGATACTGTACAGTGAAGGACAACAGGAAATGTACATATAGTGATCATATTTGTTTTAATTCATCCAGAAGTATATGTATGTATATTATATCATCAATACTGTACATACCTCCTCGTAGGTACCGTACTATCACATCGTAGATCGTCAAATCGATATTCGATGTAATGCTTTAGGTAATTTAGACTCTTCCTAATCGAGCTAATTTCTCATGTACTCCCTTTGTCCACCTTATCCGTCTAGGTAACGATTTACGTCTATTGTGCCATCTTTCCCAAGATCCTGGTCGAAAGTTCCCAAAAGAAAGAAGAGGCATAACACACGACACACCCTACATTTTCTTTTTCCCTGGTAAAGTTGTATCCAAAAACTCCACTTTCCCATCATTGCCAGCTCGCCCCACTCACTCACACTCACACACATTACATGGTACATATCCTGCTACTGTGCTGTGCAGTGCAGTGCATCTCACACTTCCAACATTTTTTGAACCCTTCACTCACTCCCACACACCCTTCCGTGACCCTTTAGACCTTATGGAACCTTATCGATGTGTCGATGGATGGATCTACTCGATCTAATTGATCCAAGTGATTCGACCCTTATGATTAAATTATTTCCTAGTCTGTTCACACCCTGGTTAATTATTTTATCCAATCCACATTGAAGAGAAAAGAAAAAGAAAATATAATAAAATAAAATAAACAAAAGTGTAAGGTTACCCATTTTCATAAACTAGTCGAGCTGGAAAAATAAATAATTAAATCCCCCCCATTTGGCATCCACTGTTCAGGCTCAGGCACCATAAAGTCCAAGGTAAAGGGACCCATGTGTAATCCGTCTTAAAGCCAAATTCCCATATCTTTCTGAAGAATCCCATCTTATTATCAATGACCCAACGATTTCCCCCTCCCTCCCTCTCTCTCTCTATTTTCCGAAACCTATTTCAGATTTAATTTTTTTTACTTATATCTGGACCCTTCCAAATATTCATATCGAATTCTCTACCGAATCTCTTTCTGATCCTTTTCTACACAAATACGATATAAGAAAATATACTTCCTTCATCGGAAAGTTTTATTTGCTTCTTCCTTATATCACTACCTACCTACCTACATACATACATACATACATCCATCCATTCATACATCCATCCATTCATACATCCCATCCATACCTACTCGCATCTACCAATCATCGTGGGTGTCCTTCCATCTTGGCTCATACCTCCGCCTACCTCCTTCATCACATCTCTCCTCGAACCTTTTGGATACTCCCTTACCATCAACAAGATTCGAAGCAGATATACTTACTCACTTTGGTATCTTTACCTACCAATTAATCCTATCCATATCCATATCCATATTCAAAGCAATTGAAGATTCTTAAGTTTCCAATCCCGCTCAACATATTATTTACCCACCACCCTTTTCCTCTCATCGTCATATGTACTCGAAATTGTACATTCAACATTCAGATATCAACATTCGATAGATCAGCTCCAACCTTCAATCCTTTTCAAGCAAGAGCGAAAGACATTTGATTCTCAATCATTTTGCAATTCGAGTTTCAAAACACAGTTCGCACTTCATCGCAATGTCGTCAATAAAAAGACCCAGTATGAAGGGTAGAGATTCCTCGGGTCGCGAAATTTCTTTACTCAATACAACCCTACCAACGGAGGTTTCTCCATCTCCTGTATCACAATCACAACCACATTCACAACCACATTCACAACCACATTCACAACCACATTCACAATCACATTCACAACTACCACAATTACCATTCAGAGACGTTTCTTATGATTTTCATGGACCATCAGTTTATGCGAGGAATTATTCTCCACAATCCCCACATATGGTTCGAACCAATTCCAATCTCTCAATCACAAGCAGTACATCAGTGCCAAGTTTGTTCCGTTCGGACTCTTATGATTCTCATACAAATGAAGCTCAATCACCAATTACACCTACCTTCACACCAAGCGCCCATGGAAGAAATCATTCTTTCCCAATGCAATATGGTAAGGATTATACTTATTTCGAGCGCAATTCCATGGAAGAATTTCGTCCAAATTCCTCTCTCCCATCCATCACTCAAAAAGCCATGCAATCAATAAACATGCAACAATACCCCGAAGAACATTTCTATCCGGACGAATCCTTTCATGGTGTCACTGAACGTCTTCCTGGAAGACGTTACTCATGTCGATTTAAGGAATCCCATCAATGCAACAAAACCTTTACTACCTCCGGTCATGCGTCCCGACATGCCAAAATACACACTGCCGAAAAAATGGTGCGATGCACTTTTGCTGGATGTGTGAAAAAGTTTACCCGGGCGGACAACATGAAGCAACATCTTGACACTCATTACAAGGACAAGCCTAGATCTTCATCGAGTGCTACCTCGAGCACGAGTGGCAGATTAAATAGAAAGGGACCACTTACAATGCCGGCCAGGGTTCAAAAGAAATCTTCTCCATCAGGCAGCATGCGATCTTCGAGAAATAAAACGCCATCTCGATTGTCATCAGCAGATATTCCTCCTTTCGATTTGAGAGATCAAGAGTTTGGAGCTCAATATAATTCATTCGTGGGTTCATCGCAACCATTACAATCTGGTGGTATTCAAGCAGATTTCAAAAATTTACCTAGCAGAAGCAAAGTCACAACCAGCTTAGATCTATTGGCCGAAGCAGCATTGAATTAAGACACGTACCAAAATTCAATCGAGAAGCTTTTTTTCATTCAGTTATCCTCAATATCTCACCAATGAGAGGATATTGAAAAGAAACCCAAGTCGTACGGAATTATACTTATTTCAAGCCGCCTCCGCTTGGATCATCGATCTTCTCTCCCCCGCAACGGCAATTCCCTTTGGAATATGCAGGTAATATTACTTTTCTAGTATATTGCATAAAGGGCTTCTCCACACCTCATTCTTTGTCGATACTTTGGGCTACTTTTTACTTCAAAACTTTGGTTATTGGATACGAATGGGAAAAAGTGGAATACATATATTGGATGCATTCAATATTGCATTCGGCATTGGCGTTTCCACATGAGCCGATATTTTTGTGTTCGGTTAATATAAAAATGTCCGTGGGAAGGTGGTGGTGCCATTCTTCGGAAGGTTTCGGGTTCCTTATTTATCCGTTTCTTTTCAATACCTTCGGCTACATCGGCTTTTGATGATGAGGATGCAAAAGTTACTTTTCTCTTCTTCAAGTATATAATACTTTTTTTCATTTCGGGATTTTCTTTTATGAGGTTTCTTTTTTTTGTTATATAACACGACTTAACGAGTTCACGACGTTTTATACATGGCTCGAGAGTTCGGAGTGGACCTTTTGATCAAGGTTATTGTTTAGTGGGGAGGTGGAGGTGGAGGTGGAAGTGGATAGTTGATGCAGATTGGATGGGATGGGATAATGGATTGGTGGATATAATTGTTTTGATTTTTGATGAAAAGAGAAAATGAGAGTGAGGTTTTTATACCATGGTTGGATAGGTCTGGGGAGTGGAATTGGATGGGGAAAATGGTACAAGGAGTTTTTGGGGGGGTTCTTTTTTGGAGGTTGAGCTTTCGATTTTTTTCTTTTTTGCTTTGGTTTCATTTGCTGTTCCTCTACTCAGGCATGATATGATACCAGGATAAGTAGTTCTATGATATACTTGTCGGTTTGGGTTGGGATTCTTTGTTAGGTTTATATGGTGGGATGAATGGGTCTGTGGTGGAATGGATGGTGGATGTGCATGATGGTGTGGAAATGGGCGAAGGGGTTCCATATGAATATCAATGTGGATAGAAGTATGAGTATGAGTATGGGTATACTCGGCGATGACAGAGATGCGCTGAGCTCTTTGAGCAGGAGCGTTTAGTAGTAGTTGTTGATATTAAAAATAAAAATAAATTTTGTACAAGAGTTTGGGGTTTTGGGGTTTTGTGGGAATGTGATGTTGATATATGAGGTGTGTGAGGTGGTGCAGTGTATTGTTGTGTAACGTTGGCAGGAGTGAGCCAATACGAGTAATAAGTGAGTGAGTGAGTGAGTGAGTGAGTGAGGGGTGGTCCGGGATTAGGATACTAGACTTAATACAGTCACTGTGGTCTACAAATACACCTAAGGACTCCGCCTACGAAAACTACAAATAATGTTTGCGAGAAGAACGAAATGGGGAAGAGAGAGAATCAGATCATGGCGACTTGCAACTAAAGCTTGGAAAAAACCATGGTTGCAGTTCCAAACGCCCATCACATTTCATAATTAGTGCATGCATAAACTCTGGATGGGATGGCAGAATCAAATCTGTCATTCAAGCTAACCTAAACCTAAGAAGAATCCTCCATTCATCTCAAACAGGATATTTCATTTCATTTCCTCTCGAGTCGCACCACGCCCATATTCCCCTGTGCAATTAATCTCTCAAAAAGGCTGGTAGATAGCTGAGCACTATATTCGTTGAAACCGGATGAGTGAACTACCGGCTTCGAATGTTCGTGATCACCGTAGAGAACTGCGTGGGATTGGCCAAACATGAGAGGAATGCAAGAATCGGTTTCGGTGCCGGAAGCTGCGTCGTCTATCATGACGAGATTTGGTCGGAAACCTATGTCGTAGAGGGGCGCCGAGTTGTTGCAGGTGGAGATGATGATTTTGGTGTTTTTGTTCGTGATGACGGATTCCATTTCGGTCATGCCGGCTTGCAGGAATTTTCTTTCGGATGCAGATTCCACCAATTCGCCGTTGCGAATACGTTCTTGTGTCTTCAGCCAGGTTTTTGCCGCTTCGCGATCAGAGAAATCCAAAGAGGGGTCGTTTGCCTTGCGTTGGAAAGATCTGTGAACATGAGACCAGATCTTGTATTTCTCAAGAACCGCGTCTTCCTTCCTAACAGGTTTCGATTCGTTAGACACAGCTTGATCATTCATCCTCAAAAAGTCCAACTTCGTGCAAGCGTTGGTCGGGAAGAAAATGATGGTGAACTCTTCCTTCATTCTCTGGACATTTCTCAAGCAGACGGGGTTACCATCGACCGCTAACATATCAGCAGTCTCAATCAACATCTCGACACTCTTAATGATCGACATCAATCCACTATGAGCAGAATTGTTAGTTGGTGCAGTATATAGCACCTGATTGCCAAAATATGCTGCTGCGACGCAAGTGACCCCACCAGTCATTGTCTTACCAGTTCCTGGTGGACCGTGAACGAGGGTAATAGGTAGCTGACCCTCGATGACTGCATCATAAGCTTCTCGTTGTACAGTGTTGAGCTTGCTGTGCTCGAGCCACTCATCGTAAAGACCTTTCCTCTTAGGTCCCATGTGTGGATATACGCTTCCTTTCAAGGTGGGGAGCTCAGGAATCTCATATTTAACGTCAGCCATCCCTTCTCCGAGAAGAACTCGCTCGAGAATTTTTCCATACGTGTCGTGCTGAGCTTTCTCGCTGGCAAGGATACCGATAGCCCTGAGTCGACGTTGGCTAGCAATGCGCTTGTCTGTAAACTTTAGTTCAAGGTTGACTGTACCTCCGACGTGAAATTCTTTTCGCTGGCTTTCAGGCATATTTATGGCAATGACATATGAGCTAGAACTATCGACTGAGATACTCGAGCGTTCCATTGAATGCCACTGTACTCTTGAGGAAGAGGAGCTTCAGGGACGGCTTCCCCCTCAAGGCCATCAACCATGGCAGGTCGATGAGTGTGACCATCAACAACTTTGGTGACCATTTCATTCGCCGATCCTTTATCTGCTTTTTCTTCTGGCGCATTGTCTGAAACATCTTCATCCCCGTCAGCCGGAGAGTCGATTTTTATCTGAGTGTTTGGATCTTCAGCTGCTGTCCATTGTCCAGGTCGAACGAGAAACATGGTTCGTTTAGTGATTGTTGGGAAGTCCGATTCTTTGTAACGCGCGATATCCAACTCAAGTTGAACATAGTTCCCTCTGACAAAATAGACAAGTGCTGAGTGGCCCAGACCCCAATTGTAGTATTGTTCGTTAAGCTTGATCGTGGTTGCGACTTCATGGATAACGGCAGCGCTTTGCACAATCTCCCATTCTCCCATCGACCCAAAACTGTTCATTGGCTTGTGTGCAGCATATTTAGTGATAGGGATTTCACCCTTCTCATTAGAACTGGGCAAAGCCATCCATGGTTCATGGGGTAGATCCTTTGCTTTCCCTTCACACCAAGCGGCGAATCGTTGGCCCAACTTATTCTCGACATGACCCTTATAGATTGGCCACAATCCTTGCTGCGTAATAACTCTGATTCTATGCTGCCAGTATGCGTCAACTCCAAAGTTGAAATTTCCATATTTACGCACCAGAGTGAAGTTGATGTTGCCTTGCTTGAAGAGTCTTTGAAAGTTCAAAGCTCTCTCTTCATCCCGAATCTTATCAGAAGGGTAGTTCGGGGTGACTCTTGGTGTTGACCTCCTGGGATCTTGGCAGCATATGCATATATATTGCATGATGCAAGGAGCAAACAAAACTCAACTTTTAATTCATTCTTTCCTTTTTGGTATACTGTTTGTTTGCTTTCAATATTTTGATTTCAAAGCACTTTAATTCCGAAGGCCGAATACCTAAGCCTATTCCTTCATTTTTTGAATATATACTCGCAGCTTAACTGCTTAGCTAGATAATCAATCAATTCAATCTGATGCTCTTTCTGGTCTCAATAAACCCAATACTTGGAGGCGAAACTCGACCCTTGACAGTAAAGTTCATAGCGTAGAAAATCCTGGTTTTATGTCAGTCTTGTTGGAGATCTTTTACATGTCTGCTCCTCCAAATTCCAACAGGAACTTTGCATGATCCTCACTGAGATCAGGGATATTCAGTTCCTTAGCAAACCCATCTTGAATTCCGATGAAACTTTGATTGTAACGTGTGTTAGTGAATTTACAACCTTTGGACATTCGGTCTCCATCTGGAGCAGTAGGATCAACTTCGTTTAGGAGGAAGTTGTGCGCATAAAGTTCAATCGTATATCCCTTCATCTCGATCCTGAGCCGCGGAGCCTGGCATGGCAGTTCAAGATTCACATTGATGTTACGGATCATCTTCATAGCTTCCTCATCACCATCAGCCCAAGTATCGTTGACTGGACGAAGAAGAATCAATGCACTCTGAGATCGATTCTTGATCGTGACAGGTTTACCTTTACCACAGATTGGTCTAGTTGAATCTTCCCTGAAAAGATCCAGTACCTCCAAAGCTGCGGCCGACGTTTCACCAACTTTTCTCTTTTTCTTACTTGGTGGACCATTTCCGGTAGTATTAGCACCGGATTTTCTCTTTAGAGGTGTAGTAGATCGATATCTATCAAGAGGATCGGGCTTTGGTCCGGTACTAGGTCCGGCTCTCGCAAATCCTTCAGAAGGTCTGGGTACCCAGGTATTTCCCTTCTTGGGGGCTTGATTGTTCTTTGGAGAAACCATCTTGGTATTTCGGCTGCTGAACGTGAAGTTGTTGGCCGTTGGGACACTCAGTTAAGAGGTCCTCGGGAGGTGAGGAGAGGGGGGGGGAATTGAGAAATTGACCACACGAAACGTGATAGTCGTTTTGGTGCAAGCACCAGGGAGGGGGGAGAAAGGGGCTCACGATCTGTACTTCCGAAGAAGCACAAATGGTGTAAGAGAAGAAAAAGGATGGAGGCCGACAAACAGCTATTGGTAGAATGACTAGTTAGCTATTGTCCAACGAAAAAAATGACGGAATGTAAAATGAAAGGAGTTTAGAGTTTAGAGTACGAGCGATGGATCATCGCACACCAAATTTGAATATACCCAAGCGTCAAAACATTCTTCAATATCACAGATGATAATAAGATTGTCCTTCTAGCTTGGGTTTATTGTGATGCGGGATCTCTTCATTCATGTGTAGTATGCACAACAAAATGTTGCATGGCATATAGAATGAAATTTCGCGTTTTTGAATTTTGATCGCGGTCAATTTGAAGTCAAATTGACTCCAAAAGCCAAAACAATCAAAGTATCCATAGAATGCATCGAATACCTTGAATTCGAGCGTCGCAGATTGTAAAAATGGACCAAAAGAATGAAACTGGGTAGAGTACTTACAGTTTTTACTTCAATGGTAAGCCAAATGAAGATAATATCGTGTTGGTTGAAGAAGAAAAGGTTTCTGTTGTGAGTCTGGGAAAGTAGTATAGTCTGTCGAGGCGAAGTTTGTGGGTCACGTGTTGGTGAAATTGTTAATTTTAATTTTTTGACTATTAAGATAGTAATGTAAAGTGAATCTACTAGAGGTAGAGCTTGTTAAATGAGGTAGATATCTCTACTTTGAGGGAAAATATTCACCTAAATGCTATTATTTGTTACTCATCTGTGTATTATTCACATCTACATGATCCCCCTATCTCAGTCGCTTGTGTGAAGTGAAGTTTGTTCATTCGTGATCCTTGTTGGTTGAGAGAAATTCCACATCCAGAAATATACCTTGTTGAAAATACCTTACACCTCTACATGATGACACTAATAATATTGAATTATAGGATCTGAATGAATTATTACATATTAGAATCATTAGATTATATTACAACTTTGTATCAGTAACTTCCGAAATTACAATCTCAGAGGCAAATCAGCGTTTCAAATTTCCCGTCCTCATCCTCTCTCATCCTATCCTAGGCCTAGGATGAAGGCTCGATATTCTACAGATTCTGTGAATATCCTCATCCTGTCTAAAAGGATATAGGTCTAGTACTTTACTTTCAGACTACCCCTCTTTCGGATCATCTTTTACATCAAAAATGACGCTTTTTATTTATTAATATTTTAACAATTAATAAATCAAACCAATTGAAATTTGAAATTGAAATTAAAAGTTTATTATATAGTTATTAATTGGTTCTGAAAATTTCAGATTTTTTTAAAGATTTATTAATTGAAATAACTTATTATAAATCTTTTTCAATTATTTGAATCTTAATTAATTATTTATATAAATTTCATTAAAGAATAATTAATAGTTATTGTTTTATTATTGATTAAAGATTTTTTTATATAAAATTTTATATAAAAAAATCTTTAATCAATAATGTTACGAGAGTTTGCCGTCTAGATCACGTGGAAGTGCTCTAGGCTTGATTGATTGATTGATTGATTTTATTAACGTCCATCTTCAGTCCAAGACTATATAGGACGGCTAGGCCCTAAGGGCCTAACGGGTAACTTTTTAATTTACAATATTGGATATGATCTAATTGGGGAAGTGAAAACAAATGCTGGGGAACAGTGCCCGCTCATTATACGCATTGCATATAATAAAAAGATTTTGAAAATCAAGAAATTGTGAGGAGGTCAAACCCCTCTCTTATTTCCTCAACTGCTTCTTCTTCATTCTCTTCTCCTCTCTCCTCTTCCACTACTACTCCTTCCTCTACTACTTCTTGTTCAAGAGTCCTTGCTAGATGCCATGCCCTTGTAGCGATTTTAGTGATATTGATAAATTTGATAGCTAATTCGATACCTATTTTTGTATGCAATAGGAATTGTATAGTGTTTTTGGATAATGGTATCTTCTTAAAGATCTCTTTTCTTTTTGTTTTATATATAGGACAGCTAATAAGGAGGTGTTGTGGTGCCTCAATATTACTGCATATACATTTGTTATTGGTGAGTTTGAAACGATGTAAGTAGGATTTGATATATCCGTGACCTAATTTGAGTTGAAAGAATGCGCTAGCAGTATTTCGAGTAGTTCCGCTTGGTAGCTTGATTTTGGAACCTATTTTCCATGGAAATAGCTTCGAGTAAGTTGATGGGGATTGGTTTGATCTGAGTTCGTATTGTTTGAGAGTATCAAGCCATTGATCTGAGGCATATTCTTTGACAGTCATACCTAGTAGTCCAAAGCTTGTTTCGTTCGAGGTAGGTTGTATTGTGGTTGCTTCCTTGGCTAGCTTATCTGCTAGCTCATTTCCTTCAACTGAGGTATGACCAGGAACCCAATTTAAGGAGATTTCGGCTCCTTTTGCTCTGATAACTTCTGCTGCTTTGATCGCTCTTATCTGATTGGCTTGTCCTGGGTGATCTGAAGGAGTTTTTAAGCGGTATAAACCAGCTTGATTATCCGAGTAGATTTGAACTTTTGACCAGTATAAGCGATTGAGCTAGCGTATTCAATAGCTCTTGTAACTCCAAAAAGCTCTCCATTATATACCAATTGATTAGTACCAATATTGCTTCGCTCTTGATATAGAATTCGATTATTTGATTGTATAGCTACTATGCCTACTCCAATACCTATTCCCTTTTCGGTGGAGGAGGCATCAGTGTAAATATAGGTGGTATCTTTATCCCTATGTTTGAAAACAATATTATGAAGAATGGCAGCATCTTCTTTTGACGAATTGCTAATGTTAACTCGGAAGGGGGTTTCTCTTTTCCATGGGGGGAAGTTAAAATGAATGATCTTTTCGAGTGAGGAAGGGTTGAAGTCCTGGTTTATCGATTCTTTGATTTTATCCAGTTGAGTAGGTTTATATCGTTTTCTTCGAGGGGTAGAGATCGCATCCAAATTGGCTTGATATTGGATTAGTGATGCTTTTCGATATTGATTGGATGATTTGGTGAAAGTTTAGCTAAACGGAATGCGTATTGCCTAATATTCGAGTCTAATCGAATTTTTGAGGGTTTTAAGCCTGCTTCTACTTCCATTGGAAGAATTGGAGCAGTTTTGAATACTCCTAATATCTTTCGAAGAGCTAGATTTTGAAGTGATTGCATCATATCCTTGAAATGGGCTTGGCCTCTCCACCAGATCACTGATGCGTAATCGGCTATACTGGTCACACATGCTATATATAACTGTCTAAGAGCTTTCGGACTGAGGCCCTTTTCGATATTAGCTAATCGGGCCATTCGATGGAAGGCTCCTTTTGCTTGTGTGATTCGAATATTAACATGTTGATTGAATTTGAGGCTCGGGTCGAACCATATTCCCAACCATCTAATTAGAGATTGAGGTATAATTATTTCCGAATTGGGTAGTTTGATTGGGTAGTTTTTCGTCAATTTGGATGATGAAAAGTGCATTAGCTCTGTTTTTGCTAGGTCGAATTGAATAGCATTCTTTGAGCTGAGTTCGTAGATTTGTTTTGTAGCTCTCTCTAGAGATTTGATATTCTTTTCCATGTAGATGAATTGGTGATTAGGGCAATATCATCAATATAGGAAAGAAATTTGATCGAATTGGATAAAAGAGGTCCCTAATGTATATAAGGAAGAGAATTGGAGAAATTGGACTGCCTTGTGGTATTCCGGTCGAAATTGGCTTGAAAGATTCGATTTGGTTATTAAAGGATAGTTTTAGTTGTCTTTGTTGAAGAAATGAAGCTATCCAGGAGATGAGATTCGTCGGTAGTCTTAACTTCTTGCAGATATCCAGTAGTCGATTTTTTGAAACGTGATCGAATGCTCCCTTTATATCCATAAATAATATTGAGGTCTTCTTGTTATCTTGCTTGTTTCTTTCGATTTCTGTTGTTAATAGAAGTGCAGCATCGATTGCTGATTTCTTTTGGCGGCCTCCTATTTGACTCTTGTGTAGAAGGTGGGTAGTTTCCGCTAAATATCCTAATCGTTGAGCTAGAATCCTTTCACTAATTTTTCCCAGACAGTTTAAGAGTGCAATCACTCTATATGCTTTTGGAAGTGAGTAATCAGGTTTTGAGGCTTTCTTTAGAATAGCTCCAGTAGCTTGTTTCCAGCATTTAGGGTGATATCCGAGATTGAGGAGTTTGCTGAAAAGAGTAAAAAAGATCTGTGGGATTGCTTTGTAGGCCTTTGTAATGATTTCTTGAGTGATCCCATCTGGACCAGGGGTCTTTCCTTGTATCTTAGCTGAGCAGGCATTGCTTAATTCGATTTGAGAGAGATTGGGCCATTCCCATTTCTTGGATTGTTTATACCCTACCCATTGTGGTTTTAGAGTAGTAGGAGGGGGAGGGAATAAAGTCGATCTGAAAGCAGAGCATTTTCCTTCAAAAGAGCTTTCTGATGAAATATCCGGTATCCTTTGATCTTGGAAGTCTTTGGTATAGGTCATTGCTTTGAAAACTGTCTGTGTATCCTCCTTTTCTAGGAAATCATTCCAATGATCCTTTTTGCTGTTTTAATAGCTTGAAAGTATTTGTTTCTAGCAATTCGATATTCTTCCTTAAGATTAGGGTTCTCTCGATTTGATTCGATTGATTGCTTTGCTTTTCCTAGCTCTTTTCGAAGATCTTTCAACTCGGGTGACCACCATGGTTTAGCTCTTTTGATTGAAACAACTTTGGGTATACACCTTTCTGTTGCTTTTGGATAATCCTTGTAAGTTCGCTTGCTGCTTGATCTAGAATTGAATGGGAATTGTCTCTTTCTTTCAAGAAGTTTAGTGAGTCCTCTTCCGTAGAAGTTATTGAGTCTAAAATAGAAAAAATAGGGGAATACAGGGATTCCAATTTTAGTATTGATTCAAAATTTTCCCAGTTGGCTAGCTTTGTATTGAATCTAGTTGTTGATTCTGAATTGAGGGCGTTTAAGTCTTCTTTTCCTTTCAGTTCGAATAGTATTCCTGCATGGTCGGATCCTGTATCTGAAAGAGTTTGCCAGTTGTGAATTTGGGGAGAGATTCCTTCGGACGCTAGTGTTAGATCAAGGACACTTGGATTAAGGAGATTAGTTCGATAGAAAGTGCTGATTCCGGGCTCGTTTAGAAGAATGAGATTCTGATCTTCAAACCATTCTGCTAATTGATCAGCGTTTCCGCTTTTCTTTGAAAAGGATCCCACCATGGGTGGTGGGCATTGAAGTCGCCAAGGAGGATAGTTTCTTGTGTGATAGATATATCATATAAACATCTTTCAATTGTGAAACCTTTCTCTTTAGCTTGATCAGCCTCGTTGTATATATTGATAATTTGAAAGGTTTTATCTCCATTTTGACAATTAAAGATTTGTATATCAGGATCTATTGGGGAATCGGGAGCTAGGTTGATTGTAGCTTGAAGAGTTTTTGAAGTGTATAGTAATGTACGAGGTCGAAAGTTAGAATCGAATCTTGGTAGTGTTTGTATGAAATTAGAGTGTATAATAGATCTTGAATTTGAGTAATCGATTCCATTTTTGATAATCCAAGGTTCTTGAATCATAATAAGATCGATATTGAGTTCTATTGCAAGCTGTAGAACGTTCTCTGTAGCTTGTGAGCTCTTATTAAGATTTATTTGAAGAATTCGAATATTAGTGTAACTCATAAGTTGGTGTTATTTGCTTTTTGTTGGATTGCTTGATAGATTTCGCAGGTTCTTGAATTTGCTGTATGCTTTCCTTGGCAGTTCGAGCATTTAGCAGCGAGATGTTGGCAGAACTTTCCTCTGATATTGCAGACTACACATAGATGTACTGATGTGATATGTTTGCCTCCACATAGTCCACAAGAGGGATCCCTTCTGCAATGTGTATCCTGATGTCCGAATCCTTGGCATTTTTGGCATTGTGTAGTTGGTTTGGATTCGTAGAACTTTTCTACTCTTGTACTAGTGCCAGCGATATATAGTCGTTTCCGAATGGCTAGCTCTGCTTCTGATTTTGTTGCAAAAGCAATCACTATTGCTCCTTCCCGTTGATGAGCTCTTTTGATGATGGTGTAAGCCAAAAAGGGGTTCCTATGGGCTTGAATTCTGGATTGAAGGTTTTGATTTCCTCAAGAATGAGGTCCATTCCTCTTGTTCCAGAAAATTCTTTTATAGGGATTTTATGAATAATGACCTTATGCCATTCTTGATCCTTTTGAATTCTTTCGAATTTGATGAGATTACTCCAGATTGCCTTTTTTCTAATAGAAGTTGTGATGTGAAAGGTGCATTTGTAGTAATTATTATATTTCTATTCAGCGATAGAGTTACTCCTGCTATAACCGGGCCTTTAATTCCAGTTTTCTGGAATGCTTCGTTTATTTGGTTTCGAATTGATATAGGTGAAAAGGAGGTAATGTTCGTGATCTCTGGGTTGATCAGGATTAAGCGTCTTTGTGTGATTTCGATCTTCTTATCTATTGGGGAAGATCTAATAGTTTTTCCCTTGCCTACTAGGTTCCATTCTCCTTCTTTTGTTATTGCTGCATATGTCGATTTAGTGGTTGGTGTATTGATTGGCAAGGGAGCTTTGGTTAGGGCTTTAGCTTGAGTTTCGATTTTCCGTGTAGCGGATTCTAGATGAGTGATTTGGGAGGTGATGATATTGGAGGCGGTGGTGAGCTTTCCTTTTCGGTATATTCTCTAAAGATCTCTAGGAGATCTAATAGCTTCGATTGCTCATCACATGATTGAGAAAGAGTTGACGCTAATACTATAAGATCTCTTGCTTTTAAGATAGCTTCCTTAGGTGTAGTTGGATTGTGTTTTAGTCTGTGTTGTTTATTCTGATTGCTAAGGGGCATTGTAGGGCCACGTTTCTTATTCCTGATTGAATATATAGGTAGTATTGGTTGTATCTTGAGTAATAAAGGGGTCACTAAGTAGATTGAAGTCTTCAACTCTTCTTCCAGAACTGGTTGGCTGATTGGTTGGTAGACTAGGGCTAGAGATTTCGAATTGAGGGTTTTCAGAAGGCGGGGGAGGGCTTGAGGGTATTGGGGTACCTAGAATAACAGTAGGATACGTGTTTGGTATGATGGAGGCTTCGGGAGAAGCCTCCATCATAGCTGTATCCTTGAGTATTGATGGATTGTTGAAGTTATTCATATTGAGGATCTTATTCTGATAGTTTGAGGTGAAAATTTTACGCGAATTTTCGTGCGAGTTTCGTGTTTGGAGCGCCGACGACAGTATCACAACAACTACTGGTCAGAATCACTTGGGGGCAGTTGCAATCAATTTGGTTTAATAGCTATGATCTAGATCGATCGCGAAAGGGTCGTATTTCGAAGAAAAAGTTTCCTTCGAAATTTGTTGTGTGAGTGCTCTAGGCTCTCGAGGTGGTTTATTGATTGATTAATTAAATTAACGTCTACACTAAGTCTATGACTATCTAAGACGGCTAGGAGCTTTGTAGGCTTCTAACAATAATAAATGGAGGGTGGCTGGCCTTATTCGACCGTAGCTAATACAGGTTGGGGAGATTGAAAGCCTCAATCTTCTAATGTCTGAATGGGGGAAGTGAAAACTAATACTAGGGAACCAAGCCCGCCTTACAGATACTCTCGTATTCAAATAAGAGGAATAACAAATGAAATGTAATGAAATTTGACATTGGGTTGATTGCCCAAATTGACCAAATTGACTAAATTGACCAAATTGACCAGAATTGATCAATTCAATCACAATCTTCCGGTCCACCCCCTTCTTCTCCGCCTTCTTCCTCTTCTTCTTCATGCATTCTATTGAGATGCCATGATCTGGTGGCTATTCTCGTCGCCTCGATAAATTCGGGGGTCTTGATGATTCCTGCTTTAGTATGAAGCAGATATTTCATGGTAGGTCGGACTGTGGGGTTATCCTTATTGAGGGTTTTCCTTGCCGTTTTATATATAGGACAATTGAGCAGAAGATGATCAGGAGATTCCTTTCCCCCACATCTACAACTGTCATTAGAGGAGATTCCGAATCGTTTCAAATAAGATTTGAAGTATCCGTGTCCAATTTTGAGTTGGAACAGAGCACAGATTGTGCTTCTTTTGATGTTTCCTGGAACTCTGATTTTTGAGCTGATCTTCCAAGGGTAGTTTCTTGAATATGTTGACGATGGTTGATGAAAATTGTTAGTGTTAAGGATGGCTATCCAGTTCTCTGATTTCATTCTTTTTATATCCATTCCAATAAAGGCATAACTGGTTTCGTGAGATGAAGATGGTATTTTGGTCGCCTCTTTTGCAAGAGAACCAGCTAGCTCATTTCCTTGTACAGATGTATGTCCGGGGACCCAATTGAGAGAGATTTCGGCTCCTTTATTTTGAATAGCTTCCGCAGCTTTTATAGCTTTGATTTGGCATGATTGACCAGATGAATCGGAGGGGGGTTTCAACCGGAATAATCCCGCTTGATTATCTGAGTATATCTTGAACTTGTTTCCTGGTTGGGCTATTGAATTTGCGTATTCGATCGCTTTAGTAACTCCTAGGAGTTCACCATTATAGACAAGCTGATTCACGCCTATATTGATAGTCTCTTGATGTGAAATTCGACCATTTGGTAAGATGACCGCTATCCCGATCCCAATCCCTATTCCCTCTAAAGTGGATGAGGCATCGGTGTATATTGTAATGGTATTTTTGCACTTATGTTTGAAAGCCAGATTGTGGATCATCGCAGCTTCTTCTTTTCCTAATTTGCTAATATTGACTTTATATGGAACTTCTTTCTTCCAAGGAGGAAAGTAGAAATGATGGATTCCTTCCAAAGTGAGAGGATCGAAGTCTTTCTGAATTGAATTTTTGATCTTTTCGAGTTGAGTAGGTTTTAATTGCTTTCTTTGAGGGGTTGCAACTACATCTTGATTATACTTTTCTGTAGCCAGCTTTGTAGCTATTAGGTTGACAGGATGAGAAGGGGAGATTTTCAATAATCTGAAGGCGTATTGTTTGATTCCAGCATTTAGCCTTACTTCTGGAGGGCACAATGCGGCTTCTATTTCCATTGGTTTTATTGGTGAGGTTTTGAATACTCCTAGGATTTTTCGAAGGGCGAGGTTTTGCAAGGATTGAAGGATTTTCTTGAATTGGGTTTGCCCTTTCCACCATAAAATTGAACCGTAGTCAGCTATGCTGGTGACGCATGCCATATAGAGCTGTCTCATTGCCTTGGGACTAAGGCCTTTTTCAGAATTAGCAAGTCTAGCCATTCGGTAGAATGAGGTTCTAGCCTGGGTAGCTCGGATTATGACATGTTGTTTGAAACTGAGGCCAGGGTCGAACCATATGCCTAGCCATCTGACTAATGTTGAGGGTTGAATTATCTCCTCGTTCGGAAGCTTGATTGGGGCTGTCTTCGTATCTTTAGATGTAGAGAAGTGTATTAGTTCCGTCTTCGCTAGATCAAATTGAATAGCATTTTCTTTGCCCAGAGCATATATCTGTTTAGTTGCTCTTTCGAGGGAGATGATGTTCTTTTTCCAGGATGTTGAAAATGTTGTTAAAGCTATATCATCTATATATGAGAGATATTTGATCGAATTTGCTGAGAATAGATCTCGAATATAAATTAAGAAGAGGATTGGCGAAATAGGGCTGCCTTGGGGGATCCCGGTATTGATCGGTTTGAAGGTTTCAGTTTGGCCATCGAATGAGAGCTTGAGTAGCCTTTCCTTCAAAAAAGATGAGATCCAGGCGATTAGGCTGGTTGGGAGGTTTAGATTTTTGCAGATATCTAATAATTTGTTCATAGATACATGATCAAAGGCGCCTTTAACATCCAGGAAGAGAGTTGAGGTTTTCTTCTTGGATCTTGAATTTCTTTCGATTTCGGTAGTGAGTAAGATTGCTGTATCGATGGCTGATTTCTTTTGTCTTCCACCCATTTGAGAGTAATGAAGTAATTGCGTAGTCTCCGCTAAGTAGCTAAGCCTTTGAGCCAGAATTCTTTCACTTATCTTGCCAAGGCAATTTAGTAGGGCGATAACTCTATAAGCTTTTGGGGCCGAGTAGTCTGGTTTCGAAGGGTTTTTGAGTATCGCTCCAGTGGCTTGTTTCCAGCAAGAAGGATGGTAACCGAGGTTGATAAGATGACTGAAGAGGGTGAAGAATGCTTTTGGTATTGCTTTGTACGCTTGAATAATGATATCTTGAGTAATCCCATCGGGGCCAGGGGTCTTCCCTTTGATTTTTGCAGAGCACGCGTTTAGGAGTTCGCTCTCTGTAAGATCAGGCCATTCCCATTTCTTAGATTGTTTATAGCTTTCCCAATTGGGCGGTGGGGTGAATGGAGGAGGAGGAAATAGGGTCGATCTAAATGCAGAGCATTTTCCCTCGAAAGAATTTTCTAGTTTAGAGGGATTGGATCGAATATTCGGGATTAGTTCGGTTTGCATATCTTTTGTGTATGACATTGCCTTGAATATGGATTGGGTATCCTCTTTTTCAAGGAACTCATTCCAGTGGTTTTTCTTTGCTGTTTTAATAGCTTGGAAGTAATGATTCCTGGCTGACTGGTAGATTTTCTTGAACATATCGTCTTCCGGGTAAAGCTTGGCGTTCTCATATGCATTAGAGAGTCGTTTTCGAAGGGCTTTCAGCTCTGGGGACCACCAGGGTTTAGCTCTTTTTGTGGACTTGATTCTCGGTATACTAGTTTCAGCCGAATAAGTGATTATTCGGGTGAATTCTTTTGCAGCATCATCCAATACTTGTATGTATTGGCTCTTGTCGAGAAGAAGTGTTACGAGGGTTGCCGTCTAGATCACGTGGAAGTGCTCTAGGCTCTCGAGGTGGTTTATAACTAGGCGTCAAGCAGGGACTTAAAGTAATGACAATGATATGATGCAATTCGTAAATAATAGTATGGTATACTAAATGATTGATCTTGAGCACGAAGCTCTATACAAAGGAAATCCATCTTGATTATATAGACCTTCGTGGGTATTGGATCGATTGGATCGATTGGAGCGACGATTAGACTCTTCGCTCCATTCGATCCTAAGATCCATCACGTGATTCCTGATTGGAGGCTCTGTGGAGTCTTGGGCGTAACATAAAGGTACCTGACCCGGTTCCCCTGTAACGATACTGTGCTGGAGGCAGCGGCTGCCTGAGGTTTCATCGGTTGGTAGTTATGGGTTAAGGCTCTATCACTGGTATTCACTTGGAAGTGAAGTCGTTACTAGATCAAGTAGAATGTAGGTAAACTAATTGATAACTAAGTTGAGCACGAAGCTCTTAAACTATGAAACTATTCTAACTATATACTGATTCCTTTCCTGGAGCCCTGGGGAGCCTGCGCTCCTGGAGGCTCCATCACGTGATCCCACATGGGCCTCAGGACACTAATCCTGGGACGATTCTTATCTAGGATAATATTAGACGTGGTTCGTGACATCCCCATATGACCCGGTTCACCATAAGTTACGTTATAATAAATTTTATTTAATTTACTGAATTTTTTTTCATTTGACATTTAAAAAAATAAAGATAACTTATAATAAACAAGTAAAAAAAAATATATATATATATACAATATTAAAATTATAAGATTTATTTATTCATCAAAGGAAGCTATAAAAATTTAAAATTTTTAATTATTATTAAATTGTATATCCTCCTCTTCATTTGTAACATTAGCAAGTTCTATGAGAGGTCTCAGAGGAGCCATTGCATTAATAAAATTCATCATCGCATTACGTTTCCTTTCTCGCTGTTCCTCAATTCGTCGCAACAATTCATTCATCCGTCTTGTTATCTCTCTCGCGGATGTACTCATTGATTTAAATTTCTCATCCCAATCAACCGTCATATCAAGAGCCAACTGTGTTCGCGCTCTTGCAATCGCCTCATTGGTATCTTTTCGTTCTTGAATGGCTTGCTTACAAGCCAACGTGGTTTCTTGTAATTGTAATGAAGCATCTCTCATGTTATCCCAAAATCCACGATTTTCATTCAACAATTCTCTTTGAACTCTCCTCCAATACAAAGCATCCAGTTTATGGACGGCACCAAGTGATATACCCGCAGCATGATGACAGAAACCACCACTATGAGTAGTATAAGCCTGAGCTAGACGAGTACATAAAATTTCTCCAAACATAGCATGTGTATGATGCGCAACTTTGAACAAGACATACTGCTTAATGCTCCATCTCTCACTAAAGTAGGCTTTGCAAATAGCTTCTACCAAATTCATGATGTAATTGGAGCCTGTATGACTCTTATGTTCATCAAGTCTCGAGAGTGCAGTGGCGTACCCTACTTCAACAAGTGGCCGACTTAATGGTTCATCCTGATTGCTATGTCGTAGTCGGTCCCTTGTCGTTTCCACCCATTGAAGAATGGTTTTCTTCCACGTAGAACTTCTAGGGTTCCTATCCGAGCTGGCATATCTTCGATATCCAGCTTGTGCTGTACCATATCCATGCTTTGATGTATAAAAAGCAGTATCAATTTTCAAGGCACACTGATGTGAATCTTGATTTTCCCTGATGTTAAATCCTCGAAGATATAGTTCAACATAATCTAAAAATTTTCCGACATCTTCTGGGTTTGGAGATATCCCACTTCTATCCACCAAATATTGGATATAAATGTATGGACGATGAGTTAATTTTGTTTCTCCAGCTAAAACCGCTTTCATGTTATTAAGTTTAGACGAAAGATCATAGTTGCCAGGTTGGCGGACCACGCTAGACAAGTTTCCTTCCACTAAATGCTTCAATATCCTCTTGTCAATACCTGCAAGCATGATGATTAATGCGTTAATAAAATGTATGTAAGCACCACCTTTAACATCGGTACGTTTGGAAACCCACTTATCGCATGGAAATCCTTTCAAATTTAGTGCGACCATGATCAGTTCAGCTAAACCTTTAGAATGTGCCTGAATTAGCTTCTCGGAGTATTCATAGAACAACTTACCTGCTGAAGATACCGGTAAATCTGAATCCGGATCAACTGGTTCACCTATTGCTGGTATTCCTTCATTTTCGAAATTACCATCCGTAGCATTTGTAACTACTTGCATTAAATCCGACTGAGAAGTTTGGTAGATTGCCTCTACATGGCCACCCATTCCCTCTTGATTCATCAATATATCTGTCTTGGACAATATCATTGAATGTTTCGTTCAAGGCTTCAATGCCGTTTGATGACGGATCACTGTCGATGTCCATCAAGTCACCTGATCCCTCTTGATGAGTTTGATCAGGTGGTTCAACATCAAGATCCATTTCATCAGCTTTATCATGATGAATTTGATCAGTCTCTGTGGGTTCAACGTCAATCTCCATCTCATCAGCTTCCGCTACATCATGACGAGTTTGATTAATCGCTGTTGGTTCAACGACGATATCCATTTCATCTTCAGATCTATTTGGTACTGAATGACGCGATTGACCAACAGACATCCCATTTGAACCTACCCTTGATTCATTAGAGGTCAGTTTCAGTTGATCTGGATCTTCAATCTCATCATCAGTAATTTCTGACCTGTAAATATTTCGACTTCGAAGAAATCTTCTTGGCTGTCGTATCATTCTTCCTCGAGACTGAGATGTAGAATTGACTGGTAGAGAACCTGGTTTATACAGAGGAATCTTTGAAACATTCGTCAGAGAGCTTGAAACTTGCGCATGTGAAGGAAGCATCGAACCATTGAATAAGGAAATGGGAACTTGTGATGAAGCCATTAAATCCGGTCGAGATGCTGGTACTTTCAGAGGGAGCATTGAGCCATTTGATAGGGAACTTGGTACCTTTGGAGCAAGAATCAAATTTGACCTAGCATTTGGTACCTGTTTGAGGATATCAGAAGTATTTGATCGAGAAGTTGATGCCGGTGGTAAAGGCTTCGAAGCATCTGACCTAGAACTTGGTATCATCGGAGGCATTGAATTATTAATGCCATGCGCTCCATCTGAATGTGATAGTTTTGCTCTTTTCAATTTGTTCTGGACAGATACTTGGTCCTGAGGAGTTTCGGAAGTCATACTTTTTTCCTTGCCATCAACATTACCTTTATTCCTAGATGAACCTACCCCTCCACTTAGAGGATTAACTTCCTTTGGTAAATTTTGATCATTTTTTGTGAAGATCTTACTTTTTGCTGCATAAACACGTTTCCAATCTTCTAGGTGCTTTTTCTCCCATTCGTTGACATGGCTAGGATATCTTCCGCGAACATCTGATCCGAGGTGAAGAAGACGTTGATAAACTCCGTTCTTTCCTTCCCAGTATTCAATCTCGAAAAATTCCTAACCATCTTTAGAGTCCTTGGTCCATCTATTGAATATGGTTCGTAATTGATATACATCATTTTCCCTGTGATTCTTCATGGGAGGTTGGTCTCTCGTACCTTTACATTTAAATGATGACACAAAACTCGGCATGATTAAACAATTATTTAAAATTTCTAATCAAATTAAGAATCCAAATGAATTGAAGAGTTAAGAACTCGAAAAAAAAAAACAGGAAAGATACTCAGATTAGACTTAGTAGTCTTTGACAGAAATCTGAAGAATCCAATCCCGATAGGTTCGGCAGGGTAAGTACCTTGCCTTGAAAAACTTGAATAACTCAAGTGTGTAAAATTGATTGAACAAGATGCCACAATCTCAACGAAAATGAATTCGAGGGAGACAGGGGAAAAGTAAACCAAATTCAATTCAAGATAAATCTAGAGTTGAAGCTTGGATTATTTGACATGTCTAAAGAAGAAGGGAATTTTGCCATTCACGAAATTGATGAGCTAGATAGTTGTCTTGCACACTAATAGTGTAATGGTGGGGTACTTTCCTATACCTTTCTATCCCTGAAAAACAACATAAAAGTTTATCATTGCAATTTAAGTCCATAATCTATGCTCGAGATCGGCAATCAACGACGCTGGTAATGTCCCCAGAAGGGCAAAATCGAGTGGATTGGCTGGGAGTGAATTAAAAGATATATATTAGGTAGTTCTTTAAAAAATGATGAAATGTAGTGGGATAAGGTAGGCTCTATACATTCGAGGAATGAGCAGAAAGGGTAGACTTTGGCAGCGGAAACGAAATAGCAATATTTGGTATCATAATGGCATGATGAGCTTCCACCAGCTTACCCATTCTTTCCTATCGAACCAAGTTCTCTTCGCATCTAGGAGTGACACGTAAGGATGCGAAATTGCTTCGGCTTGAATAATTTGACAGAATGATGACGTTGAACACATACTGAATAAATGAGTCGTGTAAAATCTACAACGAGAATATGGGTCAAATCAGTTCAGGAAATTATTTCATGATTTTGGACATCTTACATTCTTTAGTTCTTGTGAAGTCATTAGCCATGCGAATGCTTTGCTTGCTATGGTATTGTAAAACGCCTAACCGCCCAAAAACGCCATGAAAACGTCCCTTCCCACGAACTCCTGGTTCCATCGTACAACTACAGATGACATTCTTCAAGCCTTCTTGGGTAAAGCAGGTGGGCCCATTTTCCCAGCTCCAGAATCGACTTTTTTGGGAGGTGGTCCCATACTTCCATCAGCACCACCATTACCAACTTGAGTGAAAGTTCCACCCTTAAACCATTTATCTTCTTCTGCTGCCCTCTTTCTCTTCATTTCTGCTACTCTCTTCGGATCTACTAACTCTAATCCCTGAACTGGCGTAAATGCCAAACTACTAGCAGTTCCTGCACTGGCTCCTGTACTAGTACTTAATCCTCCAACACCAGATGCTCTTAAACCTTTACCTCGTAAATCTATATTGCCAGCTGATTGACCGAATCCACGAAGTGAAGAGGCAGAACCACTCATAGGCGTTGAAGTACCCCAACCTTTGTTCTTAGCTGATAGCTTGGCTTTGGTACGTTGATCAATTTGAATATTTCGAATGCGGCCGTCGTTGCCTTGTCCAATCATACCCATGCCCTTAGTTCCATCACCAGTACCGTACCCAACTTCCTTCTCTTCCTTTCCGAAAGCCATTCTGTTTTGTGCTTTCCTCAAATCAGTCATAGCAGTTGCGGCCTTGGCTAATCGAGCACGTCGACCACCACGTTTGCGTGCAGGTTTATCATCTGGAGCTGGTAATGCACGAGCACCTTTGTTCGGAGGTGGCTCGGTAAGCTTTTCGAGTCGGGTTATGCATTGTTCTTTTAATTCTTCACCAGTGGATCCATCTGGACTGTTATGAACGCGATCAACTCTTGCGGCTAGAACAACTTTGGCAGAGACGATGCGCATAGCCTGCTTTTTGAGATCATTAGGAATACCTTGAATAATAGGAGAGTGATAAAGAAATCCTTGCTGACGGACTCCAACATTCGTAGCGAAACCAGTTCCAGATGATTTGTTTGAGCCTAAAGGAGGAAGGTTGCAGGCAGGTGTCTTGGCTAAGCCTGTTAATCCTCCCGCAAAGTTGAGTAGTTGTGCTGCTGTGAGGGATCCAATGAGGGCTGTAAGATTTGGAGCGAACAAGTTCATGCGTGATTGTACATAATCAGTTAATGTCTTCTTCGCTCTGTCTAGCGCGAGTGTCATGTCACAAGCACGAAGTACTCTTTCGAGTTCATGCGGTGACATTTCTCGACCCTTTGTAGTGGTTGCTTCGACCGTGACAATCATAACGGATGGACCATCTAGAACGGATCTTAATGTAACACCAAGCCGGTTATCCTTTGATGTTTGAAGTGCCTTGATATTTTCCGAATCCATAGGTCCATTTCCAATAATGGTGACCACTTTGGCATAATCCAAAGGGTTGGTGACCAAGGTTTCTAACTCTGGAAATCGAATTGAATAATGATCTCGTATAAACTTATGTACTAGGATGATTTCGCTATCGATAGATGTCGATAGAGTATTTGCTTGCGTTAATAAATGATATTCTGGATTGTCTTCGACCGAGCCGACGAAAGTTGTTTGTTTATCAGGAGGCAATGATTGAAAATGTGCGATTTTCTGTCAAGTCGAGGAGAGAGTCAGGGCTAGGACAAAAACGAGTAGATGTAAACCATAGGTCTCCAAGTTTGAGAGAAGGGGAGAATGAAATGGTACTGACCTCTAAAACTGGTTCCAAGGTTTTCATTAAACCTGCAACACTGCGCACATCATCTACTCCGCCAAGTTGCATCTTTTCAACCTTCGCTTTGGTTGCTTCTTCGTCTTCTGCAACATCAATAGCACCACTGGCCATTCCTATCATCTCATCATCTCCATCAACTGCTTCTTCATCGCCATCAAGCTCCATTTCACTTGCGCCTGAAAGTCCTGTTGCGTTCCCATTCATGCTAAGGGCGACCTCTTCAGGGTCAGCGAAAAGATGGGCATTATCCTCCCCTTCACCTTCGGACCCAGAATCCTCGAAATCCTGTAATAACTCATCTGCAAGAGTCGACATTTTAGCGTACTGTTTGTTGTAGTTGGCGCGTGAAGGTAGCTAGCTATCCGGAGAAAATCAAGTCGAGAAAGAGCTCCAAGCTCGGAGACAAGCGGCCGCTAGCATAGTTACCTACGTGCTTAATAAGCAATATTTTCGAACATCGCGATACCTTCAATGCTACAACGCGAAATCGAGTTGCGCCAGCTGTTTTTTTTTTCGAGAAATTAAATTTTGCCATCATGGATTATGAACAGACTCGAGGACCGCCGAAGGTCAAGAATAAGGCCGCCAGCGCCATTCAAATTTCTGCAGAACAACTTCTACGTGAAGCTGTTGACCGTCAAGAACCAGGACTTCAAGCACCAACTCAGCGCTTTGCTGATCTCGAAGAGCTCCATGAATTCCAAGGCAGAAAACGGAAAGAGTTCGAGGACTATGTGCGGAGGAATAGAATTAATATGAACAATTGGATGAGATATGCGCAATGGGAATTGGAACAGAAAGAATTCAAACGAGCACGATCCGTTTTCGAACGAGCATTAGATGTCGACTCTACATCCGTTACATTATGGATTCGATATGTCGAGGCAGAAATGAAGTCGCGGAACATCAATCATGCCAGGAATTTGTTAGATCGTGCGGTAACTATTTTACCTAGAATTGATAAATTATGGTACAAATATGTTTACATGGAGGAAATGCTTGGTAATATTCCCGGTACACGACAAGTATTCGAAAGATGGATGTCTTGGGAACCGGATGAGGCAGCTTGGAGTAGCTATATCAAGTTGGAAAAGAGATATGGGGAGTTTCAAAGAGCTAGGGAAATATTTCAACGATTTACCATGGTACATCCTGAACCAAGAAACTGGATTAAATGGGCCAGGTTTGAGGAAGAGTATGGGACAAGTGATTTGGTTAGGGAGGTATTTGGGACAGCTGTTGAAGCTTTGGGTGAAGACTTCATGGATGAGAGGCTCTTCATTGCATATGCGAGATTCGAGACAAAGTTAAAGGAGTATGAGCGTGCAAGAGCTATCTACAAATACGCCCTGGATCGTATGGCACGATCGAAATCTATCTCACTCCATAAGGCTTATACTACTTTCGAGAAACAATTCGGTGATCGTGAAGGTGTGGAGGATGTGATTATTTCGAAACGCCGAGTTCAATATGAGGAACAAGTGAAGGAAAATCCCAAAAATTACGATGCATGGTTCGATTATGCCAGATTGGAAGAAACTTCTGGAGATGTTGATAGAGTTCGAGATGTTTACGAAAGAGCCATTGCTCAAATTCCACCAACTCAAGAGAAGAGACATTGGAGGCGTTATATATATTTGTGGATTTTTTATGCCATTTGGGAGGAAATGGAATCAAAGGATGTTGAACGAGCGAGACAGATTTATCAAGAGTGTCTCAAATTAATACCTCACAAGAAATTCACATTTGCCAAGATCTGGCTTATGAAGGCTCAATTCGAGATTCGACAACAGCAACTTCAAGCCGCGAGAAAAACTTTAGGAACAGCCATCGGAATGTGTCCTAAAGACAAGCTATTCAAAGGCTATGTTGAGCTGGAGATCAAACTTTTTGAATTCGTGAGATGTCGCACCCTTTATGAGAAACATATCGAATGGAACCCAGCCAATTGTCAAGCTTGGATCAAATTTGCTGAACTCGAAAGAGGTTTAGATGATCTTGAGCGTACGCGTGCGATTTTTGAATTGGCAATTAGTCAACAAGTTCTTGACATGCCGGAATTGTTATGGAAAGCATATATTGACTTTGAGGAAGAAGAAGGAGAATATGATCGTACCAGACATCTATACGAGAGATTGTTGGAGAAGACAGATCATGTGAAGGTCTGGATTAGTTATGCACATTTCGAGATTAACGTTCCAGATGATGATGAGGAAGAGGCCGAGGAAGATGAGGAGAAGCCAGTTAGTGAGGCTGCAAAGACACGTGCACGCAAGATTTTCGAACGTGCTCTCAAGAGCATGAAAGATAAGGATCTCAAAGAAGAGGTATGTTATAAAATTACTTCAGATTTTCTGAGTCAATCTCTAACAATTTCACAGCGCGTTTCCCTCCTTAATGCTCATCTCTCTTTCGAACGTACTCATGGTACAGAGGAAGATATTGAGAAAGTACAGAAACAAATGCCAAGAAAGACAAAGAGAAGAAGAAAGCTTGATGATGATAGTTACGAAGAATATGTTGATTATGTTTTCCCTGCCGATGATGAACAGACGAAGAATTTATCGAATATCTTGGCGATGGCTCAAAGTTGGAAGCAAGCTGGTGGAACGATTAGCGGTGGCGGAGAGCAGAATGGAGAGTGATGAGGGGCTTGGGAGAAATTTGTGAGTAAAAAATTTGTGTATGTGGTATGTATACCTAGGCAGTCAGCAAATGGAATGCTGTTACTCAATTTAGGGTACGTCTGAAAATATCATCCAGAATATCTTCCGCCATTGATCTATGGTCCCACTGTTCTTATTAGGTTGAAGTTTTTTAATTCAGTCTTATCAAATTGTAGCATTGTCTCTCTCACCTCGTGGCCTATAAGCAGGTATTCACGGCCAGTGGCTTCATTCGCACAATACACACAAAGAACCTTGTGCAAGAAGCTCAAAAAAAATTTCCTTCATCATCCATATTTCCAATGTACACAGCTCCTTCTCCTGGTTTTTGCCCATTAATAGCCGTTCCCTACGAAGCTACATGGCTGGTTCCTCGGTTACCTTTCAGTAACTCGACAAATCTCGACTCTTAATCTTGGACCGTACCCCAATCCAAATAATGGTGCCGGTATTTCAATCTCAATAGCGATAAAGTTCCTCCGACATTTACTCGCTATATCCGAACCGCCTGATACATCTTCAGCACAAAGAATGGAATCCTAAAAGCAGTCAAATTGCACAGGCATCCCAATGTAACAGATGCTGAGCTTGGGTGGTCCAAGTGCAGATCGTATGTTTACCATTCTTTTCAGTCAAACTCGGTCCGATTTGCATGCGTTTGAGCTGACATCTGTACACAAAAAAGCAAGTCATGTGAGAATACCTTGCGGTGTCTTGATCTGGGACATTAGATATCAGAAATCTCGACACAATCTGCGCGTACATCGGTTTGCTGAAAACGATATCGAATAAATGAATCTCCTATTTATGCTGCAACTACTTTTCCAAGCGCATTGAAGGGTAGAGGCATGGACTTGGATACACCGCAAACTACCTTCCCAGATAGATTACCATGCAAACCTACATCTAGCCATCGGCTTCGCTATCCAGTTTCTTAATCATAAGTTAGGATCCTCAAACCCCATTTCATATCCTACATCAAGCTTTCTTTTACAAAATACCTTCTTGTATTCATATTGGGTTTTTCCTCATACGAAATAAGCAGGATTGGATATACGCAGGCCATGACAACTTATAGTTCACAAGCATCAAGGAAATGACTGAATTATGACACTGATTGATAATACCTGACTAGACTTAATTGACCTGAGGATAACCAATTTTCCCATTATCATGACCAAATAAACACGCAGTAACCAAGGTGTGACACAAAACCCCAATTCGTCCATCCAGTGGCGGTCAGTTTGGTGCATTGCACCGAAAAGTTTCTCGCATACGGGGAGATGTAAAATTACATCAACATCCCATTCCTTGAGAATACTAAACCTCCACAAGATAAACAAATCATTGCTAAAACTTAACAGTTGGACCGATCGAAATAAATTTCATCAATCCTATAGCACTCCGATATTAGCTAGTGCTATAGGATATGACTACTTGAGTGAGCTGACCAAAAGTTAACTTCAAACATACATCATATCCTGTAAGCACGGAGTTTTCGGTACCTAGTTAATCGTCTTTTTGAGGGCCTAGCAGGCGGTAGGTTTTCTTTTCCTCGCTCTTCTTCTTCTCGTCGCTTTTTTGACAACTCTCCTTGTTGCTTTTGTGATGTGGCTTTTGGAAAAATGGGAGCAGCAGGGGGCTTCGGGGCCTTTTTACCACCACCACCACCACCACCACCACCTCCACCTCCACCTCCAGCATCATCCTTACCATCTTCATCTAAATAACTAGGGATTCCTCCCCCTTGAACCCATTCAAGATATCCGTCACTGAAATTATCCTTCGAAATGTCTGGTTTTACCCAGTCTTGCAGTTCCCTATACGATGAACGTATCATTGATTCAGCCATTGGCTTTATACGGTTATAAATTTCAATCGCCCTCCACCTCTTTTCCATATCAATTTCTATTGGCCATTCAAGTTCTCTACAGAGTTCTTGAGAAAGGTGTGAATCGGGCGCAGTCCATCTCGGCTCTATCGATAAATCATTCCTTTCATCTATAGTTTTATCAACTCTAGTAGGTTCTATACCAGAATGCGCCATAGTGTATATTGTTATTCCTGCGCACCAAACATCATATTTGGCGCTGTACTACTACCAGATTAGAGAGTCAGCGATGGCTTCTCAAGACGAGATTTTGTAAGGAAATTGAAAAAAAAAAATTATATTTTGAGGAGTCGGGAGTTACATTAAGGAGAAAAAGGGATGTATATGAGGAGGAGGCACAAAAGTAGAGTTTGATATTGGGAAAAGACAAATTAAGCTTCAAGGACAAAAATTAAACGAATTGATTAGGCTTACAGGTTCATCAGATGGCGGGCAAAGGGTCGTTCCCAAGTCGTGCCAGCGAGTTTCTCCGTATGGCACAAATATAGCTTCTCCAAAATCCCCAATCTTTACCGTCGGATATGTGTTTGGAACTCCAGTGTCTTTTAGAAATACATTATCTAACTTGAGATCAATGCAAATGACTTGGTTACGTCGGTGAAACTCGGGCTGCCTGTTGAGCTCGTGGTCGCCATGAAGAAAAGAAAGGCCGTCCATTAATTGCAAATAGACATGCCAAATGAATGCTTCAGGTATCGCTGCATGCTTGTATAATTGTGGCATTCCTTTCGGTGTAGAAGACTCTTTACTATCTCTTGGTTTCTTCGCACCATAGCGTGGTGTCTCATAATATTTATCAACAATATTTTGTAAGGTGCCCCAGTCACAATACTCGAAGATGTGCCCATGAGCGATATCTTCTTGAGCGTTGTGGATGCTTCCACCCCCTCGGTGATCGAAGAAGGCTTCCAGGCTGCAGATGGAAGGGTGACCAGAACGTATATAACGCAAGTAGCATTTTGTTTCAACAAACCGTTTAGTCAACAATTGTCGTCCTTTCATTATCCTCTGGGATATTTTTGAAGCCTCAGAGGAGGGGGTAAGGGGAGGAGTTCCTGCACCCAAATCTTTAGGCTTTTTTTTCCACTCGACGCCTTCAAATTGTCGTATATTTTGGAACTTCATTGCATACTGAAGCTTAGTGTCGGTATTTTCGATAAGGTATACTGCACCAAAAGCACCGGAGCCAAGCACAGTTAAGATTTTGAGATTTTGGCTCGTGAGTCCGGCGCTGTGCTTTCGCCATTTGTTGTTACGAATAGGTAGAGTTGATTCACGAATAGCACGCAAATGGTTTGCAGTAGGTACGGCAACCTGCTCAAACCACCTTCTTAGTCGCTCCTTTTCCCGTTGCGCTGCGCCCTTTGCATCCTCGATTGCTTTCTTTCTCGCTTCCCCCTCTGCAATAGACTTCGCAGAGTTTTGATTTTCGGTAACTGCTTCATCTACTTGATCCATTACGTGAGCCTCTACATCGGCGTCGATTTCCGAAAAAAGCTCCGTCAGTTTCTTTCTAGCTGCCTCGTCAACGTTTTCGTCTCCGAAAAGCTCCACGACCTGGTCAGTCCGGTCCCACATATTTTCTGGCTCTTCAGACTCCTCCATAATGTTCGATAAAGTTATCCGCGCTACAGCTATGAAGTTCGGGATTTTAATAGCAAATTACACATCGAGTCTTCAAGGTTCTTGAACTTCGGTTGTAAAAGAGCAGATTGTGCAATGTTGTCTTTGATTTGGTTCACCGCGAAATCCCTATCGCTCAAACCATACCGAACATTGATAGAATCCGCTCCCAGTATCGGCTCTATTTTTGATATACTCGATTAATGGTTACTAGTTAAACATTCGAATTCGAGACATGCAAGATAATTGAGAAACTAACACTAGATTCAGACGATGTTAAAGAAGTACAACTATCATGAAGAACTTAACACTGATTTTTGATAGTCAATTTGCGTTCAAAATTCTTTGTGTGGAGCTTTGTTGTCCTGAATGGGTCTTTGTTTTTCAGAAGTGATTGATGCCCAAGGTATAGCGTTCTTGTTAAGAAGTTGCTGTCTTTGTCAACTTTGAAGCTTCGGACTAGAAAATGTAAAAGGGACAAGAACTTTCAATTTATGGACCACGAGGTAAATGCATTTGGCAATCAATTCATCATCAGAACAGTATGGCCAATGTCTAATAATCGGGTTAGGAATGACACTGTGAATCTTCTTTATCAGCTTAAGTAATATTACTTGCTTTCCAATTTTTCAATAAGATACTATGGTACTACAAAAGTAAATATCAAATGAAACTAGACGGAAAACTTGGGATTCTCGCTTGAGATTCCGAGTGAAATTTCCACTCCACTTCATCACAGTTAATGTATGAGAATATATTTTCCTATGTTAAACATTACATATCATGTCTGTGTCTCCAGACGCCTGAGCTAGTAAATGGGTGTGTAATGTTGTCATAACATAGAGTACAACCAATAACGCACCAAACAGCTACTCCATTCCGTTCCGTTCCATGTCATACCTCAATCTAAACACTTCCAGTCTCTTTGGCCAATCCCTGTCACAGCCTCCCTATCCATCATCCCATGAGCATAACACTCCCCAAAAAGTCCAACCGCTGTTCTCCTTCTCACCGTCATCCTCTCTTCACAACACTGTTACTGTACACCCCAAAAATATACAAACCACATCCCCTTCCAGATCTAGAATCCTCTTCAAGAAATCAAATGTACGCCTAGGACCGTCCTTTTCCCCTCGTTTGATCATCATTTGTTCCCAACCAAACACAACCCTTTCCGCATGAATACATAATTCATGCATTCGTGCAACTTGTACGGCTTTCTCTTTTTTATTTGCTTGATTGATACATAAAGCATCACACCATAAATATACCTCCTCATGCTCCAATCGTAGCTCCACAAGTGCCTTAAGATTTTTCTGAATAAACCTTGTATCAAAAGCCCATGAACTCGATTCTGAGCCGTTTAAATTTACTTCAGTTTCTTTGAATATATAGAATTCGTACACTGGGTCATCATCGCCCAATAATAGGATAAGGCCGTGTACTTGAGCTTCACTACTTTTGATTTGACACTATGGTTCGAATCTGGCAGCGCGCTGAGTAGCAAAACGCAAGAAATTGGCGAACTTCTCTTACCAAGCAAAAGTCGGAAAACTCGAATATCCTCATTTAATTCATAGCTTTGTATACATAAGTTCCAAAATTTTGCCGTACGAATGCATCTACCAACTCTTGTAGACGATATCGAACTTTATCTGCGCCAGCCAACCGATTCCGGAAAGGATTGTACCCATTACGGCGGTGGAACTGGAGCGGAAGCGAACTAAGCGGATCTTCTAAATGATTTCGATATTTGCACCAGTCAATCGCACTTGGAAAATTGTCATCTCGACCAAGGTATTGTCCAAGCGGGGTAATAATCCCCATTCCGCTAAAGATTTTTCTTCTGTATCTGTGTTCTAATGCCATACGTGCACACAATCATCTCTCTGGTAGTGATTGGGTTGCATTCATCTTCATTGCCGTTGCTGTACGATGATTTGCAACTTCCTCCTCATCACACGTCCAAAACCTTGGATTGTTTCCTAGGTGTTAAGAACGAGAAGAGCAACGGTATATATCTCAAAGGCCAGATAGGACTCGAAATCACATGATATGTGGCGAAGGTCAACCAGCCAATCCCACCTCATAATTTTGTATAATTGATTATGAGGAGGTGTGGGCCCTTTCGTGGAGCGCGACGACCATACTCACAGCGCATAGAAATTAAAAGTAACCAACTTCCCATTAGATAAGATGTCCAAGAATTTGGCTCTTTCATCAAAGTAGTTCGATGATGGCCCTGTGCAAGCTTTGAGGACGGCTTGATCTAGCCCTTCCATATTTTCGTGAACAGAGAATCACAGCGCAAGCACTGAGATAGCCATGGCAGATGTACCCTCGATTCAAATCCATCGCTTGATAAATCGTAATGACAGATATCCAGTCATATATATCAAGCCAACTGTGCTTCTTAAAACATTTTATCACGGCCTACTCCTTTTTTGAAAGCAAGTCCATTGGAAGACAGATAGACTCATCGACTTCAAGTCTTGGGCATTGAACCATCCACAAACACAAGTCGTGGTGATAGAATCGGAAACTTTGTATGTGGTATAGCCTGAAGACACAGATGTAAATTGGTGGCCAGGAACAGGATATGCTCCAAAAGCCTGTAGGAACGTAGTGTAACGGCTCGTCACAAGTTACCGGTCGATTTGCTGACACTCCTTGGCACCGGTTAGGATAGGTTAACCAAACAGAGAACTTCGACGCGGAAAGACTACAAATCGAGGGAAGTAAAAAAGGCATTTTCGGATCGAGGCGACTTCCTCAGGATGATTAATCAAACAGATTTACATTTTCCCATCTCGTGTAACGTGATTCTCAGCCTCCTAGTAACCCCGCTTGAGGCTTACCTTATGGGAAGCAATCAGCGGCATTGCTTATTGACACAATTGGTGTCTACAAGCGACTGTAACATGCTTGAAAACTATGGAATGATTAATATATCCTCTACTAAAATTACTCGATTTCTGTGGTGTCATTCATTTCTAATCTCCTTTGTGACTCCTTGAGAGAAAGTAGTTTTGGCAATGTGGCACAAAATAACTTTCTTCAGCCCCAACACGAGGGCGTTTACAAGACTTTCACAACAACTTCGAAAAACAACGACGAGGCAAAATTGTTACAATTTGGGAAGACTATAAACGCACATCTCCCGTACGCGAAAGCTGAGAAGAAGATTTTGGATTATCTGAAATAGAAGAAAAGATGAAACCACAATAAAAGATGCCTCTGAATGATGGAGTCAGGTTGGCAACCGTGGTAAACAACTCACAAACAAAGCAGCAAGGAGTAGCACAGAAAGCCATATCGAGATGGTTCGATCCGCCTCCAAGTGCAAACGCTCCTGACGTTTATTAAACTGAATGGCGAGAGCGTATTGCATCCTGGCAGGAATGAGACAATACACCATGCTCCCCGACGACTGATGCCCCAGATGGATTCAGTCTATGGTCATCAGAACTCGAACCCAGTAAATTCTTCGTCGCGCATCCTACTGCTTCGATATCCTTAATGAATTTACTCCAAGCTCTTTACGAACTCGATGAAGCCGTATGCGCAGATCCAGATGCAGTCGTGAAGTGGAGAGAAATGACGCCATTCACGTAATTGACCGCACGAAAAGTCGAAAACAAATAGTGAGATTCCTTGAAAGAACTAAAGCGTCGTATCCTAGATCGTAAGATCCCGTCAGTACTTCCTGATGTGAGATACGGCGCAGAATTATGGCTTGGCTGGTACTATATTTCAATTCGTATCTCTGTGTACTTTTGAATTTCAATACCCTTCTTGGTTTTCGAACCATCTTTCGCGCCGAAACTGTGCCTGCCAAAACACTTTTCCATCAATTCATTCAATTTGCTCTGCGATATGGCGTCAAATCCCGACGTGACATCAACATTAATCGTTTTTTGCAATGCGAGCCCACAGCTAAGACTCATATCGTGAGGCAACATAGGACTTTCAGTGTATACATTAGGCTCTTATTTGTCTGCATGAAATTATTTCCTGGTTTTCTCAGGACTGCTCAAAATGTATCGGTACCGAGATATTTGGAGTCACGATAGACAGTGCCCCTCATGCACATAGGATGAATGGCAACAGAGGATTCAGATGGTTGAAGTTAAGAAAAACACTCGTACAAAAGGATCTTTGGCATATTAACCCGAGGCCGAGATATAATCGATGAAACTGATATATATGGCTTCGCCCCATTGTACTTTTTTAAGAGTGTATATACATCCAAATTAATCCACCATGATTGAGAAAGGAAAGCAGCATAGGGAAGGAAGAACATTGTGTAACACCGAGCACGAAGGGTGTTCCGATTCCCAAAACAGCAATGATCAATTTTCAGACATGCAACAAGACAAGCAAACAGACACAATTTTCATTCCATCAGTCTCGTATACACTTGAATAGGAAATGATAGATTTTACGAGACGCAACAAAAAGACTTAACATCGTTACCTCAAAATTTCGGTCTAGAACCCCTCAGAATTAAAACACGGAGAGCCCGTGATCAAACTGGCTAATCTCCACAGCCGATCACCTAATGCGATCTGCAACAAAGCTTCCTGACAGCCGAGCACAGGCGAGCAGCCCCGAAATTGGATTGAATGAAGAAGATCAAGCGATTAGATACGCAACAAATTTTAAAGAATGAAGAGCCTACTCCAGTAATGCGTAGTTGTAGGCGAGCAGTGACAGAAAATGGAATATCCGGAGTAGATCAAACGATGAGATGTGCAACAAAGGGAGAAATTGATAAAATCGATATTAGGAGCAAGAACTCCATTCATGCGCGAGCTGGAGCAAAAAGGAAGGTCCGGAGAAGATCCAGTATTTTGGATGGAGGATCGTACAAACAAAACGGAAATTGATATTCAGGACAGGATTTTTTGTAGGCGAGCTGTAACAGAATTGGGATGTCCGGAGAAGATCAAGCGATTAGATTTGCAACAAAGAATGATTTTGTGCTGAGAGTATGAGTTTATGTGTACGGAGTAGCAGAAAAGACATGAACGGAGATATTAAGCGACGAAGTCCGCAACAAAGGATGGAAAAATAAGCATTTGACCTTCCGCTTAGATAGGAAACTCGTAGACGATCGTCAATTTTTAGACATGCAACAAAGCTTCAGAGTAAACCCGTGTTTAAAGAAATTCACCGTGGAAGCCGTCGGAACCAAAGTCCCCTTTAGGATTCAGTGAAGAAGATCGAGAATTTGAGGTCTGCAACAAAAGTATTTCCCCGAGGCTATAGACGATGAATCTCCTCCGTGTATCTAGATTGGGGGGATTGAAAAGACGATCCTAGATTTTAGACGTGCAACAAATTTTTGTCCGGCGTCTCTTTCTCTCGGACAAATTCTGAATTGGGAGAAGGATGAAGGAGATCAAGCCATAAGGTTTGCAACAAAATTGATATTTGGTTCGGGGGCGGTTGAAAAAAGAAGTTTCGGTGATTGACCGAATTGGGCGATTTTAGAAGAAGATCGAGTTTTTGAGACTTGCAACAAAAAGCCTTAAAGTGTATCTCCTCGAGGAAAATACTCTGCAGTGAGGAAGGCTAGTGTGGCGATCCCATTTCAGGTGTGCAACAAATTGTTTGGCGTTGTGAGCTTGGCCTGACTGTCGTGAGTGCAAGACGAGAAGGTCCCAAAAGGGGAATCCACGGTTGACGATCGTATAATTTGAGATAAGCAACAATTGAGAAATCTCCCGCTCTAGATTACCAAAGACTCTTGAGCCCAAGGAATCGTATATTACCAGAAAGAGAAGTGTTCATCGTTGATCCTTCCATAAGATATGCAACAGTCCCCAATTTGTGTGTCCTTCTTGACTCTGCACCACCATATTTCCTGCGCAGATCCGAAATCCAACCCAAAAACCATCACACCCCAGACTTTCCTATCCCAAAGGAGAAAGAAAAGATAACTGATCACTTCATACGATATGCAACAAAGACATTTTCACGGTCGCCTGGCTTAAAATATGTCCTAAACTGGGAGATTTCATTAAATCGTGGTTCCAATGATCTTCCAACATGGCCTGATTTTTTTTTTCTTTGAAGCGATGAGTGATACGAATTTCATGATTTAGATGGGTCTAGATCTTTCGCTAGCTATTGCTTGTTTTGTGCATGAGGAGGGAGGCGCATGATCCCTTTTTTTCCTTTAAGAGTGGCTTGGTACTGCACCTTCCCCTTGTCGTCGTATAATTCTTTGGTTTATGCGCCAATCAAATACACTGTATGAATAGTTATACTAATTGGAAAGGACCATTTCTTGAAATGTCAAATGAGATTTTGGGAGATATGCAACAAATATAGATGATGGGAATGTAATTGGATAAACCTGACATAAGTCATGTGGATTTCACTTGTTGCACGTGTTAATTAGGTCGCCTTATAGGGATTGGGATTGGCTTTGAAGCTACTCTACCGACGGTGGTCCGACACGTGTTAGAATATTTGGAATTCAAAAGTATAAATTAGGTGGTGCATTGAGACACTAGCCACGGCATGTTTCCAAATTTCCAAAATGTTGATCGCAAATATCCTCTGTTTCTTTTCCTCCCTTTAAAGTTTACAAATGCATTGCTGATGTTGATCATTTGTCTTTTGATCGACGTGTGATCCATCATACCCGTGTTTTCCGAAGGATATACAATATGAAGCATGAAAATTGACTGATCGGCAAAGCATCCACTGAAGGATGGACAACTTCCGGATAATCGGATTAGAACCATTGACTAAGTTAGCTAATTTTCATTCTAGCCAATTATACGTTGGATAATAAATATTTGAGCTTTTCGCAAGTGAGGCTCAAATGGTGCATTGGTTCAGCCAATTAGAGGTGATTAGGCCTTTATAGCGCCCCTTATATACATTTCACCACCCTAAGATTCAGTGTCTATCAAGCAACTAACAATCATCACTTATGATGAAACGCATTTATCCTGCGATCAATATTGTCGATAAAAGGGCTAGTTCACGATTTCAAGCATTGTAATTTGTAGAATGGGTATTGTATTCGTTTGTGATAATGATGTACCTCTCGCAAGTATTTCACCAACTTCTCGAGCTTTGTACGATACTTCATGACCCTCCCTCCCCATCCTTCGAACCATATTTATCAGAAAATATCTGTAAGCTCTGACAATGCCGAATGCGAATAATTTGATATCCGCCTAACATGGATCATGGCCCGTGGCATGCATTCATCTGCTAATGGGTGATCGCGGTGTACTGTTGTCACCCACAACGTTCATATGGTTCAGGTAATGATGGCAATATCGATCAAAATCGTATAGCCGTTAATTGCAGCGACCACGAAAATCGGAAGCAGCGTACAAATCCCACACGGTGTCCTTACGTATATTACACGTGGAAGTTACGCGGCTCATGCTGACAATGACTTTCCATCAATAGCTATGGTCCCGATCAAGCCAAGCTGATCTGATCTGAAATTGTTAGAGTTCAGCCATTTAAAGACGGGGGTGTCAGGCCAACATACCTATAATAATATGGCTTCATATATTCCAAAAATCGGGTGAAGATAATAATGTCGTACAAGTATATGTACTTTCAACGTGGCTTCGGCTTTCGGATGACAACCTTCGTCCCTTCCAATTGCCATCCCACGTTATACACTTTAGTCAAAGTGGTCCAGTTAGAATCGGTAAGTTGCTCCAGAGAATCTAAATCGATACTGAGATATGTCTTTCCAATCGACTTCAAAGCATGCATTTTCATCTCCTCCCCTGCAAATTCCATAATTTTTGCTTTATACCCATCCATCCCCCTTTTCACCTTCCAAAAAAAAAAGTAGTTATCATGAGCAATAGCTTTTAAAACTTCGTCGACTTTTGAGTCTCGCAGCCCAAGTGTAAGTTTAATGGTGAATGCCTTTGCCAGATCCAATTGTCTACAAGCCAAATCTAGCACTTGGTATGCAGCGAATTCCTGAAGCTCGGTGCTTGATAGTGGGTGCTTCGGGTGCATCACTTGAAGTAAGTGGCGCATCGCTGGGTGGTACGATTCCCAATGCTTCAATAATATTGACAAACGTATACAAAATATATATGCTTGAATTGAGAAATCATCTATTCTCTTCGATGCAACAATTCCTTCTCGAAGTTTTCTCATTCCCATTGTTATAGCATCGAGTTCGTTTGCATCGGCTTTACCATTGGTAAGGTCTGCGGGGTTTGGCACTGGTTGGGCAGGATCGCGATTCCCATTTTCTTGTGAAATATTCAGACGTGCAAGTTTTCTATTTAATTCGTCTCCTCTGCGAGCATCGGCTGCGAATTGCATGTATCGTTCGACGATCTTGTTGTAGAAACGTTCCTGTGTTTTATAGTCAAGAAGCCTAGAAGGGTAGTAAGTAAATAAAGGCGGGTAGATAAGATTGGCTCAACGACCTACTGTTTGTCTCCCTTGGATCTCAAACCCATCTCCTCAAATATATCCTGATTTGCAGGCTTCAGCCGACTCCATGATGAATTTCGACCGCCTTTGGTCGACATCGAAGAAGGGAACAAATTTTGACAGTGATGCTTGTTAGTTGTGAGTGAAGTTTATAGTTCACATGCGTGAAGGAAAATGAACAACATCTCGGCTTCGCTTCAATGCCCCTCATCAACAATTGCTGCTTTAAGAAGGAACTCCCAACATTATTTTTGATGAATCTGCTATGACTTCACTATCTGTGTTTATTATTTAATGCTCATCCATCAAAATGATGAATTTCGTTTTCTCTTTGTCTTGACTTGATTCTCTAGCTCGTGTCTTATCGATGGTAGTTAGTGCGATATTCTATTCATGAGATATCACAAGCATCAATCAACTCACTCACGCCCGTCAAAATGTCTACCCGTCAACGAAGACCATCAACTACATCAACCACTGAACTTCTTTCCGAAACAGCTAAAAGCATCGAAAGAAAAGTTGAACGAGCCCTTACAGTACTTTGGGATGATCTTCCTTCCTGGCAACAAGATAATCATTATATCAGATCTGGTTACCGCCCCGCAACATCGTCTTTCCATAAGTCATTCGCATCCCTTGGTTACATCCACAATGAATCAGTCAATATCTATTCACACTTAACTGGAGCCGTAGTATTTACACTTTCAGGGTATTTCTTATATGCGACCATCAAGCCTAGGTATGCATCTGCGGAGACAGCTGATGTTCTAGCATTCAGTTGCTTTTTTGCAGGAGCTGCATTATGTCTTGGAATGTCAGGGACTTATCATACCATTTCTAATCATTCTCCAACCGTTGCTAAGTTTGGCAATAAGTTGGATTACTTGGGGATTGTTTTTCTTATCACCGGAAGTGTCATTCCTGGTATCTATTATGGTTTGTACTGTCATCCACATTTGTTCGAATTCTACTCTACCGTCGTAAGTCTATTCTACATGGTGCATTCACTTATTCATTGCTCATATGTTTCTAGACGGGTGTACTCGGGGGTTTCTGTGCAGTTGTTGTCATGCTTGAGAGGTTTAGAACTCCTACTTGGAGACCCTATCGAGCGGGTATCTTCGTGGCTCTAGCACTTTGCGGGGCTGTCATCCCAATACTGTATGGGATAGAATTATATGGATTCCATGAAATGCGTGAACGGTCCGGCTTGACATGGTTGCTACTCGAAGGCTTTCTCTATATTCTTGGTGCTTCACTATACGCGGTAAGTTTCGTAGAGTCATCTCCTAGAACGGTTGTCTGATTGCTATTAGGCTCGGTGGCCTGAAAGGACATCGCCGGGCTCTTATGATATTTGGGGAAGTTCTCATCAAATATTTCATATGCTCGTTCTTGCGGCCGCTGCATCTCATTTGTATGGCTTGGCAATAGGGTTTGACTATCATCACAATGGTCTTGGCCTGAAATGTTGAATGGTGACGTTGTGGAAATGCTGTATCGCAGGATCTGCCAATTCGGATGTTGCAGAATACCTCATTTCTCTACATATAAAGTTTTGAACTAACACCACGGGTCAACGGTAGCGACAATTTAGTCGCGGAAAGTTAGCTTGCGTAGGGTGGCAGTATTTATATGTTGGTTTATCGTGGTATTCGAAGCGAGAAAATGGCATCACCGCAAGATATACTCAAAAGTTACAATTACTAGAAGTAAAACTAGAACTAGAACTAGACTATTATATAAAACAAGATACTAGACTTTAGTCAATAAAAGCGAGTCGAATATTGAAAGATTGGGATGACATGTACCTTAGAATCCAAAAATAGAAATATGCCTCGGTCCGGCAATCAAAATCCGGGGAAGGTCGCGTTCCCCGCATTAAACTTTAGCACCCCTTAAACCCTCACACATATCACAAGCTTTCCCCCGCTCTTGCTACACCTCAATCTTTACTCCTAACTAATTTTGACGACTGTACAATGGCATCTCGTGTAGCCCAAATTGCTGGACATCTCAATTACCCCAAGGGGTTGCTTGCTGGTCAAGTAGCTATAATCACCGGATCTGGCCAAGGTATCGGCGCGGAAACTGCAAAACTCTTTGCTAATGAAGGAGCTAAAGTGATTGTATCCGATATAGATGGCGGTTTGTGCCTCCAGATTTCCCCAAGTTTCAATAGAAGCAAACACTGACCCATGCACTACATTAGCCAAAGCAAAATCCGTCGCAGATGAAATAAATTCCGCGCAAAGTGGCCGTGCGATCTCAGTCCCAGGCGATATGCTGGATGCCGAATACCTCAAAGTACTCGTCAAAAGGGCTGCGGAATTTGGAAACGGAAAAATACATATAATAGTAAATAATGCCGGATATACCTGGGATGGCGTAATCCATAAAATGACCGACAAACAATGGGAAAATATTCTCGCGCTCCACAATACCGCCCCTTTTAAACTCATACGCGAAGCTGCTCCTTATTTCCGCGTCACTGATGGCGAACCTCGATCTATAGTAAATATATCCTCTACATCCGGCGTTCATGGTAATGCCGGGCAGGCCAATTACGCGGTTGCTAAATCGGGGATTAATGGACTTACGAAAGCTATTGCGAAGGAATGGGGTCCGAAGTTTGGAGTGAGATGTAATAGTGTGGCGTTTGGGCATATATTGACGAGATTGACTGCTGCAAAGGAAGAGGGGGCTTTTGTGACGACGCCTGATGGTGAGAAAATTGCGCTGGGGATACCAAAGGGTCAGGGGAGTCAGGCGAAGGATGCAAATTTGGATATTCCGTTAAGGAGGGCGGGAACGGCTGAGGAGGCGGCGAGAAGTATTTTGGCGGTGGCAAGTCCACTGTTTGGATATGTGACTGGGCAGGTCATTATGGTTACGGGAGGCAGGAATATGTAGATGGGCATTTATATAACGAAGACGATGTTATTTTGTTTTTGTTTTTTTTTTTTTGTTTTTAGCTATGTGTCTAACTTCTGATACATACCTTCTTGAGCCTTATTTTCGCTCGATTCAAATGTCGGTCGGTCAAATCATATGGTTTTCTGGTTTAACATTGTCCTTGAATATGTGAAAGATCTCAATCATACTACCAGCAGGTAACTCCCATGTGATATACGAGGTAATGAACGGGAAAAATAATTGGGAGGCTAATATGTGAGTCGATGAAACATTGATGATTTCAATGTCCAAGTACAGACAGTTCCCGAAAGAGAAATTCAAAGTAATAGTATACACGACTAATGCTTGCCGTAGATTGATTCCATACTTAGAAGATGGAGGACCTAGCTGTATCTGATTAGGCGACTCAGCTAGGGGAAGAGCTGCAAACAAGAGTTCTTGGCCACTTAGCTTTGGACTCTTCCTCTCATTGATCTCGGATATACTGATGAACTTTTGCTCAGGAAAATCTGTAAGCCTCCAAAGCTACACCTCCACATTCTTAACCAAAAATATCGGTTCAATTAATTGCCTATAGAATTCTCAATGCAATATCATCGACGTTGACGCCCGCGCCGTGATGTAGGCAACATGCTTACTAAGCGAATCATAACCACAAGTCAACTTTGTGGACACGGTGCACCTGGATTCATCAAGCTCCACGAGAATTCAACACCACACTCCTTTACAATATACACCTTTAATTGAATAGTTACGATTGATTCTCGACATTTCCGTTCCTTCACCCACAATAATAATCATTCAAAATGGCGCCAAAAGCAACCAAAGATAAATACTCCGTAATCCTTCCTACCTACAATGAACGTCGCAATCTTCCCATTATTACATGGCTCCTTAATCGCACATTCACCGAGCAGTAAGTTTGCGCCGATCCTCGCGCCTTCGCGCGTGTCTATGTTTAAGATAGTAGCTAATTGAACACTAGAGGACTCGATTGGGAACTCATTATCGTTGACGATGGTTCACCCGACGGAACACAAATTGTAGCCAACCAGCTCGCGAAAGCATATTCCCCTCATGTTCATCTCAAAGCTCGCGCTGGAAAACTTGGTCTCGGAACGGCATATGTTCACGGTCTGCAATTCGTAACTGGAAACTATGTTATTATCATGGATGCGGATTTCTCTCACCATCCTAAATTCATTTCTCAAATGATCGCGAAACAAAAGACGCTAGCTACAAATGGTGGATATGATATTGTTACAGGTACACGATATGCTGGTGATGGAGGTGTATTTGGATGGGATTTGAAGAGGAAATTGGTTTCGAGGGGAGCCAATTTATTTGCGGATACAGTTTTAAGACCAGGGGTTAGCGATTTGACGGGTAGTTTCAGATTATACAAAAAAGCTGTTTTGCAGAAGGTCATTGAAAGTACGGAAAGTAAAGGATACACTTTCCAGATGGAAATGATGGTCAGAGCTAAGGCTATGGGATGTACGGTTGCGGAAGTACCAATCAGTTTTGTGGATCGTGTTTATGGAGAGAGTAAATTGGGTGGTGATGAGATTGTGGAATATGCAAAGGGTGTCTTGAATTTGTGGATGAAGGTTTAGGTTTAAGGTGTACGTGGATATATTGTATGCATGGTGGAGTTAGTGGGTTTGTTGGGATCTATAATGGTCGGGTCCTAGTACTGGGAATTCGATGATGTATAATATCATATGGTTTGGACTGGTGCAATTTTGACAATGAAACTTTTTTTCACTCAGCAGTCGAGTGGTTGCATCTTTTTTAAGCTGTATGGTACTCTTATCCTAATCTACGGGTCTTTGCTGCCTTTCTTTTTTGCTATTGTTCTGGTTTTGGTATTAATCAACTTAATTAAAATGTCTTTTGAATCCCCTTCATAAATCTATCTCCCTGTCACTTATCATCCGCAATCTTCTCCGCAATCATATAAACAGAAGCTTAAGGATTTCCAGGCAGCGCAAAAGGAAAAATCGAAGCATCTGCCACTCTCGACCCTTCTACCCCAATACCCTTCCTCTCAAATTCACAACGGCATTCACATCTCCAATCTTCCCCATCGCACACGTTGCCTAGCATGCCACATTGGAGCCGAATTCTGTTGAATATACTCCAGAATTTCTTCATCTACTTGTACTGACGGACCGGAAAGAATCTCGGAGCCTATCTTAACAGATTTAGCTGGATCGCTATCCCAAATTTGTCGAACGCGTTTGAATTTCGCTATGGCGACTTCCGAATCTGCAGGATTGCTGAACCAACCTAGATCGATTATTGGTGGGTCTAACATGCTGGCGCTGCTGAGACTGATATTCCTGCGTGAAAGAGGCGCTGTGATAATTCCCGCAAAGGCACCTGCAGTAGTAAAGTTATCACCAGCAAAACCTGCTCCGACGTATTCTGCTTCTGGCCAGTCAGATTGGGAGAATTCTAGTGATGGTCTTGTTTGCTGTGAGAAATTCGGTAGTCTCATGTGACAAACACGGTCATCGCATTCCTTTCGAAATACTATAACATCACGGTACGAAGGTCACTGAGACACCAGAACGCGAGTGCTCAATATTCCCTGTCGAAGTAACACGGCTTAGACGGCGTCCATCATGCATGAAATGCGGTAGAGTATTCAGATCGAATGCTCAAATTTCCATGCAATATCATCGAAATTATAGTACGCACCGAAGACAATATTCAACGAAATTAAAGTCCTGGCAGTGATATACTTCGATTATAAAAAAATTTAAAATGCAATTGCCTGGGGTAAATGCTGTCTATGACTTCGGAGAACATCATCCACTTCCAGCTAAGCGAACTCGAGGATGATAGGAGATTCATTCAAGGAGTTTTCTCGAAATATTTTCCAGGACCTCTTCTCGGGTAGTAGTTTGTTTTAGGATTTGACCAATTCGCCGTTCGATCATAGGAGCTCTTTCCAAAAGAATAGTTTTCACTTCGTCAATCTGCCCTCTTGCCACTGGCCCAACCATTTCCTTCCACAATTCTCTGCAAATAAGCTTTTCTCAGCCGTATAGGCGAATGGATTCTATTTTTTCTGCCAAAGATGAATCTATGATAAAGCAACAGTCTGGGATTATCCTCACAAATTGTATTCTTTTGATGCGCACCTGCGCCGAATTGATTGCATCCGTGAAGGTTAATGTCACCATGCAAGTCTGTTAACAGGCACCCCCGTATCCCACCAACTCCTTAATCAACCGAGCGAGCATCTCTTACACATACAGTTACTCGAGAGCCATCCATCAAGCATCTGCCGTCTCTCCTCTGTTGATTTGGAAAGTTTCTCAATATAGCTCGCAAACACCTCTTCCCCTTTCTTGATCTCTCTTTCAGCATGGCATTGAAACTTGGCGCCGGAACCAGTATGTAAGAGACATAGCATTGGTGGATTTTCACAACTATGATTAAACATTGCGTGTGAGCCATCGACCCACATTTCGTGTTCATTGTCCTCTCCCAGCCCACCAACAGCATTGATCCTAAATCTTTGCCTATGATGTACATTAGTTCTGTTGAGACATTTTTATGAAAAGAAAATTGACATACCACAAAGTTTCCAATATCCAAGTATCAAAACATTTGTCTGCGAAGATATCGACACCAAGCATATGCAATATTTTTAATGGCGTCACAACTCGAGTGTTTAAAGACCATGGGTCATGGGCTCGCACCTCATGGCCCGCCAAATGGGCCATGAGAGGATGTTGAAGTGGATGTCTACCTCCCTGTGTACACGTTGACAAAAGCCGTAACCAAATTACTTTAGAGAGTTCTAGGCCAGATGGAAAACGCTTTTCTCCTTCGGCATCATTATAGATATGTGAAATATCCATCCCGCATAGGCTATCATGGTAATACTGCTGTGCTAAACTTCTGCACTCCTTACTACAGAAGTAGAGATGGGCACAACACACAAATCCATATTTTCGACTCGTACCTCTCAAATTTTCAAAACAATTAAAACCACTGCCAGTCATCTCCAACCCAATCTTGCTCTTGCAAATCAATGAATCTAGCAAAATTTTGTGCTGCCTCAATTGTGATTGTTTTACGCATAGACAGGGCTGCTCTCCAGAAGAATATCTCCGGCACGAATATCTTCGGTTGCAAACATACCGTATGAGATTTTATCCGAGCCTGATATATCCACAGTCGAAGGTTGAATTTTGAGTACCTTCGAACACTTGCTAAGGTTTTTATTAGCAAGTTCGATTGACTCTTTCGTTCTGTTATCAAATTCAGATGCCCATGGATACGGTCTGAGAAGTACCTTTCCCATCTGTCTAGTAATCCATTCGTTTTCGTGGGATAAAGACATGGCGTTTACTGCATTTTGTTTCATCTCATATAAAGATGTTCCATGGCTCTGGAGATATTGGAGACTGAAGTCCTTCGGATAGATCTTCAACGCTTCTGCGGATATAAGTTGCATATCCTGATAAGATTGAAGGTGGTCGAGTGCATAGAGCAATTGGCAATATCTAGAGCACCATATGTAAGTAAAATTAAAACCTTTAGCGGAGAGGGTAAACAAGAACGCACGCTAGCTTTCGCTCATCTTTCAACAAATCAATTACCTCCCGACCAAGTGTTGTTACGGAGACACTTGTATTCCACGAGACATCCTGTTGACCTCCTGGGATCTTGGCAGCATATGCATATATATTGCATGATACATATAAGGAGCAAACAAAACTCAACTTTTAATTCATTCTTTCCTTTTTGGTATACTGTTTGTTTGCTTTCAATATTTTGATTTCAAAGCACTTTAATTCCGAAGGCCGAATACCTAAGCCTATTCCTTCATTTTTTGAATATATACTCGCAGCTTAACTGCTTAGCTAGATAATCAATCAATTCAATCTGATGCTCTTTCTGGTCTCAATAAACCCAATACATCCTTACAGTGTTAGAGATCCCTCAAATGGCTTACCCTGTGCTTAGACGGTACCTTAATAATAGATCTATACCACATCATCATTCCCATCTCAAGCCATACTTTCGAGCCACGGTCTTCACCATCAAAGACATAATTTGCCCGAAGAATCGTCTTATAAGCATCAAACGCCGCAAGTTCCGGAAATCCCAATTTCAAAAGTACTTCAGATCGGTTCTCCAGTTTCGGGGAGTGTAGGGAAAACGCTCTAGATTCTCAGTGCAGACTCTCAGTCTTTCGCGATGTATTTCGACTTCCTGTCTTGAGTGTCAGATATGATGAATTTGTACTTTGGTGGAAATCTCTACCTTGGGGCTTAGAGTGAAAAACGGCCGCATGCTATATTTTGAGTCAATGACAGTGGGTTTCCAAGTCTTTGGTGTCCCAGTGTTTATCCATAGTGGCTTCGAGTGTATAGGATACAATGATATATGTGAAAAGGAAGATGTTGGATTTATATTTTTAAGGTGCGAAGAATACATAATATATCAGATGTGAAGATTAGTACTAAAGGATACTAGTATTTGTTAAACTGAACTGTTTAGCCACAGCTTTAGCCACATGGATTCACAGTTCCTCCATGCAGCACGACATCCAAAGAACTTTCAGTGACCAATGATATGAGACTAGAATGACAAAGTTTAAAACATATCAAGGTATCAAAATATCAGAGCATCCAAAAATCATACATCAAATTCAATTAGCAAAATATTAAACATGGCAAACATCTGTTATTGATCTTCTATCGACTGATTATATGAGCTATTAGACAAAAGTTATCATTCATTTACTTCACACTCCACTCCACAAACCCATATCCCCAACATTGTATTAAAATACGCATCTGTAAGTTCTTGTGCAGATTTCAATCCACCGTACATCAATTCCCTACTTATTCCCTGTAATTCCGAAGTGGAATCCAGATTCTCAAAGATTCTATGCCAGACCATGAGCCTGGCAAAGTATCGCAAGACTCTAAATATAATCACAAAAAAACTTTTAACCACCATCACCTCCTCATGATATGAGGATGAGGTTCTGAAGGACGACATCCCCAGCCCTTGGACTAGCCAGCTTGAAAGAGTATCGACATCTTCCAAAAGACATTAAAACAAGCCCATGTTCCCTCCACTCTTTCTCTACAATGCTCACTAATAGAGATAAGTAAATCCAAAGATGCATCTCCCTCTGTCAATTCACCGATCTACGCCGATCTGAAACTTCTCCAATCCTTGAATCCTTGACGGTAAAATCAAAGACGCATTAGCCATATCAACAGCATCCAGCTTCGTGTCCATGGGCCGTTTCCATATCTCCAATTTCCATTTTGCACCATGAGTTATCTTTTCCCGCACAGAAGCCTTTATCTCCCGCCACGGATCTTCTGGCCTATCATTATAGTAAGTGTGATACGGCACTTTTGGATTCGGGCCGCGAGAAGCGATAGTTGGGCGACGAAAAATGAGCATTGTAGAACAAGTCCTGTCACCCGGGACGGTCCAACGGCGCAAAGGGCGCAATAATTCTTCGACAAAAACTTCGAAGTCAAGCAAGTCACAATCCTGGATTTCTTCCAACGTAAACCCTTCCCTCGGTTGTGCACAGTTCAAAATGGAACCATTGCAAGTATTGAAGACCAACTTGAAGCGTTCTGCTGAACAATATCTCAAAAAGTATGAGACGAAGCGTTGCATGAAGAATTTGGTAGGGGTATCAGTTCCTAATCCAGAGAAGAGGTTCGAAACATCGATGATCCATTCTCGGATTCCGTGATATTTTGGCAGCAGAATTTCATCAAGTATAAATTTGTGTCTCCAGTAAGGCACCTGATGAGAACCGTGATAATGTTCCGAACCCAGGGTTTCGTGAAATTGGATATGGACTGATCGTATCAGAACTTGCTCGTCATGTGTGTACATAGGAGCGGATTTGAGAAAAGATTCCAAGGTTGGAAAAGTGAAGGTGCGATTTTCAAGAAGAGCTCTTGGCCATAACTTTCCGAGGTCAAAGTGAATGGTACGACACGTTAGAAGTAAGACGAGACGGTTTTGTGATTGCATGTTTTGATATTCCTTTTCTGATAGAACCTCTTCCCAGATCAATAGTCGAATAGGGTTTGGAATCTGCAAGAGTCCCAGCTTTACGGGAGGTTCAAGTACCAGTGCCATTATCACTGAGTTCAAATTGAACTGTAGTTGATTCGAAGAGAAGTATGCTTGGTGTTTTTTTTTTTTTTTTGAAAGTTAAGGTACAAAGATGAATTTGGACAAAGTTACTTTTGTGTGAAGAGCTGTAGTTGATTCGTAAAGAGGAAACCTATATTTTTTAAATGGTTTGAGTTTAAAAGAGGAACAGATTTATAAGGAGGGTTTTTCGAAGTCTGCAGGTTTGAGGAAAATAATTTTGTAGAAAGTCTTTCAGTTTTGTAGGAGATAAATTTTTTAGTGAATACACTAAACCGATGGTTTGATACTTCGAGGTAATTAGATCCTAACTACCTGATTCAGCGCTTGCCTACCAAGTCTATTTAGAAAACTTGAAATCCTACCTACTAGGCAATACCCTAACTAGGAAAAGCTAGATGGATGAAAATCCAAGATTTGTAGAACGGATATATCACTTATTCATTATGATATTGTTCAACAAATATTTATGCCCCTAAGAAGATATTTGAAATAACATATATTAAATGAGTTTTGTTATTTTAGATATTGAAATTTATTATATATAACATTCAAACTTTAAGAAATTCGTGAAAGATAGGATTTATATACAAATCATACAAATCATACAAATCATACAAATCATACAAATCATACAAATCATACAAAATAATAAATCTAATACTCTACTTTCCCACCACTTTTAATTCCGGATACATTTTCCTTATCAAAAATAACGAAGATGACCTTTATAACTTTCTTATTTATTGATATAATTACTGGATTCCTCTGTTTCATATAGATTTAGCTTTAGCTTCTAGCTTGTAGAATCCACGACCTTTCTGCGCTCAGTGCAGGATCAGCTCCCTCATACTCATGGGGAGGGGATTAATCACTTGAAGTAAGGAGAGGACAAAAATGGATTGGAGATAAGAAATGGCTTTGTTATTCTGAAAATGAAGAAGTATTCAGGAAGTACCTATGAAAAGATGAAATTTAAAAGCACCAGGTACTAAACAATACTATAAGAAGAAAGGGACTTTGCGAACAGTAATGAAGGTATATCCTCGAGGTTAGGCTATCCAGAATAGTGGCCCATCTCAATCCTGTACATTGAAAATCTTGTTGTCTAAACCACCTAACATTGTCGGCCTCCGTCCCAGCTGTCTAATTGTTGTATATACTCTTTATATTCTCCGTGTATAAATAGCTTACACCTCTAAATCCGACGAATTTCTAATCTCGAGAGCACCGTAGCTCCTTGAATCACATTTAGTATCCCCAAAGCAAAACATCCCTTCACAACTTCGCACCAGACCCTATTCTATCCACAACAATGAACAGAGCATCTCCACTAGCCAGAACTACTCCTTCACCATTCTCAATGGTGCCCTTTCCGAAAAGCTTCCTTCCTTCTCTTCTCTCCATCCAACTTCTCCCTAACACAACCGTTGGTGTCCCAATAGGCTTTTTGTACGTGACGTTGAGATACGCCGTCAAGGTACTTTCGTCCTTTGCCTTGGAGCTCTCTGCTAAACAACCTATCATCTCATCTAGCATCGCTGCAATGAATCCGCCATGAGCAGTATCGACATGACCATTAACATGCGTACCCAAACTCATCAAACATAACACCTCACCAAAAGGACGCGAGGAGGTAGGTGGAGAGTAGAAGGATTGATAGTATGAAACAGTATCGAGTGACTGGAGGGTAATAGCTGTGAAGGTATCCTCGGTATCTTCTTTTCGGATCCGAGTCTCGAATGAAAAGGGATAGAGGGAGCTGTCATTGAGAATTGGTTTGCACCATGGTGTCAGGGAGAAATGGTCCGCGGTTTCCTTTGGTATGGGGGAAAATGGAAACGAGTCCTTGGGAACACTCATGGTGGGTAATTGTCCATGTTGAATGGAAATTGAAGTTATTGATAATGTGATGATGGCTCTATGAACCTCGGAACGAAATAGCCGCTGTGGAGCTGATAGCCGTCCCGCTTCTACGATCAGCAGTTGAATACGGTGTAGGTTGATGGATGTCTGAATTTGGGGTTAGATAAGCAAATCATTTGATAAGAAAAGCGGAGTTGGGCTCCAGGGAATCCGATATTGATAAAATGATGAAACTCGTCAGTAGTAGAGCACTTGAAACATGAAACGGAAAAGAAAAAGAAAAGTCCTAATGGAGCTGCGATCCTTGGGGGATGAACTCAAGCCTTCAAGGGGTCCCGGACTAGCAATTTAGCAAGGAGAGAGTGAAGCTTTGATATTGGGGGATTGTTTTTAGAACCCATCAAAGATTTCCGAATATGTATTATCCCCATGCATATGCAAACATTCAGGAGATTTCACGAAAACAACCTTTCATCCGTCACACATGATACATCACGGTGTCGAGTTCTAGAACAAGAAAGTGAGGGAGGGAGAAAGGCAAGCTTGTCTATATGAAGCTTGAAGGACTATTGACGGTGAAATATGGAAGATTATTCATCCTTCTCATCCTTCACGTAGACGTCTTCTAACATACTATGTAGTAGAGGGGGTATAGAACATTGTTATACATCACATCGCATAAATAACCACAATTCGAATGAAATCAAATGAACAAATCTTATTTGATGCCTAATATAGAATTCCGCTACGAACACGTCGATGACATTTTGATTGACGGGTTCTCTCTGGGCTGAGCCCGGTAGGTACAGTAGCATCGGACGGACGTAGATTCTTAGATGCTGCTGCTCTTTGGCCCCCCATAATCTGTCACTTCTACAATTTTAGTTAGACTATTCATTTTGACAGGCTACTTCCACTACATACCGATAATTCTTACTAATGAACTCAAACGTCCCTGTACGTGTAATCTACACCGAGATGACAATTGACCAGTCATGAGCAGAGAATGGAGGAAAAAGAAATGTTGTTTTTGTGACATTGTCCAAATCAAATGAAAATCTTTTAATTAACTACCTACCTATATACCTAGGGAGTAAGGTATATATACTGCAGTAATTATAAGGTAAATACTGGTTGATGTCCGGCTGCTTACGGGAATTATTACGTTTGGTGCCCGGACCTAATCAAGGTCAAAACTCACTCGAAATAGCTTTTATATCTTTCTCCAAATTCCAATATATGGCTAATTTTCTGATCTGATCTTGGTCTGATCTCTTCTCATCTAAGTGTCTCATCTCTCTTCTCTCTTCTCAAGCTTTTACTCGACTACTCTGCATTGTACTGTCCGTCATATTTCTTCATAGGCTGGTCCTTCATTGGTTATCAAAGAACGGTCATTCATTAGGTCTTTTGACAGGTAGCCATCCACTCACTGCCGCAATCGCGATAAATTCGTTTACTCATTGCCAGCCATTTGAATCTCTTCACCTCTGTTTGCGCCAAACACAGAAGTTTCATTCCTTGAATAAATCATAAATCATCAATAATTCTATTCTATTTGTACAAATTCAATCTTATATTCTATTCACAGCAGTTCTCTTGATTTCACCATCCCTCCTTATTTTCTACGCGTTTTGTTTATTTTATTTTACTTGAATAAGAGTCTACACCCTTCCACTTCTTACACTTTTTTCAATTAAACTCTACAAATAATTAACCCACCAGCTCCTGCACAGCCTTCGTCATCCTGTGACGATCCTTCCAATTATTTACGAGAACACGAGATACATATCAAAAACTATGTGTGTCAAGGGCACCTGAAATACTTCAGCTAGGAAAAGTCTAGAAGCCTTCAAAAATATAATACATATATCTTTCGCCCGGATCTATCTTATCTATTCAAGGGTTTCCCATCTGGATCTTTGAAGCACCCTTTACGAAGATTTTGGGAAGCTTCCCGTACTCCACGATCCGCAGCAAAGGTCACACCACACAGTTTCTAGGGCGAAGGAAGAAATCATGTGGAAGCGCCTCAATAATTCAAGAAGTGGTAATGGTACTACAGCTCGCCAATCTGCCATCAGTGAACCCGTACTTGTCGAGACGACTATTTTTGAGAAATCTTATGGAGCTGCGGGTGGGATAAATGTTAATATGGGAATGCCATCTTCGAATAGATATGCTCCTCCACCAAAACCGATAAGAAATAATCCCCCCAAAGGATTACCACTTCTACCATTGTAGGTCACAAGGTTTCTCTATTGAGTGTGATGGAGTGGGGGAGGTGATGTTGAAGGAAAATTGTCATGTGGGATATTGGATTTTGGACTAATGTTTCAGCTTAGAGAAGATTATAGCTGTTAAATTTACATACATTCTTATGCATTGTTAGCCAAGCTTTGCTAATATTTCTTTCAGTGAAGCAGTTCCTCCTATGCAACATTCTCAACAGAATTCCGACAACTTGAGGCCGGCCTCTTCGGTTTACTCACAGCCTTCTCCGGGTTCTATGAATGATCAGTTTCCATATAATACATATGCGAAACCTATGACTCCAAATTCGGTAGAGGTATCTCCTCCGAGCTCTCCGGAGTTTGATGGAATACGGCGGTAGGTTGAGCATTTCATCAGTTTGAAGGGTTTTTGGGGTTGCCTTAATCACAAAAAGCTGGACGAGCCTCGTGTGAATTTTGGGACGACTTTAGAATTTGTTGTCGCAATCCTATGAATATAAACTAATGAAATTCAAAATAGAAACGCGAATCGATATCAGGATCATGAAGTATCCCCAATTGATGAGGTACCTGATATTTCACATCTTGGATTTGGAAACTCGAGAGAAAAGACCGATGCCAGATTGAAGCCACCAGCGAGCAGTATTCCTGTTATTCGAAGAGAAAAGATACGCGATCATGTTGCAGCTGCAGCAGCAAATTTACTAAATCGAAAAGAAATAGATGGACCTAAGGGTTGGAAACCAGTAGATGCGAGATGGGAACAAACGACAAGCGAAAGGGGGAAACCACAACCCATCAAACCAGGAGAATATTCGACAACCGAGTTACAAAATGTTAGACAAATGGGCAATACATCAATCATTAGTGCTGGTGCTAGTGTGCAAAAGCCTCCAAACGCACCATCTTTTGCGGAACGTGTCCGCAAACTGAAGAATAATGCGCCAGTAGAGAGACCAGAGTGGAAAGGGGCGACAGGACGTTCAGCAATTGTGCCCACGCCATCGGATAATTACAGCATACCTCCACTCAAAATTCCAATTCCATCAAAGAATGAAAAACGCATTACATCAGGTACAAATACCCCTGCATCATCCATCCGAAGTACAAATAGTGAAACACAAGCGGCATCGATTTCCATGGATTTACCCAGCCCACTATCTATCGACGCAGGACATTCGCTCAGCGGACGAAACAGCCCACAATCTTATAATGAACCTTCAATTCGAAACCCCGAACCCGTTTATGCGGCCGACCTTGCGAATTTCACCACCAATATTACTACAGAATTGCCTACCACAGAATTCTCTCTCAAATATTATCCTTCCCATTCTAAACAGGATTCTACTGGCACCATTGAGCGAAATTTTCGAGAAGCCCTTAAGAATTCATTCCCTCCCATCGATCCGAACGAGCCATACGTTCAACCTCCTTCCCGTTTTAGTGTCAGTACAAAGGCTACATCAGAAGCTACACAATCTACGAGGGCACCCTCTCTCGATTTACAAAACGACATGCATCCTCCACTCCCCATACAATCCTACAATATGACAACTCAAGCTCCGACTTCAATACTATCTCGCAAACGTCCTAAGGTCGGCGCCGATGATACCACATCCATGTATTCCAACAAAAGCATTACCCGCAAGGCCATCAACTCGAATAGTCCAATAACAATTTCCATGACCTCCTCCATTCCCCGCGAACACAATCAGCTACCCCACTCCTCATCCAACCTCACCAAATCTCTCCCCAGTACGCCCGCCGAAACCGCCTCTTCAGATCCTATCTCGAACCTCAAAGCACGTCTTGAAACTCTCACACATCGTAGACAAAATATCGAAAAATTAATCAAACAAATGACGGAGCTTATGCCAGCTGATAGAATGATTGCTACGGATGATGTCAAGAGAAAGAGGGAAATGGAGAAGAAACAAATTGAGGCGTTGAGGGAGGAAGAAGCGGAAATTAGGAGGGAGGAACATGAATGTGGTTTGAAATTGCATAGGGCGTGGAAGAGGAAGGATAAGCAAGCGGGGTATGAGGGGACGGGGTTGTGGGTTAGGAGGGTTACGGGGTAGATTTTGGGTTGGTATGTGGATGGATGGATGGATGGGTGGATGGAGGGATGGATGGGTTGGAATGATGATTGATTTATTAGCATGTAAAATTTATAGGGACTTAGGCTGGGCAATCTAGGGCAATCAATAGGTGTTTGTAGGCGTATAGGTAGCGGGATTGGAGGATGGATGGATGGATGGATGGACGGCCGGATCGATTTGAAGTTGAGGAATATTTAATTATTTATTCCAGTTGCAGTGTATTGTATGGATCGGATTGGATTGGATTTAAATGTTTATTTGTATGTAAGTCTTATGTAGGTAGGTAGGTAGGTAGGTAGATTTATCTCTTTATGATAGTGATATGATTCTTACAAGTATAATTGAACTTGTACTCGAGTATATGTATGTATGTATGTATGTATGTACAAGTATATGTAAATAAGAACAAAATATAAACATTTATATCCTACTCTACATCCGAATCTGAATTTGTATCTGAGATCTAACCTACCGAGTAATTCATGAAATCATAAAACTCAAAAACTCATAAACTTATATACCGGCGCGGAGCATAGGGATGGAGATAGGGATGGAGATGAAGAAATAGAGTGAGGAGCGGATATTCGGTGTACATTTAAATACCTACTAAACATCAAACTTTATACGTATACCTACCTACGGAAGTACGGAGTATGGATTAACATACGTAGTATGGTATCTAGGTATGTACCTACAACAAAATATACGAGTATAAAAATATAAAAATAGAACGGAAATCCAAAACTGCCGTGTGGGTAAGGTTAACACGTGATGTGATATTAATCAAAAGGTTAAGCTCATCCCCGCGTTTCCGAGCCAGAATTGAAATGTTATGCTCGAATGTTCGATTATATTTATTAGAAGGAGAAGAATAGTACGAAAACGAAAATAAGAATAGGGACAAGAATTTCTTCAATCGAATATTTGGAATCGTGGTATCTTTCTATTTGATTGTTTTTTATTTTCTTTTAAGGAAAAGAGGAAGAGAGGAAGAGAAAGAGAAAGAGAAAGAGAAAGAGAAAGAGAAAGAGAAAGAGAAAGATTGGATTTGAGGTGGCTTTTTGAAGAGCGAGCTTGTTGTTATCTTTTGTTGTTTGGAGCTTGAATTCGAATATCGAGTTTGGATTTTGGATTTGAAATCGGCGGATCGGACTGACTACCTTTGATTTATCGATCGATATTACATACTTTGGAGATTTGAGAGATATAACAAGACGTTATGGATTATGTTGAGAAGAGAATGGCTGCTGGTATGTTATTATGGGTATTTTCTTACTTTGCTATCTATTTTGTCAAGATGCGGAATTGGAATTGGACATGGCCTTCTTTTGAATTAGGCGGAGCTTCAGACTGTTATAGAAAGGAAATGCTAATGATCATGTTATATTTAGAAGCCCAAAGACCTGCTGGTGCAGAAGTGTATGTCCTCCCATTCTCAATTCATCATCATAACTCTCTCCCTCTACTACAACCAAACAACCATCAAAAACAAAACTAACACCCCCCAGCGCAAGTCTAGCCACACCACTCAACCTCCTCCTCCTCAGTCTCGCCGCCCTCGTCACCTACCTCTCCTTCCGCCCCAAAAAATCCACCCCCATCCCCGCCGCCCCCGCTCCAATCGTCTTCCGCACCTTCACCCCCCCCGAACTCGTCCCCTTCTCCGGTCTCAACAACACCCCCGTGTATCTCGCCGTTCGCGGCCGCGTCTTCGATGTTAGTAATGGGAGAAATTTTTACGGACCAGGAGGACCATATGAGAATTTTGCGGGGAGAGATGCGAGTCGTGGGTTAGCGAAGGGAAGTTTTGATGCGGAGATGTTGACGGAGGATTTACAGGCTGAGTTGGATGGTTTGGAGGATTTGGATGCGGAGGAGTTGGAGGCGTTGAGGGGGTGGGAGGAGAGGTTTGAGGAGAAGTATTTGGTGGTTGGGAGGTTGGTTAGTTGTGCGCAGAAGGTGAGGGAGGAGAGGGAGAAGGAGAAGGCTTAGTGTGTGTGTGTGTGTGTGTGTGTGAGAGAGAGAGAGAGTTGGGATGTCTGGGGAGGATGTATGATGATGTAGGTGTTGCAGAATTAGATTGTGAATACATGGGATGGGTATGATATGGAATGGATTGATTATTTTCAAATAACATAACTATGGGATCTTTCTACATAGTAGTTTTTGCAAGTTGAGTAATAGTACAACGTTTCAATTTCAATTTCAATATGTTAAACATCAATTGGCTAAGTGGCTATGATATGATATGATATGATATGCATATACATATACACAGGATGAAAGTAAGATCTTATCAAATGCAACAGAGCTGCAATAATAAAATATCTCTACTCGTGTACGAGTACTCTAAATATATCTAAACACCAATACAATATATAATATAAACACAGTATATACCAATCAATCTCTAAGAGAAAAAAGAGAAAAAAAAATAACCTAGAGAAATCCTCCGCGGATGAGAATACGGGGGAAATCAATGTTTCGGAAGTTGCTATTGCTGTTGCTATGGTTGTTGCTGCTGCTGTTGGGTTATCTATTCTATTCTGTAGTAAGATGAGATGAGATGAGATGAGATGAGATGAATGAGATGATTCAAGTGTAAATTGTTGGCTCTATTTTATTTTATTTTTCTCTCCCTTGTATTCTCGCTTGTATAGGTAGGGGGTGTTTGATGTTCGATGATCGGTGTTCGATGTTGTTTGTGGGTGGGTGGTGGGTGGTGGTCGGATGTAGGATTGAATGGATGGTTAGTTTATTTGGTTTATTTAGTTTATGGTTGTGTATGACTGTGTATTTGTTATTTGTTTTGGGGGGTGTGATGGTGGGTTGTGTGGTGGTGTGGTGATGGGGTTTTGATACCGGGCTAGGGGGAGATACTTGGGGGGGAGGGGGGGTTATGTCTGTTTTGAGTTTTTGGTAGTTGGGGTTGAAAGGTTGGGGTTTTGAGATTAGGGTGAGGAGGATGAGAATTAAGGATGATTATGATGATTATGATTATGTGTTGTTGGTTGCTTGGTTGATTAAGGGATTCGGGATTTTAGTATACCAGTAAGGTTAGCGAGTTTAAAGATATTAAAAAAGGGGGTGGTTAGGTTGAGGAGATGTGAGATTTGCGGATTTCAGGTTTCGTGGGTTCGTAGCGAGTTTTGTGATTTTAATGGGGTGTAGGTATAGTTGTAGGTGAGGGAGATGAAGATAGGATAGATGGGAAGGTAATATCAACAATGCAATAGATGCAAGTGAGGTTAGTAGACTTACTCAGTTCTTTGGATCTATAATTTAAAATTTAAAAATTTAAAATTGTACAAAGTATATAGACTAAGCTTAGAGAGCTCAATCGGATCTCGTTGTAAGATCTTATGCTCTTCGCCGCATGCTGTTCAGTGGTGGAAGTAGTATTATATGGTGTAACTTCCTATACCTGAACGATAATTTAATTCATAGTTTGTAGAGATTAAGTTGTCTTTATATCATCCAGGATTTATATCTATTCAGTCACACCCGATTATGATGAGAGAGATGTGAATGCACTTGATATTGTGGTGTATTCTCAGATTCCAGCCTAATTATCTCTATGCATAATTACATTGAATATCTCTTCTCATTCCTTCTCATGCATGCCATCTCAACACCTAACTCCCAAGATCAAAACTTCCCACTATTCCAAACCACCACATCTTGAACCACCGCACCCTCTCTAATCATATCCTCCGTCCACAAACGATTCTCCAACATCCATTTTGCCATGAAAGTTTTAGCGCCAGCTCTAAATTCCCACCACGTAACTTTTGCACTCCTGAACCCTTCATGCGCGAGTAACTTTCTCGTGTAATCCCACTCCTGCAAATTCCGTCTATTTCTCAAATTCCCCATCAATTTCTTCCCTTCATCATCATCATCATCATCATCATCATCCAACGAGAACGATTGCACCGTGTCAGAAGAATATAAATTCTCCAAAAAACTCTTCTCACTCTTACCTCCCCAAACCGTTAAATCCAGACATCTCAGTCCCGATAATTCGTGAGTGATGAATTCACATACATTCTCCCATAACATATCAATACCAGGACAAATCTTCAATTCTGGGATTTCCCTCGCAACTTTTAAATTTCTAATCCATGCCCGAGCACCCTGACTTCGATCACTCCAGAAAGGATTTACCGCTTCGATATTCATACCGAAATCCCAAATACTGTTTTCATTTCCGTAAAGTACTTCTTCGGCTTCTTCTTGAATTTTTTTACATACACTTAAAATACGTGTATGGATACTCGGATTTGGGAAGTTGACGTGAGAATTAGCGGAAAGGATTTTGTAGGTGGTGAGTCTCTCGGGGTTGTCTGGGGATATGGGGTAAAATGCTTGAGCGGCGCCAGCAGGAATGCATATGGGTGGAAAGTAGTATCCATTATGGGGAATTTGAGTTGTAATTTTGTGGTGGCGGGGTGGGAGGAGGAGAAGATAGATTTTTAGACGGATTTCTATTGGTAGAGAGAGGAAAGGAAAATATGATTTTTCCGACGTCGAGGTAATTGGCGAGGAGGAGAATTCATGTGATGAATGTTCGAGTGGAGTTAGTGCATCTGCAGGGCTGAGACAAGGATAATTTCCATCATCCATGATTTCTACCGATTCCATGTCTGTACTTTGATTTTCTGAAAAATTGTAATCCAAAGATAAAGGATAGAGAATGTCGACTTCGATACTTCGACAATTACTTCTACATCGCTTTATACTTGTATCTTTTTGAGCGTAGAACACGTTGATAGATAGCATTGACAACTCCGGAAACCTTGGTGGGTCCTTGAGAGAAGGGTACTGAGATGCCATTTCGGGTAATGCAGGGGCGGAACACCGATGAGGAAGACAGGGATAAGTCAAGATTGTCCCGATTACTAGTCGGTGTGTTTAGATGGAATTGTACCAAGCGGTGACTTCAACTATCTGTGATGTGGTCCTTAGTTTCACAGTAGTGGTATGTATCAGTGCGGATTCTGCTTCTGTGCAAAAAGTTTCAATTGATTGCTGAACTTTAAGATTGGTGGACAATGCGAGTACGTTCCGATTGGGAAAGTATGTTACAATATAGATGGCCGCCGGCTTGACACTGAGACCGAAGATGAACAAACGTATTGAGTCAAATTGATTGACGGACCATCTCTTATCTTTACGAGATCCAACGGGATTTAAATAGTGGCACAAAAGTGCCTGACATCACGCAAGGGACAACGATTTGTCTAATATGACATACGAAGACAGAGAAATATCAAGTTTTTAAATCTCGAGGCGAAAGAATGATTGTTACAGCCAGGACGAAACCATCATAGCATGTGGTTTAGGATGACGCTGCATGACAGTATTCGTTGGGACCGAATTGCTCATAAATCGACGTCAACAATTCCCCTCCCTGGTATAATCGTTCTTACTCTGTGATCTCATAAGCACGCATATGGTGATTATACCCAATGATTTCTCTCCGCAAGGACTCTGCTACTCATTTTCAATCCAGGAAGAGAATGTACTAGCGAACGTCATGTGTGAAGAGTGGCCTCGTCAAGATAGAATGTAAGTAGAAGTAATATCCAATTTTGGATACCTTTGCCCCCAACAATTTGTAGATCCATATCAGACGAAACACGTGATAAAGTCTTGAACTCAGCCGATATATATCGCCCTACATCGTTCCATTCAATTCTTGGCCGCCCTTCCTCAACAACTAATGTCAAGCCCTTCAATCGTGTTTGATCCCTCGAAAATTCAACAAACGTTGGTCCATTCGCACCGATGAAATCTGCGACACTAGATAACACCTTGATCGAAAAGGAATATCTCTTGAAATCGGCTACCAGGAGTAAGCCGTAGAAGAAGGAATGATGGCTTCAATATCCTCATAAAAAACTGAATGACCGAGCACCATATAAGACATGTATGGGCCTTTCCACATATCTGGCAATTAACGCTCAGGATAGGAGTGTGTATATCCACATTGGTGCATAGTTGATATGTTGTTGGAACTCTTCATCAGAGGACGATTGGCACGGTTAGCACATGAATCTGATTGCTGATGGCGAATATCGAATGTTTTGTTGCCGTGACCGTCGAAAAGTTCACATTATCATAAACCTAATCTCTGGAGGATTGGCGAGTGAATGGCGAAGTGTTTCAGTGTCTGTCATCACTGGTGACCTTACAGCGCGTATTGCGGTCCGACAAGAGAGCACGCATTTCTTGTTAGACTCCGGACGTGTTGTTGGCTTCGTGGAGGAGGTCATAGTGGAGGGTATGGTGCTAAGAACTTGTTCGTTGACTGACATTCGGAGTGTAAGTTGAATGAGTTAGGAACACACGCGTTACCCGACAATAAGCTCATTGACTAGATGAACTAGGGGTATCATCAAACTTCCAATGGCACAATCTAAATAACTCATCAATATGACATATGACTCGCGAAATAGATAATTCTGAAAGAAAACACTGAATCATGTAATCTACCGTAGTAATCGCGTATAGTGAGTGGATAGAGCCTTGGAACGTCTACTTTCAGAGAAACTACTACTTTGCTTACTAATCAATCTAAATCCGACGTCCTTCATCAATTAAAACACCACGGGAAATCTCTATAACAACTTTGAAGTATCACCACTATTTACAATCAAATGTACGTATAAGTGTACATATATGTATTTGTATATGTTGACGTTCATCCAAATACCCACATGTTCCCATAATTTTTCAACGGCTTTCCTAACATTCAATCAGTTTCTCGTTTTTGGCGTTAAAACGGCGCGTTAAAACGGCTTCCCAGCCACTTCAATTATCATAGGAAAATGTAGACCCAGCCTTCTCCACGCGCATTCGAAAAAATCCATCCAGCCTCCACGACCTAGTTTTCATGAGCTATAATATGATATATCTCTTTATTCCATGTAAGTTCTTTTACTCTCAGACATCAAGTAATTGTTCTCGAGTCCTTTTCTATCTATTTACAAATTTATCCAATCATGCTTCTTAATACTTCCACTTCTACTCTTTTCGCGCTATCGTCACTTTTTCTACTATCATCAGCGCTTCCAGTTGCTCAAAATGATGTTATTTGGGTTGAACATATAAAGAGAGCTACATACTCTGTTGTGAATGTCCAAGGGTCTTCTTCGACTTCCATAAGTGGTGGAAATGTGGAACCGACGACTACAGTGGTAAAAACCGTTACCAAGACCGACCAGCCGACAACGAAAACCGTGGTTGAGACCGATGCGACTACAACTACGAATCACATAGTCTCAACTAAGACTGTGAGTGGTTCTGATACAACTGAGACTATTCTTATCACCATTACACCATCCCCGACGACTGTCACTAGCTTTAGCTATTCAATTGTGGATATCACTGTTCCAGTGACGATCCCCGAATCTTCATCAAAAAAGACCACTACCCGTGCAAGTTCCTCCTCAGAACCATCATCTTCCCAATCCCCAACAACAGTCATATCTTCCTCATCAGGATCTTCCACCAAACCCATGTCAACCTCAACCACTCAAACTGCGACATCATTTAGTGCTTCCAAGTCATCTAGCGCAGTTGTATCTTCCTCCACGAGTTTGTCTTCGTCATCATCACCGCCTGAAAGCCGTACCAGCGTTGCCAGTTTGACTACATCTCAAGTATCAAATCCAACCTCTATTCTTGGAGCATCGACAAGCACTTGCACCGATAAAACCTCGACCATCCCATCTCCCACGACTACTTTACCATCATCGTGGCTAACTACTTATACGGCGAAATCCTCGAATTGGTATACTATCACAGTCTTGCCTACAGCTGCTACTACTTCCTATGATAATGGACAATGGCATACTAGCTATTCTTCTTGGAATACCACGACGGATATCCCAAGAAGCTGAGGAATCTTTAATTGATCCATTGAATTCTAATTATCTTATTGTTTTGGGAGAAACAATTATCACGACAGGAACCCTCCCCGAGAATATTGATAAAATTTTCATGGCGGAATCACGTTGCCTCCACTCGCCCTTGTCGGAGCAACAGTGCTCGAGATTAAGCGTGACTCGAGGGACGAAAATCTGTACTTGATTCTACGTACAAATTTGGTGCGTAATGTTTATTTGGAGTTATGGAATTATAAAGGATCAGGTAACCAAGAGCTGGGATGCCGGTCAGATTTTATATCATTGATTGCGTAGGAGGGAAGTCGGAATGAATTTGACGAAATAATGTCAAGTGAATTTTGAGATTTAGGATAATTTTATAATGAAAGATGATTAGGACCAAACAATCTTCTATATGCACTCACATTCGTTACTGTTGAATATGACACATCAATCCAATGACAATGAACTGGCTTATAGGTGTATTTAGTTGTAATATCTTCGAATTCATAGTCGGGTTCGTGACAAGATCGGTGAAAGGATATTTTCGGAATTCGGATAAACTTTGCACCCGCGAGCTCCCACCCTTGTCAACAATCAACCATACGGGGAGCCTTTAGCGTTCCTTCCCCCGGAAACTGGTCATAACCAGGTAATCTTGGAATCCAATACGACAAAAGAGCTTCATTAACTGCATTAATCACTCATTTTCAAATTCTAAATTGCTTGGCCTAAGAAAATCTGCTACTGCGCAAGCATCTGTTCGTGATAGTCTGCCATAATGGCTTCTCCACCTCAAGTCGTGGAGGATCAGGCACGACTCCTTGAAGATGCTTTGAATGTCGTTCGCCAACAGACACAACTCATGCGACGATGCTTGGAAAGTCCTGGGAAACTGATGGATGCCTTGAAGTGCAGGTATGTCAATGAAGATGAGCTTGTTTCTGTTTGGCTATGTAATTGCCGTGACTATAATATATGCGCCGGGCGGAATGATCTTGTGCTGATTTGTCTCTTTCGAAATCCAGTTCAACACTTGTCTCCGAGCTACGAACGAGCAGTTTAGGGCCAAAACAGTACTATGAGTTATATATGGCAGTGTTTGATGCTTTGCGACACCTATCCTCTCATCTCAAAGATTCTCATCCGACTCACCATCTCGCCGACCTTTATGAGCTTGTCCAATATGCAGGGAATATCGTTCCTCGGCTTTACTTAATGGTAACAGTTGGCACAGTCTATATGGGCGTACCAGAAGCACCGGTCAAAGAGATCATGAAGGACATGATGGAAATGAGTCGTGGAGTACAACATCCAACTAGAGGGTTGTTCCTTAGATATTACCTTTCCGGGCAAGCTCGCGAACATTTACCTCAGGGTGATGGAGATGGACCAGAAGGCAATTTAACAGATTCGATAAGTTTTGTTCTTACCAATTTCGTGGAAATGAACAAGCTTTGGGTACGACTACAGCATCAAGGTCACTCTAGAGAAAGAGAAATGAGAACGCAGGAAAGGAAAGAGCTCCAATTACTGGTCGGAAGTAATTTAGTTCGATTAAGTCAATTGGTTGATCTGGATGTCTACAAGAACACTATTTTGCAGCCGCTGCTAGAACAGGTGGTACAATGTCGGGATGTTCTAGCCCAAGAATATTTGCTAGAAGTAATCACACAGGTCTTCCCTGATGAATACCACCTTCACACACTGGACCAATTCTTGGCGGCTGTATCAAGATTGAATCCTCATGTTAACATGAAAGTCATCGTTATAGCAATGATGGATAGACTTTCTGCATATGCTGCTCGAGAGTCGGAGTTGAGTTCTGCAGGAGATCGCGAGAAGGCGGAGCAAGAGGCTGTCGCTAAATTACTCGAGACAACCCGGTTGAACAAGGAGGGTCAGACTGGTGAATCAAAGCCGGAGTCGACTACAGCGCCGGAGGCCTCAAAGGCGAATGGTGATAGTCCGTCGACTGAGACTAATGGAGCCAGCACAGATTCGAAACCCAAGGAACAAATTGACGATAGCCTTAGTGTAGCCCCAACTGAAGTTGAGACGCAATCTGTTACTGAGACGGTTGTCAACGATGATACTAACAACAAGCCAAATGCTGTTCCTGAAAACATCAAGCTGTATGAAATCTTTTTTGACCAAGTAATGCATCTTGTTGCTTCCCAGCGCTTGTCCGTACAAGATACCTTGGCACTGTTGGTATCGTTAGTCAACTTAGCACTCAAGGTTCATCCGGAACGTCTCGACTATGTCGATCAGGTCCTCAATTACGCATCGGATAGAGTTAGAGCATATGCCAACACTCCTGAATTACATTCACCAGAGGCACAGAAAAATATCCTAAACTTACTTCTAACACCTATCACCTCTTACGCCTCCATATTCACAGCACTTTCCCTCCCAACTTACATCCCATTACTACAACTTCAAATATATCCAACACGTCGAGCTGTTGCTGGTGAATTAGCTCGTACTTTACAAGCAAATTCAACCAAAATATCCACCGTGGTCTCACTGGAAGGAGTGCTCGAAGTTCTTAAAGTTCTGATCAAAGAAGGATCTCAAAGTCCGGCCAATTACGTTGGAGTACAGCGGAAATCTGTTGAGACTGATGAAACGATAGAAGAGCAGGGCTGGCTAGCTAGAATCGTTCATTTGATCCATAGTGATGACAACGATACACAGTTTAAGCTTCTGCAAACTACCAAGGCCGCTTACTCGGAGGGGAATGAACGTGTGAAGTTTACAACTCCCGCTCTTATAACCTCGGCCATGAAGCTCGCGAGACGGTTCAAGACAAGGGAACACTTTGATGATAACTGGGAGTCACAAATATCGGCGCTCTTCAAGTTCATGCATTCGACCCTCTCAACTATGTATACTCGGGTCTCGGGGTCTGCCGAGCTTTGTTTGAGGCTATTCGTGGCTTGTGGTCAAATTGCTGATCAAACAAATTTTGAGGAGGTTAGCTACGAATTTTTCGCCCAAGCATTTACCATCTACGAAGAAAGTATCAGCGATTCCAGGTCACAATTTCAAGCAGTCTGCGTTATCGCATCCGCTCTGCATGAAACACGAAATTTCAGTAAAGAAAACTATGACACCCTCATTACCAAGTGTGCTCTACATGGCAGTAAGCTTTTGAAGAAGCCTGATCAATGCCGTGCTGTTTTCTTAGCGAGTCATCTTTGGTGGGCCGTGCCTATCGCAGCAAGGGGAGAAACGGACGAGAAGAATGTAAGTTTCTACAATCAACCCCATTTAGAATAATAACTAACATGCGCTAGCTCTATCGTGATGGCAAACGTGTTCTTGAATGCCTTCAACGTGCACTTCGTGTTGCGGATGCATGTATGGATACTGCTGTTTCAGTGGAACTTTTTGTGGAAATCCTGAATCGTTATGTCTACTATTTCGAGCAAGAAAATGAAGCTGTAAGTCGCTCGCTAATATATATATTGTCAAAAAATATAATCTAACATGATTTGACAGGTCACAACGAAATACCTAAACGGCCTTATTGAATTGATCCATTCAAATCTCCAAGGCAATCAAGATTCGGCCACAATTAATGAGCCAAGAAAGCATTTCCAACGTACTTTGGATAACATTACCTCTCGAAACTATGAAGGTGTAGTAACGACAGCTGCACCCTAGAACTAAGCTCAACGTCATTTTCTTTCTTTTATTAACAGCTTTCGATAAGCATGGAATGGATCATACTCGATGTAAATTTATGTGAGATGGCTGGGTTTTCACCATGAGGGAGACAGAGAAGGGGAAGTGAGAGCGAGACCCTGGGTATGATATTTTCGGAGGCCAGCACTTATGTTTACGAAGACCAAAATAATGCAGCGATTGTACTTAGATTTGATTTGGCTCGTATTAAGCAAAAAAGTGATGGGTTGATTTAATTTAGCAAGCATAGATAGCTATAGGCTATGTAAAAAGAGATGATAATTGAAATAACTCTGAATATCTAAGGGTAATTAGCTAACTAAGACTTTAAAAGTTGTCTAACCTAAAGGACTTGATGCAAAATTGTGAAAGCTTCTATATGAAGTCCAATTCCTCAATTACTCAATCACTTGTGATTCTTGATACTTTCCCTTGTGTAGATAAAAAAGGCATAGGTAAATAGCTATTTTGTATCATAAACCGTTTCATGATATGATTTGCATATTAGTTCTCCGTATTCTTGCAGCTCAGATCACTGGTGGATTTCCTAACCTGAGAGATTATATGGGCCGGCTTACCGAATACGTGAGTCCTTGGAGCCCTTGATTACGATTTGTGTCGCAGATAAACCCATTGACTTCGAACATGCTTCAACTTTTAACCCAGCAAAGAAAATTAACAATTATTTCAAACTTTAAAACGGATCCAGAGCTCGAGATTATTTAAAGATTGCCCACATGAAATGACAGCTGGCCTGAATAATCAATTAAATCTTGGAGGAAATCATAATTCCATTGAAGTGATTCGACTTCGAAAAGGGCATTAATATTTAGAGTTGTCCTTCTACGCGGCTGGGCCTACGGATTCGTAACCTTATAACTTTAAATCGCTAGCAAGCAAACATTAATCACAAGAGAAGTGGTATTCTCCTCTTTCCCCCCTACATAACTGGCACATCCTTCACAATGCCCGACGAAAAGCACATATACGAAGCGCTCCCAATACCTACCTATTCCGAAGCTATCGGCGAATCCTCCCGTGGCTCAACACCCATACCTCCCCGATCCAATTCCTCCAACGAAACCGCACATCCAGCCGAACGGGAAGGTCTTCTAGGTCATGATCCGGGTGCCAGAGTCCCCGTTCCTACTCGCAGAGCTGGTTATCGTCCTCCTCCTACCGAAGATGGCATTTCTAATCGGGGCAGTATGGAAAGGGATACATTTCTAAATCAACATGGCGAGCGCGAAAGTGAAGATGAGGAGCAGGTGCGTAGGGAGATGGAGGAAATGGAAATACAGGATCCGGAAACTTCACAGTCGACGTGGGGGAAACGCATGTCGAGTCTTTCTGCATCGTTATCGTCGCGACTGCCATGGATACGTCGGATTGGATGGCCGTCAATTGATGCGAATTTTTGTATAGTGATTGGGAGGATTTTTGCGGTGCTTTTGGTCATGGCGGTCGTTTATCTGTTATTTATGAGTGATCTTTTTTCGAATGCGGCGAATAGGATTGGGGGGCAAATGTTCCCGGCGGAAAGTGTTAGGATATTTGTGCAGGAGAGTGTTTCGGAGGATAGAATTATGAGGTGGATGCATAGAATTACGGAGACGGATCATTTGGCCGGTACGGAGGGGGATTACATATTGGCGGAGATTGTGCAGGAGCTCATGGTGAAGAATGGACTGGAGGAAGTAAAGATGGACGAATACGGAGTTTATCTGAATTATCCAAAGGAAGGAGGAAGAAAGATCGAATTACTTGGGGAAGATGGGAATCCTACTTGGCAGGCAAAGATTGATGAGCCACAACTTTATACCAATCCACCGCGACAACAAACGCCTGTTTTCCATGGACATTCGAAGGCCGGAGATGTGACGGGACCGTTATTATATTGTAATTATGGGTCGCAAGCTGATTACAAGACATTTTACGATGGTGGGATTGAGACAAAAGGAGCAATTGCTTTGGTTAGGTATTACGGTACGCAAGGAGATAGGGCTTTGAAGGTCAAGGCTGCAGAACGTTGGGGTTTTAAAGCTGTGATAATGTACAGTGATCCGGCCGATGATGGATTCACTTTGGGTGATACCGCCCCAAATGGTAGATATATGCCAAAAGATGGAGTTCAACGAGGCGCAGTTAGCTTGATGAGTTGGGTGGTGGGCGATGTTCTTACCCCTGGATGGGCAAGCGTTAAAGGGGCAAAACGGATATCAAAAGAAGATAATCCGGGGTTGACGAATATTCCTAGTATCCCTATCTCGTGGGGAGATGCACAAAAACTTTTGCAGTCTATTCAAGGATTTGGAGTTGAATGTCCCCAAGAATGGACGGGTGCAGTTCCTGATGTTAAATATTGGACTGGAAATCTTTCAACACCGAATGTTCACCTTGTTAATGAACAGGATGAAGTTGAGCAACAACCGATTTGGAATGTTTTGGGCAAAATTACCGGTGTTGAGCAAAAGGAAAAATCCGTTATTGTTGGTAATCACCGTGACGCTTGGGTTTTTGGTGCTACGGATCCTGGTTCGGGTACTGCGGTATTTCTCGAAGTCATGCATATCTTTGGTGATCTTGTTTCAAGAGGTTGGCGTCCACAACGTACAATTGAATTTGCTTCTTGGGATGGTGAAGAATATAATCTTATTGGATCTACCGAGCATGTTGAAAAGAACATGGACAAGTTACGCAAGGATGCATTTGTTTATCTTAATGTCGATGTAGGCGTTGGTGGTGATAAATTCAGAGCAGCAGGAAGTCCAGTTTTCAAGAAAGCCCTTCTTCGAGTCCTAGATCGCACAACTGATCCTTATCGAAATGCTACTCTTCGACAACTATGGGATGAAAGAAAGGGACAATTAGAAGGTCTAGGAGCTGGAAGTGATTATGTTGCTTTCCAAGATATGGCCGGAACATCCTCTCTTGATTTTGGCTTTGAAGGTCCTGTCTATCCATATCATTCAGCATATGACAACTTCGAATGGATGGCCACTCAAGGCGATCCCAATTTTCGCTATCATAAACTTCTCGCTCAAGTCTGGGCCCTTCTCATTCTCGAATTTTGCGATCGCGCAGTCCTTCCTTTTGATTTCAGAGCTTATTCCGCATCCCTCTCTACTTGGGTTATGGATTTGGAAACCTGGGCAGAAAGTAAAGGTCCTAATCAAGATGGTAATGTACCATGGTCTACAGAACCATTGAGAGAAGCAGCATTACAATTTGCGCAAGATTCAAGAAGATTTGAAAAATTCGAATTGGAATGGGATGGATTGGTTATGGGAAGTGGTGGCTTTGAAAGTCCGGGTTTGGCTTCTCATAGAAAGAGTCATAATACTCGCATGGCGAATTTCGAAACCCATCTCTTGGATTTGGAGGAAGGTGGTGGGGTATGTTTATTTTATTTTCTTTCCTTTTCTTTTCTTTTCTTTTCTTTTCCTCCCTGTTTACTCTCGACACTTCCTTTTGAGACTTTCTATCACGATTGTCTAATATCACATCACATCACATGGTCTTGTTTTGTTTTGTTTTATTTTATTTTATTAACTCGTATCATTCAATATCAACAAATAACTAACATACATCAAAAATAGATACCCAACAGAACACAATTTAAACATGTCCTCTTTGGTCCGCAACTCTGGTCCGGATATGACGAGGCTTATTTCCCGGCGATTCGCGACGCGGTGGAAGTGGGGGATTGGGCGTTGGCGAGGGATTTGGTGGAGAAGACGGCGAGGATTATTAAGAGGGCTAGTTCGAAGATGGCGGATGGGTGAGGCGTGGGAGGGGAGAGGAAGTGGGAGAGGGAATGTGGGAGGGGGAGGAGAAAAGAAAGTTGAGTTGGTGCATGATGTGTGATGGATGGATGGGTTGATTGATTATACAAATACCTACCTACGTGTAGAATGTACGGAGTAGCGTAGCAAGCAGTATATCGATTATCGATTATCGATTTATTGATTTGGAAATAAAAAAATTCTAGCAATAGGGAATAGGAATAGGGAATAGGAGTAAGAATTCTGGAATAAGGAGTTCTGAAATAAGGGTATTTAGTAAATAAGTAAGTAAGTAATTAAATAAACAAATAAATCAATCAATAGAGCTTTTTTCAAAATATATATATATATATGTATATCAATTTTTACTTCTTTGATTTTTATTTCATTCCTTCTAACTAGCTAGCTACTCTCTCTCTCTCTCTCTCTTCATCATGTCAAAAGTTCCAGGATTCCAGCAAAAAACTCATGATCATGATCATATCATGATCACGAACTAGAAGGATGTGAATTTTTATCCATCCATCTACCAACCAATCAATCAATCAATCAATCCATTCATCCATCCATCCATAACAAAATACATATATTCATGCAAGCAAGCAAGTAAGTCTTAACTTCATCCATCCAAGAGCCTCCAAAGACAAGGGCAAGGACAAAGCTCCCCTTGAAGCCTCTCCAAGCAAAAACAAATTCCCCGCCCTTCCCAGGCATTCCAGCCCCTTATAAACCATAAACCATAACCCATACACCATACACCATAACAAACCCAACACTCCACTGCACTGCACTCCCGTATCCAAAACTCCTCATATCATCCATCCCAGGACATAAAAAAAAAACAAACGAACAAAAATCTTAAACAAAACACCTATACTCCTTTTCAATGCCTTGCTTCCCTTTCCAATCTCCAAAAACCCCAAGTTTACTAAGTAAGTAAAGCAAGCAAGCAAGCTCAAGTGGAAAATTTTTGATAACTTTTACTCCTACTCCTACTCCTACTCCATTGTCCAATACCGCTATTGATATGAATATGAATATCAATATCGATGATGTGGATATGCTAAAACACAGTCGCTTGTGAAAGATCAATGTTGCCACAAAAACAAAAGAAAACAAACCAGGAACGGAAAAAGATATGTCTAACAAATAGACGCTGATGATCTATCAAATCATTATGTATTGTTGTAAGGATGTGGATGTGGATGTTGTGGTGTGTTCCCCTTCATGACTTTAAAAAAAGACTTTCATGCTGTTAATGAAACATTACTCGTAGTAGATCCCTCTATATGTTCCGAATTTTGCAATTTCGCATCTCCTAATGTAATAGGTACTGCCAATGATTTATCCGGTAAAGGTTCACTTGCAGCCGCTGCTCGATATTCTTTTGCAGTCATTTTCGAATTTGCATTTTCAGTTGTAGGTTTCGATAACTCTCTTAATGGTAAATCCGAACTTCGACTCCTATGTAATTGATGTACCACATTCGAAGAGCTAATGATTGTCGATAATAGTGGCCTTTCTCCAGTTGATTCCTTCATTTCCATTTCCGAGTCTCGTATTGGAATATGTTCGGCTTTACCACGGGGTTTGCTACTAGAAGCTTTAGGTACGGTGATTGGAGATGGTTTTCGCGATCTTTTTGCAGTATAGTTATCTAATGAGCTAGAAGATTCCGGGGATGAACTCCTATTTCTGTCATGATATTGACCACGATTCGTGAAGGATCGAATTTCCAATTGTGAAGGTGTTTCACCACGTTGTACTTTAGCATCAATGAGCTTTTCCGTAACAATTCGACCTAATTGTCCTTCTGTACCTCTTCGACTGCTTCCATGACTACCAGCTCGGTTCCTACTACTGACTCTAACCTTACCCTCCATTACTTTTGCCGATGGAGGTGGTTGAATCATCCATCTCGTTTCTTCTTTACTCCTTGGTGCCGTACTAACAATCGGTGGATGTAAATCATTGACGGGTGGATTTCTCGCGAGATAATATGTTTCCGGATTTCCGTCAGATCCATGTCTACTACTAGGTCTTCCATCCACTCCAAACATTCGTCCGGCAGATTCCGAGGCCCTTGTAATCGCATCCATGATCCTTTGCCCGGGCCCTTGTGTATCTCTACCCCAAAGTTCCTCATCTTCTCGTTGATATCGTTTTCTATTCCATCCCTCTCCAGATATTCGAGATCCTTCTTCAACCACCGTAGGACTACTCCCAGGATCGGTACTCATCCCAACACTACTCGCATAACTGCTCCCCTGTCCTGCCGTATTAAGTCCTCTCCGACTCCCATTTTTATCCTTCTTATTTCCCTTTTTATTCGGTGGACCGGGACCCATCATAATTTCTTCCGTCCAATATGGATTTGTTGAGAAGGGTGAGGGATGCCTATACAGGCCTGGTTGTTCTGTTTCCAATGCATGTTTTTCGACTCGTTCTCGTTTGGCTTGTTCTTTTGCTTTCCTCCTGTGGCTGATCTTGGCGCAAGTAGAGCAGGATAGTATATAGAATGCAACGGATTGTAGAGCGACATCTATAGACATGATTTTTCAATTCCTGATGTCGAGAGAGAAAAAGGTAAATGGTGTGAAATGAGGAAATAGTCGAAGAAGTTTAATGCATGAAAGTGACGTTGCGCGGTTCACTCATAATGTGGTTGCGGTTGTTTCGAATCCTGGAAAGAAGATCTTCAGCACAACCAGGAAAATGCTGGTTATAGTATATGGTGATGGCTCTTGAGATGATACCTTGGGAAGTATCGTGTAGATTGACTTTGTCTGTAATGATAGAAAAGCGAATTGAGTCCTGTTTGGAAGAGAAGGTTTCGTATAAAAGGTATGTATGATTGTGACTTTTGGTGGCTTGGTAGTAAATGAACCTGCAAATCTTAATTCGTAATCATTGATCATCCAAACATCAAAATTGGCAACTTTTGTAACGAATATGAATGGATGAGGTTCTAAGATGTAATTGAAGGATCGAAATGATTGTATCAAATTACCCAAGTGGTTAATTCATTTGTAAGTGGTAGGTAGTTTTTGTTTCTGTTTCCTGAGTCCTGAGTCCTGAGTCCAAGCGGAGGAGGTTGGAGATGGAATTCAGGAAAAAAAAGGTGCTTCACTATTCCAGATAGTGTGATACCAAATAGTATGTATAGTTCAAGTTTTGATGAAAAAAGACTTATGCGCTGTTCTGTCTTATATAAACTTGGAAATATTGATTTGGAAAAGAAAATAATGAGTTGTTATTTGAATGAGTGAGTGAGTGATTGATTGAGTGAGTGGTGAGTGAGTGGTGAGTAAGTAAGGCAGTGAGTGATGTCAGAGTTCAACCGACAAGTTTCGTGTTTTTGGGTGAATATAATTAGGTTTAAGTTGTTCGGGGGTCGGGGTCGGATGGAAGTACGGAATACTAAACTAAGGTAATAAGGTAATAAGGTAATCAATTCACTACTAAAGGATCCAATGTCTTTTAGTCACATATATTCATACGTACATGATACATATATAGCTAAGCCTTTTAATCGATAATCATATACCAGGGTGCTTAAGGCCAAGCGATTGAATCTCCAATTAAGCATCTTATATGTGATGTACAACGAGGGATTTATGATATATCTAAATGGTAATGTTTCTCAGCATGTGTTGTTGCTCTAATGATCTGTTATGAATGTTGTGCTATGTACTTATAATGTGGTGGAATGTACTGGAGGAGGAATGAGAAACGGATAAAGGTTAGAAAAGACGGGAAATTGGTTTCATGTCATGACTACCCCAAATAAAGACATTGGATAACTAGGGCTACATATCAGACCAATCTTTGACCCTTTTAACCCTGCATTCAAAGATTCCATCCCTTGCCTTCCCCTTGTTGCCCGGCTCACCATGTTACCATCGCCACGAGGGGCAAAAGCTGTCATGTCTGAGGATGGTAGGTGGATAGTCCGAGAATGAGGCTGGTGTTGGTTGTTGATTTTATGTTTTAAGAATTGCTCATAACCTTATTATTTAAGAATCATATTTGATATTCAATTCTTCTACTCCTCGTACACCGGAGAAATAAACTTCAACTACCATCTATCATAGTAATTGATATTCAGGGTCCAACATAATTCAGAACTATTAAATGATCCCCTCAACAACGATACCCACAGATCATGCTAACTTAAGTAAGGGGAAACCTTTTAGGTCCCTGCGTACACTGCTGCGTAAGTCCCTGATGAACCCCAAGCTTACGAGGTATTTACCTAGTAGTTAAGTCATATTTTGAAACAAGAATCGAAACAGACGATCAAGATCTTGAGAGAGATCTTTACGTAGTATATATATAAAGTATACATATACACTACTACACAAACCAAGTCAACACCCACCTCATCCATACATTCACCTGCAAACCCAGCGTTTTTAATGCAGCAAAATAACCTTATGCCATGTACGATATGTACGGAGTATGTAACTTTAAACCTCTGCATGAGCATGATGCAAACCAAACTTCTGGAATTGTGAAAAGAAACTTTAATAACACCATACCACCATTAAGGTTACATTACGATCGGCTGGCTTTATGTAGCCTGTGTAGACCCTAATTTGATATTCATGTACTTGCTGGGTATGTGGTTGATAGAGCAACGATGTGCATACACCGTATGCCTAGGTGGGTGTAGATATGTATCAACTTACCTAGTATCGATCTAGCATCGATGTTGTGAGATTGAGGCTTTTATCGGTATGTATTGCTATTTTCTCTAATTCACAGGATGTGGTGGGATAGATGGAGAGAATAGATAGATGAATGACATGTACTGCGCTTATCTAGGTATTCATTTGTTAATTAATTTATTTACTCATCACTACACCAGTGACCAGACCTCGGGAAGCAGCGGTCAGCTCAAAACTCACGGTGACAGCCCATGCTCGCTCGCTTTCTTGCTTGCGCGCACTACAATTCGCTTTCATATCTCTACGAAAGCATCACCAATCACGAGATCCAAGCACCAAAACTACCTACCTAGTAATAAGATTACTATTCAAGTACTCGAGTACCTAGGTACTCTCGTACCTAACAAGCACATCATCATTCGGATTCGCGTACACCGACCCCTCGATTCCGATTCCGATTTCCCCATACATACTGAACTTCATAAACTTCCCAACCAAATGCTAGTCTTAAAAGCACATTAACCTCCAAACGCATACATATTACAAAAGCCTCGTAACCGGCATCGGTGTCGGAATCCACAGCAATAACAAGTAACAACAACAGCACCCCGAGGCCCAATAAATTAACTAATAGTGGGATTCATTGCGGTTTTTATATAGATGCATGCATCATTTACGGAGAACCGATGTACTGATGAAGAGTTACCCGAACACCGCCATATACATGCATGTGACTTTTTAGTAAAGATTCCCTAAGCTTTTGATAACGAACAAACAACGTAAGATCGTATATCTAAGATGGCAAGATCTCAGATTTGAGTTCTTGAGAGCTGTTGTTTTAGTTTGGGGTTGGGGTTGGGATAGATATCTAGGTAGTCTCCTACGTAGGAGTATGTATTTCCTAATCCCACGGCTGATAATTGTATGAGCAATGTCGTAAGTCGTACAGTTAGTTGGTTAGGTAATTATAGACTATCTTATGATCTCCTTGGTTGGAAATCGCGGCGACATAGCATACTCTCTCGTGACCAGAAAATCATTACATTTTAATCCTATTATAAGAACACGATTTCTGCGCAGGTGGAATACCAATCCCACAAAATGATTAGTTAATATCTGATGTTTAGATATATCCGTCAAAATGCCTTTGAAATGAGAACTACGAGCGGAAGAGTATAGCTAGACTAGCGCGTTGATCAGAAGGTTAAAGGGCTTAAATGCGGACAAGGCTATGCCTTACCATTCCGTAATGCATCTTTGACCTGAAACAAATCTTGCTATTTTTTTGGGGTTTTTCTAGCTCGTCGGTATATATATATATATATACCTAGGTAGTTAGTTTGAAAGTAAGATGTGATCTCACTATCAAAAACACGCGACACGTGATCACCCCGCAAGCAGAATTCTCTCACGTTGAAGCTTTTTATTTTAAATCTTAGAAAATCATCAATAATCAATCAGCAATCATACCACTCTACCCAGGTCTTTTTAAAAAAAAAGAAAACAGTCCTACAATCTATCACCATAAGTATAAAATTCTAAACTTACTCACAAATACGAATAACTCCTCAAATGCATCTAGTAATAACACTCATCACATTTCTATCCACAGTGCGAACTTAGAGCGAGGTATATAATCTCTTCTTTTCGATCTTTCGATCAGTTGAGAAATTTTAATCACAATTCCTAACCGTATTTATTATACTTCAAGTTTCATTTCAGATAGGTTATCTGAATTGTGTCCTTGAAAATTGTTTAATAATATAATCTCTGTATTCATCGATACCATCCTCCACAATGACGAATTTGGATACTTGGATAAACTCAATGAATTTCGCTCAAGTCTAGCTGCAGCAAGCTAGGCGTATGTAAGTACCAGCAATCTTGAGAAAAAAGAGAAGGGCGGAATATCGTGTTTAGACTTATCAGTATTGGTAAGATCTTATATGAGGATTGAATAGTTGGTTGATTATAGATACATATATAATTATGTGGAATTTTCGAGGAAGTTTGCCTCGTTCTTTGTTAGCTTGCGTGTTTCCTGTCTTGTTCTGTTTACGGTAGATTAGAGGGTTGTTTAGTGTATGGATGAAAGGACTGGAGGAGGGATGGAATGGGATGGGATGGAGTAGGTCAGGAGCGGAGGGATTAGCTGTACGGCTTGGGCTTTTGGGTGGGTGTATGGTTGGAGGTGGATGTGGAATGGGATAAGAATGAGGAAAAGCCTTCGGGTGTGAGTATTTGGTGATGCTGAAGGGGAGTGTATGGAATCTGGGAATGGGTATATAGTGAGCGGATGAGAATGTGCAGCTGAGAAACGTGGAGGTTTCATGGCTTTGTGATTATGGTTTGTGGTCAAGTCGTTGATTGTGCTTGATGCTAATGCTTGGGATAAACCTAGTGATATGGGTGTGTTTATTCCGTGGTGGTGTTGGCGGTGTTACATGCAGGATTGATTGAATGATCAAATGCGCAAATGTCATCGCAGCAATTGTGGCTTGAGACATCTCTGTGAAATTCTACTAGACTTGTTATTGGGTTGATGGGCTGGCAGGCGCAGGTATCTTAATACGCTTTCCAACTTTCAGAAGTTAGTCACTGCAACTTCCGATTTGTTATGTTCAAACCGGATGTCCTCATTATTTGAGCCGCCTTGGAGAAAACAGCGGGATTTAAAAAACAAGTAGATATTCTAAGAATACAATTGTATTACTCAACCAAGCCAAATGGTCCTGTAAGCTAGTATGTATAGTTCTTGGACATATGGCTGCGCACTGAATATCCGAAATAATCAGTGGTATTGATGATTTGATAGTACAAATAAGCTAGCACTAGCAAGCTACTTCGCACATACGGGTGTACTAACACTCGTAATGCAAAACAATATTGAACGATCAAAACCACTACTCATACAAACTGTGAACATTGAAGACAAGAAACTGCATACAAGCTTCAATATCTAATTAATAGATATAAAGTTAACAAGACACCACAACACTAGCAGACGAGATTGCTTTTTATCGGCGCCAAGAACTTATCTTGTAGCTGTGTAAGCCAATACAGATCTTCATGCTGGAGATGCTTGTGAATACGTGCAAGGCTACATCTCCGATTGCCATGTTTTTCTACTTTGGAAATGATAGAAGTCGCGTGGTGACTCTGAGGTTTCAGCTGGTATGTTTGTGGATGATGAGGACTGGGCTGTGTGCTGTGCGCCTATCTAGTATTGGATTAGATACTCTGCGGCCAGAAAGTGTAAGCTCGTCATTGAAGACAAATGCCTTGAAAGGATGGAATGGAGTAATAATAAGTAGATTTTGAGCACTCCATAGTATGAGGTACGTACTTGAAACTTTTTTTTTTTTTCGTGCCATCTTCTGGAAAAAAAGCAATAAACCCTTTCTAATTGGTCAAAATACAAGATCTCACATCTAATCTTGAGTAAATACGCAGCTCTACAAGGATTCCTACATTAGTGATCGCCCTTACTTTGATGGTCCGTGATTCCATGAAGAAGCTTAAGCCGCGCCAAATTTGATATCATCACAATTTCTTTGATGTTTACTACTGTTATCTACATATTGCTGTATTTGATTGCACTCTTGGCGTCCATAAGCCAAGAGAAAGCCGGGAAGATGCGAATTAACTTGTTCTGTAGATATCAATTGCAATTTTAATCCTTCAATCTTCTATTTTGTTGCCATTGTGACACTTATATCCCAGGAAATGAGAATTTTTTGACTCATTTGACGTTCTGTTTTGAGGAGTGAATTAACTCGCATACCAACGAAAGAAGGAAAGGACGGGTAGTGATTCGAAGTTGCACAAAGCATTATATGACGGAATTGGATCCATCGGCAGGAACGCAAATCGTACTCGTATTATCTACATCAAAGAACCTCCGCATTCTGATATACCCCTCTTCCTGCGCGCACATTGCCGGCAGAGCAGGAGCGCAAACAATTACCACCCTCATCATTTGAACAGACCAATCGAGGACAAATAAACAATGGCAGCTCACTATCGAGACGATGTTATACATGGTAGAGACCATCCCGATCCTCACGCATCTGCAAATCCCTGGCGCCACCAAGAATCCACCGCATTTTCTCAACATGCAGCTCCCACATCTCGGGAAGTGGATGGGGGACATGAACGTCGTGGTTTGGGTAAATTTCTAAACAGATCGCGAGTAGAAGGTCAGGGTTCATCTGGTCCGCAGAAACCAGTTATGCTAGCTGGGAATGCGCAAGGTGGAGAACTTGAAGCTGCAAGAAGGGAACAAGAGGAATTGGAACAGAAGGATGCTGTGAACGGAATACAAAGGGAAGGGGCTGGAGCAACGGTGAAGTGCGGTCCTTTACTTAATTATAGACGTATGGAAAATGATGTTTGGTTTGGGAGTGTTTTGATTGTGGTCGATACACAGACGGTTAGAGAGGATTCGGTACCGGAGTTGAGATTAAGGATTTTAGAGAATGGTCAGTCTACGCAGGGTGGTAATAGAACTGGTATTGCTGGAAATGAAGATACGAATTATCGTGGTGAAGGGCATGGAATCATTAATGGCGTGGATTACTCGCAGAATCGAGACCCTACACAATCATCACATGGCAATATACCTAATAATGCCGGACAATCCGATTCTTCCAGCAATACTGATGAAGTCAAAATTAGAGGAGTCAAGCTATATGCAGATGTCGCAAACACTTTCTGGAGATTTTATCTCCAAGTCCCTATGCAACAAGAAGAAATTCAATGCGAGTACACGATTCCTGGGCTCACATTTTCTGAAGGAGGAAAGACGGATAGACAGAACTTTTTTATACCAGCGATTTCTGAGAGTATGAGGATAATGTTTCATTCTTGTAATGGATTTAGTGTGGGCACGGATGAGGAGGCTTATAGCGGTGCTTGTCTTTGGAGAGATGTTGCCAGACGACATGAGGAGGCTCCTTTCCATGTTATGTAAGAAATTAGGGTCTCGGGAATGATAAACACTAACATTAGACAGGCTTGGCGGTGGAGATCAGATCTACAATGATGGCATTAGAGTCAATGGGCCTCTGAGACCTTGGAGTGATATTGGTAATCCAATAAAAAGAAGAGAACATCCTTTTCCTGAAAAGTTGAGGAGGGAATGTGATGATTATTATGTCAAGAATTATCTTCGCTGGTAAGTCAATTTTGAAAGTCATATAACTTTGGCGTCTGACTTGGAAATGCAGGTATACGACTGAGCCATTTGCTTCGATGAATGGAAAGATTCCTCAAGTTAACATCTGGGACGATCATGACGTGAGTTATGTTTTTGTGTGGTAAGGTTTAGTCGCTAATTACCTAAATAGATCATTGATGGTTTTGGCTCGTACGTCGATGAATTTATGCGTTGTCCAGTTTTCCGTGGTATTGGTGGTGTTGCTCATAAATATTATTTACTGTTCCAACACCATATTGCACCTCCAGCATCTACATTCACAACTGGTTTATTATAATCCAAAGTTCCAGCCTTGTAACGTACTAAAATTTCTCAGATGCGCCTCAGACAATGTCAGCAAATGCAGTTGGCCTTGATCCACGTCAGTTGGAGAACACCTTTGTGCTGGAGAATGACGTCCCTGATCCAAGTTATATCATTGGTGATAGCCCTGGTGTAAGTTATTCAAGTCTCAGCAACGGATTTGGCTAATTGTTTTTAGCCATATGTAGCAGAACGCTCTCGTAGCATTTATGCAAGATTGGGTGCGAGAATCGCATTCTTCGGTATTGATGCTAGAACAGAGGTAAGCCGCTCAATTTATAACCAAGTACCGTATTGACTTTTGACTATAGCGTACACGTCATCAAGTAAACTATCCTGCAACATACAAGAAGATTTTCGATCGTCTAAGAGCAGAACTTACTGCTGCAAAAGCATCTCCAAATCCTGTTCAACACCTTATTGTTTTACTCGGAATTCCTATCGCTTATCCAGTGAGTTTATCACAATGGTTAAATATATATATCATCGCTAATACTAGTAGCGTTTGACATGGTTAGAGAATATTTTTTCGAGCCCCTTGATGGGCCCACTCAAATTTATGAACAAGCGATTTGGGTTTGGTAAGCGATATTCTATACACACCCCTCATTGATAGAACCCCTACTAAGCTCTCTATATAGGTGGGAGTTTCTTCAATAACTTTGACGGCAGTGTTGATCTCCTCGATGATCTTGATGACCATTACACAGCACATACCCACAAAAGAGAACGACACTACATTGTCACACAGCTGCAATCTCTCGCTTCCCAATTCTCAGTACGCATCACCATCCTCGGTGGTGACGTACATCTAGCGGCCGTTGGCCGTTTCTATTCAAATCCGCACTTGAAAATCCCCGTCTCAAAAGATTTTAGATATATGGCAAACATCATTTCTTCAGCCATTGTTAACAAACCGCCACCCCAAGCCGTAGCAAATTTATTAGCTAGAAGAAATAAGATCCATCATTTGGATAAGGAGACAGATGAAACACTCTTAAGTTTCTTTGACAGAGACCCAGGAGAAGATAAAAAGAGCGCTAAGAGCAACACCGTTACGATGCCTAGTCGAAACTGGGCAATCCTCACAGAAAACTCACCTTCCTCCCCATCCTCATCCCACCCTCCCAATCAAAACACCGAACCAAACCCCCAACTCTACGATCTCCCTCCCGCCGAAATCCCAAAAGATGGACATTCCCCCCTCCACCTAGGCGAAAAAGGAGCAGGTACCGCGCATAAATCGGCAAATCCAATTGAACTGGGGAAATCGGCAGATGGTAGTTTGGATGTGGTTATTAGGATCGAAATGGATCAGCATGATAAGGAGGGGAAAACCAGGGCGTATGGTTTGTCGGTGCCGGTTTTGAGGTATGAGGGTAAGCCGGTTTGGGTGGGTGAGGGGAGGAGAAGCTGGATTGGGAGTAGAGGGAGTTGGGGGAGTAGGGGGAGGAGCGCCGGGAGTGCGGGGAGTGCGGGGGTTGTCGGAGGAAGTGAGAGGGAGGTGCTTAGGTAGGTTGGTTCAGTGGTTCACCGGTTGTTGGGGTGTTGGGTGTTTGGGTGTTTGTGAGGTGGGTGGTTGTCTGAGTGCTTTAGGAGGATGTGGTAATGGATGAATGCATGAATGCATGCATGCATAATAGCTTATGAGATGGGCTGCGCTGCGTTGCATTAATAATGGCTGGATGGATAGATGGAAGAAGTGAAATATTTGATACCAGGGGGTTTTAATTTTTTTTTTTTTGGTTCTGTATTCGTACTTGTTATTGCTATTACATTCATAATTCAGTCTTTCCCTTTCTTTTCTTTTCTAATAATTAATTAATTACTTGGTAATTTTCATTTGATTTCTTTTGAGGAGAGTATGCGTTTGAGTATGCGTTTGAATGGGATTTCGAGTGGATAGTGTGTGTAGTGTATAAATATAAACAATCTGACATGAACTTTTGAACCCGCAGGATGCAGACTGCAGGGAGCAGGGAGATTCTTGCACTAGCCGGGAGGATAATGAGTGAGAAATACATGTTCTAAAGCCGCTGGTGGGTTTTTTAATAATTAATTAAGTGTTGAGTGTTGAGTATCTAGGTAACTAAATAGGTAAGGGGTAGGTAAACCAAGTAAGATTACATGTAATAAATCAATCACCTCATTGACCAAATAAAAATCTTCACCTCCTTCTCCTTTTCCCAACCCCAATCTTGAGTATTTACATCGCTTATTTTTGGGAGGAATGGGAATGTGAATAGAGGGAGTCGCAGAAGGAAGAACAGATGGTATATTAACGCCGGTTATGCAAACAAATAACTTTTTGAGTTTGAGATCTGAGATCTGAGATGAATGGGGTCGTGATGCGGTGGTGTAATTAATGTGGTGTGATGAGATGTATAGAGAGCTGATCTAAAGAGAATAATTGCAGAAACCAGATTTACTAGTCTTGCTACACTTACATCTCAAATCTGACTCAATCCATACCGGCCCGACCGATTCAGTCCGACCGATTCAACGTGTGAGGTATGACACACTCGGACCAGTTGGTTTTGAGGGCTCATATTTTTGCAACAATTCAATAGCATGCTGAGCTCGCCAGTATAATTATCATATTTCATCGAGTAAGACTCAAGAACTAGATATCACTCCCTTGAGTAGCAGCTGCATCTCTATTTGCCTCCTTTCTTCCCTTTGCTGCATATTTCGCGCTTCTTTAATTCCTTGTTAGAGGCTATTTACTCTGTGAACTTGTCGAGGATGTTGGCCATACCTATATGGTGACATGGAGTAGTGGCTGGTGAGATGAAGGTTGGGTAAGTGGAGCAATTATTGAGCAACCTGCGCTATCACACTGATAGTGATTCTTGATTGTTTGTGGATACTAGAAAAATGAAAGATATCACGTTATACCGTCGGTTCAGGATAATTCCCCACGATAGTGGCCTTTTCCAGTTGTGATTTGTTTGTTTGCAATGGGTGGTTAATGCGTTTCTCAGAGCTGGGGATTTGATCATGCCAAATTAGAGCAGATGGTGGTGAGTTGAACAAGGAGTTGAAATGAGCTCTGAAGTGCTCTTAGTACATCTCCTTTTGTGGTCGACGGCATCGAAACTTTTATCGAACAGTCATGCTCCCAAGGTTATCAAAGATGTAATGTCCGTTCAAAGATAATTGTTATATCTTATAGATGCATACCCTCATCATCATCATCATCATCATCATCATCCGCACCAGCATCTTCTCGCATACGTAATTCCATCGCTCGACGTAATGCCTCGTCGTCTAATGTACCTCCCGTGTCTGTAGTTGAGGTTGTGGTTCCATTTGTGCTCGAGACTCCATTCGATCTTGACTCGCCATTCGTTGGTGCCGTTGCAGCTGCTGGTGTTGGATCCATTACAACCTCACCACCTACAATCCTTCCAGTAGTAAATGTTCCATCAGCCCAGGGATTACTCCTATTTTCTTCACTAGCAGGAGCTGTTCCATTTGTCGCGGGCGCGGAGATTGCTACATCTGCTTCTGGTTTTGATTCAGCGCCGGCTTCATATTCACCCCAAACTCCACCTCTGCTCTCGATTTCACTGCGTAAGAGAGAGATACGAGTCTCCATGCGAGTTATTACAACTTCATTTTCGCGAATCGCATCCACACTATCAGAATCAAGTCAGCAGCTATTCCTAAGATTGCCTTCTCCGCTTATTTATAAATCTTCGGAGGAGTATGAGATAAAGTAGCATACCAATCTTCATCCACTTTTCCATCCACACATTCAGGAGCTCTCCCTTCCGCAAACGGCTTAAGTTGCTCATTGGAATAATCGAGATGTGCGATGGAATTGCGCAGCTCGGCAGCTTTGAGGTGCAGGGTGGACATGGGGAGGTCTTTGAGAGCTTCTGCGAAGGCGCCAGGGGATATTGGAAGTGCGTCGGCGGACATGGTCAGATTGGAGTAAATTTAAGGATTGTTTGTAGAGCTTAGAATGGTATAGAGGGGTTGAATGTAGTTTTTGCGACCGTAATGAGTTCTGGGGTGGTTAAGGCTGGTGTTTTCTTGGGAATGATTGAGAAATATGTGAACTCTTCAAGTTACTTGAGGTTTAGATTATGAATTCGAAATGCGCAGAGCTGATAGTTGTATGGGAGGAATTGGAAGATATTTGAGAATGGAGGGGCTGAAGTTGAGGCAACAGCTGCCCGCGCGGAATTATCGCGAATTGGTCCGTGCATATATATTATTTTCCATGCTCTCCAAATCCATGCTTTGGGACAAAGACGTCGGATGACGAATTAGTACACCGCAGCGGGGTTGTTCGATCCGATGATTCACACTAAGATATGAAATAACAACAAGAGTCTGAAGATGAATAGTCTTTGGCCTGCTGCACGCAGTTCGTGCTTACAGACTCGGACCACTTTACAAACATGTAGAACAATTGATAGCTTAATCTCGAGGTTTGCATATGGGGCTGTACGACCAATTTCGAAGTCTTCTATAGCTTTCCGGCAGACGGAGTTGGGTTCAAGACAACTCGAAGGTGAGGTTTGTGGCTGGACAGGAGCTTTAGGGTTACGATGCTCGAAGAGGTTTTATGCCTCGAAAAGGAGGGCACCAAAGGTCCCGAGGAGTTCGACGTTACCTAATCAATTACCTGCAAAGAGTGCATCATTAAATGCTGCAGGCACCAAGGTTGCGCCTGGAAAGACGATATATAAGAAATATGGGCAATTACCAGCGGACTACGAAGACCAAATGGGTCTTGATTATCGAGAAGATCCAATAACAGAGGAGGAAAACCAAGCAATTTTTGGACGTGTGATGGATGTAGATTCCGCGGAACGATTTTTGAGAGTTATACATGGACGAAGAGTAGCGGGAACACTACCAGATCCGGATGAGCCTAGTTCTTTAGCATACTGGGAGGAAGTTGCACAGAAGAACGCATTAGCATGGCTAAGGAAGAATGTTCCTGTTGATGAGGACGAGAACGCAGCACTAAGAGCCGAACAGGAACTGGCCGAGATTGAGGGAGGTATTGTTGAAGACTCCAAGAAAATTGGTATATATGTACCGAATGTTGGAGGAGGTCTAACGAGGGGACGAAAAATTAATGTCAATCCGTATAAATCAAAAGATTTGAAAGGGCCAGTACAAGAGGCCATAAGTGTATATGGTGACAGTGGATTAGATGCCATTAGAAAAGCCAATGAGGCAAAATTCGCCGCTGAAGAGAAGAAAAGACTGGAAGAGTTGAGTCAAGCAGATGAGGCCCCACAAAATACAGGCACGTTAGATTACGTCAAACCACGGTCACGAGTGGAACTTCGTCGAAAAGGTGAAAGCCCATGGCTCAAATATTACGAAAAAAAGGCTCAAGAAACTGCGCCTGAAGTCGTTCCTGAATTGTCTGCCTTTACTCGTCTTTGGCCATCCACTTTAGTTCTCCTTTTAACAATTGGAGTCTCGTGTACTTTGGCACATTTCTACATACCTCCCCAAAGGACAGCTCGCATGTTTCCAGATACTCCACCCGCAGTAGCCACAATCTCTGCACTCCTCGTAGCTAATGCTGTGGTGCTTTTTCTTTGGCGTGTTCCTCCCGCTTGGCAAATGCTCAACAAATACTTTATTATTATCCCAGCCTACCCACGAGGGTTATCAATGATTGGATCTGTCTTCTCTCATCAAGGGTTCTCTCATTTCCTTCCAAATATGGCCTTCCTTGTCATCTTCGGAGTCCAGCTCCACGACGAAATCGGCCGTGCTAATTTCCTCGCCCTCTATTTCTCCATGGGTGCAGTGGCTTCTTTCGCTTCATTAGCATGGTGGGTGTGGAAACGCGCTTTTGTTTCGTCAACTTTAGGTGCTTCGGGTGCAGTCTGTGGTGTCATGGCGGCCTTTTTGTGGAATAAGAGGGATAATGGTGTTAGCTTTTTTGGGGTTACTCCGGAGATTCCTTCATGGTCAGTGCTAGGACTCCTCTTTGGACTGGAGATCTTCTCGTGGAGGAGAGTGAGCAGGCTTGGTAGAAAGCAAATCCTCGATCATCTTTCGCATTTGTCCGGGTATACAGCGGGTGTCGCGGGAGTTGAGGTCATTAGATGGAGGGAGAGAATCAGGAAAAGGCAGGTTGAGGAGGGGAGTAGAGATATTGAAGGGGTAATGAAGTGAGAGGTTGAATTGTAATTATATATATTGCTCGAGGCACTTGCCTTGGGCGAATAGTTGTATACATAGGAGGGAAGTATTACCCACTCATTGCTATGGTTTCATCAGTCAACAGAATATGTACATAAAACTTTTTACAACCATCTCAGCTCGCGGCTACGGCATGATCTACACATTCCTATTGCATTTTTCTCGAAAGCCTCGTAGGGCCCAATAGCAAACAATTTTGCAAGTCAACCACAGAAGGGAAGATCGAACTGGGAATATGACATGTATAAACCCGAAGGAGATGCTTGGGCAACTGAACAAGGGTACTGCAAATAGCTGCAAATGGTGGACTATCCCTAAAAGAGGTATGTGGGTCGATGACTAATCTTCCCGTTGACTTTTGAAGTCGAAAAAGGAACATCGGAGGAGAGAGAGTTGAGCAAAATGGAAAGAAAAAGGAGTATGAAAGCAGCGCATAGGGTGTTTGTTTCATAAGTGATATTGTTTAAGATGCTAGGTGCAGGCGCAAATGGGGTAACGAGAGTGATCAGAATAATTCATATTATACATAATAAATGGAAGGGTTGACGGAAAGAAAATCTTGACAGGAAGGAAAGAGAACCAACATCATTCATTTCGAATGATGTCTTCTTCTATGGAAACTTATCTGTTACCAGAAGTCTTCGTTCGTAACTCTGGTTATTTATTATTTTCATCACATATAGAATTTGTGTGATGAAAATTTCGTTTTGTAGGGTGATTGAAGAGATTGAACGGCAGATAATGAGACAGGTTAATAGCTTTCTACATCAGTCATCAATGCATTTCGGTGGCATCAAGGAACCCAAATTCGACTAACGGGTGGATTGAAGTGGCTTTCGCTGGTTGGCTGCATGAGATGAGGGGTTGTTTGCTGTTCGTTTGGCGTTGGTGGTGAGAGATGCAGGAAACTTATCCGATTTCATGGTTGAAGAGTATAATCGGCTGGGTTTCAGTTCCGTTTGTTGTCTGCTTTCCAGTTGGTGAGAGACATTTCGAAGCAATATCTCGGTGGGTACATTTAGTGATTCTTCCTTGATACCAGATTTGATTGTCAGATCTGATGATCATGTAGACCATGCAATGGGAGGAAACTTGCATTTATTCCTGGAAGATATGGGGATAAAGGAAGTCGACTGCGACGTCCCGCATCCGAGTGATCATGCAAGGCTAATAATGGAAGAATGCATTCACTGATTTGAGAGATTGAAGTTCAAGGGTACGGTAATTTGGCTTCGTACCCAACCTTTTCTAAAGTTAAGGAAGAAGGGAAATGAGGCCGTTGGGCAAAAAAATCATGTCAAACGTGACAAATAAGTATTTGGATTGGGATCAGAGACTTTTCGATTGTCAAGTGGAAATTGAAAATTGGAACTTAAAGGTGTTTGAGGCCTACAACCCTCCACCTCCCCAGTCATCCAACCCTCCATCAGCAACATCCAGTTCTTCAATATCATTTAACTGTCAAATCTGAATCATAAAAACTATCGGAAAGTGATATTTGGGTTACTAGGTAACCATGGCGTGCTAGGTTTTGTTTTGTTGATTCTGCGCTAGTGGGGCTTATATTTCTCCTCTTAATTTGACTTGACAACCATCTCCAAACTCCCTCCTCACCTCGAAAAAAACCCTTCACCTCAATATCTCCCAACTGAGATACAATTATCTCTTTTATCTCTTCATAATTGTCTCAATTCAACTCGAACTTGGAGTTCAAATCACATTCATTTGTCGCCATGGCGACTTCAATGAATCCCGTCATGGAATCTTTGATCAATCATATTGTCCTCCCGCCGCGGCTTCCTGGCAGGGACGACAGAAACGAGAAATTAGAGAACGGCCTCATAGATCATTTTATCACAGCTTCAAAGACTATGAGGGATATCACGAATGACAAACTCTCCGAGAATTGGGATTGGATTCGTCGATCGTTGGAAACCGCAAAAGTTTTAAATGCTCGAGGAAAACTGACGAAAGCTACACTCTTATCCGAGTTCCGATCTCTCCAGCAGAATGTTTACCTGATTCTCAATATTGCGGAGCAGAATGCAGCTTTACTTATTCATCGGTATGTTCCGAGCTTCCACATTTATTTATATAAACTCTGTATGCATTTCGTACGTAAGAAATACTTGCTAAATTTATTGAAAAGTATCGAAGAGCGCGTAGTATTCGAATGTATGGAAACATCAGCATCCGCGGAGGATGTGTTAGGTGCGGAGAATGCCTTAGAATGGGATTTTCCTGGGTATGCCGTCGATGTCCCATTATCAACATTCCGTCAACCCGATTTTCTGGAAGAGTTGGCCATTTTTTTGGAGCAAGCCAGTACCGAGTCAATCAAACGATTCGCAGCAAGAACTCTCAAAGCTGGCTCGCTTATTATCGAAGCACGCGACACTGCCTCTTGCGCGCTCATATCACAGATGCTCATGACACTATTGGAAGGCAATGGTCGTAGAATATATCCTTCAATTCTAAAGAAGCGTGTTCGAGACGATGTGGTATGGTTTAATGCCGAAAAGCCATGGAGACGAAACCCTCTTTACCTCGTATTGCGAGTCGCCTTACAAAGACAGCTATATTCGATGTCAGATTTTGGCCGGACACAGTACAAATTTATGAGATGCCTAGCTATGGCACAGGTTCTTGAACTAAGCATCCACGACGTTAACCTCGAGCTACTATCATTCTTAAAAGCCAAACTATGCCGGCGGCTTGCCAAACTCGAAAGTGATAGTGATAAAGAATCGAACACCCTGGGAGCTATTTATAAGCAAACATTCATAACCTTGCGACCCATTTTCCAAAAAGCAATTCAGCGGGCCTCGGAACATATTGAATCAGAGTGGGTAACTTTCAAGCGGTCTAACCAGCGACCAGTCATGCCACTGCCAAGGCGTGCTGCTGATCGTGATTTGTACTTAACTCTCCCCAACAGCGGTCTTTACCTACAGCGCATCATGGCCGAGACTCTGCTTGTACCTTCGCGAACACACAACAATAAACTGCCAGTAGATATATCAGCAGCCGCCACTAGGAAGATTGGAAACTTCGGAAAGCGCTATATCGAACTTTGCGACATGGAAAGTGGCATTGAGTTGAATAATCGTCCTCCTCCATCTGCTTCCATTAATGAAAACAAATCGCACTGTAAGGAAGTTTCTAGACAAATAAACTCATACCTTAATGCATCAAAAGGTGCTTATTCTGCTAACTCGGAAGAACGTTCCGTGATGTTATTGAGCATTATGGAGCTTTGGATGTCTTTGGATAAGTGCGCATGCATTGTTTATCCGCTACTTTGGGAGTTCCATCCTCTTTTCACGTCTGAGATATTGGATGTCTTGCAGCTATCTCTACATAAAGATATGTGCCGACTGCAAAAAGTCCAGGAATATTTGCAAGATCGCTGCAAAACTGCGGTTAACAATAGCGGATACAGGACCATCTTTGAGGATCCAATACAAGGCTGCTTCGCCGAGCGCTACTTTATCGAGTATGATGAAGCCTTAAAAATGGAAGGTCTCCTTAAGACTATCGAGTTTAATGCAGAACAGTTACGCCAGAAAAAAGAAGCGGAGTGGCTGAGGATGAGTCAGGAATATGGCAATCTTGTCAACAGGATCAATGAGAGCACCTGTATCTACACTCTTGAGGGACACAGCCGAGATTGCTTAAAGTGCTCTCTGGAAAGGGAAGCCAAAAACTTTAGAATTGAGGTGAGATGAACAATAACTGCGATATTTTTGTTCGCTTTATACTACCTTTTACTTATGAATTCATGCTTATTAGAATTATAGGTCCACGAGCATCCTTTGCCTTCAGATCCAACTCGAGTGAAGGTGGTTATATTTGAGCTATCCTGTCCCTGGACATTTTCAATTTATCGAGATACAACCTGGAAGATCTTGTCAGCTTTGGCTTTTTCAACAAAACAAGGTGGTAGCTCAAAGCCTCCGGCAAGTAGATTCCAATGAATCTCTTTCAAATAAGTGAACTACACTAACTGTGCTTTAGGCTCTTTTGAAAGATTATCCGGGACTTTCGAGATATATGAGTAATGGATTACGTGGGATTTCATTGGGATCGACAACAAAGAGATTTCACAAAACTCAGTTAGTTGACTCTTCCAGGCTAATTCATGCAGATATAAGACTTTGATTACTGACCCATATATCTTAGCTATCGCATGGTTATGTTCCCCGTTGATATTGATGATGTGTGTCCTTCTAATAGCTTAAGATTGTCATACTATGACCTTTCCTCCCAACTATGGCCAGGCCGAGAGTTTCATGTTGAAAGACCTTCATTTTCAAACCATTTCCAGTTCACGTTACCTCAAAGCTCGCCATTCTCGGTGCTTCTGCCGCACCTATCTGCCAACAGGGACGGGAGTTCGTCGTACGAGGTCGTTGCAAGTCAAACTCAATGCCCTAAAGCTCTGAATGTTCATGAGTTTGTGGCCTATCAAGCACTATTCTTAGGGAAAGCTTGCCGACTCACACAATTGCTGGTGGAACTCGGATCTCAGAGTCTAAACTTTAGTACTGAATCAATGGCTATTCTGGTATCGCGTCTAGTACTTGAAGCCGGACCTCATCATGATGGAGATTCTTTGCGTGTCGTTTATCGATCATTCCGAGATAACACCTTCTGTTCTAGAATGTTGGAGCAATTGCATCAGAGATTGAGAAGCATCGAGTCAAACTATCGAGAGAATCATGCCATGCAAACTATATTGACCATAGCTTTACGTATGAAACAGCTCGCAACCCCCAGCATTGCCAATTCAGCCTCCGAATTACTCCACACTGCGCGGTCAATTACCGCATCTTGGGTCAAAATTCTCAGAGAAGAAATAAGACAGGCAATCGATTCCGAAACCGCTTCCAGGTGCCAAACATATTGTTTATGGGCTGTTTTACTCTGTCGCCGAACATTTTTTCATCAAAATGACGAACTATTGGATCCAGAGGCTCTCCGTTGTTTTATCGAATGCTCAATCACGCTGCAAGATAATATTTCCAATGATCCTGCCCTGGCCCCGGCTGGGCTCAAGAATGCTCTCATTCGAGATTTGAAGGCTGTCTATCATATGCGATTTCTTTTACGGGATTCTCTGCTTGCTAGCCCTCAATCTCTACTGCTAGCAGTGGGTATTGTGTGGCCACTACCTGAAGGAAGTAAACCACGTGTATCGTCGACATTGACTTTCGACTGCCCTGAAAAATGGTGGGTTTATGCAAAAATCGATGGTTCAGCACTCATGAAAGAACAAACACTAAGTTTTCATCTATTCTACGGATACCTCTTGATAGATGGTCAGCCTCTTGGAATGCTTCCGGCTGATTATAGAGCATCGACCACTCTGAAAGATCTCTTCGGAGATGTCAATCTTCTCACCTTCCCTTCATCATTGCCCGGCTCCAAGTTCCAATTAACAAACGATCAATTCGGGCATACTATCCATCTTGGGTTTCGTGATGGATATGTCGTTGTTCGAGCCTGTTCAAGAGACAAGATTCTGGAGTTTGTACCTAGTCGGGTATTTCACACTGGCACCAATTATGATTTGCCAATACCATTATTGTTCGATTGTGTTCAGTAAGTTTTTGGAATTCGTACACAACTACCTGTCAAAACTGACAATCTACAGCTGGCTCGACCTAATGACGGGGATCATCCAAATCCGGCAGAAACCCCACATATGGAGAGATAAAGAGAGTAATTGGGTGTTGAATGTACGAACTCGTGCAGCCTATCGTCGTACCTCTTACTTGGTCGATCCGTTTAGCCCAACATTCAAACGCGTCCACAGGATCCTTGAGTATTTCGAGGACCCGGGCCAGTTGACAGTCTTTCAGCCGCGGAAAAACAACCTCACAGTTGAGCTTAAACGCCTATCTTTGTCTTTCACGGTTAACTACAAGAAGCATCTTGAATCATCTCAGTTGCACGCGGAGATAGATGCTGACCAGGACTGTGGGGTTTGGTATGGACTACGCAGTAAAATCGTACTCAGAGATACTATTAATCCACGAGTGCGTAGCATTCTTGTGCCGTTGCCTGGTGACGATCCCAGCAGTGTAAAATCCCGCTGTCATGGAATACACGTTCAAGTACATATCGAAAATAATGGAGCTTATGGTCGTTTTTTTGTCAATGATTCTCTAGGGCGAATTGATTGTCCAGCTGAGCCTTGGCAACTTTACACTAAAGCTTTACTGCATGGTGTTACATCTTTTCTCCTGCCAGACAATTTGACAAAACGTACTGGAACGGAGGAAGCTGTTGCATGTTTAAAATCTGGTCTCTACCAGCCTTGGGTACCTTTGACACTGACATCGCGCCTGTGTCTATCGAGAATTGCGATTCTTAGCCCCATTAGAGAGTACTACCCGAAAGAAGGTAAATCTATGCAGAAGATTAACTGGAATGACAAGTGGACAACTACGATTCAATATGATGGCTACGAATCAATAATCCATGATCTACTCGAAAAAAGTGACAAGTTGGAAAGGTTTTCTCATGAAAAGAGCCTGGAACCGCCGCAGCTGAAAACAGACCGACAACAACACCTAGTGCGTCGAAGCTTTGCCCGCTTGGGACTTTTCAGGCGCCCAGATGGATTCCTTGAGGATCATGCAATGACGCCAGATCTTGTGTATGATTCACGAGACAAGTACTGTGCTAGTCAAAGGCGCAAGAACATTCTGGAGTGCGTCGATCACATCATTCAGTGGCCTCAGAAAATACATAATACGGCAGAATTGGCTAGTATTCTGCAAACATACCCTAATCTGAGAGGTTTCTACGCAGAACCTAGAAAACTTCTCCTGTCAGATCACTTGAATGTTGATTTCGGAGTGTCATTTGGCCCTTTATATCGATTCTGCCAACAAGCCTCCTCAGATGACAAGTTTCGACTTCAGTTCCAGTTTGCTTTGATGTCATTTCGAGATGATATTAATATGGATGTGGTTAGGGTGCTGCTTGCTTGTTCTGTGTTCGAGGACTTGAAAAAGCTGAATCCTCCGGCGTGTCTCAATTATGTCCAATTTCGTCCGAACCAAGCTCCGCATCTTACATACATCTTACAACTGCTGAAGCCTTGTCGCATACCATATCCGCAAGACTTCCGTGATACTTTTAGTGGACTCAAGTTACACGCGAAACAGCGCAGGAATCTGGAACGCCGGGAACATGAGTATGAGACGCAAACAGATGCTGATTGTGAGTTGTTTGCAAAGATTTTGCTTGATCAATGGCCATGTTCAAAACCTTCCAATGGCGGCTTTTCGACTTCAGAACGCATAGATGTTGTCAAGGCTATGAGTATTATACAACCAGATTGGGAGCGGCTTTTCCAGAATATGGAGCTCTCCAAGTATCTCGAAGAGGTGCAACTAGTGCTTAGTAAAGCTTACAGTGGAACAAATTTTGTGTTGCCAAATATGGAGATTCAAACACAGGTAGTATATTCATCAAGAGTCCGAGGCGGCGAGTCACCTACGTTGTCAATGGATTTAATGCGAATGCGATGTGAGACTACGAAGGTATCTAATGAGGCTGTCTCATTCAATACACAAGCTGGAAACCTGATTCACGATGGCAATCTATCTCGAGAGGCGTGTCTTCTTGGAGGCATTGTTAAGAGTAAGTAATCTTCTTGGTTTTTACACCTATACTCCGTTCCCGGTCTTTATGATCAATGCACGACTTGTACTGATATCGCCTTAGATCTCATGAGCTCTGAGGCCTCGCTGGTACGCCAGAAATATGGGCAAGGATTGATGCAAAGCCTGGAATACCTCAAAGCATTCGAGCAAATTCCTAAAAATGGTAGAAAGCATATCGATACTCTCAAGCTCTCAAATGAAATAGTCGAGACTAGAAGAGTACTACAACAAATCTTCACGGAAATATATAGATCATTTGATAGTCCAAGTGCTACTTGGCTACGAGCAGGAGGCTTATACCCATGTATTTCAACTATCACACTGCTTGAGAATCTACGGTCTACCTTGAGCACAGGAATTAAATTTGGCAGTGGCATGAGAGAGAGTTTGATCAAATATGCTTTAAAAATCACAGAACTCCAGCGTCTACTCAGGATCGAAGAAGCCTTCACAAAGGGTGATCAACAGCGCTTGATAGAGGAGCAGAATAACTCGGGGCATTCAAATTGGCAGCCGATCGAAGAGCCTGATTGGCTCTTAATCGAAGTGGAGGCAAACGTCCTCATTCGGCCTGACCAAGTCGATGTTGCGAGAGCTACAATTTCTCCAAGTTCTAAATCAAACTCTGTCCTGCAAATGAACATGGGACAGGGGAAGACTTCAATCATTGTGCCTATGGTGGCATGTAAACTAGCCAATTCCGAGCGCCTTGTGCGAATCATCGTACCCAAACCATTATTAGTACCAACGGCGCAGTTACTGCAAGCACGTTTAGGATCTCTGCTAGGCCGGAACATTCTTCATGTGCCATTTTCAAGAAAAACTCCCACAGATACTGTTAAAACCTATTTCAACTTGCACAAGGTGGCTCTCCAAGACTCAGGAATTACTATCGCTTTGCCGGAGCATATACTGTCATTTCGATTATCTGGAATTCAACGGCTTTCGGATGGTCATATAAATGAAGGAAGTACAATGGTGAAAGTCCAGCAATGGTTAAACTCTCGTTGTCGAGATGTGATGGATGAGAGCGATCAAATTCTCTCATTACGAACACAGCTCATATATCCGAGTGGGGCTCAAAAATCAGTTGATAATTATCCTCATCGTTGGGAAGTCGCTCAAGCTTTGCTTTCTCTTGTATCGGGCCACCTATATAATCTCGAGAAAGCCTATCCACACAGCATCGAAGTTGTTCGAAGAGATTGTGGTGGATACCCTATGCCATTTTTCCTGCGAAAAGATGTTGAAGAGGAGTTACTTAACCGGCTTGTTGCTGATATCTGCAATGGGCGAACTTCCATTTTAGATGTTTCTCGTTGCTCCAGATCAGATCGTATAGCTATCAGAGATTTTATAACCAAGCCCAAGGTCAGCACAAGTGTATCCAAGACCGTGAAAGGTATTTTCCCAGACAAGCCAGCAATGAAAAAGAATTTATTGAACGTTCGTGGTCTGTTAGTACATCGGATCTTATTGTTGGCCTTGAAGAAGAGGTGGCATGTACAATATGGTCTTCATCCCGAGAGAGACCCTATCGCCGTCCCATTTCATGGCAAGGGTGTGCCATCGGACCAAGCTGAATGGGGCCACCCAGATGTAGCAATCCTTCTTACTTGTCTAGCATTTTATTATGGTGGACTGAACAACAAACAATTACATCAAAGTCTGGAGCACGTTCTCAAATCAGACGATCCGGCCTCGATATATGATCAGTGGTCTATGAGCTGTCCCATGCTACCCGATTCATTGCGGGATTGGAACAATATTAATCTCGAAGATGAACAACAGATGCTTGAGCTCTGCTCGTATTTCAATCTATCCCCAATAATAGTCGACTATTACTGTAACAATTTTGTGTTCCCAGCTCACGCCAAATCTTTCAGTCTCAAATTACAAGCTAGTGGTTGGGAGATCCCTCTATCTTCAGCTGACAATCCAAATTCTGTCACTACTGGCTTTAGTGGTACCAATGATAATCGAAATCTGCTACCGCTCAATCTGAAGCAGCAAGATTTAGATGGGCTCGCCCATACCAACTCTGAGGTTCTCACCTACTTGCTTCAGTCGAGAAATCGGGGATATGTAATTGCGGCTGATGAACGTGGCCGTCATCTTTCCGAGATTAACTTGCTGCGGAAGATCTCAAAACTAGGCATCCGAGTCCTCATCGATGCCGGAGCGCAGATTATCGAATTGAGCAATGAATCTCTTGCAAGAAAATGGCTTGAGATTGATATAGAGGCACTTGCGGCCGTCTACTTTAATGTGGCTGGAAAGCCGATGGTGGTTCACAGGAAATACAGGCCAGTGCCATTATCGGCCTCGCCATACTCTGATGACTTACGTGGTGTTGTTGTTTATCTCGACGAAGCTCATTGTCGTGGAATTGATTTGAAGATGCCTGCTGATGCTTGCGGGGCGCTAACCTTAAGTGAGTCCACCATTTATAAAGAATGTGCGCCATTGGCACTGATGCTAACTTTGAGTAAGGTCTAGGTCAGAGCAAAGATCATACCGTACAGGCAGCAATGAGGCTAAGGCAACTCGCAACTTCCCAATCCGTCATATTCTTTGCACCACCTGAAGTCAACCAGAGCATTTTGGACTGTGTCAAGAAGAATCACGGAAATTATCTAGATTCGCATGACGTCATTTGTTGGCTTTTGGAGCAGACATGTGTGGGAATCGAGCTTATGCAACCTCTTTATTATTCTCAAGGCATTGATCATTGCAGTAGAATTCAGGCTGCTGCTGACAATGCAGATTTTCTTGTGGACGTCGAGCAGCGGGAGCAGTATTTATCTACCCTGAGGCAGAAAGAGCAACTCAGCCTAGAGCAACTTTATGGAGCTAAAACAAAATCTAAGGCTATAGTTGGATCTGGGGAATTGACTGCCCAAACAGCTAACTATATAAAAGAGCTCAATGCGATGCGGAAGAGCTTTCGAGATACCGGCGATGCTGTTCACCATACTGCTTTACAAGAAGTAGAACAAGAGAGAGAAGTCGCTTACGAGGTTGAAACGGTGCGGGAAGTCCAAAAGCCTACGCACTACCAAGCTTGGTCATTCCCCGGCCTCGACAAAGATATTCTGATCTTTGCCAAAACTGGCCGACTCCCTGCAGGCTCTGCGTGCTGTGAACATGCTTTTGTGGCTCTGAGAAAGACCGGAGTTGGTAGGAAGTTTGGCATTAATGCTACGGCTCTTCAGTCTCGACTATTCGTCTCCAGAGAGTTCATGCGTTCAGTAAAAGTAAATACCGAGCCACATGACAATTTCTTGGTAAGTCGGCACTATCCTGACTTTGCGTCATGATTATACAATTACTAACTCGCCTTCTTCAGCGCCAAGTGAGTTGGATTTTATGGAGCACTATCACCGAAACCGCTTTAGTTATCATACCCGAAGAAGCAGAACTTCTCATCCCAGTCCTCCACGAGGCAGTGGCTCCTGTTTGCTTCCTCTTGACCTATGCAGCCCCTATAACCCGCAAAATGCTTGCTCAATTCAACGACCTTAGATATTATGCTATACCAGCACTCCCAAAGAATTGGATCGTTCCAATATGGTTGTCAGTACAACTAGGTGTTTTCTCAGGAGCCCTTTATTTTGATATCTCTCAATACGAGTACCTACGTGGCTTTTTAGGGTTTGAAGTCAACAAAAATATGGAAGAGCTGCAAGAGGATTTCTTGGAGGAATATCATCATGTTGTCGACGGCTTCATTACAGAGAACGCCAAAGCAAAAGAACAAAAGTCTCTTGGGTTTACGTCCAGACCTCTAACATTCTTGCAAGAATGGCTGAGTGTAAGACGCAAAGGCCAGGACTTTTCTCATACTCCCATGGGATACGTGTGCCAAGGAAAAGTTCTTACGGAAAGTCACCCATTTTTCAGCAAGAATGGGCCGGGTGTCGACCAAAAACTTGCTCCGTCTAGTCGCAGAGGAATGACTGGTTCAAAGGGAGCTTCGGCGAGAAATACTCTTGATGATGATCTTAATGACGACTGGGCGGGCACGAATGATGATGAGAATGGTGTATCGATTGGCGCTGAAGGTGATGCTGAGGATTCTGATGACTATCAGGATGAGGAGACCAGTAGTGGTAGTGTTTTCACGAGATCGGATGAGGAATTTTGAGATTTATGTAGGATTTGCTTGAGTGGTGTTGCGTAGAATGCTTTGGAGTGGATAAGATGGGTGAAGATATGAATGTTAGATTACAATAGGTATTGACTAGAAATTTGTTTTGCTTTTTTACTTTTTTTACTTTTTGTAGTTGTGGAGACCGGTTCATCACTTTTCAGTTAAAATAGGATAACTAGCACACGGTTTTTCTTTGTATTAGCCACGTTTATCTTGTTTTCTATCATGAAGCCCCGTCCTTCTCCAAAATAAATCCTTTCCGTCCAAAGCCAAGATCACAAACTCCTATTTCCCTGTTTCCCTGTTTCCCTACCTCCTCATCACATAACAACACACCTCTTCTTCTCCTTACCCCTCTCCAAAAACTCCCCAAAACTCATAAACACCCAATTCCTCTCTTCCCAGCCCAACACCCCCATCTTCCCCCAATCAATTCGCTTCGCAAGACTTTCTCCTTCCTCTCCTTTTCCTCCATCTTCATCCTTGCTATTCACATCCTTCCCACACCCATCATACTTTCCCCTCGTTGGTACCCAGACTGTCCATACACTCCAAACTCTACATTCTTGGCCTTGAAATCGTATTTCTTTTTCTATCTTCGTTTCCGGTGATGAAGTTTCTTTCTTCAGAGAAGTAAAATCGGGAGAATTAGAAATCCCCTTAATCTCACCCTGTCTCATCCCACTTATTTTTCCCTTCCGCGAGAGCTGTATAGATATTACGTCAAACAAAGTTTGTAGTTTCTGGATTTCGCTACTATTTTCCTCCTCTTTCTCTTCCCCCTTCCCATTCCCATCTCCTTCATCTCCATATTTTTCCTCTTCTCTTTCCTTTAGATGATCTAAATCATCTGAATGCGAAGAATGCAGATGTAAAGGCAAATAAATCAAAAGCTGCTGCACGGAATCTCCACACACATCATATATTCCCATATCAGTCGTCTGGGATATTTTCGGTGGATTGTGGAAATGAGGGAGATGTGGTGAGAGGATTTGTAGGATGAGGGGGAGGGGCTGTGTACCTGGGTTTTTGGGTATGTGTTAGTTGGTGCATGCGTGCGGTTTGAGGTGTTTGTGATTTGAATCTTGGTTAGGTAGGTATTGTGGGTTGGTGAGTTGATTGGTGATTAGGTATTTGTAGGTAAGGTTATATGTATTATTTATCGATCGAGCGATTTTAATATTCATTGTGGGAATAGAAGTGAAAAATAAAGGAAATTCAAAATATTCAAAGCAAAAGAGAGACAAAAAGAATATACTAACGAATAACAATAATCCCCCGCAATTCCTTCTCATCCATACCATTAACACCCACAGAATCAGCCTCTCCATCTACAGACTCAGATCCAGACTCAGAATCACGAGATGCATCTGAAAAACTCTGCACGAGTTTATAGAATTTCTCTTCTTCCTTTGGGGTATCTTCTCCGCTAAGATTTATTTCGATGAGGTAGGTTGGCATGATGTTGAGATCGGGGTGGCTTGTGATTATAGTTGTAGTTGATACAATTGGTGGAGAGGGAGATGGATGGGTTTATATGAATTGCTATTGTTCCTTGTGTGTGTGACAGAGAGAGAGAGAGAGATACTTGAAGAGGAGAATAAAAATTGATGAGCAATATTGATTTAAATGAATGTTCTTCATATCATATCATACCGTAGTACGCGTATTGAGGTATTTGTATTATAGGTAAATGAAATGGGGGCTGGTGCTTAGTGGGGGATTTAGAAGGATTTAACGTGTTGTACAGAGTAAGCAGGTAGGTAGGTATCTGATATACATTATTGAATTATTAGAAATAAAGGAACAGGTGTATTATTTTGAGGAACTTTGGTGTGAGAATAACTAGATGAAAGATTTTTTTAAAATACAATTAGTAAATGCTTGTCTCGTTACTAGCTGCGCGATTTGATGGTGAGGGGTTGATGATCGTGGTTACGCACTGTCGGTTACGTCGCTAATGAGAATTCAGGCGCGAAAATCATGCTGAAGAGTGTTTCATCGGGCACGGTAAAAGACAAACGATATAGTAAACTTTTATTTTCTTCAAAATATCTACCTAATAATCCGTACAAATGAAATAAAAGTATGTTGGGGCTGTATTGATTATCCCATCCATAGGCCTATTTGATCCTCTCCTCCCTGTGTCCATGAACTCCAACCTTTTAGTCCCTCAGGCACCTGTCCTACCTTGCGGTATATCCTATAGCCAACCTATTAATTATATTCCTTATTCCTCTCCCTACCTTATAGTAGATTTTATCCTATCCCAATTCAGATGTCCAGCACCCATCATCTACCCGATATAATGTGTACCCCTCTCACCCCAAGCCTCCCCATCTTTTCCCTCCATACTAGCCTTATGAATCTCATAATCATCTCCATCTCCAGAACGAGTATTTCTTCTCTCAAAACTTTCGAAATCTTCTCTGACGTCCCACTCGGTGGTACGTGTGATAATCATCTTATCACTACCAACCGTACTCCTATCCGCATTATCCGCTGGTGTTGAACGTCGAATATGCGCAATATTCATAGCTCCATCAGGCCTTAATGTACCAAGTTCCTTCCCTTCATAACTGAGTTTCACGTCTGTATTTGTATTATTCAAGCGGAAATTAGACATAGGTGACGACTTTTTGAAATTGGAAACTGGAGATGAGGCCGTAGGAGTAGATATTTCATCATCTTCGTCGTAGTCTTGAAAAGTTGATATGGTGCGAAGGTCTTGTGGTACATGACGCGGGTTCTTTTTAGAAGGTTTCCAAACCGAGCGAGAAGAAAGGAAGGTACTTAATTTTGAGTTAGACGGGGAATGAGTGTTGCCATAGGATGAATCCATAGCGTTTACTGATGCTGCGAGGCCACCAGACGACATAGATTCCATAAATGGTTTGAGAAATGATAAGCATGCGAAGAAAATTGCTGAGTTGAGTTGGACAGATGTCCAGACGTAACTTCTGTATGAGACGAGGGTTTGGTTTGGAAGCGTAGGAGATCCTGAAGAGGAAATGACGACGAGTCGCATTATGGATAGGGGTAGAATGCTGCCGGATTATTAGATCATCCACAGTTCTTAGGGATACAACTTCGTTACTTACAACATTCTAGTCCCAAATGCCATGAAAACGAGAGCCTTACGCCTTAATGGCATCTGTAAACCCCAAACGAGAAAAATTGGCATGAAGATAATGCCACTATCAGTCACAATGTCCAGGGCCCCGATAGTTTGCCAGAATACGCCCTTTTAAATGTTAATGATTAAGCTGAGATAGATAAAGTGATTCAGCTTACGATATTAAAGCATTCGTCGGTAGAAAGGACAGCCCACGGGTTCGGCAGATCGCACTGAAATGCGACTGAAACTTCCGCACACAAAGCCCATAGTATCACACATATCTCGGTAAGGCGGTTGAGTATTGCGTAATTTGAATCTGGTGTCAAAGCCCGTAAATAGAACAATGTACTCAATTTCGCGAAACAGAGCGCTGGGATATAAACCAATTGAGATGCATAGGCATACTGCGTCGTAAGTTAGCTCACTTGGGTGTGCCTTCAAGTGAAGGGAAGGCACCTTTTGATAGTATTCTAGCTCTTCACTGTTGAGAGTATCTTGGTACTGCCCAAGTCCATTATTAACCATCATTGATAGAAAAACACTATGGCAGATTCCAAAACACTATGCTGTTAGTGTTGCTCTAATGGTGGAACAAACTATGATATACTGACCATGGCAACTATAATCAAACCATCATCAGTACTACATCGCCTCACAACAAGATATTTACTTCCAATCCTTGCTCCAACACCAAGTATCATTGTACTCAAACCTATCCATGATACTATATTAACTAAAGGGCCTTCGTTATGGCTTGATATAATGATTTGCCGTGAAGAAATGGGTATTGATGTCATTGTAAGAATGATTTAAAGATAGTGAAGAATATGAATGAATCGGCATTGGAATGAGATATACATCTTTCCAATTCTAATTCTTGCATATATTCGTCAATTGAACAAGAAGTATTTCTGATCAAATGATTTCACGGAGCAAAAAAGAAAGAATACTGTTAAAACGATGCAAGGGAGCACAGCTTTGCCGTACATATGCCACTCTTAAGAAAAAAGAACTTCTGTACTCCCAACTTTTTGATACTTGCTCCAGACCTTTCCAATTGTTGGAAATAGGATTGTGCCCATAGCAGTGACATTTATGAGGATGCATTGATGAAAAGATAATGAACAATAGTTCAACCACTGGATCGAACTTCATTCGGGGATTAGTAACGATCATCCGGAGCTCCGTAAGACCTATTCTTGGGATCTCCTAGACGGCGCGACTGTAATAAAATTCCCATGAAAATTTCTCGCTCCTTGATCCCAGACATCAACACCACAGTTTTTTCCAAGCCGTACCACAGTATGGCGATCATGCACGATGGAATTGAGGATCCAAACAAATGTTGATTACTACCTCGTATGAAACGATTAGGGGTTCTTTCCAACAGAGAAAAAGACACTCGTCGCGTTACACGAAACTATCGCCTTGATATTACTCATGCACACAAGACTAGAGAGCATACCGCTCGTCCAATGTCTGGAGGACCTTCGAACACTTGTCGTATGTGGCCCAGTTTCGTGATCGGACAAGCCGACAAGGAGACATGATAATTTCCAGACAATCGGAAATTTATAATGGAGAGATGAGAGACAATTCAATAGTCAAGTGGTGTCGATATTAGAAGTGGAGAGGCATCGTTTGTAGCTTCGTAGCTCAACAGGGGCAGTAATGTTGGATATATATGTTACAGCGGCGTTTATCAAATTATGTAGGTATCTTATTAATTAGTCTTGCATTGAACTGGCATTTGCCGAGATCACGTGAATGACCTAGCCTTGAGCGGAAAAGGGCTTCCCCGCTGTCATTGTACCCTTGCTCGAGCGTTGCAGCTTTTTACCTCCGAACCCAATCGAACCATCCAACTGGTGAACCGTCCAATCGTCCAATCGTCCAACTATCCAATCCGTCCAACCATCCAACCATCCAACCATCCAACCATCCAAAGCCATTCAGCCATTCTCTATGGATATTTTGATGGAGCATCTTGGAATGCACATTCGTATTTATCCCTTGCACCAGCGGCGTATCATAATATACACACCATATTAAAATGCACCTCACTCCGTTTTATGCATCGGATATTTATCAAGAGGTGTAATGAGACAGCTTATCCTGTAGGTGGTGTCAGGGATTTCATTTTTTTCTATTTCCACTCGGTGACCCATCCCATGCAAGGTTCTCGTTCTGCAGTGTATGACATGTCTGCCATGTCTGCAGTGTATCTTCAAGAAGGGCAGATAGCTCTCCGTCCCCGTTGTGATTTTCCTTTGCCTTTATCTCTCTTCATTTTGCTTGCAATTGTCCGTTGTTCATGAGCTTGTTCGGCGATTACTTTTTTCCCCGTATAGCATTTTTTTACTTTAACCATGGAGGACAAGAATGTAGAACTGGGCGTGATCGCTAGGTCGACGTCTTCTGATGAGATACCTTATGCCGGGTCGAAAGGCAATACCAGCAGAGATGATCGGGAAATGGCATATTTTGGAAAACGCCAGCAATTGAAGGTATGCGCCAAGTACAAGTGTCATGGACAAAACTGAAATGGCATAGCGTAATTTTGGCTTCTTGTCAATTGCGGGTTTCGTCTGCAGTTTGCTTTCGACGTGGGAAGGAATGTTCGCAGTCTTCCTTTACGGATTCCAAAACGGCGGACCGGCAGGATTAGTTGTAAGTCATTCGTCGTAGTTCTACTTAAACTCAAATGTTGTTTGAATATTCTAATTCTCGATGTCTAGTACGGCTATATCTTCTGTTTTGTTGGTACACTATGTACCGTCGCCAGTTTGGCAGAGATGTCCTCCATGTCTGTATAGCCCTTCCCTTGCGGGCGCATAGATCTGATAGCTGCAATAAGGATGCCATTGAGTGGCGGTCAATATCACTGGGTGTCGATTCTCGCCCCTAAGTCCCACGCAAAGTTCCTCTCATATATGACAGGCTGGCTTACAGTCATTGGCTGGCAAGCAGGTCAAGCAAGTGTTGCTTTCCTTTGCGCAACATTAGTCCAGGCTTTGGTCATATTAAATCATCCAACCTACGTCCCTAAGCGATGGCAAGCAACTTTGATATTCTACGGGGTTCTAGCTGTTGTTTTGTTTGTCAATACGTATTTAGCTCGCTGGTTGCCAAAGATTGAAGGATTGGTTCTTTGCATCCATATACTTGGATTCTTTGGTGTTCTTATTCCGTTAGTCTACCTTGCGCCTCATGGAAAGGCCAGTGATGTCTTTGCTACGTTTGTCAACGGCGGTGGTTGGTCCACAGATGGAATATCATTCTTTATTGGTTTGATTACAAGCGTTTTCTCCTTTCTCGGTAAGACTAGCCGTTTAATTCCTCCCTGTAATGCTCGTAGCCAAGAGTGGGGCTAACATCAGTCTCAGGAGCCGATTCTGCTTGCCATATGAGTGAAGAAATTCACAATGCCTCTACAGTCGTACCTTGGGCAATGATCACCACAATTCTTTTAAATGGTGCTTTAGGTTTCGCGCTACTTATAGCCCTTCTATTCTGTCTCGGAGATATCAATGACGCTCTCACTTCTCCTACCGGCTTTCCGTTTATTGAGATATTTAGGCAAGCCACTAATAGTAACTCCGCCGCAACTGGAATGACATGCATCATTGTGATAGTCATGTTCGCTGCGGCTATTGGTATTATGGCAACTGCTTCGCGTTTATTGTGGGCTTTCGCGAGAGACCATGGAGTACCAGGTAGCACATATCTCTCTCGTGTAAGCAGATTCCCGAACCCGTTTATTGATCCCTCTGACTCTCCTCTACAGGTGCACGAACCAACAGCACTACCATTATACTCTATTCTAGTCAGTGCCATTATCTCACTCTTATTGGCACTCATAAATATTGGAAGCACTGCCGCATTCAACTCGATCGTCTCCGTTAATGTTGCGGCGTTTTTTACCTCCTACATGATACCTATCGTCCTGATCCTTAAAAAACGTCTTCGCAGAGATCCAATAAAAGATAAGATACACTGGGGACCATGGAGAATGGGTCCAATCCTTGGTCCAATTGTCAATGTGACCGGATTGATTTATTCGATGATCACCATGTTTTTCAGCTTCTGGCCCAATACACAAGTCGTTACCCCGGTTACTATGAATTGGTCCTGTCTTATCTTTGCTGCTGCTATTCTTTACAGTGTGGTGTTTTACATGATTTGGGGTAAACACTCTTACAAGTGGCCAATAGTCGATCCTATCAGAAGACAGCAGTAGATCTTCTATGACGTGGATTGTTGACAATATCAAATTTTGTCGGTATATAGTATAACGTACTGTTTTTATTTGATCGATTTATGAATCGTTACCTGGTCGTTCGGATTAGATCATAGAGCTTCATTTTAATAATTCTCAATGGATGATGAAAAGGTTTGTCTGAACTGGAAAGCATTAATAGGATTCTATCACATTTCATATTTCTGATCGAGTAGGTCATGTAAATTTATGCAAGCCATTTTTGACAGCACGCCACATCATACTCGAAGTCTTGATACGGTACGGACAATCCGAAGAATTCAAAATGTCTAAGAAATTATGGGACCAAAGAAACTACCGCTGACACCTACGAATCGTACGTTCAGGGACCCGCTAGACCCAATTCTTTCATTTTATCGACAATTGTTGATTGGGTTCCAAACTGTCGGGACCAGAGCTCTTACAGAGCAAACTCTATTGGAGGGTAAAACCCCAATCATCAGAGCTTCCCAGCTTCAGAATAAAACAGACATAATAAACCATCTTCTACACCAAGTCATTCAATTATCCAAGATTGCATGGTTCGCATCACACTCAAGGTCACACATTCGTTAGATATTAGCATTAGTAGCACAAACTGTAGCATATCCATACATGACCCGCAGTCAATTCACCCCCTCCCCTCTTTCACAAGCATTTTTCACAAGGATCATCATACTCCTGGCCTGGTCCTAGTTCAACGGCAGCTTATCCATACGAACAAGCTTGTGATCGTTCCCGCTTAAAGTTATGCCTTTGCCAATTTCTTTTTGGTCTAAGTGCTCTCGCTGTTTTATCTCTGCGTTCTCTTCACTTATTGGTTGCCATGACTGAATGTCCAGACTACGATGGATTTTTTGTTTTTTCTAACGACCCCTTCTAACATGCGCTGTCACTTTATCATTTCAAAAACAGGGGCTCGATGCATTTCCGGCTTTTTTTTTCTCGCAGGTCCACGAAACATGGCCCATAAAAGCCACGGAACCGATCACAGTTGTATCCGATACTCCGATTTGCGGGTTGTAACCTGGTGGCTTTGTTGATTTGGTGCAAGTGCATTGTTGGTGCTGTTTTGAAACGCGCTGTTTTAATTTATGATTGAGTTTAAGGATCTGTGGAAAGCAAAGGAGAGGGGGACGGGATTAGGATTATGCAGGTGGCGGCTGAGCGGCTGGTTCCGTGGCTGAGGGGACGCGGAAGGAAAAAGAATAGTGTGAAAAGTGGAGGAAACGGTACGGAGCATAGTTCCTATCCTATCAATCTGACAAGTTTAAGTGCTGTGAATTTCTACCGGCATCATACACCCAATCCAATTCTGCTTTCACTATCTCCCACAAACTACACCGTATCACCCAACATCATGACATCTCATTCAACACTGAATTCCTCCACCGCCATGTCCAGTCCAATTCTCATCTCCACACCCAAATCTAAGCCCACCTCCAATCCCCGCGTCCTCCCCTGCGATCCAAAGTTAGATGGTCCAGCACTCCTTGCTCAACAAACTGCAGCTTTTGGTGACCCACGTGAACCATTCTTTTTCGTTTTATTCCCTGAAACTGAGGAGAATGGAAAGGCTGTTAGGAGATTGGTTGATATTTGGCTAGGGGATGAGAAGGTGAGGTATGTTAAGGCTGTTAATGAAGAAGGTATTTTCAATTTTTCACTTCAAATCCTTGATTGTGAGCTTTAGACTAGTTAATTATAGCATAGCGGTAATTAAGGTACATGAATTTGAAGAAATATACTAATGGTGTATGAAGGAACTCTCATAAGTGCAGCGAAATGGCTCATAAATATAGAACCTTTGAGTGAGGAACAGAAAAAAGAACACATTAGTGTGAATTGGCACCCTGATCAAGATTCAAATGAATGGGCAGAGTACCTTATCAATTGGATTCATCAACATCGGATTAGTCGAACGAAGGGAGAACCATGCGTTAGTACGTATCATTCCTTCAAGGTCCCTCCCAAATCCCATTTCTCTCCACCTCCTCCCATTTCCCGCCCTATCCCATCTCTACCCCGGATTTGAACTGTCTAACACCCCACAGTCCTCGACATGTTATCAACCCACCCCTCATACCAACGTCTTGGTGCCGGCACCCTTCTCATGCAATACGGTACCGCAATAGCCGATTCCCTCAATTTACCGGCATTTATTGAGGGGACGGTGATTGCGAAACATTTGTATGAGAGTCATGGGTTTAGGGCTGTGCCTGATAGGTATATTGAGGTTGAGGTACCGGAGAAGTGGAGGGGGAGGGAGGATAGACCTAAGATTGAGTATTTCTTCTATGAGAGGCCAAGAAGTGCGGAGAAGGTCTGATGGTTGGGGGAACACTGGAGGTGGGAAGTTGTTAAGGATAGGAGGAAAAGCAAAGGGGAATTGGAACCCACGAATATGTATTGCTTTGTCTGTGTAGCATCATAATATATCATCGTTTACAACTAATAATTACGTGGGGGGAGGACTATGGATATGGTTCTACCTGAAAATCATTGAGGAAGTCCAAATCTCCTGATTTTCGGTACATTGTTTCTGTTCCTGAGTGAAAAATGGGATTCTAGTCATAAGAGATTTTTTCCGTCAAGATGTAGAGACTCATGGGGATCTGAGAGAATGTCATGAGTGAATTTATGTGCTCAGCAACTACTTCTTATATTTGGAGCTGTGATTAGCGCAAAATAGAGTGGAATAGGTAGCCGTAAAATCTCGCTTCCCTTGAGCTTATGTATTTCAAGTTTGCTCTAGAGATATTCATGAATATTTCAATTTCAGTGAGCGCGCTTAGGTCTAATGCCCGGAAGTGACGTCCTGGGAAATATCTTCAGGTACGAGTGCTTCGGGATAACAAATCACCATTCTACAAAGAGCAAAATATTTGTGTGGAGAGCTGGTGTTGGGGGGCTGGATATTCGCATCTGAGTATCCGTTGAGGATTATTCTCTGATGGTATATATTTTTCACCATATGTTGAGAATGGAAGCTGCTTGAGTCTCATTCTGAATACTAGGATGATTTTTTTGGATGGGGTTTTTGATTATAAAAACTTGAGTTGGCATTTAATTTGAGGAGAGATAGAATTTTTTCATTGAAAATTTCTTCTATGCGCTGTGCGTGCATCCTGTTTCTTTAACCCCGTTTACTAGCTTAGCTTAGCTTCTTTAATTTTAACATAAATTTGGCTAGGTGGATAGCCTTGTCTCAATTAAAACCAGGCAGGTTGGTCATGAACCATTTCAGAATAGACGAACTAGAGTCAAAGACGAGCATTCCAACTGCAGAATCCGAGCAATCCTCTTGTAGAAATACTTAGTTACTTTTACGTGTCTTAGTGCTTCTAGTCGGGATTTCTAGTAAAGGTAAGGTTAAAGAAATATCCTGATATTGATGCCGTCTGATGTTAGATCAGTATACCAGACAGGAATTCAAAATATAAATTAATTAAGGAATTTTAAAAGCTATGCTTTAATAACATCATGATTATATTTCACTCAACCAGCCATATACAACCAATCCAATACAAATATCATTCAAAGGACAACAACATCTAATCTCCCAGCACTTCGCTGCTCACCCCTTTCAAAGAACCCATGAATCTTTAATTACTCCTCTCTTCTTTTCAGCACCCCAAACATCAACACCCCTTCCTTCTTCGAATAAGGTTGCTTTTTATATCTCAAAATATATAATAGCACACTCATATTTATACTGAGGAAAAAATGGTTATAATTAGAAGATGAATCAAGAATTATCTTATTATCATCCTATCCTTCACTTTCGTATATAAGATACATAAAATCGACAACAACCATCCATTTCATCCACAACATAAGTCTGTTCTACTCTGTTCCAGTGGAATAGTTTCTTCCATGTAATTATGGCCGAAAAGAGTGTACTAAAAATTCAAAACATCTGCAGAATTTAGAACCTCAACGCGCGAAAATCTGAATATCCCCAAGGGCCATCAGTATCACATCGAAGGTATTTCCACACGGAACTTGTTCTTTCAATAGTTCTTGGCTTGCTTTATATACCTAGGAAGATATGCTGAATCTAGACTGAAGGAGAATCTGCTAGGGGTGTAAGAATTCGGTGGTGTATCTAGGTACCTAATTAGTGAAAAGGGTGAAGCGAGGTGAATAGCTGTAGGGAAGTTCGTGACCCATTCATGTGTATATATTAGTAGATCATCTTGTAATTTTGCGGTTTGCGGGTTTCTAATGGTCTAAAAGATGGGTAATGGTATTCTTGATATTCACTCTACCAGGATCTTGCGCGGAATTGGCGAAGCTGGGTTATTTTTAGAGAGGCTAATCAGCTGTGAATCTTGCTCGTGTAGAGATCTAAATCATCAAGACAGACATGATATTTGCGTGAGGTTAAGCCGGGTTAAAGATTAATTAGATCTCTTCTAGAATACTGGATATAATTCTCTAATAGGTGAAGGATATGAAATGTAGAATGACAGTAGAAAAACCAGATGGCGATGAGATTCTTGAATTTGATGATGCTTACAGTGGACATATCGAGATGAAAGTAATGATTGGTTAGTAATATAAGATCCTTTTTTCTATATCGGAATAAGAAAGAAAGGCAATAGCCTTCTCATTAGCTGTCATCCGAGATCGAGTAGATAGACAGTAGTCATTGGATTATATTTGCTATCGATTCTCTACAGTTTCAGGCGAAATTTGATCGGAAATCTTATTGTCAAGATCCTTCCCACCATTAACATGTATCGAATTCTTTCGGATGGAATTGGATGTGAGGTAGTAATTGGATATATAGGAATGATTATCAAATCGGCAGCTAATTACGCATCAAGCTTTGTGCTGGGTTATTTAAGTTAAGCACTTATTTTTCAGGGCCGAGAGGCTTTCAGGTAAGATGGCTATTTAGTGCTCTATAGTTCGAGACTGGATGTATTCACTCACAATCAAGTCGGGTCCAAATTATGTTCCACAGTCTACGCAACTAGGAACAGATTTTTCATATCAGAATACTTAAATGGATGGCCGGTATAGCTTTACTATCATGGTGCGGATTCCATGGGGATGGTCTTGGACACATGCAGCGCAATCTGTAAGATGCTTTACGATATTACTCACTAGTGTATTCTGAGTATGAGACATATGTCCTTAAAAATCACTAAATATCACCTATGCATTTCCATCTCTAAAGAAATGACAATAAAAACAAAAGTAAAAATATCAGATAAAATATTAAAGTGATTCGACAATAAGATTGAGGCGAGAAAAGGAAGGCTAGAGGAAGAACATATGATACCTACCTACTTAGCTTTGCATAAATATGACTTTCAGGAGTCCTCACTTCTGCCTTTCCTTCAGACGAAAACGCCAAAGCAGTATCAATACATCTTTACTACTCCAAGTAGAGTCAAGATGACATTATTCGCGTATATCCCCTCTCTGACTTTGGAACTAACCAACGTCCCCGTGAATTAAAGCATTGCATTATAGACAGTTCAGTCGATAACTCCAACTCGTTTTCAAGCACACATCAATCATCAACTCTCCATCCTCCATCCTCCCAAGAACCCAAAAGCAAGCACTTCCACAGACGAGCACATCCTAATTAAGAAGAACCTCATCAAGTACATCGACTCAAAGCAGAATTCATCAATATACCAAAATCATCACTCCCAGAATTTAAAAACTCAAAAACTTAAAGCAAAGCCACGCTCCAAAGTTTCCTAGCCAACAGAAATAAACAGGAAAGAGCCTTTAAGGCTTAATTCCCAGCTAAATGAAAGTATCAAAGTCAACAATAATAATAATAAGTAAGTTGCGGAAAGGTGGAAGGAAGGAAAGAAATTGAAAGTTTGTAATGGAAGGAACACCATTCATTCCCAAGCACGTCGGATTCAGATATGCAACAAAACTTACTTTTATTTTATTTTTATTTCTAAAAAAAAAACTTGATTTTATTAGTCGAGAGAGTGAAGTAATTATGATATTTGAAGACTGAATATTACAACAACAACTACAATCAATATTTCAAATCTAACCTACTGGCCGACCTCCTAGACTATCGCTAATTACCTCTGCCGTTATCATTATTACAGTACTACCATTGGCCGTGTTCATACCCATATGACGTGGTAACCTTACATTTCCTGGCAAAGATTGCGAAACTTCCAGAAAGAAGAAGAGAAAATGAAATGAAATAAAATAAAATAAAATAAAATAAGATAAAATAATAATCTCGTGGGGAATAAATATATCATGCGCTTTTATTATTAATTCCCAGTAAATGAATGAATGAAGAAGTAATTAATGACTAATATATTTTTTGGATTTTTAATTAAAGAGGAAAGTGCGGCCGGGTTGTTTCTACAGCTTCCTGATTTTAAGATGTGCAACAAAACTTCTGAGGTGTTTTGAGGATGAGTATCATTGGTTGAAGGATGAGAAAGAAGTGAATCTCGGGTGGATGGGCGGATGGTGGTGAATTTGGTGGTATTGGAGATTGCTAGGGTAGAGTGATGATGTCCTTGATATCATTCGAATCTTGGATCGGACGGGGAGAGATTGTAATTATTAGTGAGGAGTAATGTCTTCTATGAAAAGGACTTCATCTCGGCTTATTTCGCATACAAGTATAGGTATGCTTGGATGAATTCTGCTGAGCTTCTTCTTGCTATCTGCACTTTCATGGTGGAGGTATTCTTACCTCATGTTCATGAAGTAAATAAGAACGCAAATGTATAGCCCCTAAGTATTCTCTCCTGATCCTCCCCATTGACTCGTTTTCTCTACATGCTGTACACCAATTCATGGCACAGGTCATTCAGAGACGAACCCCGGATTAAGTATAAAAGCTACCACTTTCTGCGCACTGTGTGCTGCTATTGGCATTTATTGTAATACCATATGAAAGATTCAAGGCTTGCAAAAGTGTCACTACCGCAAATGAGTACTTATTTGAGGTATATGCTGCTGACTCTAGAGTCTGGTCTGAGAAATGCGAGTGTTCCTTCATAAGAAGATAACATGATGACATGGTGACAGTGAAACTTCAACTTATATCCAACATTTAGGTTCCATGAAGACAACAACGACTTCGCGTGCGGTGAATTGCCATTGATGAGAATGAAACTAGCTCATACAACCAAAACTTCAATTTATTAAAGCTATTGAAAAAGCAGGGACTTTTCAGGAGAAGTCAAGCCAGGAAACAATTATACGAGCCCCTGCGGATTTTCCCGCTTGTGAGTACAAGACTGCAAGAGTGAGTTAAGTCTATGAGACTTGTAAGATCTTACATAACTCAACCCAGATCTCCAATTAGCAGTATACACTTCCACCCTAGCCACGATTGAAATTGGATATTATCTGTAAATATGTATAACCTTATAAATATATCAAAAATATTCTGCACAAATCACTCTGAGAATAGAAATTTGAGGTTGATGAAGTGAACTCTAGGAAATCCAGAGATGCGCTGACTGCACTTTGCTATCCGTATCTTTTGGCTCTTAGGATGCAGCCGACAGAGGTTGGATGAATCTAAGTGGTAAGCACTGTCAATTCCCAACGCTTACAATACGTTTGCTTGTACTCTTAAAATCAAAGACAATGAAAGCACAAAAATAAACAACAGAAGTTTCATGCTGATGTTCTTGGTGTTCTTGCAACTTTTATCTAGCACTCGTACATGCCATAAGAGAGAAGCTAGGAAATACGTGGAGTGAACCAACGGTAAGCATCGCTAGAATGATCTCACATGTAACCATACAAACTATCAGAACTGTCAGAACTGCAGCGGCAAAGACGGGATGAAATGATTTTCGCCTACCATACGTACGTCCAAGCGACTTCGCCTCATTACTCCAATAATTCAAGTGAGGTCGACCGTTATCGTATTGTGCATTTCCATGAATTCAATTCGGAATAGGTCATATTGATGTGTTTCGCATCCTTAGTCATTCTTTGTATGTTCAGGGTTATTGTAAGAATTTAATTGGACAAACGCGCGTTCCTCTTAAACGATTCACCAATGAACATCTTGATCGGTTCATCTTCCCCCGCGTTAACCAGCTTCCTTGGTTGGAATGAACTGAAGTACAATATGACGTCAATGAATAACGCTATTCTAGACTCACGATCCGATCATGCAAACAACCGGTCAACAACTTATAACCTCAACATCAACCACAATTTAGTAATTTTTCATCAACTTTGAAAGACTTTCCAAAAGTACAAATCAAATCAAAAACACAAAGAACCAAATCAGCAAACATGTTCCAGAATACCCTCGCCTTCCTCCTTCAATTCTTCTTCTTCGCCTTAGCTTTCGCGGCACCAGTTGAGATCGCTGGACATGGTAATGCTTGGAAATATGGTTCCGGTGGCGGCGTTGTTGGATTCATCGTTTTGATTCTTGATATCATCGTCTTCAGTATGTAGCACTTATTCTTCATTATTGAATAAATCTAACCATGTGTCTCTAGTCGAGGTCCTCAAATCAAACCGCCCTCCTTCACACAAACTCCTCTGGTGCTTGGTCGTCTTTCTCTTCCCCATTCTCGGATTGATTATCTATTGGTTGTTCTCGAACAGACAAGCACACAACTCTGGAAGTGGTTCATACGAAGCTATCCCATAATTGAGTAATATGGTGTAACATCTTGATGATACAGTTGGACGATGGTACAACGGAGAGGGCGAGAATGATGGAGTTTGAGTGATGGGCATGGTATGGTTTTAGTTTTTTTGGGCTCGTTTTCTTCGGCATATACGATCAGGCGAATATTTTCTTTTATGGATCGAGACTTTGAGGTTATTATGAATGGAATGAGGGATTAAGCTGGCATAGCTATAATGAATGAACGTTAGCGTCATCGCATTTTCGGTTCTGGCCATTGAGTATGACCTGTGATGAACAATTTGTGATTTTGAATACAGTAGAATTGCGTCCCACCCCAACAGCCACGCCTCACTACTACAATTGGAATCACAGTACTCCTGTTTGTATGCCCAAATCAGCGCTGCTGAAGCCTGTTCGATATCGCCTGCCTACAGCTAGAGGGAAGTGAGAGCGTCTATAACGAAAAGTTGTACACCTTCCTTGTTTCATGATCGCATCATATCGATACTGGGAGCAATTGCCATCTTGAAAAATGTCCACGAATTTTCAATGTATTTAGAGCATCGTAATAGATGTAGGAGTTGTATTCGTCGTAATAATGGGGTCCCAGTCGTCCAATATGCCGTGTAAATTTCGAGAAAGAGGTCGTTCCGCTTCGTGATGGTAATGTGTGATAGAATTATGCTGGTTCGCTATCGTGAGTACCCGTTGCAGCCCAAAGGCTCATTCTGCTGTACAGTAAAATCTTTGAGGAGATTGAAACACTCTAGTTCATGCTTTTGGAACGAACACACTCTGTAAAGTAAAGTACGAAATTCTTCGACAATTTGAATAGTACTTACGAGTCGATACCTACCTAGGACTCTGTTGTTAAACTTAGTAAACCAGCATGTAGAGAGCATGAAGTCAGGAACTGGGGTTTTGCGCTGATAGATTAGAGCCCTTGAAAGAAATGCTATCCTCGAATTTTGACGACAAGTAATAAATATTTTTGAAGTAATGATACACCAAACTTCGGATAATTAGAAAAATCCTTCATTCAAATGTGAGAGCGATTTTGTATTCTGTATACTTCTGCTAGAAATGACTTGGTTTAAGTTCAGCATTTCTTAGCATACTCAGAATGCCAAAGTCATGTGATAACACGCTAATTGACAAATCTCTCTATGATTGGTCAGAAAAATCACATTTCGAAAATTCGTTTGTGGGCTTCGGTTAACCCTAACCAAAAGTTTCCTTTGAAGCAACTTCAACATTTTCACGACGACGAGACGCCCGACAACCACAATCGACAACCACCCGACCCTTAATCAAAATGGTATGCGACAAATTCTTTGGAGAGATGTTGTTTTTGAAATTAAGGGAGAAAGATGGCTAACGGATCATCGCGATTAGTCGTCCGGAAAAGTAAAGACTGGCCAACTTTGGTCCAAGAACAAGGCGGACCTCGCAAAGCAACTCGGAGAGTTGAAGACTGAGCTCGGCCAATTGAGAACTCAGAAGATTGCTGGAGGATCTGCTGCTAAGCTCACCAAGATGTGCGTATCTGAACTATAGTTATTCTCTTCGACCTGGCATAATCGAGGGGGGTTTCTTGAGATACGGGATCAACAAAATGCATACTAATAAAATTTACTTACAGCCACGACGTCCGAAAGTCAATTGCCAAGGTCCTCACAGTCATTAACGCCAACCAACGCGCACAACTCCGTCTCTTTTACAAGGGAAAGAAATACCTTCCTCTCGATCTCCGATCAAAGCAAACTCGTGCTATCCGTAGACGCCTTAGCAAGCACGAGAAGGAGTTGCAGTTGGAGAAGACCAAGAAGAGATCGATCCACTTCCCACAAAGAAAATTCGCCATCAAGGTATGCGATTCCGCCGACTTTAGGTCAACATTCTAAGGGACATTGGGACATTGGAAGGGTACTGGTGAAGGATTTTTCGAATTTATTGCTAACATGGTAATAGGCGGAAGCTTAGATTTTCTGGAAGTAGGTGTTTATGATTGTGAGGATGGCTGGCATGGTGCCTTTTGCCTGGTTTGTTTTCGCACGGGTCACGGTGTATCATCGAAAATAGCATGGCTGGTAAAAAAGCCTTTCCAATAAATCAAACGAATTGAGCAAAAACAAACCATAAAGGTTCCTTTCGATTTGGTGTGATATATTGTGCGAACGGCTGGGCAGGGGTTTGAAGTCGAAGGAGCGTTGAGAATTCTATGGATATAATACCCAGGAACTTGCGACCATCAATGTTGGAAGGGCATGAACAATTGCATAGTGATTTTGAGCAAGCTGTTATACTTCACAATTTGCCATGGCTTATGTTTGTGAATTTGGTTCTGACTGGTATCTTTCACCGCACGCTGGCGATCCTCATGAAGTTAATGGATAAAATTATGCCATGCCATCTATTCTCTTATCATTTTCTAGACTTCCATAATGCAAAGGGACTCTTGTCAATTCATTTCTGCGTTTGTGAGATGAACCGCTCCTGGTTCTATATATGGTCTTATATCATATTTGTATTGGCAATGTTATGTTCAGCTATTAGTATAGACGATTCTGTTAAAAGCCTCTTGGTGTACCGATTTCGAGCCTCCTAAGCCTTGATATCGATTGAATGGATAATCTATAAAAAAGGTTTCTTTTTAATTTTAAAAGAATAATGAAAAGTTTTGATTCTAAATATAATCAATTGATTCTTTGTCTGTGATTTTGTTACGACAGTATTTAGTTATGACTAGAAACCGCATCACATGACTAAACAAGGGGTCACGTGGTCCCACTCGTCCCACCGATTTAAATCGAGGGGAACGGTGGGAAATGCTTCCCATGTTACGACGGTATTTAGTTATGACTAGAAACCGCATCACATGACTAAACAAGGGGTCACGTGGTCCCACTCGTCCCACCGATTTAAATCGAGGGGAACGGTGGGAAAAGGCTTCCCACTGATCCCACCAATTTAAATCGAGGGGAACGGTGGGAAATGCTTCCACTGATCCCACTGATTTATATCGAGGGGAACGGTGGGACATACGGCACGAAGGTCTATATAATCAAGATGGATTTCCTTTGTATAGAGCTTCGTGCTCAAGATCAATCATTTAGTATACCATACTATTAGTTACGAATTGCATCATATTATTGTCATTACTTTAAGTCCCTGCTTGACGCCTAGTTATAAACCTACCTCGAGAGCCTAGAGCACTTCCACGTGATCTAGACGGCAAACCTCGTAACACTTTGAGCACCATTACTGCTTCAAGTACCGACTCGATAAGTAACGACACCATGTCTTCCACGACACCACAGCCTAGCAACCCCGCTACGACCAGCCAGGTCACTCCCGAAAGTACCGACAAGGACGGAGACATCGCCATGGGAGGTATCGAAGACCCCAAGGAGATCACCGTCACCGAAACTCTTAAAATCGCCCTACCCGACCGATTTACAGGTAACCGACAAGAGCTAGAAACCTTTCTACTCCAGCTTGAGATCTACTTCCAGTTCAACAAGGACAAGTTCAACCATGACGCCGATAAGAGCGTCTGGGCTGCCTCCTACCTCAGAGGAGAAGCCTCCAAGTGGATCCAACCTTACCTCAAGGATTACTTTACCAACCTGAGTGAGCCTAAGAAGCGAATGTATCCAACCCAGACAATCTTTGAAACATTCGAGGGGTTTAAGAGAGAGATACGACGAGTGTTTGGGGACATCAACGAGCTACGCTACGCTGAATCCAAGATTTACGGCCTTAAGCAAACAGGGTCAGCAGTCAAGTACGCTGTGGAGTTCAGGCGGTATATAGGTACCACTGGATGGGAAGAGAACGCCACGATGAGTCACTACCGAAAAGGACTCAAGGCGGAAGTTAGATTAGAATTGGATCGCAATTGCACCTGGGAGGACCTTAACGAATTAATCGAGGAGTCTATTAAAGCCGACGAGATGCTGTACGAGTATCAAAGAGAAAGCCGATCTTCCAACTTTCATGGAAACCGAGATCGAGGCAAATACCAACAGAATGAAAGAAGACCTCGAGAAAACAGACAATCCTATGGAGACCCAATGCAATTGGATGCCACAATCAGGAATAAACTACCCAGAGAAGAGGTAGAGCGAAGGCGTAAGAACAAGTTATGCTTCGAGTGTGGCAAGCCAGGCCACAGAATCAATGAATGCCGAAACAGGAAACCCCCAGGACGGGGAGGTTATCAAAATAAGGTCAGGTTTGGCAAGAGCCAACTGAATGCGACCTTTACGCCTCAACTATGCGTCTCAACCGCGATTGAGGACGATAGTTACGAACGGGAGGAACGTCAAAAAGAGATTGACGCAATGCCACGAGATCAAGAAGGGTTGAACGCCATAGACCGCTATGAGTTGGAGCGTTTACGAACCCCTTCACCTCCCCCCACAATGAAAATTCGAAAAGATCCACCATCGGCTGAACACGCAGCGATGAGCTGGACAGCTTGCTACGATGAATCATGTAGGATTCATTTATCAGACAAGGAAGCCACAGGATGGTTCCCACAAAGGAAAGCAAGAAGATCCCGCAAGAAGGGAAGGTCAAGAAAAAATGTGGTCAATTACGTAATTGACCAAATCGACCAAATCGACCAAATTGACCAATTGACCAATTTAACCAAAACCCGCGAGATGGGCCAGGGTCAATTGAATATCGCAGGCCAGGCAGGACAGATATACTGCGCTGCGAAGATAAGTGGACAAAGAATCCGGGCTATGATAGACTCAGGAGCCACCGGAAATTTTATTGCGCCAGGAACTGTGAAGTATTTGGGTTTAGAGCTTCAAACGAAACAGAAACCATATCAGTTGCAGCTAGTTGATGGACAATTAGCAGGATTGGACGGAAAGATTTCGCAGGAGACTCGCCCAGTACGGATGAGTATAACCCAGCATCAAGAGGTTATCCAGTTCGATGTTGTTCCGCTAGGGAATCAACAGGTCATCTTGGGGATGCCATGGTTAAAGGCACATAACCCTAAGATTGATTGGCATACGGAAACCGTTAGTTTCCCAGAAGAAAGCGATCAAGAAGATACGCTAGAGCCCGCGAGGCTGTACACACGCGATGGCGAGTTAAAGGCAAACAACTCGATCGACGTAGGACGCCCAGTCCAGGGTCCTCCATTAACAGCGAGGGAAGGTGAACCCCTGTACAAATGAAGAATAAGCAAGAGAGGTTGCTTGAAGTCACCCCTGCAGAAAAGCAGGAAGAGTTGCCAATTCCGGAACAGTATAAGAAATACAAGAAGCTTTTTGAAGAGAGAAAGGGCCATGAAGCTTTACCAGAACATAAGCCATGGGACCACGAGATAGTATTGGAGGAAGGCAAGATGCCTCCATTCGGACCAATCTATCCAATGTCAGCCATAGACCTAGGGACGCTTAGGGATTACATTGGCGACGCATTAGAAAAAGGATGGATTAGAGAATCCACCTCACAGGCAGCTAGCCCTGTGCTATTTGTACCAAAGAAGGATGGTACGAGGAGACTGTGCGTAGACTATCGCAAGCTCAATGATATAACGATCAAAGATCGATACCCACTTCCATTAGCTACGGAATTGAGGGATCGATTGGGAAAAGCCAAGATTTTCTCCAAGTTTGATCTACGAAACGGATTCCACCTCATCAGAATGAAGGAGGGTGAAGAATGGAAAACAGCATTCAGGACTCGATACGGATTATACGAGTACCAGGTTATGCCATTTGGATTGACAAACGCACCAGCAACATGTATGCGTTTGGTCAACAACGTTCTACGAAAATACCTAGATATATGCTGCATATGCTATCTAGACGACATTTTAGTGTTTTCAGAAACCGAAGAACAGCACATCAAGGACGTCCACAAGGTCCTACAACACTTGGAAGAAGCCGATCTCCAATGTAAACCCAGCAAGTGTGAATTTCACGTTACAGAAACGGAATTCCTAGGCTATACCATATTCTCCGGAGGACTCAAAATGAGCCCTAACAAGGTAAAAGCAGTCAAAGAATGGGAACCACCAACCAGCGTAAAGGAAGTACAGTCCTTCTTAGGGTTCGCCAACTTTTACCGACGATTCATCAAGAACTACTCAAAGATAGCCGCTCCAATGACGGAGATTACCAAGAAGAGTCAAGGGGAATTCAAATGGACGGAAACAGCACAAGCAGCTTTTGAATGCCTCAAGGAAGCATTCGCAGGAGAACCAGTTCTCAAAGCATTTGACCCAGAATTACCAATAATCGTGGAAACAGACTCCTCAGACTACGCAATAGGAGCAGTATTGAGCCAACCCGGCTCGAATGAGAAATAGCAACCAGTCGCTTACCATTCCCGCAAGCTATCGCCAGCCGAACTAAACTACGAAATATACGACAAAGAATTACTAGCGATAGTAGATGCTTTTAGGGAATGGAGAGTGTACTTGGAAGGATCAAAATACACGGTGCAGGTGTATACGGATCATAAGAACTTGGTTTACTTCACCACAACGAAGGAATTGAATCGACGGCAGGTCCGATGGTCGGAAACCATGGCCGCCTACAACTTCAGAATTTCATATGTCAAAGGAAACGAAAATGCTAGAGCGGATGCTCTCAGCCGAAAACCAGAATATTTACAAAACAAAACACACGAATCACACGCAATATTAAAACAGGACGGCGACGCTTTAGTTCACAATAAACCGCAACTTGCCGCCACTTCAGGAGTAAATTATGATACTATCAAGGATATCATAAGGACAGAATACTCAACAGACGCTACAGCCAAGAGAATCCTAGCTATCCCAGACAATCCAGAAAGAGGATTCACCATCGAAGATGGATTCATCCATTTTCATGGCAAGCTCTACATACCCTCCAGTCTAGCTAAGGATTACGTCACGGAACAACATGAGCTTCCAGCTCACGGGCATCAAGGTATTGCAAGAACCTTTGCCAGGATAAGGAGAGAAGTGTACTTTCCAAAGATGAGGACTATAGTTGAAAACGTAGTTGGGAACTGCGACACCTGCATAAGAAATAAAGCCGCCCGGCATGCACCTTATGGTCAGCTCAAAACCCCCGAACTACCTACTCAACCATGGAAGTCCATTGCTTGGGATTTTGTAGTAAAACTACCATTATCCAAGGACCCGGTTACCCAGAAAGAATACGACTCTATTCTGGTGGTAACAGATAGATTAACCAAGTTCGCTCACATGATACCATTCTGTGAAACTTGGACAGCAGATGACCTTGCTTATATATTCATGAGGAATATAACTAGCATTCACGGTGTACCAGATGAGATCATCTCAGATAGGGACAAGCTATTCACATCGAAATTTTGGTCTACCCTTATGGCATTGCTTGGAATCAAGAGAAAGCTCTCGACAGCTTTTCACCCACAAACAGATGGCCAAACGGAACGATTAAACCAAACGATGGAAGCCTATCTTCGCTGCTACATCAATTACAAACAAGACAATTGGGTTAAATTATTACCCTTGGCACAATTCGCATATAATACATCGGAAACGGAAACAACAAAAGTAACGCCAGCTTATGCTAACTTTGGGTTCAATCCACTAGCATATAAATCACCATTGCCACAAGACGCGAATGCAGATGAAGCCATAAAAGATATCACGGAAATCAAGGAACTACAAGAACAACTTTCTTTGGATTTACAGTTCATCGCTCTAAGAACAGCGTCGTACTACAACGAATCACGTAGTATGGGACCTACTCTTAGAGAGGGGGATAAAGTTTATCTCATTCGAAGAAACATACAGACAAAACGACCAAGCGATAAACTAGATCACAAGAAACTAGGACCATTCAAAATTGACAAGGTAGTAGGACCAGTCAACTACAGACTAAAACTACCATACACCATGAATATTCACCCAGTATTCCATATATCCTTGCTCGAACCAGCACCACCAGGAGCGCCCGATGCGCCCGTAACAGAAATCGAACCAGTAAACCCAGACGCCATATACGATGTTGAAACAATACTAGATTGTAAATACGTCAGAGGCAAGATCAAGTATCTAATCAAGTGGTTAGATTACCCACATTCGGAGAACACTTGGGAGCTCAAGAAAGATCTCAGCTGCCCTGAGAAGCTGGAGGCATTTCACCAACGCTATCCAGACCTCCCCAGAAAGGATCCGAAGGACTCAGGAAAGAAGAAGGATCGAATTCGTCCAGCACGTTCGAACTAGCCTCCACAGGCATCGACGAGCTCGAACCCGATTGCTCCTTCTCCTTCTCCGCACGCTCACTTTCCAACCTCTCCTTCTCTAACCGCTCCTCTTCCGCTTCAAACTCTTCTAAAGCCTCGATCGTACGAAGATCATGCTGAAGCATCTTTCCAGCTTTCTCACGAAGAACCTTTTGCTGTCTTCGCAGACGAAGAATCTTGGCCATAGCCTCCTCTTCCTCGCGACGCAATCTATCTTCCTCAGAAGATACACGAGACCAATCGCTTGCAGAATGACCATACACATCGCAACGACCACTGCTCACACTCTTTACACACTCCCCACAACGAGTAGCGTTGGGAAGCACTCGACACTCTAAATTCCTTTCGAAACAACGACTACACTTAAAAAACATAATGACACCCTTTTCCTTTGTCCGAGAATAAATGCTTTGACGACCAGCAACGGATTTTGAAGTTCGGATAACGCTCATATTGAAGGAAAGAAAGGCGATAAGGAAGCTCAACCCTAGGGGAATACCACACCAATATAAACGCTTGGGACAAGCGCTAGGCTAAGAAGGGGATAGTGTTACGACGGTATTTAGTTATGACTAGAAACCGCATCACATGACTAAACAAGGGGTCACGTGGTCCCACTCGTCCCACCGATTTAAATCGAGGGGAACGGTGGGAAAAGGCTTCCCACTGATCCCACCAATTTAAATCGAGGGGAACGGTGGGAAATGCTTCCACTGATCCCACTGATTTATATCGAGGGGAACGGTGGGACATACGGCACGAAGGTCTATATAATCAAGATGGATTTCCTTTGTATAGAGCTTCGTGCTCAAGATCAATCATTTAGTATACCATACTATTAGTTACGAATTGCATCATATTATTGTCATTACTTTAAGTCCCTGCTTGACGCCTAGTTATAAACCTACCTCGAGAGCCTAGAGCACTTCCACGTGATCTAGACGGCAAACCTCGTAACAGATTTTAATATTGATTATTTATTATTTGTTTTTTCTATTTGTTTTTTTTATTAATTTGTTTGTTTATTTACTGTTGTTTTATTTGTTTATATTAGATTTTTAAAAAACTGAATTCATTTATTATAATTTATAAACTGTAAATTGTAAATTATTATTTTAAAAATAAAAAAGAATTATAAACTTTCTTTTATTATTTTTATTATAATTTGATTTTATTTTTATTTTTATTCTTTTCTTTTTTATTTCTTTTTATTTCTTTATCTATAATTTTATTTTATATATTTCTTCTGAGTCAAATAATATATATTAAAGATTTATTGTTATTATTATTTAATTTATATTATACCCTTACATACCCACCCACACCCATACCCACGCCATCCTCCCTCCTGCCTTCTCTCTTTACATATCCTACAAATCCATTATACCTAATCCCTTTTCTCATCCTACAAACCCATCCCATCTAATCCCTTTTCTCAATGCCTCTCTTCTCACTCCTCCCCTCCCCTTTCCCTTCCCTTTCCCGTTTCCATTTCTCCTTCTCCTTCCCCTCCCCCCTTCAAGCATACACAATCCCAGTTCCCAGCTCCCAGCTCCCAACACCCAACTCTCACCCAAATCTCAAAACCCCTAAAATTTTAATCATTTAAGTTTGCAATGTATCAATCACTTATCAGACAATCAAAAATGCATCAATCTATTAATCAATCATTCATTCACTCACTCACCAGCTAACAAACCATCAAACCATCAAATAGATATCATAAATACATTAAACATCACAAACATCACCAACCAATACCTAACTTTCCCCTCACCCCCTCGTCCTCTCATTCTTTTATCTCCTTAATCCATAATTCCTAACCCATTTATTTATCTTCATCTCAATTCATCAATCACCTACTGCCTAACTAATCAACCATATATTCAATCATATGCATTTATATTCCAACCATCCGAGTTATAATTCTCTAGTCATCTTGATCTTTAATACCTATCTAGGTAGGTATAGAAACTTTTGTTATCTCCTCGCGCCATTTAACAAATTACCTCGCCTTGCCTTGTTTTGCATTGCAAAACCTCGCTAGTGAAATCCCACCCAGCCATAATAACCCCCTGATTCATAAATCATGAATCATAAAATCAAATCTCTTGACCCTCATTCGAATAAATTACAATAAATCATCATTTCCATTCCCATCACCCCCAATCATCCATCCTATCCAGGATACAAAATCATCATTCATCATCTCCTAATTCTCATCACCACCTCCCACACTAACCCCATCAATCAAACTTTCCGTCGCGATACTTTCCGTCATCTCACTCTTTCCCTCTTCACCATCACCAACACCATTTTCATTTTCACCCTCACCATTAATCACTCTCTTCTTCCTCCTCTCATGCATCTCCCCATGTCTTTTTAACTGATCCAACCTATGAAATGTCTTTGGACACTCTGGACATTCATAATGACCTCTTTCCCCATGAGTCTTTCTATGTTTTGCCAAGTTTGACGATTCGCTAAAAGTCTTTCCACAGATACTGCAAACCAAAGGTTTTTCTTGAGTGTGTATGCGTTCATGAACTGTGCATGCACTTTGTTGAGGAAAGGATTTCGGACAGTATTTGCATTTCCATGGTTTTTCACCAGTATGAAGACGGTAATGTTGTTTTAAAGACTGAGCCGCGGCGAATGTTTTCCCACAACCAGGATAGTCACAGGTACATTCTTTGACTATTTAAAACTTGTCAGTCTTGTAAATCTTCTAAAGGAATGAAACTTACACCCTGTATGGCTCGCCATATGTCTCTCGAGTTTTCCCCTTTGAGAAAATCCTTCCTTGTCACCCATTTTGTGCTTCCGAGAACAACCCTGCCATTTACAAAAATAACCTGAAGTTTTATTCAAAACAGACAAATGAAAATCCTTGACATGATTCTGAAGATCACTTTCTGATGTAAATACTTGACCACAAAGATGAGTGTTGGTTAACCATTTGCAAGATAGATGATCATGCGAGTCTGATCTTTCGTTCTTGGCCAATGGAGCGATCCCTTCTTCTACCTGTTCTGATGTCTTTGCTTCTGGCATTGATATATTAGAAAGATCAATTTCCTCGACCGGTGTCATTGGAATCGGTAAATTGTGATCATGATTTAAATGATTGAAGAATTGATTTGGATCTTGATATGAAGTATTACAAGAATCAATTTGACACTGTAATTGTCCTTGTAGAGGTATAGCATGCATTTGATCCATATGATTGTGAAGCATTGAAGGATCACAATACATCTCATCCGCAAGACAACCAGGAGCAGGACAAGGAAATCCATTGAGATTTTCATCAAAGGTAAAGCCATGATTCATTTGCAAATGATCTAAAGGATTTGAGTTGAGTGGTGTATGACAAGATCCTGAAGGCATTGGACAATTGAAGGTAAATTGTGGATCAATATGCTCTTGATGAAAATGTTTATGCCATTCATATTGATCATGCATTGGCTGTCCACAATCTAACCAATTACAATTGAACATCTCCAATCCATCACCGAAACGCATTCCAGTACCAGAAAGTGAGGAGACAGACATATTGTTTGTTAATGGCTGCGTAGGAGGTCCTGGAGCTTGTGAGACGGCTATATCTGAATAAGGTGTTTCCATGTTTAAGACCAATGATGGTGTTGTTGGAACAGGAGAAGGGGATATTTTTTCTTGAGCTTGGTTGTCCCGTAACCCATGCGCAAAAGTGTGAAATGAGGAAGATCGTTGTTGCTCTACCCGCGACATCGCGAGAAAATTATCCCAAGCTGGAAACATCTTGTCAGATGTGTGATCGTCTCCGGCCACTGAACATCTTCTGCTAAGAGCACCATCCCTAGTACAAGGTTCCGTATAGGCAGGTTGTTCACATTCTGGTGAGGTGCAGACGGGTTGTTCGCATTCCGGTGAGGTGCAAGCAACGACGACATCATTTCCATCACAATCCGACTCGGCGCATAATGAACCACTTGGACAAGAACTACAGCATTCGCTGGTAGTATCGATCTCAGCTGGTTGGGTTACTGTAGGCATAAATCGTTTTGTAGTAGGTCCATTGGATTCATTAACTCTTTGTCGCTTTCTGGGAGATTTCTCGGTGTAATTTGGAGTTGGGTCTGCAACAGCTCTCATATTCGAATATCCTTGGTTCATGTTTTGCTGAGTGGGAAATTGTTGCGAAAGATCCATTGTTTGATGGTAGATGTATGGTTGAAAAGATTGCGATTGTAGATTTAACTGCTGCGAAAAGACCTGAGCTTTGAAAGGCTCTTCTTGGGACATTTCTCCATTATATGCTTGATTTTGAGGGTACATATTTGGAAATTTATATTGAGCGGAGTAAAGTGGATTGGAAGGAAAGATTGTTGCACCAGGTTGTCGCATGGGGTAATATGGTTGATGGTACTCGTCATACGACATACGTTGGAATTGCTTTAGAGTATCCTCTTGATCGAGAATGGGATGCTCCATGGTCGCAAAGTTTCACCAAACGGTTGCTTGCTTGCTGGCTTGCTTGCTTTTGGCTTGCATGTGGTGGGTCGCGACGGAGGGAAGAAGAGAGTTAGCAACGATAGATAGAAGATTGATAAAAGATTATGGTCGAATGAGAAGTTCCCGAGCCGAGTTTGAGCCAAGTCGTGATCTTATCCAATGTTTGACAAAGTCGGATCTTTGATAGATTAGAAAGGTTTGCCGTGGGGTAAAAACGTGTTGATGCACAAAAAGGTGAGGTTAGATTAGAGGTGACACCGTGAAGCAGATGAAAATGAACGGCTAACGAATGTGGTAACGAACGGGGTAAGGCTAAGGGTGATAAAAGTACCGGAGTAGGTAGCTAAGGTGGAAAGTATCCAACAAGGTGTTTTTTTTGTGAAAGATCTTTTAACTCGAATAAAGGGTTTGTTGGCTACTACTAGATATTGTATTGTGGAATAGTATTGTATTGTGGAATATACATGTAAAGATAGATAATTCATATACGTATTATTTACTTAATACGAGTACAGCACTGGTAAATCAATCATATTTTATTGACCGCCCAAAGATGAAATAATAATTACAGTGAATCATCCATCATGAAAGATTCTTGCTGACCAATGACGAATCCTAGCTAGATTGAAATCTCCCCACCTTTTGTCTCTCCTCATTCCTTATCGATAAGACTTTAACGTCGAGTCTTGAAAATAACCATCTATTATAAAACATTAAAATAAACGTCTAAATAAATCATTATGAAGCCTCTCAAAAACTGAATCTTTACTCCTACATATTATAATTACGATCCTTCTTAAGTATCTCAAAAATCCTATTTAACTCGGAGAAATATCATATCTACTGCATTGCTTCCCTCCCCTCCCAAAATTCATACTCCGTAAAAAATAACATCACACCACACCCTAGTCAATGTCGATTAGTTAATTCGTCAATCTCAACCAACCAAACCAATCACTAAACTCCAATGCCATCCAATGAGAACACAGCCTCATTCTTGGCCTGCGTGGTGTCATATAATTCATTACCTTTGAACTTCACTTCTTCAACATCACTTCAACATTACTCCTCAATTCAATTTTCTACAATACCCAAATCCTGTAATTGTAGAACATACCATCGATACCAATATCAAGAACGACAGAATATCCTCTCTCCCCCCAATCCACTTTGCGCAAACAAATCCCTGCGACTAGATTTCCATCTCCACGTTTCGACATCAATATTGGTTTTAAGTGTGGTGACGACTTCCTGCTTTCGACAAAGTGAGAGAGGAACTATTAGCAAATTACGGCGACAAGGAACAGTGTATAATTACGATTCTCTTAGCTATCTCTCGCGACCGTTAGATCCCAATCCCAAGCTTGGATCGCGAGATTATTCGGAACACCGCTTCAATCGCCCACTTCTTCATTGCGATCGCGCAAGTTTAAGACCTCGTCTTCCGCCCCTCTCACGGGAACCTAAGTCCACCAGGCCCTGCACAAACCCAGACTCCACCTCCTCTCTCCTCTCCTCGCCTCTCGCTCAGCCTCAGCCTCCCCATCCAAAAAATGGGTAACTGCTGCAGTACTTCCGATCCCTCCCCCTTCGATCAACCAGGCCGAACTCTCTCCTCGGCACCTGCAAAACCTAACCCTCCTCCCGCAGCCCCAAAATCCAGCGTGCCGCGCACCGTCGGTGGTCCACCACGGACACTCGGTTCTGGTTCTACTCAAGGCGGATCAAATGCACAAGAAGATGCTAGAAGGAAAGCTGCTGAAGCTGCTGAGGTATTATTCTTTCTTCAATCCCCTTCTCTTAACACTCGCTTCTCCTAAAATCACACTTTCTTCCCATACCCCTATAACCAGACAGTTTCTCTCCTCTTCTCATAATCAAATCCCCAACTAAAATACAAGAAATAAAATACACAAAAAGATACTAACATCCCATCCCCAAACAGGCACGCCTCAACTCTAAAAAACCCAAAGGAACACTAGGCAAAAAGCTCGCAGACGAACAATCCCAAACCCTAGAAACGACTCGCAAAAACGCAAGTGCAGTCGAAAGACAAACGAGAGATGCAGATGCGGCAGCAAACGCTAGGGCGTATAATTAATGAGAGATGCCAGTAATCGCGGAAATAACATGGAGCATGCATCAGAAAACAGAGGCATAGAAGAATCTATAAGAGCGGAACGGGACGGAAATGACAAGATGGAGGAGAAATGTTGATATTATCTGGTATTATTTAAACCAGAGGAGTTACTATTACCATTACAGGAACAAAGGGAGGAAACGGAAGAAGGAAGGGGAGTGTATTGGGATATATCCATCTTTATTTTTCTGTATCTTTTCTCTTTTCTCTTTTTTATTTTTTTGCCCCTCTTCCTCCCTTACTTCCCCTTTCTCCTTATCATTTGAGTACATTGAATAGAGTAGAATAATCTATAATCAGGAGTAAATTTCTTTATTTGGAAAAGATTGGATGGGATAGGGGAGTTTTTAGATTATATTATATCGGTTTGGGTTGTTTTGGTTTGGAATGGTTCTGATTGGATTGAATCCAACAACTGCTTGTTTATTCATCCATTCTACCTACTGCAGAGGTAATAAGGTTAGGTAGATTTTAGGATAAGATAGGATAGGATAGGATAGGATACTATAGGAAAGGGTAGTATAGGGTAGGATAGGATAGGATAGGATAAGATATTTACGTATACAGTGAAGAAAGAAAGAAAGAATGAATGAAAGAATGAAACCCGGCGAAATGAGGGATGGAAATTTCAGATCAAATACTTCAAATACCTATCTATCCAAGATTAACTACCTACCTACGTACCTAGTATGTATTTATCAAGATAGGGTTTTTATGTATAAATGAATATTTATATGTAGATATCAATATACGATAAATATAACATGATAGAATAGTTGTAATATTCCTATTCCTACTACTATTTCACATAGCCACCGCCATTTCATTCCCATCTCCTCATATATAAATTCTCCCACGCATCCATTTCCCCATCGCCTTTCCACCCATCCAGCAAACCAGCAAACCCACCTAAGTAACAGTATACCTCCCACTAGCTGGGGCCCTACCCTCCGCATCAGCAGCCGCCATCGTCCCCTCCTTCAACAACCTCATCAATTCCCTCATGGCATTCGTAACCACCACCTCAGTATCACCCTCGACCAAAATATACAATTTAGGATCACCACCAGCCTGGACCTCTTTTCCAGCCGGGTAGAAACTACCTTTGGTAGTAATACTTGTACCCGTCGCTTCTAGAATCTTGGCCACATTCGTGCGATTCGTAACAGCCCATCTAGCTTTCTGTGGAAAATCGTTGATTTCCAACGTAGCGTGGAAAGCACCTGCATCGGGTCCCTTGTTATCAATCGGGACACCGGAGCGGAGTTGTCCTGTTTTGTTAAGACGGGCGTTGATGGCGTCGATGGCTGACGTGACTTTATCGAGGGGATTTTTGGATCCGCTGGAGCTGGCTGCAGTTTCGGTGCGATGGACTTTAATATCTCCATCGAGATCAATACCTTTAGGTACACCAAGCAGTTTAGGTGGAGCTGTAGAAGCGGAGGCGGGTTGAACCACGGATGCAGCCTTGAGAAGGACGTCATCATCTTTCTCCTCTTTTTCTTCTTCATCGTCTTCGCCACTAAGCTTGTGTATCTTGCGCTCGCGAGCTTTGGTAGCTTCGCGCTCAGCATCAAAACGTTCCAGACCTTTTCCACCAAAACCCGAACTCTCCTTTTTAGCACCACTTTTGACCTTGTCTTTGTATGACTTCCTCATCTCATTAAGCCTTTCTGGTACTTCTTGTCCAGATTGTTCAAGGGCTTTCGCAATACCTACAGAATATTGTTCCTGCTCTTCTGTTATAAAAGTGACAGCAGTACCAGTATTACCAGCTCTACCCGTTCGTCCTGCCCTATGAACGTAGTCTTCTAGATGATTAGGTGCATCGAAATTAACAACGAGCTTAAGCTGCTTGACATCGAGACCTCTAGCGGCTACTGAAGTAGCGATCATAATAGGAACCACGCCGGCTTTGAAATCATCAATGGTGGAATCACGATCAACTTGATCCTTTCCTCCATGGATAGACATACATGGGTAACCTTTTCTCATTAGGTCCTTCAGTAAGTCATCAGCTTTTTCTTGTCGATCAACAAAGATGAGTGTTCGAGCATCTTCATCAGCATTGTAGAGCTCTCCAAGAAGCTCCAAAAGTCTGTGGAACTTTTCTTTCTCCTCTCGAACTTCAACAATTTGGGTGATTTCAGGCGCAACAACACTTCTTCCACCAACAACGATTTCTACCGGTGATTGAAGCGTCTTCTTAGCTAGTGCATCCATAATTCGAGGCATGGTAGCCGAGAAAAGAATAGTTTGTCTGTTAGGTCGAATATTATTGAAAACCTTCATGACTTGAGGCTCAAATCCCATGTCAAACATACGGTCAGCTTCATCTAGAACAACATATGTGACGCGTTGAAGATTCGTAACTCTACCAGAATTGGCCGCCAATAATTCAATCATTCTCCCGGGAGTGCAAACGATTATTTCTGCGCCCCTTTTGAGATCGGCAATTTGGTCTTTGATAATGGCACCCCCATATGCGCAAACCGCACGGAGCCCCATCGCCTTCAAGAAAGGCTTACATTCTTTATGAATCTGTGTTGCCAATTCTCGCGTAGGGGTCATGATCAAACCGATGGGCCCATCAGAATTTTTCAATGGGCGTTGATCTCGAATATGACGAAACATGGGTAGCAAGAAAGCAATGGTTTTACCCGATCCTGTCTTCGCTACTCCAATGACATCCCGGCCAGACATTATTGCCGGAATAGCTTGCATCTGAATGGAGGTCGGCTTGTCGTAGCCTAGTTTTTTAATAACGTCCAGGGACTTCACATCAAGACCACATTGAGACCACTTTTGCACGGGCTTGGGAACATCCTTACCAGCTACTTTAATACCATCAAGCTCAAGTCGTAAGTCGTTTATTTCAGCTTCAGTCATATCCGCAAGCTCCGCTGGTTCGGTATAAAAGTTCTTGCGAAATGGCGGAAGATTTAAATTTGCATAATTGATGGTTGGAATATCCTTCTTTTTTCTGGCTTTATTCGCGATCGCAAGAATTTCGTCCGGGTCCGCGTCCAAGGCTTTGAGGTCCACATCATCATCACCGAATAAAGCTTCAGGTTCTTGTGGTTGATTCTTGGTATTATTTTTGACGAATGTTGTGTTGGTTTTCGGTAAGGAGAAAGGGTCTCCCATTTCTTCCATAAAAGCGTCCAATGGGTCGATTTCTTCATCTTCATCCATGGCGGTTGAATCGACTTGAGGAGCATCTTCCATGTGAACATCGCCATTTGTGTGTGGTTCAGATTCAGCTTCTTGCAATCTTTCTTCGCGCTTCTCTGCGGCTGCTCTGGCTGCAGCTGCGGCCTCTTCTTCCGTGCCGGCAGCTTCCAGTTCAGCATCATCGTCTTCATCTTGTCCCTCAACACCGTTAGCGAGCGCAGCATCATCTTCCTTGGAGTTTGCCATTGGTAGGGTTGGTAGCTTTTCTAGTTTCTTTCTTGATCCTTCATCTTCATCAAAATCTAGAGCACGTTTCTGATATGTCTTTTCATTGTCGGCAACCTTCGCGCCGAGCCCGAAAACACTAAGGTTTCCTCTCGTCTTAGGTAACGCAGATACTATATCGAACCGATTAGCCAAATGATCATACACAGAGGAAGAGCATTTTGCCTTACCTTTCGACGTGCTGTTGAAAGCTGTTGGCTTTTTGTCAGCTTGAAATCCTTTGACCGTAGAAGTTAAGGTGGCGGACGTTTTAGACAATTCCTTTAATGGTAAATCCCTTCCAAGAGCATGCGCGCTGCTCGAGCTAGCCACTGCCTTTTTAGCTATCGCCTTTGGATCAAATTTCCCAGCATAATTTGTTGGAGGTGCGAGATCGCCTGATATCACAGAAGTTGAAGGAGTTGTAGGACTCTTGGCTAAGTGTTGAGAAGGAGAACCATTGGCCTTTTGATCTATTTCATCGAGCAATTTTCGAGTCCCGCCCGCAGCCAGCTCTTTCTCCTTACGCTCTTTATCTTCGGCCATCTTCTTCTTCCACGCTTCTAATTTTGCTAGACGTTCTGCTTTCTTTTGTTCCTCGGTTTGCGCAGCTGGTGCTGATGCTTTTGGAGCCTGTGATCCTGTATGAGAAATTGGTCTACCTTGTTCAGAATCTGCATAACTCACATCATTAACTTTTGCGCCACTATCTGATCTTGGGGTCTGTCCGCGATTTTCGTCTCCTCTGCTACGAGACCATGAGTCAGTAGAATCCTCGCGGCGTCTTCGAGCCCTATCATCATAAGAATCGTCTCGCCTATCACGGTAATCCCGTTCTCGACTTCTGCGTCTTCTCCTATCCAGTGATCGTTCCCTATCAGCATAGCTTCTGCGATCTCGAGATCTATCTCGACGACCAGATCTATGGTAATCATCATTTAATCTTCCTACTGAACGATCTCTTCTGCGAGCTATATCACGATCACGTTCGCGGCGCTGGGGATCATTAGTAATTTGTACCTGATGAACGCGGGGTCTAAAGGTAAGAGTTCTCACGTCGGGACTTCGAGAACGACTGCGATGTCTCTGTCCTCTAACATCATCTCTTCGATCTCGATCACGTCTGCCATTATCATCTCTACGGGTTCGTCTCGACGAGTGGTGGCTTCCTGTTGGCGATGGTGAGCGAGAGTCCCTGTGCCGAGCCATTTTTTGCCCAAGTTATGGTATTTCGATGGGTAGAAATACTTTCAGGCAACAATCAAAATGACAGGAAACAAATTATCCTCTCCAGATTACGGGTCTATAACTTCAAAACGAACAGATCAAGAAGGGATAAGGTCGATGATATGAGCTCAATATGTATTGTTTGTGGGTAAGATCCGACTTCTTTCCGAGTCTGGTGTTGTTACAGCTTGCCTTGCAGATTTTAAGTAAATCTGACTAGGGACTGGTGGACCTTCCGGTTTGTTCAACAGACCGTAGTTATGGACGCGCACGGACCTTTGGAAGCTTCCCTGGCCCTAGCGTGATTTTGGAACATTTAGACGAAAAAGATGACTTCAATCGCAAACTCTCCGTTTGTGCCATCATCCTCACCCTCATAAATTTCAATCATCCTCGCTCGAGAGACGTCTGGTAACTGCAAAACTACCACGCCTCAACAATCATCATGCTGTCCAACATTGGTCGTGCGGCTGTGAAGAGAATCGGCGGATCTCACGTATCAACAAACCGGTTTCTTGCTACCTTTTGGCAATTGCAACGCGTTGAAGGTCAACAAAATGGCGAATCAGTCTTGAATGCTCCCTCAGCATCTTTCCCAGCGCGTCGATCGTATGCTACTGCCACCAAGACTACCCAAACTAAAACTGCCACTGCAAAGACACCAGCTACGAAGAAGGCACCTGCGAAGAAAACCACTGCCAAGGAACCTGCTGCAAAGAAAACTGTTGCCAAAAAGCCCGTCAAGAAAGATGCAAAGAAGCCAGCGGCCAAGAAGGCAGCCAAGAAGCCAGTGAAGAAGACGCTTAAGGCTAAGCCGAAGAAAGCAAAAAAGGCAAAGACGCCATTGACTGATTCACAAATTTTGAGAAAGAAGCTGCGGGAATTGAAGGTTACTGCGTTACTTTCAGAACATCCAAAAGAGAAGCCCCAGAGTGCCTATCGAGTATTGAGTCAAGAGTTGTCTATTAGTGGTAATGATATCACTGCGGCGTCAAAGGAGGCGGCAGCGAAATATAAATCGGCGTCGACGGCAGAGCTGGAGGTGATAAACACACTGTTCCCTCTCGTAAGGCCATGCTAATCACATTATAGAGACTCAATCGCATCGCCAATGAGAACAAAGCCGCCAATGCTATTGCCCACAAGAATTGGGTTGAGAGTCATACTCCAGAGGAGATTCGCCTGGCAAATCTTGCACGTCTACACATTCGAAGATTGACCAAAAAACCCGCTTCTCCAAGACTCATCAAAGATGATCGAACGGTGAAGAGACCGAAGAGACCTATGATGTTTTTCGTGAAAGAGCGATTTGACTCTGGCGATTTTGCTGGTATCAAGGTCACTGAGGCCTTGAAACGTATTGTACAAGAGTACAGGGAGTTGTCGCCTGCGCAGCTCAAGGTAAGTCACAACATTGATCTTCCAGTTCTATTAGATTATTCCTCTAACACATTGATAGCCTCTTCAGGATGCCTCTGCAGCTGATGACGAGCGATACATGCAAGAGTACAAGACAGTTTACAAGCATGAGCCAGTCAAAGTTCAGCGCCTTGCTAAAGCCCAAGCATAAACATTTCTAGTTCTTCATACTTTGATTTTCCCATCCACCTTTATTTTCGTTCTTGACTACCAATGCATGGTTTAAATCATGTGCCATTGAGTTGTTTCGAAACAGCTTACGTCAACAATATGGAGTCAAATTCTTTCTTGTACGAAATAGGAATGCGAAAATTGAGGTGTTGATGGCTAAAGATGACTTATTCCCAATTTCATTATTCTTGTCTGTAAGATATCTCTTGTTTTGATCGCTAGCAATGGCAAAGTTCTACGCACTCCATCATGATTACAAGGAAGGGCCAAGAAGAATGAGATATTCATTTTCCACTCTAGGTATCTTTTAATGATTATCAGAATAGGGTCTTATATTTCTCCAAACAATTACGTGAATAGATGTCGTGTCTGTGAATCTTTCTAATTTTTTAATTCGGAGGAGAGAACTTATTTCATTTCTGCCTTTGTAATGAATGATATAGTTATATGCTCAGTATATAGATCCACTTAACTTACCCCTCTATAATTCAGATTGTGGATGGTGACCCCTCGTCTCACATCATCATATCATCACCTTGCGTCTTAATCCCATCCAATCCCATCCATCCCAAGCGAAAATAGAATTTACTGTACTGCGTATACTTGTATACCTATAACATATATAATACTCAATAAGATTTACAAAAATATGTAAATAAAACCAATCATTTATTTATTTATTACTCGTTCAAATCTTTATAAAGTAATTATTTTTAAATCTTAATTATATATTTATGTTACGAGGGTTGCCGTCTAGATCACGTGGAAGTGCTCTAGGCTCTCGAGGTGGTTTATAACTAGGCGTCAAGCAGGGACTTTAAGTAATGACAATAATGGTATGTAATTCGTAACTAATAGTAGAGTATACTAAATGATTGATCTTGAGCACGAAGCTCTACAGTAAGGGAATCCTTCCTAGCTATATATAGATCTTCGTACTCCCTTGTAACGATACTGTGCTGGAGGCAGCGGCTGCCTGAGGTTTCGTCGGTTGGTAGTTATGGGTTAAGGCTCTATCACTGGTATTCACTTGGAAGTGAAGTCGTTACTAGGTCAAGTAGAATGTAGGTAAACTAATTGATAACTAAGTTGAGCACGAAGCTCTTAAACTATGAAACTATTCTAACTATATACTGATTCCTTTCCTGGAGCCCTGGGGAGCCTGCGCTCCTGGATGCTCCATCACGTGATCCCACATGGGCCTCAGGACACTAATCCTGGGACGATTCTTATCTTAGGATAATATTAGACGTGGTTCGTGACATCCCTATCCCATCGTTCCCACTGAATTAAATCGGTGGGATCGGTGGGAATCATATAATAACAGAGCCTGTGCTCTTCAGATCCTCACATGACCTTAATCCCATACTAATTTGCTAGAATCGTATCTCGTAAGCACACGATCGGTTACTGTAAGATCCGTGATCGTAACAATTTATTAATTAATTTATAAATTATCTTTATATAAAATATTACTAGTTATTATTAATTATTGAAGAAATTATAAATAATTAAATAATTCAATATATTTTTGAAATTTTAATAATTTTATAGAAATTCAATATTATTTTTTGAGATTTGAATTGTGACGCCTCACACCTCCGGGTCACGTGGCATGCCCCGTTTGTATTTAATCAGGAAAACTCTCTACTCTTGTTTTCCTTCTTCTTTTCTCCTTAGCTTAGTATTTTCTAATACAAGATACTTTACCCAGTATTCTTGAGTGTGACATAATACTAAGCTCATCTTACACTCTTTCCCGTACGCTGGGAAGTAAAAATAATTGCGTATAGACTACGAACCTACGAACCTACGAACCTACGAATCTACGAGCTCTGAAATTTACGTATCGATCAAATCGTAATTGATTATCACACTAGAATTCTGAACCGAAAGAAACAAACACAGAATTGATCTCGAAATGGCAACTCAGAAATCCCCAGCCCCTCACGAAGAACAGAAGGGGGAACACGACATTGTTCCCGATCTCCCTGAATCCGTCAGTCAAGGCAAGAGAAGAGAACGCAGACTCCTGAGTGCACTTGATGCAGTCGACCAGGGCCTTTTGCCAGATATGGCTGCAGAAGCCTATAATTTCTTATTTGGAAGCGTTGCTGAAGACTTTGAACGATACCTCCCGGCGGACTTGCTATCTATTAGCAACGAGATAGCAAGGTGGTCCGACGAGGTATACATAGATCAACAGCGCCATCAAAAGGAGATGGCCTCGATCAAAAGACAACGCGATCGTTTAGCTGCTCAGAACATAGAGATATCGCAGAGCCTTCTAGAAGCAGAACAGAACGAGGTTGAGTACGAAAGTCGGATCACCAGCCTCGAGGCGGAGATCGTTGACCTTCGTAAAGCCCGGTCAACGGCGTCGCCTCAACCCGCCTTCAAGATCCCAGACCCTGAGTTCTTTGAGAGCTCCTCCACTGGCATTTCTTGGGAACAATGGAAAGATAAAATGATGAACAAGATTCGCGCTTCTGGAAACTCCGACCCCGTCGCACAATTGGCGTATATACACAGTCGTCTGAAGGGACCTCCTGCTGAGCAGGTACGAGCTCGTTACCGTACTGATGCTTTGAACCCTTACACTAGCATCGAAGAAGTCTTTGCTACTTTGGAAGATATCTACGGGGACCCCAACAAGAAACAGGACGCCCGACGCAAGTATAATGCTTTATACCAAAGAGGTCGGCCGTTCCCTGAGTTCTATGCCGAGTTCCAATTGTATGCGTCAACCGCTGAAATCACCGACCAGGACCAATTACTGGAAGATCTGACCTACAAGTTGAGCAACGAACTCAACGATAAGATGATCACCTCCCATGCAACTACTTTGACTGAATATGTAAAGGATTGCCAAAAATTCGATTATCTTTTGCAGCAGCTAAAGCCTGCCAAATCGCATATGGGAACCCGCAAAGGCATTTACAGAGGGACCACTATTCCTTCACCCTCTTCCGCCCCCAAAATGCAGATGAAGTTCGAAAACCCGGCTGTGCTCCCCGCCAACAAAACCCCTGTCAAGAATCGCCCGGTCTATGACGATCCTGCTCGGCAAGCGCTTAGTCGTGCTGGTGCCTGCTTCCGCTGCCATCTGCCAGGACATTTAGCCCGCGATTGTCCCAACAAGGTACAAGTGATCGATGTCGATGAATCGGATGAATCGGGAAAAGAAACCCCTTAAGGGAAGACTCCTCCTTAAGGGCTCTACAGATCGGGAAACTCGATATCGATCTATGTCAGAAGAAAAAGAGGAACTTTGAATTCCCATGTACTATAGAAAAAACGGGATAACCATCTCTGCTTTCTTTTTACCTGACACTGGAGCAAGCGGTAAAATTTACGTGAATAAAAAACTCGCCTTTGATATCGCTGAAAGAACAAACCTCCCCCTCGAACCCATCAAGCCTCGTACTGTCCATGGCTACAATCAACAAAAGGCTAACCCTATCACTCAACGTTTGAAAACAACCCTCACCATCGGTCATCGCAAGTTCCTTGATGTTTATCTATATGTTATAGAAGAATTAGCTTGTGATCTCATCATTGGAAGAGAGTGGTTAGCACAACAAAAGGTATTGTTGGACGTAGCTAGATCGAAGATCCTATGGCCCGGAGAACTCATGAATTCACCTGATAAAGAACCATCACGATCGATGAAAGGACCAACGCCCGAAGGAACTACACCTCATCGGATAGCATTGATCAACGCTATCGGATACCGAATGAACGCCCGGAACCGGAAGAATCAATGCTTTACAGCCACAAGTTGGGAAATCGATCAGATCCTATACCAAAGGGAGCACTCTGTCGAAGATCGCCCAGAAGAAACAGAACTGGAAACGCTGCAACGAACTATCCCTAAAGAATATCATGATCTCATTGATCTCTTCTCCAAGAAAAAGGCAAATGCTCTACCCCCTCATCGGAATAGCGACCATAAAATTAGATTGACACAACCCAACAACTTGACATTGTCTCCATTATATCGACAAACGACCCAGGAATTACAAGCTTTAAAGAAGTTCATCGATGAAAACTTGAATCGGGGATGGATCGCTCCTAGTAACGCTTCGTTTGCTGCACCTATCCTCTTCGTCAAAAAGGCTAATGGGGATCTGAGGTTATGTGTGGACTACCGGAAATTAAACGAAATCTCAGCTAAAGATGGCTATCCGCTTCCAAGGATTGACGAGATCCTCTCACAAATGTCCAAAGCCAAAATCTTCACGAAACTCGATCTACGCGCTGCCTTCAATGCTATTCGAATGCATCCCGATTCAGAGGAACTCACTGCGTTCCAAACTTGCTTTGGACAATTCAAATCGCTGGTTTTGCCTTTCGGATTGTCAGGAGGACCCAGGACTTATCAACGGTTCATCAATAATCTCTTGATGGAGAACCTGGGAAACTTCTGTACCGCGTACCTGGATGATATCATTATCTACTCTACAGATCCATCAGAACATACTGCCCAAGTCAGATGGGTATTAACCAAATTGAAAGAGGCCGGCCTGTCTGTTGACATCAAAAATGCGATTTCTCGGTGTCACGAATCAAGTATTTGGGATTCTATGTATCGACAGAAGGCTTGGAAGTTGACCCTGAAAAGATCAAAGATATACTGACCTGGAAAAGGCCTACAACAGTCAAAGGAGTACGAGGTTTCCTAGGATTTTGTGGTTTCTATCGCAAATTTATCAAAAACTACGGACGAATCGCACGCCCTCTAGATAAGCTCACGCAGAAGGGACGAACCTTCGATTGGGATCCGGACTGTCAAAAAGCCTTCGAAACACTGCGACAAGCTGTAACAGAAGCTCCGGTCCTGCATTACTTTCATCCAGACCGCCTCACTAAGGTAGAGACGGACTCTTCCGACGGGGTGACAGGTGGCATTCTCTCCCAATTGGATCCTGCGACAAAGGAATGGCATCCGTTGGCGTTCTTCTCTAAGACTATGAATCCCGCAGAATGTAATTACGAGATCCATGATAAAGAAATGCTGGCTATCCTGCAAGCATTTCAGCAATGGCGAGTGGAGCTCCAAAGCGTTGAAAATCCCGTCCAGGTCTATTCTGATCATCAATCTCTGGAGATCTTTATGCGAACTAAAAAGCTGACAGCACGCCAAGCACGATGGGCAGAATACCTTTCTCAATTCAACTTCCAACTGGAATATCGTACTGGAAAAGCAAATGGACAAGCTGACGCCCTAACCCGGCGCGACGGCGATATACAGAGCCAAAAAGAGCGAATGGAGGCCAATCGCCTCGGTATTCTCCTAAAGCCAACAATGCTCTCCCCCGAAGTGCGAGCAGAAGTATTAGCGCCTCTTGTGGAAGATATCGATCCTGGCCTGGGACAGATGCTACAGGTTTTGCAGGCTAACCGTACTGCAACAGAACTAGAAGAACAACGCACCTTGGCACGAACAGAAGTGAACGGGAAATGGACGATGGTTGATGGCTTATTGCTTCGATCTGGTAAGCTAGTGGTACCAAACGCTATGGTTGTTGACAGACCATTACGAACACTCTTGATCAAAGAAGCTCATGAACAAGTTTCTACGGGACACCCTGGTATTCGTAAATCGACAGAACTATTGATACAACGATATTATTGGAAAGGATTGCCTCAGGATGTTGAAAGATATATTCACAATTGCAGCATATGCCGACGTGCTCATATACCCCGTGACAAGACTCCCGGCTTGCTTCAACCGCTCCCTGTCCCTGAAAGACCCTGGCAGCATCTAACGATGGATTTCAAGAGCTTCCCGAAGTCAAAAAAGGGTCACGATGCAATCCTGGTATTCATGTGTCGATTGAGCAAGAAATCGACAACCATTCCGTGCTTCCAAACTGCAGATGCTAGAGATCTCGCTCGAATGTTTTTGGAACGAATTTACCCTTATTACGGACCACCTGATAGTATCGTTTCAGATCGCGGCCCACAATTCGTGTCGGACTTTTGGACGGAGGTATGTTCGATCTTAGGTATCAAAATGAAGCTATCGACAGCAGATCACCCCCAAACAGACGGCCAAACGGAAAACATGAATCAATACATCGATCAACGCCTACGCCCCTTCGTGAATTTCTACCAAGACAACTGGGACGAGCTGATACCTATGATGGATTTCGCTCAAGCTACCTTAATACAAGAATCGATTGGACAAACCCCATTCTTCACGATTTTAGGTTTTGAACCCCGCACCAGCTTCGATTGGAAGGAAATACCCGCCAGAACACCAGCCGCCGCTAGGTGGAATCGAAGGGAGGCTCAAGCGTGGACCGAACGTCTATATAACGCTTGGAAAATCGCTGGCTCTAATATGCTGGTCGCACAGGAACGTCAAAGAATGCAAGCTAATAAACGACGTCGCGAAGTTGATTTCGATGTCGGGGATATGGTATATGTAAGTACTAAGTCCTGGAGGACTAATCGGCCTAGTCGCAAACTTGGAGACCAGATGAGCGGCCCCTATAGGATCCTAGAGAGACGCGGAAACGCATTCAAGCTAGAATTGCCTGCAGAGATCAAAGTACACCCGTACTTTAATCCTGAGAAGCTCCGCAAAGCCGCAGAAGATCCTTTGCCTGGACAAGTTCACGCACCACCTATACCTGAAGAGGTCGATGGCAACTTGGAATGGGAAGTCGAAAAAATACTTTCAGTCCGCAAAGTTTACGGACTGCTCCGCTACAGGGTTAAATGGCGTGGTTTCGATACCGACATCGATGAATACTCACCTACCGATCTTAAAAACTCACCGCTAGCACTAAAAGCTTTTCACAACGAGTACCCTGACTTACCCGGGCCACCAAAGAATCTTAATTACTGGTTAGAATGCGCATTGGAAGATAAGGTTCCGGAAGATCGATTGGACGACAACGAGGAGAACTAGACCCTGCTTCAGCGGAAACGTATGGCTCAAGCCTGAGGACAGTCTTGACGTTTGAGAAGGGGGGTAGTGTGACGCCTCACACCTCCGGGTCACGTGGCATGCCCCGTTTGTATTTAATCAGGAAAACTCTCTACTCTTGTTTTCCTTCTTCTTTTCTCCTTAGCTTAGTATTTTCTAATACAAGATACTTTACCCAGTATTCTTGAGTGTGACATGAATGATGTATTAATTGAAATTGTTAAAAGGAATGACCTTACACAGGGAATAGTGGGAAGCTGATAGGGCAGAACTGAGGTAATTGTTACGATAGTAACAATTGACTAATTAGGAGAGCTTAGGCCTTGTGCAAAAGCGATCAGATTTCATTGAATTAATATGTGATCTGGGTCACCTTAAGATCGTATGTGCACGCACTGTCAGAAAACACGTGACTTGGAGCTTTTGGAGCTTGAGGATCCAAAAGGATCCAAGGGAGCCTTTGGAGCTTAGGATCCAAAAGGATCCAAGGGAGCCTTTGGAGCTTAGGATCCAGAAGGATCCAAGGGAGCATGAATATCTATATAACCAAGATGGATTCCCTTTGTATAGAGCTTCGTGCTCAAGATCAATCATTTAGTATACCATACTATTAGTTACGAATTGCATCATATTATTGTCATTACTTTAAGTCCCTGCTTGACGCCTAGTTATAAACCACCTCGAGAGCCTAGAGCACTTCCACGTGATCTAGACGGCAAACCTCGTAACAGTAATATTGGTCTAGTATGTTAATCACTCTTCTAAGTTCTACGGAAGTGCGAAGCTCTCCTACAGAGAGCTTCTCAATCTAGTCCTAATAAGACTAGTGCCCTGTGCACGTGCTACGCAGGAACCATTCACTTTAACAGAAATATCAATTTTTGATTTTATTTTTATTTTTTTTATTTTTTTTTATTTTTTGAAAAGTTATTAAAAATTAAAATACTTTGAATAGTAAATTGATTTATATATCTTTAAAAATTTTATGTTACGAGGTTTGCCGTCTAGATCACGTGGAAGTGCTCTAGGCTCTCGAGGTGGTTTATAACTAGGCGTCAAGCAGGGACTTAAAGTAATGACAATAGTGTGATGCAATTCGTAACTAATAGTATGGTATACTAAATGATTGATCTTGAGCACGAAGCTCTATACAAAGGAAATCCGTCTTGATTATATAGACCTTCGTATTCCAACATTGGAGCGATGGAGCTGGGGAGCGAGATTCGAATCTCGCTCCTTCGCTCCCTCGCTCCCTTCACAAGACTATTCATGTGATCCTATAACACGTGATAATAATTATAATGTTACAACGTAACATTTTAACGAGTACTCAATTCAGTATACAATTACTAATTATATGAGTACAGATAAATGAATAAATATATTTCTTCTAGTAATACCTATCCACACTACCCGTATCCACACTATGGATATAACATTAAATCATTTTCCCAATATCCCAGTACACCAAAAATTAACTACAGTACCTAGGTATCTAGGTAGGTAGGGAAGGAAAGAAATCCAATTTCATCGGATCAAAACTATTCGAATTGACTCGAATCAAATTCAAACCTCAATTATCTCATCTACCAACTTCTCAATCCCATCCCATCGCACCCCATTCCATCCCGTCCTATGTACTTTAAAACACTCTAATTACAACCCTCTAAATCCCATTACTAGCACACGTAAACGCACCCCCAAAACTCCCATTATTATACCCATCCACAATACTCTGAACACTCGTATACGTCCCCGCAGTCAAAAACAACAGCCCAATAAGAATAATCAAAAGATTAAATCCCAATCCGACTTTACTCGTCTTTTTCATCCAACCTTCTCCATAATCTACGCGGCGCATTTTAATATACGCTACGCCCCAGAAAATGAATCCGAAGAAAGAATCGAAGAGGGAAGACATGAGAGAGAGGAGATCGGAGAAGAAGGGTATAACTTCGGCGATGATGAAGGCTCCGATCCAGGTTATTGCTAAGATGAGAATCCAGACGGACCAGCCGGTGAGAGTGTGGTCGGTGAGATGACGTTTGTTGTTGTGGAAGACGCGGAGGAGGATAAAGCGGCCGGAGACGGAGGCGTAGAGGACACCGAGGAATATGAGGGTTGGGACCATGAAGGAGAAGGATATATCGACGTAGAGTTTCTTTCCTAGGGATCCAAAAGCTGGGGCTGTCATGTATTGGTTTCCGGTAAAGGCGTAGATTATTGCTCCGACTAAGCTGAATACGATGACTTCGGCGATGGTGACAGCCCAGAGAGCTTTGGGGAAATCAGCGGGATTTTTCATCTCGGACATGAAAGAAGGGATGGTGATTTGTCCGATGAATGTGTAGGAGATGTTGAGGAAGGCGTTGAAACCGTTTACGAATGTTACACCTTTGACTGGTATCGCGGTAACAATTGGGGCTCCTCCAAATAGACCTGTGGCTGGGATGACAGAGGTAGGGTCGGGATTGTAACCGAGAGGGTGACCTTCAATTCCAGCGAAGATAGTGGCGAGCATAACGGAGATGAAGGTGAAGACTGCGGACATGGTGGCTAACCAGGATAAAGCACTGAAAGTTCTTGGGACAGAACAAACCCAACAAATGACAGCTGCAATAACGGCGAACACTACTGTACATTGACTGTGATTGGTGACAGTATTCAAGTATTTTGCAGTAGTCAAAACATGAAGTCCCTGATTGGATCAGTAGTTGTAAAAGAGTGACTATGATAATTCATACCTGAATAAAGGTATTGTTCAAAAGAAACATGACAGCAGTAGCATGCCACGCCCATCTTCCACCAAAGAGCATTTGTCCCACATCACAAACATCTCTAAGTTCAGGATGGCGCAAACAAAATTCCCATAAAACGAGAGATGTATATAGGACCAGGAATGCAACAACAGCAGTTAAAATAAGACCTGGTACGAGTCCCAAGACTGAGTAAGACCATGGAAATGACATGATGGCCAAACAGATATATTCCGAAAATAGAAGAGCAGCAGTCTATTATGCGTTAGCAGTCATACTCAGAATAAGAATGTTGTGTATGACCTTTTGCCAACTGCAACTACGATATTTGATCGCGGAACCCTCCTCGGCTTGAATCTGCTTGTTCAAAAGTTCATTTCCACTATCACTGCTGATACTCGAGGCATCCTCATCCATACGAAGATGTGGCAAAACGGGACCGACTCTTGGACCAATTTTCACAGGACCAAATCCCCATGTACTGCGCCAACTGAGTTTCTTATATTCGGATCTAGGAGCTTGATCTTCAATGCTATACTCTTGTCTAGATTTGTCGTTGACATCGATTTTTGAGTTGTTTTCTAAAGACATGGCGGGAGATTCTTGATTTATCGCCATTTTCGAGATGGGAAACTGTGTAATTGGGTCAGAATCATATCTCTTATGAGTTTATAACAAAATATTCAGTACAAAGGAGGAAGATGGCGCAATAGTAGCACAATCTCCCAGGTAAGTATTGCGAAAAGATTTGAAATGAGGACTTACTGGACTATTGGTAGATAGTGAATTGGGTGAACTGCAACAATGCGCACAATCCTCATGAATGGCGGTATTGACTTCTGACTTTTGATTGTATCGATCAGATAGAAAGAAGTGCGCAACAAGAACTTGTTTCTCGTATACAGACTACTGAATATTGGAGTTGAAATATTTTTGGTTGTGAGAATGAAAGAGTAGAGAATTCCTCCTGTATTCTATTAAAAAAAAAAATTAAAAAATTATTGCCATCACTCTACGTCAGTGTGCGAGAAACTAAAAGGAACCGTTTTCCATAGCTCGAGAGTAGAGAAGAAACATTCTACTTAGATAACTTATCGAGCTACTAGATCCATTCCCCGCCTGGGGCTCTACTTTTAGCCTTCACTTAAGCGTGCAGCCAAAAGATTGAGTCCAGGGTTCAGAAACTTGGAGTGGGATAAGGAGGACTGGACCGGACTGGACTGGATGAAGAATCAAGAGAGGTGCGTTTGCGGATATCTGACTTGCATAATCGAGTACTGATCCTTCCAATATTCTCCGTTTTCAGCATGATTAGTCCCAATCCCATCCGAATGGTTTACCGTCGTGTAACCTTATCTCCCAAAGTAAACTCCATCTTTTCATTCCATTGACTATTCCGAGTCATGAGCATCATATTTAGATGTCGTTTGTTCGACATGATTTTTATCGTCATATGTTGAACAGCCTTTTTTGTGGAGGGGTTCATGTGCATGGTGCATTTGATTCGCGATCAAGGTACCATATCAGATGCCCCGCATTATTAGTCTCCCAAAGATCAGCTAAGCTCCGATGGCTTTCTTTAGCGGAGAAAACAAAAGACATGTCCAAGAAACCTTCGTGTAAAAGAAATGGCTTCTTTTTTTTCAATCAAAATTCAAACTTGGTAAGCCCACCCTCAATCCTTCACATAATCCTAGAGGGGCGGGAACAGTATTTGGAACAAAACCCATCTTTCGAGTCCTCCGTAGCTATGGAAACTTGGTTGGTTGGGAACTTGTAGGATGAGAAGATGATCCACAATAAATGACGAAATAGCCACAATTAATCTCGACATCATCATCACGTGATTATGCGCACTTTTCTCATTTAGGCTTAGAAACATCGGTGGTCCCGAGGTGCTTGCGAATTTCGTTTGCCTTCACTTCATTCGGTCTTCAATATTTGAACGATGTACTCGAGTACTTGGATCTTCAATGAACCAATTGTTGGAGTTTTCGCGATTGACATGGTTTAAGGTTATTGGGAGCAGTTAAGTCACCCGTTCTCGGACTAGGGGCGACTCGGCCGACGGGCGATTGAAAAATCTCTGTCTAGTGCATCGACGGACATCCAGCCGGTTTTGACGGCACATCATATCGGCCTGGTTGACTCATCTACAATACTACAAAATACTGTGTCTTTTCAATAGTCAAAACTTTCGAGTAATCTTTTCCAGAATGCACTTTTGCTCTTCCCTTTGAAATTTCCTACATCGCTTGACATTCTCACGTTACTTGAATGTTCTGCCATAAGCCAGTGCTTTCCAGACATCATTTGCGACACTAAATCCTTCAAATGTTCCATGACATCCTGAAATTTTGCTCTGTCGAGGGGAGCTACTGAGTGTCCATTTGCACCACTTTCTTTGCTATTTGGAAGTCTGCTAATTTATATACAATCAGAGGTTAGAAAATTGACTGCTCACCTCTTCATATGGTTGATCGTTTTGCGGAGAATGTACTCGAGTAGAATGATTCGACATCCCTCAAGTGAGGCAATGATCGTGAAGTGGGTGGCGCAAGATATCTTGAAAAGCATTGATAATTCGCGACAGGAATATCTTTGCAGCTTGAATATTTATTGCATTACTTCCTCCACTACTTGTTGGAATCTATATACAAATAATCATAGCCGTCCTTTACTGGTTGTCGCTGTTTCATATGTTACTTGATATATGTAACGAATACCACTAGAAGATCTCACGTCTACTAGCTGGCCTTAGATACAACTTCAATATTTTGACAATGTCGACGCATCCTGGCTTACCGATATAGTTTCAAATACTACCACTTCACTCGTCAAATAGTGGTATTGACAAATCGGCAATCTGGTTTAACCGTCAGACATAAAAACTCGAGATGCTGGTGGTATCTCCGTCGGAGCATTCGATCCCTTCAAAGCCAAGGATCCCGCTAATAACGTCAACGTCGTCTCCGGCCAAGCTTCCTCTCTGTATTCGCGTTTCTGTGATACTACCTATATGATGCAAATTCCCGATATAGCCACTCTTTTGTTAACTCATACTTGTATCTTGGTACTTTCATATCCACCTCCCTTTTATATAGAAATCTTCTCTTTTCTCTCAATCCAGCTCTTATAATATAATTATCTAATTTTTCTTCTCTTTTGCCCTCTCATTCATATCCTAATCCTGTTTTGAAGCTAAAATTCATACTGTTTTATCGAGAGATTTTATATAATTATTAATTATAAAAACTAAATATAATTTATTTTTTAATTAAAGAAGATATTGAGGAATAATTATATTCAAAATTACGATTTATAGAAAACGAATAGTGAGGATGTTGATGATGTTACTCAATATATTGTAATAATGAAGCGAGTAGAGGCGAAAAGAGGCTTTTGGGTAGGATTTGTAGAGTAAGAGTCAAGTGATCTTGGCCGGAATTGACTACGAGTCACATGTTCCTATGCTAGTCTAGTTGTTTATCTATAATTGTTATTCTAGTAGATCTATGTATCTCTCTCTGTATATAACATTCACTGAGCGGGGTAATGAATTCGTTACAGCGTCGGTTTTATCATTTGGCTGTTATTTAAGATGCCTATAAGATGATATAAAATAGGATAGAATAAAATAGAATAAAAAAATGAAGCAGAGGAGATGATTGATGCTTTGGAAACAAAGATTCAAGTGTTTTGTTTCTGTCTGCTTTTTCTCGAAATGAATAAACATAGAATTTTGGGAGCGTGGGGGTTTGATATGTTTCAAAGCAATATTATTGTCGGATAATTTCCTTTAAGGTTGGGGATTCTCGTGGGATTTTATCGATTATATTAAATGGCAGCGAAATTTTATGCGATGAGATGATTTGTGTATCACTTTGGATTTATTTGGTACTGCCGCTGTTATTGGATAGATATAAACTCTTAGCTCATAACTCTTATGTTTTATAAGGATCGATTTAAGATTATTTTTGAAATAAATATTAGACTGATTATTTGAATCGCCTCATTATATTTCACTCTACATATCTCCAGCTTCGAAGTCCTTGCGTGTCCATATGGATTAGAACTACTGATATATGTACGGTATTACTTACTGAATAAAAAACGCCATGGCTAAATATTTGCATGCTGGAAGAGATATACGCGCAAACATTGCGGTTTACACCTCGAGAATTGAGAATCGTTTAATATTATGAATTATCACTCCATTGTAAGATTACAGTGAAAAGAGTAGCGGTTAGTGATGTATTATCATACAAGTGTTTTGGGAATATAATGAGTATGATAAACGACGATGAAAATTAAATAGATGAATAATTATTATTGAAGACTTTTCATTTTCGCCGTCATTTATACTGCGCAATTGGGGTTTCCCGAAAGTGTTTCTGAGGACACAAGTTAATTGAAAACCCATGGAAATAGTAATCTGTCGTGTGTCAGAGAAAGAAACACATTGTTTCCAATTACTGAGACTGCTATTTGTAAGGTTATCTTCATTTCCAATGGGAGAAAGAAGGCTTTATATTGTCTTCTGTTTGTCTTTTTTTTTTCAGGATTTATTACAAGCTTCATGTGTATTAGCGATTCAATCTAGAGTGCGCAGAACTTAGAAAAATGTATGTTTTGCATGCGTCAATTTCCTACTCTAGCGAATCATACACAACCAAAGATTCTGATACAGTGGAAATTTAGAATCTCAGTATCGACAAGAGATGAGGAAAGAAGATACTTTAATGAAGTGACCAATGGCAGTAAAATTCTGTCATTTCCATATATAATTTATGAGGAGTTTGATAGTTACTGCCAAGTCATCCTTGCAACATCGTCACTCGCTTCACTTTCTGAGATGGTAGACCTATCACGATCTGAATGCAGTCGAGCTCCGCACTGTGTTACTATTTCAATGATTCGATAGGCGCATACTGAAGTAAAGCGTATATCCTCCCTTCTCTTTGATGAATTTGGAAAAGAAGAGGATTCGGAGGAACAAGCTTTTTATACAAATATCTGGAAATACGCTTGAATTAGTGCCTTACTCTAGTGAGAATGGATAGTATTGTGTATTGTACTTGCTCCTGCGATATCTATATAAGCCACATGCATCTATTTAAATATTCCGTAGTCATATCTATTGAAGCGGAGAGCGAAGGAAAAGTCTCGTGACGGGTAGAAACTATTTCGTGATATCCCAGAAGGTTTGCTCTTATAGCTGGAGAAAAATATCAAGGAAAATTACTTGGAGACTGCGAATTCTTACTTCTGTAAATATCGAAACTTGGTGATTGTGTGAACGAAGTGAATGATTTCAATTCAATTACCACTGTAATAAAGCCCTAAGCGAATGCGAAAGAGACTAGCTCTTTCAGTAAGTCTATATAAGACTTACTACTTTCAGTATGTAGCTAGCTCTTTAGACAGAATACAATTAGACATACAGGACCTACGCAATCCGTGGGTGCTACGTCTTCCGTATCCTTCTCGTACCAACAGTGATGGTTTGTTGTCGTTTCGCTCTTCTTGATCTACTTTAGAATAATTTTCATCACCAAAAGGTTATAAATGCTCCGTATTTGTCTCCTCAAAACCCAAGTCAAGGACTCCCTTCGTGCTATTGTTTATAAGAATATACCATCAATTCTTTCTTCCACGGTGTACTCCGTTTATTGTTAATAATGGCGGAATTGAGGCAGAGTTTTGTACTAGTCCTGAGATCTCAATTCACTAGATCTTCCTCCTGATTACTCGTAGAAGTAGTGGATATTATTTATTTATATACTTCAATTGTTCACTCACAACTGGGGATCCACACTACCGTACTCTATGCTAGGAGCAGAAGTTCTCAACCACAGCATATAAATCGTTGATGTACATTTCTAACTCCTTAAAGAAACTTCAAATTCTCGAAGCCGGGTCGAAAATGTAGAAGAAAGTCTGGTTTATAGAAGATTCCCCTGAAGATAGAATATCTTCATGAACTTTTTATCAGAACTGAAGCAATCCAGCTTTGCGATTAGGCTACCAGGGCATGCATTTGAGCAAAGACGATGAATGTTGATTGTAATCGTGCCAATACGCTGGAGCCTGGAGGTACTAAACAATGGTAGTGAAAGAGAATAATAAGAGGATAGATTAACTACGACAGTGGAAGAGAATCTCCGTCGACTGTTACTAACAATGGCTAGTGATAAAAGGTATGATTGGTGAACAAATCCAATTCTTCTGATCAAACTATAAACTCAATGTGTATGGTGGATCTGTCTAGTTGTGTCACTCGATGCACACTTATCAAATCCTCGTGTTTTATTAACCTTTTCGTAGGATTTCCTTCTCAGGCAAGCGCAGAGTAAGCAATGAACTGCAAGAAATGATCCCTAGCATGAGTCCGAACGATAGTCCTCTAATATACGATGAATAGAGCTTGTGATAATGACTAACTATATAAAATTATGGCAGTATAAATACATAATAGGGTGGCGTATAAAAATATCGAATCAGGAAAGAAATAAGCCAAAATTCGTCCTCAGGCTGGTCGCAAATGGTATTTCCGCAACCTCTCAACCTATTCATGATTTTCTATCAGATTGGTTTCTACGGCTCGAAGATCAAGAGGAGACTAGAAAGAAGCTTCTTATACCTTTCTATTGAAGAAATTAGAACAGTGAATGCGCCTGAAGAAGACAGCAACCCCTAACGCGATGTACTTTTTACTTCTCGCGCTGCCAGAAAATCTGACAGTCTCCACCTTAAGAAAAGACTTTCTATCCTATATACTCTTCAAACCTCCCGCAAACAGGCTTTTAACATATGGACTATAAATAAGTAAGCCCCAGGAAATGGGGATGGCGTACTGTACTGATCAAAGTAATCACGCAATTCATCAGAAGAGGAATTATAATTACATCACATAGGTATATTTATCATTAACTTCTAGTTCAAAGGATTTAAAAGATGAATTGAGATAATGAAAATGGAAGAAAATGATAATGACAATGGGAGAAGCGATGATGGTGAGAAAAGCCATCAATATAATAGTTTTGAAAATTGACTATGAAGTCACAAAAGTCTTACCCTTGGGACTCATGCACTCACATAGCAGAACGATAACCTGGTAAATATCGTACTAGGGCTCTTGGGATATCATCTTCTGGCATTTTTTACGCCTTTCCCTAGGTCCGGACTGCACTAAGCCGAAGAGGAAAATAATTTCACAAACATAACTGTTGGATTGATCTACTTCATCCATTATCTCGTATCACGTCTAGGGATGAGGGCTTTATCTAAGCAGAACTAGATTAGAACAAGGCATAATAGTGGTAAGTTTATTTTATTAGAGGTAGTTATTAATCATCATAAATAACCAATCAATATATTTGTTGATTTGTTTCAGTTCAAGAATTTTTTCCGATCTGTTCAATTATTTACTTCAATCAATTTGTCTCTTTTCGTCTCGAAAAAAAAAGGTATTAAAAATCTATATTATAATAAAGAAAACTAGATTATTATTAAATTATATTAAGCTAGGTAATTATGCTCTAGACAATTATAAAATTCCATCCTTAATCACGTCCCAGCAAGTCAAGCATTCTCTCTCGCGCCAAGACTTTTAGACTTAAGTAAGACTTAGACAACCCTGTCTGCGTCTCACCAGAGAACACCGATTTGTATCTTATTCTACTTCATCAGTGATTTTTTTGGTTAGCTTTTCGGTTACTAGCAGTTGATTTTGAGTTGGAGAATTAGAGTTAGATGGAAAATTGACACAACGGAAAATCTCCACCAGTAGTCCAGAATACGCTAGAATAGGTGCGTAGATGCATGGCAAGGTAATGAAAGTCAAGATTAATTAACTGTAAAATACTCGTCGAATGATAGTGACAATTTTCCTTCATCTCAAGCTGTTTTACCCAGCAATTCCTACCAAATAGGAGAGAAACTACTTGTATATTACCACACAAATCTAACCATGTCCTGCCTGCACTCATGATCATCGCTCATGAAACCCAGAACACCGATTAACCACGAAACTATAATGGAAAAATGCGGTATACAGACCAGGAAAGTGTCTTAACAGACCTCCATAAGCACATGATCAAGGTGAAGTAAATCAAGATGATGTACTCTTCTCTTACCCAATTTACCCTCTTCTTTTTGATCATTTCCCTTTCCCTCCACGAATTATACACTAGGCTGAGTAAAAAAACCAAAAGTGTATATAACCCCCTAAACTATCACCTCACAAATCCTCATGCACTATCATCGAGACAAATAGGCAAGGCTACAATGGCTGAAAAAATTCAAGATCTCTTCACAAATCTCCAATAATACAATCTCAGTTTACTACTAATAATCTAGAGGGCAGGATTTAAACTAGTAAGCTCATAAGGGAGAAAGGCGCTAAAGTGCATTTCGGCAATGACATAAGCTTAAGAGATATTCGGCATTTTAATGATGGCAATGAAAATAAATAAGATGATAATGAAAATAAAGAAATCAAGGAATCAATCGTAAAGATCGATAAACTTATCATCCTCGCACCACACCCGAAGGAGCTCATGGAAGAATTTTTGAAGTCTACCAAAACTAAATGGGTAGGGAATTGAGCGCCCATGACCGGTTTTTGGCGTATTTCCATGTGGCTATGGTATTGGTTGATGGGTAAAATCTGACTTTTATATTGATTTTGGACTCGAGGAGGAGAGGAAAGTAATGTTGTGATTAGATGCTCAGCACACTGAGAAGGGCTTAGATGGGAAGAGAGAGAGATTTTAGTTAGAATCCTCAATCAAGCTTGAGAGTGTAAGTAGTTGGTGAATATTAACTTCCAATCCGATTCAACTTCCTATCTCCGCTTACGACACGATGAGCATATAAATATTGTGTAAATAAACTAAGTTTAGTTGGTAATTTAATACTTGGTGAACCCAAATGACAGAGTTCTCGCTAGATACAGAAAATTCTCTAGACCCTGTCTATTATTTGAGCCTTGAAACTGGGGATATTGAATGTTGTATTGTAGATTGAGGATGTATTAGATTGGGTTGTCTATTGATAGTATGATGGGATGATATGGTGACGATGATAGCAATAGTAGTGGCAATGAAAGTAGTGATTGAAATCCTAGCAGTGAGAATACTTGGTGAAGATAAATCAATACCTCTGTTTATCCGCTAATCATAGTATAGCCAATGGTACTTGACAGAATTCATCTAATGGCAGATAAAATACCCACTGCCACCATCTGATGTATCAATAGTGCCGACCAATCTATCAAAACATAGATCAAGTTTAAATACCAATACAATTCATATATATTTCTGCCAAAACCTCAGCACGGCTCCCCAAGGCGTTGATTCGTCTAAATCTGAACAGGATGCAGGGTAATAATGAAATCCAAAACCGTCTTTTATATACTTTACCAAAGGCATTCTGCATAGCTATGAGCATCTCATGAGGATTAAAATGGTGAAAAGTGACCAGCCGACTTTGATTAACCTCTAATTTGATGCTCAAATGATACTGGGTTGTTGCAGGGAGCACTCCTACAATATAAAAGACTCTAACTTTGTTTGAAAACTTTTCAACTTTGTTCTTTCCAAGGGAACTCACTCACCTTTCTCATGATGCCACGGGGTCTTCGAATTTTCTGATAGCCCATCAGCCTGTTAGTGGAATACACATGCGCTAGTGAAGAATGTCATATAAATCTAAGCTACAAATGAAGTTTGGAACGATTAGAGTGGTATACAGGAATGGTAATGACTACGCCATAAGAACTCAATGGTGGAAAATAATAATAACAGTAATAGAAAAGTCAAGAAAACAACAAAAAAGGCAAACTCTTAATCGAGTCCTGATAGAAAAAATTTCCCCTCAGTCAATCCATAAAATCCTTTCCTCTTAAAAATGCTTCTAGACCTCTTGACTTCAAAATCTGTTCTGACCGGAATTGTCTATTCGCGTTTTCATAAATCCCATCGATGTCAATAAAGAAGTTTATTTTATACACCCAATCTCCTATCCTATTCCATTCCATTCCTTGCTTCCTCTAAGGTCTAGGAAGGGAATTTAAATTCAGGTTATGAGAGTATAAAAATACGACATTTCTGCATCTAGATTTTCCTTTTGGAGAAATGTATACAATGTGTTGAAGATGACGTAGGGGGGAACTCAACGACTTAGAGATCTTAATTAGCGGACTCTTTCAATAAGTTTAGGATTTTGATGATTAAAGAAGAGATGGAGAAAGGAATAAGAGAGGTAAATACCTCTGAGGATAGCGAGAAAAGATCATGGTGAGAAATGAAAGTTTAAAATAACCATGGACAAAATAAATTAAAAACAAATATATACAATAAGAAAGAAAGCCTCCCCCCCTTTCCAAACCAAAAACATATATAGTCCTAAAGAAAATAAGAAAATAATAACTAAGAACAACAAAATGGGAGTTTTCGACTTTTATTTATAACAAGGCCTCTACCGTTGATATAAGAATATAAGAACTATCTACTTAATAATAATCTGTCATTCTTACTGAAATTCAGACTTGTCAGAAAGTAATACCAGATAGTTAACTGTATAGACTTTATAGCGCTTGTTATAATAAATCGTTTATAAAAATCCAATAACGTAACGTATGGGGAGCTCGTGCATATGGGGAGCTCGTGCATTTTGCCCCACCACCCTACCAAAAACTACTTATAATCGACTACAATACAGCTTCCAGTAGAATCTGAATCAGTAGAATCACTTAGTACCTCTTCCTCTTCCTCATCCTCTTCTACCTCTTCAATAGGCCTTTTACGTGGCCGTCCCCGTAGCTTTTTTGCGACCGGTCTCTTTTCAGCCTCCCGAGCGATTTTCAATACTTCAGTAGTACTGAAGACAAATTGGCCCTGCAATCTAACCCTCTTGCCCTTTTTATGAGTCTTTCGTTGATTGAGTATCGCTCTCTGTTCTTCAAGTTCCTTTCGAATCACTATAAGTTCGGCATTCTGCTTTTCGAGTAGCTGGGTTACCCGTCTCGCATATCGACGGGTTGGACTTGCAGCAGGCTCGTTACTTGCTAGAGCTGAATTAAATACTGAGTTTGCTTCCCGGAGTTCTGTTCCATCAGGAGGAGAGCTTTTCAACACTGAGAGGTCTAGCTGAGGGGTTTTTCTTGGTCGCTGGGGGGTAATAGGTTGAGGCTGAAAGGGTACAGGTAGCTGATTAAGCACTCTACCACTACAAAACGGGACTAAACCAGCGCCTCTCCATCCGCTACGTATATTCTCGATAGATAAGGCCTTTTTACGGATAGTTTGGTATAGTATCACCCATTCTGCCCGCTGGAATCGCGTGATGCCAGTGCGGACAAGCCGATCGATCTCAAGCGCGTGGTATTTCTTCATTGGGCCAAACACCCCTACATCTAGCGGTTGGAGCAAGTGGGAGCAGTGGGAAGGTAGAATAAGGAGGTCGATGTTGTTGTCGATACAGAAACTGATCATATTGCCAGTTATATGGCTGGAATGGCCATCTGCAATGAGTAGTCGTGGTTTGTCTCCAGACTTTTGTCGAGATTCAGGCTCAAATACAGTCCGCAGCCACTCAAATCCATGACTGTCTGAAGTCCAACCGCTGTTACTTGTTGAGAATCTCCAATACGCTGGCACTTCTTGTGGTATCCAGCTTGAATTGGTGTTTTTGGCTTTGAATATAACCATGGGTGGGAGAGCCCCACCAGCAGCATCGACACACTCAATTGCAGTTATCCATTCTTGCCGTCCAGGTGTAGCCTTCCAGCTAGATTTCTGAGTAGAATCGACTATTATACGCGTAGATTGGGTGGTTCCTACCGCGAATCCCGTCTCGTCCATGTTATAGACGTTCTGGAGTTCGTACTTCTGTTCAGCAAAACGCGACCGGAACGCACTAAACCACTGGGAGATCTTATCGTATGTAGCCCCTTGTTGTCTTGCCGACTCTAATTGTCTAGAGTACGTTCCCTTTAGTATAGGGTATCGATTTAAGAACCGGTAGAGCCATTCGTGGCCAATTGGAGGTAGTTGAGTACGCTGAGGATGTAAGGAGGGGCTAAGCTTGACGCGTCCCTGGCGAATTTGTTCAGCTGTTTCTATGACCAACGCAGGAGTTGCTGGATATCCAGTACTGGTAAGACGTGTAATCCATCGTTCTAGGGTCTTTTCTTCCGCGTTTGATAGTATTTGGGCCTCCTCATGGGCTGTTGCGTTAGTTTTCCGTCCAGCCATTCGGTCACGTAGTGTTTGAACTGGAACTTGAAAATGGAGTGCTGTAGCCCGAATCGACTTAAACTCTTTCCTTTTCCAGCTAGTTATTGCCTTCTGCATATCCTCTTCGGTATACACTTTAGCAGTTGCTTTTTTATAGCCCATTGTGGGTGGTTGTAGGGATTAGTAGGTAGGGTGGTAGGGCAAAATGCACGAGCTCCCCATATGCACGAGCTCCCCATACGTTACGTTAATATAAACCTACTAGATTTTGAATCATATATCGGAGATCAAGATAAGTATCTTGGATAGTGAATAATAATGAATGAATAAATGAACTACAAGGGGAAAGAGATAGACTTCAACTTTGATAAATAATCTTACTTACCTCTCTCAAACTTAACTATATGTACATCTGTATCTTCATTTTTATTATATAGCGCCCCAATTATAATAGAGCGCCACTTGTGGCAAATGGCGAATGGCAAATGTTGTGGGTGGCAAGTGGTGAGTCACGAATGATGAGTGATGAGTCGCAAGTGGCAAGTACGTAGTGAGCTGTAATTAACCTAGTATCCACCCTCTATACATACATTTCATATGTATACCGTTCACCACACTTCTATATCAAACCGTAATATCTCCGCCTTTACCCCTTCCCCATCCCTCACCCCTCCTCCAACCAACACCCTATATATATACACATCAAAGAAAATATAAAAATGCTTCATACCATCTACATTATTGCTCAATCTTCAAAATCCACCTTAAACTCCAAATTTAAACTTCTAGATATATCATCTCATCTAAATCTCATCTAAATCCACACTATACACAGTTATCTTTCATATTCCATATTCCACTTCATACTCCACTTCATCTTTCATCTTTCCACCAAACTAAGCAAGTCAAGCCAAGCCAAGCCAAGTCAAGAAAGTAACAATAAATCTTACACTATACATATATATATATTCGAGTTTCCCATCTATTCCTCCCTGCATCCATGCATCCATCAATTGAACTTTCATCACTGCACACTGCACTACGCCCACGCACCACATATCAGATACCTCTATCTCATCACTATCACCATCACCAACACAACCTCCTCATATCTCGATTTCACACTGAGATCCATCCATCCAACATCCAACATCCACCGATCAAGCATCAAGCATCTCATCAACACAAAATGTCACATGCAACATGCAACATGCAATACACAACACGAAATAAACACAAACACAACCGAATAAATCATCAATTCCAAATTTCTAATTCTCTCGAGCCCTTTGACGGAACCTCCTTTCCTCTCCTATCCTATCCCATTCATTCAATCCTCATAGATAGATAGATAGATAAGATAGATACAAGATTCTTTCTAAATTTGACTCTTGATTCTTGACTCTGATACCATCAACTATGTATGTATGTATATATGTATATATGTATATATGGGGTAACGAAAGTATTCCATCCCATCCCATCTCCCATCTCCCATCATCTCAGTCATGAAAATTGTATTTTAAAAAAAAAGACATGACATGACATGACAAAACGCAAAAAAACCCTCCCTCCACAACCAACCCAAACACCATCGCAGAAAAACATCATCAGACTTGGCAATGACGTATCCCCAAGGGGGTTTAGTTTAAAACGAGAGTATACCTCCCCCCCAAAAAATATCCCATGATCCCCAGGATCATTCATGATATCTTTTTAAATTTCCCTTTTTATCTCGTGTGTGTGTTTTTCCATTTCATTCGTTCATCTCTCCTCTTTTCCTTCCATCTTTCCATCTCTTCTAACAAATAAATCGTACAACTCCCCATAAATATAAATCTCGCAGAGTGAAAAAAGCCAAAAATAAAAAAAAACCCTCTATTTATACAACGGAATCTTTTCAATTCCCGATCCCAACACTAGTAGAATCTTTTTCATGTGCGTAATAATCGTAAAAAGTGTCAAGATTCAAAGAAAATAAAAATCTAATAACCATCCAGCAAACCATCTAATTCATCCAACTCGACATTTTCCGGATTTCTCGTATCCCAATCCAACGTTTCCATCTTCGCCGGCGTCCAATTCGTATGAGACGAAGTATCGAGAGATGAATCCCAGGATTTTTTCGACGCGAAAACAGGTTTCATAGCGGGGCTATTCAGAAAACCCGTCGTGTGCGAGACTGTTAATCCTCGACTTTCGCCGAAAAATGGGTCGGATTCGACGGATTTCATGGGAGTGTCGGAAATATTTGATGGCATGTCGGTCATATCGAACGGTTTTGATGGGGGTTCGCCACTGAATCTTCGTTTTTGCATTCCGCGAGCTGTTTGGGTGAATTCTTTCTCGTCCTTCTCGAGACCCACCGATGAAGCACGGGTATTCCTCACGGGACGTTCGAATCGGCCGGAAAATGAACCAGATGAAGTTGGAGGAATCACCGAATCGTCATCATCGTATTCCTCAGACGATAGGTCAACTTCAGGTGAATCACATCGACTTCGATCTGGTTCATCGGCTACGGAGTCCGCACTTGATATGGAAGGAGTGATGATCGTACGTTGGGGTAATTGTGATGGGTCGGGAATTGGTTGATGTGGATAAGTCGTCAAATAAAAGTATGTTCTTCTTGGATGGACAGTTTCCAACTCTTTGCCCACAGGACAAGGTGATGACGCAGTCCATGATCGTTTTAAGTAGTTGGATAATCGAGAGGAAATGATGGCGCATGGGTTGGCAGATCTAATTTTTCATTAGTTTCATACTTTACAATGGTTGACAGGGCGACCCGGGACTAGTTTGAACTTACTGTTCCACGATTCTAACAGTAGGGGACAAAATGGCTGCAAGTTCCTTAACCAAATGAGGTCTATTGGCAGTTTTTTGTAGTTGAATAATCACCCCCTCAACAATTTCATCCTTTACTTCGGCCAAATCAATTTCTTCCATTTTAACTTTCTCATCCTTTCCTTCCTCACGTTTTAATTCCTTCTCCAGATCCTCATCGTGGTGATTTTCGAATTCATGAATTTCGGCTGGCGGCGAAAGTGGCGGGGTATTTATATCTTTTGGTGCGGTATAAATACGTTTGGGTGGCGGTGATAATGAACAAGAATCTCGGCGCGCTCGTTTTGACTTTTTGGAAATATGCTGTTCTGATGTCGACGTCGCTATTGAAGGCGGTGAAAGTCGTGCGGCCGCTTTTTCAGCATGAGTTTGTGGTAACTCTATTCCTAGAGCTACCCAATTCACTTGCTTTCGACGAGTATCGTAACCCATGGTTGCTGATTTTGGGGGGGAGAAAGTATAATTTAAAAGGCGTTTATTTGTTTTGAAAAGGGTAGTTTAGTTCAAGGAAGAATGACGATAAGATGATGATGATGATGTTGTTGATGTTGATGTTGTTAATGTTGTTGATGTTGTTGATGTTGTTGATGTTGAAATCCTTTATGGTATGATCCTCTAGTAGTAGAGCAAGCAGGTAAGTAAGTCAGTTTGTGGTTGAAGTGAATTTTGAATTTAGTTCAAGTAACAACGATGGGATGGGAATGGCAAAGGAACATTTTAGTTTGCGACGCGGGAAAGCAGACAAGAAGGGGTCTAACTAAAGGTCTATGGTCTAAAGTTTTGTTGTTCCTGCAATATGATCTTCGTAGCGACGGGTTAATTCAACTCAATTGATTGATTCAATTGTAATTGGATACAGGGACTTTCGGAATGCAGCAGATGGCGTGGTGCGGTGACACAAGAAAAAAGACTGGGGATTTTACCAGGGTTCTTGATTTTTGGATTGGGGGGGTTTTTTTTAATCTTTTTTCTGTTTTTAATGTATGTACTTATTTTTTTTCTTCTTTCCTTTGTTCCACTATTTTGACGGTGGCTGAAAACGGGATCAAAAAAAGAATCGTTGTAACTAAAATTGAAGGCGGTAAGGGAGGCGATTCAAATTTAGTATATGTTCATGAATGAGTATGAAGGAATGAGAGTACAATAGTGAGTCTACTCGGTACTTACAAATTAATAAAGTCCTATGATCTATTTCAGGAATAACCGCTGAGTAATAGCTATTTGCTTCAGAATTGAGAATAAGATCTTGATGAGATCAAATTGGTTGGCGTTCATCGAAACAGAAGTGGGTAACTTGTTGTTGATGCCCTGCACTGCACTGGTGGTGTATAGATTTCCACTACTGTACTTCAGCTAAGAGTAACGGAAAACGGTTGGTTGGTTGTGTATCGTTACCTGCACAACGGGTATTTTGGAAATTCGATAATGGATAAATGGGAAAGTCCGAGGGTTGTGGTTGTTTCGAAATTGTAAAATTATAGGTGGGTGGTTGATGGTTAATGGCTGATGGATGATGTTGATATTGTGATAGATGATAAATATATATGATGGATGGGAAATTGAGAGGAGAAATATGAGATGAGATAGATGACTTATTCTATAGGAATACCTGTTTATTTATTATAGAGAGGGAATGTAGATGTTACAATAGAGTCCATGATGGTAGAAGGATACTAGATGCATTATGCCATTCTAACTTCCAACTTGAAGTTCTCTACATGACGATTTAGTACTGATCATTTCCATGAGTAGAAAAGCAGAAGCTCGGATACTTTGATCTAGTACTTCTGTCTATGGCAATTAGTTTTATCAAATTCATGAAATTGACAATTCATTCGAATTCCAATTTAGTCAATGGAATTTAAATCAATCTATGATTCTAGGGGGTAGTTTATTATTTTAAGAAAAGACAATAATAAATTGATAAATTGATATCATATTTAAAGCTACGACGTATTCAATGTAACGAATACAGGGGCCTTAGCTAAATATTGCCGGTTTTAAGCTAAATCGGGCAAAGGCACATTACATCCCTTAGAGCCTCAGAGTGGCACTTAAAAGAGCTTCCAGATGCCCAGTTCTTAAGGTTCGGAACTAGAAACATGAGGGGAAGATGTTCAAATTCTAATTATTCTATCCATTCAAACGACAAATGATAATCTTTCGATAAAAGTTAAAAGCATCGCATCTCGTCACCTCAATTTTAAGGATCATACTGTAATACAAATCACTACTCGTAATGAGATAGGTAACCAACTTCATCTGTCTGAATTCGGGAAAAACTGGAATGGAAAAGAAAAAAGTTGCCGAAAACTTCCATCTTTCATCAAGGATGATGTTGGCAACTAACACTTACCGAATTTCAATGCAGGGCCGTGGTGGAGAGGAAATCTCGCAATAACCTCAATTACGGATCAAAGCAGACATCTGAGAGGTCAATAATTTATGAGCAGAATCCACATGAGTCGCTAGTTCAAATACGTAGTATATTATTTATGGATACATGGCTCGTGACTAGGAAGTCAAATTGATAATATGTAGAGGAGCTATCTACCGAGCAAAGAGGGGATTTTCCTTGAAAGAAAAGAGCGACTTGCAAAATTGCCCCGCAACCCACTACACCAATGTTCAGACTTTTCGTTGGATTATGCCCCAACAGGTTGATCGATCTCCTTTTGGACCTATCTCTTTTGGATCTCACCGAAACCAACTTTGAGAACATTAGCTCACTTCAAATACGTGCGAAAGTCAAGTCAGTGTCATAAATTATTGGACAATGGACACCCTTTTCATACTACTCGAGTAGGTAGGTAACGACTAACTACCAACTTGACGACGGTGTAATTCCAAGCTGCCTATTTATTAACTTGAGTACGGGTTGAAACGGAGGAACGAGTAACCATAAGCAAGACTCTATCATTTGAAGTTCTTGTCATCCAAACCCAAAGAGCACAAGAACTACATCTAGACACATACTCTAGCATACCGAACACACCGATTAATTCATCAAATTCATCAAATTCATCAAATTTGCCCTTTACTCCGTAGATTTTACTATTTCCATAACGTCAAGTTCCATGATCTAAAGCTAGATCCATGTCTCATCGCAAGGTCTCCCCTACAGCCCGAGCTGTTGCTAAGTCGTCGTCTCGTCAACCTTGAAACTCTCACTCCACCATTTCCAAACAATCCAATGACATTCCAGACGTTTTGCCATTCCATTTAGCTTACTTGAAAACTTTCAAACTTCTGTAATTTCGCTCTAGCTTATAATTAGCCTCACATGAACGACTCCGAATGGACCACAGCATTTTCAGCGCCTGCGGTCCTACGGTCATACATTATCCCGGTATTTCGTCGTGAGGTGCAGCTAACTTTGATTTTTTTTCTTCTAGAATTTTTTTTCAAAGGGGGAAGCACGAAAGTAGATGAGGGAGATTCGATCTCATTCAAGGATAGCGTGTTTGGTTGATATTGAAATTTCGGGGTCCTTCAAATCTCCTCTTATCTTCAATCTATTATTCACAAGAATCCATATTTTTTTTCGGTACGGATTCGGATATTTTCAATTTCAATATTATTCCCCTTGAATGAGACGACAAACCTCCCTCTGTGAAAATGATTCGGGGTAAGAAAATATCATCCCATACATCAACCCCATTATCAAAAAATCCAAAAATCATTGGCCAACACGAGTAATGTATCAGACGAGAAAATACCCAATTGCATCAAATCCAAACCCTCCATTCGCAAAAACATACCTATCAACATCCCATGAGCCCATTCCCCATTCCAACATCGATCAAGCAGACCATATTTATCTGTACAGTGACACAGCTCTACATGCATAATTCCCCACATCATACACACCCTCTCGTTCCCAATATCATATCTCAATCCCAAAGTGATCGGCTGCATACAAGGGAGGAAGTACACAAGGGATATTTTTTAATTTTTTAACATCTGAGACTGCCTGGCAGAAATGAAAAAAAGAGGAAAGAAAAAAAACTTACGCTTGGATAAGGCTGTCATTATGCATTTCTGTATACACTAGATGTAAAGTAAAATTTCTCATTGACCAATGTCTAGTTCTTCTCAATCGTGGCCCTGGTATTTGATAGCCTTTCCCCGCTGATGATGAATAATGGATGGGTGGACATTGGACATTGGATATTGGATATTGGATACAAGATATACAATTCTCCAAGTTCTCACGAACAGAGTTTGAAGTTTATTTTTTCCCACTGGTTCGGATCGGTTATACTTTCTTTAGTTTTTCTATTCGTCTCTTTGTAATCTTTCTTCTTCTACCTTACGCGTGCGTGTGAGCGTGTGTAAAAAATAAATAGGATTGCGAATTTACTCGTACAAGTAAGGATTACAATTTCGTAGTGTTTTCTAGAAGATAGAGAAGGTTTCCCCTGTTGCAAGTAGTCTCTATCTCCGTATCACTATATCTCCCCTCCATCCATCCCTTCAGATCTTTCAGTCCCAAATGCAGGGGATCGAAAATCATCTATTATCAATTTATCATTCCATCTACAGTGCTATATAAATTCATATATACATAATCGCGAACCGAGCTCTCCCTTCCAAGTCCCTGCCACTACCATTACCACTGTGATACAATACATACACACACACATACATACACGCCCAAGCTCAGATAAAGCCATACTTAAACTCTCCTCTCCTATCCTATCCAGGACGTGACGCGCACTCTCTGATCTCATATCTACATCATTTCTCAGCAGCATCTCACAGATCAACCCCAATTTCCCCACGTTCGTCCCATTGATCATCTTGAGAAGTTGAGATCTTCTCCCCCATTTTCCCTTCTCGTTTGTTGGAAGTTGGAAGTTGTAATTTGTGATATTTGACTTTGGATTTTGGATTTTTGTGACTTGTGGTGTGATTTGATTGATTCGTGTTGTATCACGCATACTGCAAAAAATAGGAAGGATAGATGGAATAGGTAGGATATCGGTGGTTATTCCTCCGTGATAAATTATGATCTATTACGCGGTCATTTATGATTTATCCCCTGAATAGCTAGGTAGGGTAGGAATTCTCCGGTCATCGTGGAAATTGGATGGATGGATCTATGGTTTGACCAATGACCAGACTTGTATATGGGATAATTAATTATGCATTGATGAATTAATTTATTTGTGCATGTCTCTTGCAATATGTCAAATATGCATATGGATAATTTATTCTTTATTCATTCCATTTTCCAGTGCTTATTTCATGTTTTCTTCCTAGCCAATCAGGAGAGATAATTCAAATTTTCTCTTCACCGCTTAGAATATTGGTGGCAGAATATTTTATCCCTCTTCTCTTTAAACTTGGGATTTTTTGATATGAATCAAACTATGTATCTTCTTGCACAGAGTACCTATCTATATCCATCCATCCATTCATTTATCGTATCCAATCTTTAATCTTTTCATTTCCCGCATCAACTCCGTACACAAACAAATCCAGATCCAGATCCATTCCAGATCAATTCATACTCCGTAGTTCTATACATACCATACGAACTACAGCACAAATCCAGTTGCGATGTTGTACTGTGTATGTATGTAGTAATATGCACCTACCCACGCACCGTTCGTTGTACAACTATTTTTTCTTGCGCTTTCCCTAGCAATTAATCGCCTTCCTTAGCGAATCAAATCTGTATTGGAGACTGCTGTATGTATGATGTATCTGGTTGATGGTACATCGAAATCTGCAGTACGATTCGTAGCCCTGCAGCTAGATTCAGATGTGGTAACGCTTTTATAGATTTCGCTTTCCTTTGCTATTTGCATGCATGCTTTTGTATTTTTATTTACTTCTATATCTATATGCCTCAATTATATGCCTCAATTGCTTTGGTATCATTCATTTTTCTATTTACTACTCACAGATACTGTACCATCAAATCTGCATTCGAGGGCAAATATCGGTATCAGTATACACAATCATTTGGTTACTCGGCCAAGAAAAAGTCCCCCAAAAAACACAGGCCAAAAAGCCAGTAATACCGGTAATGTAACCATGAGGAGAGCTTGTCTCTCAGATCATCGTCTGCCCTTTTTATTTCTCTCACCCTGTACACCAGCCTTGTCCTGTAAAAGGCCCTTACAAGCCCTGTACATCTAGCCCTGTCCAAAGCGCATCCCAAGTTCAAAACCCCCCATCCAAAGCCTGTACGTCTGCCCTGTAAGCATCTCAAAACAGCAAGTGGACAAAGAGCGGTAAAGCGGTAAGCTCGCTCGCTCTGAATTTTTTTTTTTCCTTTTGATTTTTTCTTCCTGGTGCGTGCTGTGTGCTTGGACCAGAGGTTATGGTGTGTTTTGGTTGCGCGCTGGCTGGTGGGTTGGCTTTCTCTTATACGTACGGGACAGGATGAACAGGGCTGGGGCTTACCTCCACATTTTGTTTAGTTTTTTTTGGAGAGCTGTGCACATGGGAATCTGAGCTTTTGGAGGGGAAGTTCGTTGATCTTGCGATTTTGTAATTGTTTTTTTCTTCTTCTATTTTTTGGCTGAAAGAAGTTTCGAAGAGCTTTTCAGGAAAAACTGTGTTGTGATTCTCAATTATCATTCATCTATCATTACTTATTACTTTACTATTCCATATTTTACTTTACTTCAATCTAGCCTCAATCCTTCAATCCTTCAATCTTTCAATACGTACAAATTCAAATACATACATACATACATAACATACATACTTATCCACACACATAGTCCCAAAAAAAATCAGCACCATCCATCATACCCATAACCGCAAGGCTCATGCATTGAATTTCATGCAAATGTATGTATGCATCCCCTCTCCTTCCTGCTTCGGCTACGGCCATTCAATTATACTTTTTTGATTGCCGGACCGATAAGATGATGTACAGTACTGCAGTGCAATCAATGTACGATAAATTTTCTTTCGAAATGTGAAATGCGAAATGGGATTTCGAATGGAAGTTTGAGGTTGTGGTATTGAGGTGATGGATATTTCTGTTTACTTTTTTTGTGATGAAAAAGAGAAGGAAGGAAAGAATGTTAGGATGAGGAAAATGAATGGGTTGATAGATGGAGGTGTGATGAGGGCATCAGTTGATGTGGTGAGTAGATAACTAATTGTATAACGGAATATGTATATATGTACCCCATTTTCGAGCCCCCTCCTCTCCCTTCCAATCGACCAAAAAAAAGTGAGAGAAAGAGGACAAAGAAATAAAGCTATCCAAAAAAAGAAAAAGAAAAGGAAAAAATCAGAATCAAAATCTCGCAGAGCAGAGCCTACCTTCCTGGACCTGGAATAGCTTATCTCTTACGCATCGCAGTAGTTCTAGCTAGCTAGGTGCGTGGAACTGACTAAGTTTTTAAGGTAGCTAGCTAGCCTTAAGGTATGTATGTCTAAGGTCTAACTAACTAATAGCCCCGAACCCCGGATTTTTCTCTTTTGGTCGTGGTGCAGGATGGAGGGAATTAGGGAATGAGGGTTGGCTCAATGGAGTTGCGGATTGTGTTTTTGTGGTGTGATGTTGTATGGTGTGAGGTGAGGTGATATATTGCGTTGGGTTGGGTTGGGGGGGGTTTTTTTTTTGAATTTTGTTTTGGTGGAAATACTATGAGATGTAGTAAGATGTTTTTTATTTTTTCGAGGTTGGAATTGAGTTTTGGGATTGGGTTTGGGTTAATCATTTGTTTTGTTGGAGATTGGTGAAGATATAAGAGAGATAAGAGATGTGAGGTGCGGGATGTGAGGATGAGCGCGAGTCGTGCTTTATCGTGTTGTATTAGGTTAGATTGGGTTAGATTAGATTCGTTTAGTGGAAGAGTGGTGGGTGTGAAATGGTGTGTTTGGGATGGGATGGGATGGGATGGGATGGGGTTTGATAGAATGGTAGGAAATGGAATGGATAGATGAATGGATGGTAGGATGATAGGATTGTAGAATCAAGGGGGGTGAGCGAGATTAGCGAGGTGGTTGTTGTTGTTGGATGTGGTTGGATGTTGGAACTTGGGTGTGAGGTGAGATGTGAGATGTTGGATATAAGATGTTAAGAAAAGAATAAGAATCAAGTGATTCTTAATTATTCTTTCTTTTGATGAGGTGTTACATGTGAGGTCTGAGAAGTGTTGGTATTGGTATTGATATTTGTATATCGATTCACTATTTCTTATACATCACTCTTAACTCTTAACCCACATCTTCTTCTAGCTTCATAATTCACAGTTCACCACCCAAATTTCACTCATCATCATAGAACCTCGTTCTCCTCATCTAATATTCACATATACATAATTAGCTAGAATATTAAGAATCCAACCCAAATCACAAGTAGTGGAAACTCTACGAGTATATAAATACATAAATCTTTCCCTATCTCTTAACCACATAACAGTAGGTATACAATAGTGAACTGAGCGATCCAAAGGGATCCAGATGTTGATGTCATTGCTAGTAGAGTGCGTAGTTAATCTGGTCTGAGCATTAGATGAGCATTAGATGAGCGTGGATTCGACGGTTTGAGGTTTATTTGGTGGGATGGTTGGCTTGTTTACTTTTATTGTTATTTATTCCGTGGATTTACATCCGTATTTTAGATCTTCGAATTTTGAGTTCTTGATTCTTGTTGCCGTTTTGATGGATGGAAATCTTTATTACTGTTAGATTATTCATAATCTTATTCTATTCTAACTTATCTGAGGATATGTTGATTACCATCACTCTTATTTGTCAACCTTAATCTGGTCCTTTGTTCTAGCGTTGCAACGCACGAAGCACGATTATGGGATATAGAAATTACTTCACTTTAAGCTCAATATAACTGCTATATATACATACCTTCATAGATATCTTATCGAAAATCCTCTGGTAATAGTATTTACCCATACAAATAGTTCCTGGATACTTGCTATGCTGATAGAAAGATTTAATTGGTGGTCTCTATAGTTATATATTCATACGTACTCCCAAGCAGAGAATTTCAAGCGGAGGAGCAGAGTAAGGAACTTAAAAGGAGAAGGCATAACAGAGATAGGGTTTAGTAGGAGGGGCAATTATAAGATCTTATACAGTAAGGAGGGTGGATTGTAGAGTTGTTTAAATGTTCTCGCTTAACCATTATAAAGATATGTAATTATGGTTTAGCGAAGTATATATTAAACCTTAGAATATTCTTCCAAATATCTTTAAATAAAACTTTGGAAAAGCGGCTGGAGGGCCAAGGGTTTCTAGTGGATGTGAAGCCTGAGTTTCTCAGTATTGGGGAGTTGAGATGGAGAATTATTCGTGTGGTTGTATGTATATGGTTGTGGTAAAGTATAATTAATGGAGAAGTGGAGGTACTATAGATGTTGTGTTGTTGGCTTTATTTATTAATTAGTGTTTTTATTGTTATTATCATCATTGTCATCATCATCATCATTATCATCATCATTAGATAAGACTTATGTTTTATTGCATCTCCATCTCTAATATAAGATTCTTACTGGAGAAGGCACGAACCGTGGATGATTCGAGGGTGGCCCCTTGCAGAAGGAAGTTTTGCTTCACTTGTTTGTCTGTTTGGGAAGAAAGCTAAAAAAAAAAAAAAAACCGAGAAAAGAAAAAAAACATACAACAGTAGGGATTCGCTGGTGGTCACCCACCCAACTACTAATCTACCGATCTGAGGCTTGTGTATGGCAGAGCGGACGGGATGCCCAATTCTCCTCAGTCTATGGTCGTATGTGACAGGGCTTGTTCTAAAACGATATAAGTAACGGATTGAGTGACCTTTATGTTTCCGTCGACTATCCATCCTATCTAACCCCCCAACCCCTCAAACCCCTCACCCGCAACGTACTATACTTATACTATAACCACCTACTTACCTACGTTACAAAAAACAGCCGCCGAGGTAAATGCTACGCGCCTCCTTCACGGGCCTGATTCTAAAACTTACGATCCCTCGGACCCTCGAGACGATAGATGAAGCGCAGGATAAATTCGGTTTTGAATAACTCTATTTCGATCTGTGAATACGCTGGGAAACCAGGAAAAACTTCTATATATCTCACATCTCCTCGCCCGCCACTTGAACAGCATCATAGTTCACGGCATCCAACGCCTCCAAATTTCCACCACTGCATCCAGCATCTAAAGTACGCAAACCAATCAATCCTACAACAGCACCAGTTACTTTTCGCATTCACAAACAGAAGTTAGGAATAACTTGGAATTGCTACCTCCCTCCAAAATCCAAGCATAGTCAATAATACCTAGAGAATTCCCAAGTAGATACGAAAATATTCAAAGACAGAGGCGCACACCATCAACTTTTACCGATCATTGTGGCTTCCTTACACGTCTCTATCCCGTCTCCATCAGATGTCGAGATCTACAACTCGTCGTCGACCTTTACATGTGCTTGAAAATTGTACGTGGAAGGAAGGATGTTACCGTAGTCGAGCATGCTCCAGAATCTCTAAGCGCATCACGAAGATTGAAGAAGGGGCTGTGATTGTGGTAATGAAGAGCAGCAGCTTGGTTGTAAATCTGGTGACTGGATTCTGAAAACGGTGGAACAGATAACTTGAAAATTTCAGGGTTAGAGAAAGGTCGAGAAATTTGGGTAGAATAAGACAGATTGGTCGAGTAGAAATACGGAGGGATTTGGTACGCGATAGATGACGAATGGCTGGGTATCAATTTTCTGGCGAATCCCTCCATTTGAGCATCTAACTGTATTAAGGAGTGGTGATTTCACCTGTGAGCATTCTTATTACACATAGATAAAAGTAATGGAGCTAGCACCTCTGTGTACAGGAGAAAATCAAAGCATTACAATCGCGGATACACATGCAGGATTCAAAACTCCATGATCACTTGAGGGAATGCAAACATCGAGCGGCGACCAGATCTCTTCCTAGCCCATAACGCAACCATATTTGGAGATCACCAACTATCCCCTCGAGGCACAAAATACCGCACGATGAAGGACATGTTGGACTGCATGAAGCTCAACTCGCAACGTAATTCTTACGCCAATAGAGACTGTGGAAAAAAGCTGAGCCGGCGAGTCGTACGACAAGATCGCAGAACATCTCTTTGTTGTGACATAGTTGGTATGAAAATGAATGGCAGGACGTCGTGGTACAGTCTTACAAAAACGAGAACGTTAATCGGCTGTAGTTACCCGCAGCTTGAGAGATCTCATGCCAATTAACTCTGTTGTGACATAGATAAGTGCGGATAATCATCTGTTCATAAGAACAGCCAGATCATCAAACCAGTTTGTGCATCAGTCAGATCCGCCAAAACCTCGAAAAAATGCCTCCGGGTGAAAATTCGCCCGCTAGATTCCTTCGGCTGAAAAGTCTTCCGGAAGATATGCAACAAAAAAATATTGAGGAAACGAAAATGTGAAGCTCGAACCGATGACTTTATAAGCAAGCAAGCAAAGTCGTTTCGTGTGCTGAGTCTGCGTTCTTCAATGAGTAGATAGGACCTAACTACCTAAGACAAGGGATTGGCTGTTGAATTTTGGTCGCTGCCTTCAAGCCACAACCGATTGATGTGCGGCCGACGATCTTTGATAGATAGTAAATATCCGCTAAAAGTTCTAGCTGGAGATGATTCCATTGATAAGCTATTGCCAGCTCAGAAGTGATGGCTTCATGTCCATCCACATGTGAATGGCTTTTGCAAATGACTCCTTCCAAAAGCTCCGAGCATGCCATTCACCTTTCGCGATAAAGCCTTGATTTTTCGGAATTGTTTCTCCCCAGTTGATATGCTCTGCATACAGCCGCGATCTAGCATTTCAATAATCACCACAATGATGCATGTCTGGCATGGCAGCCCGCCGACTTCCGGTCTTCCCTACATTGGGACTCGAAGCTTTTGCCAAGACTTTGCGCGATTGCCTTTCCTAGTTTGTATGTAGTAGCCGCTGCTGCTACGTTCGCCTTAATCCCTCTGACGTTGACATCTCAGACCTATCGCGAATCCACTTGAACAGTAGTGTAGCAAATTCGTATAGCCAGCCATGCCCTGGAAACATAAATAACCCCGCACTTCAATTGCACCAACCGCTGAGGCCCACCGCAAGATCTCTCGTTGCAGTATTTGTACAACATTGCCCGAACAGAAACGATCTGGATGTTTGTAGCAAGATATATTACTATGTTCCGCCTAATGATATGCCGTGCCTGTTTCCCCGATTTTTTCCGCGTGCTTGCTGATGGTATCGAGTAGGCGCCCATGTCGAGGATGGGTACGGAAGAAGGATTGGATCGCACCGTGAGACGAAGATGGGCTATAGAGATATGGAAGGAAGAAATGATTTCGGAGCTTATGCAAAGTTCAGCTCATGTAAAGAGGAGAGAGAAAGCTCCATGAAGTAGTAGAGTTCTAGTCCTAGATGGTTAACGCATTCAAAGTGAAGGGTATAGAAACTCATGGCGGAGGACAGATCTGAGCAGAGTAAGTTGCAAGCAATACCTTAAATTCAAGTTGAGGGTTTGCCTCATTGATTGAGATTGACCTACCTCGTGGGTAGATATTCTTGAGGTAGAAAGAAGTAAGTTAAGATACAAAGATACGCAGTCCGATTTGATGATACAAAATACCAGGTGGACCGTGCTGCATTCACCGAAGTCCTTCCGCAGAATCTCGTCCAGCTGGTGAGAGCAAAGTAGCAAAGTCCAGCTCTCTTTTGCTCGCCATGTCGCCTTTCAAAATCGATTTACTGCATTCAATAACTAATCATAACTTATTAGTCTGTATTGTATGGAATTTTAATATCTTGGCAAAAAGCTTGATTCCTCGCGTCTCCGAATAACCCAACCGAAGCTTGAAATCCCATTTTACGTGGCACATCTACTTACTTCGATGTGGTAACCTTACTTTGCGGAATTTTTGAATGCACATAGCCCCCCATAATTTACAGGAAAAGAGGGAGTCTTAGGAGATTTGATACATCTATAAACTTATCGCCTTACTACAAGATCCCATAAGACACCGTGGGGAGCAAATCCGCTCAGAAGGAGATGTTTCGTTGTTGGGATAGTTCTCGATATCTCTATTAGCAATGCTCAACCATGAGGATCTGCACTCACTGTATTTCATGAAATCATGCAGAGTCCGAAAAGTTGCTCTGATTGTGCCTTGATTCTTACGGAGGCCAATGCAAAAACCCTTCGTAATGGAAGCTTTGAAGACATGATAGGCGTTTACCGTCCCTTCCTATTCAGCCTGCATGCCTCGCTGCTTCCTCGATTTGGAAGTTGCATGTTTATCTCGCAGCAGCTCTCCTGACTAAGGATGGATAAAAATAGATCTTATCCTCACGCCATCTCTTTCATCTTTTCAAGCAACATAATCAACTTACAGTTTGATCAGGATAAGAGACCCAGTCTCAAGTCCCTCTGCGGTGTCATCATAACATTTCTTTCAGCACCATAAGAGCGCTTTCAATTCTGCCATCAAATTGCCATTTAACTAGAGAAAAGGCATATTCTTCTATTTCATCGCAGATCGCGAGCCTTAAAGTATCTTCAGTTCAGGAGAACGTTCAGAAAGAACACATCAATATGCTATTTTCTATATACGTGCTCCTTGCCGGCATATTTGTTAACGTTTTAGTTTACGGTCTTTCACCTACCGACGAATACAGGGATGCAGATCTGCAGCAAACAGGATACCTGTCAGTACTTTCCCTTTTCATATAAAGGAGAAAACACTGAGTAGCAGCCAGATCTAATCATAACATGGACCCGGGAATTATTGACAGCTCATCATTCGGGCAACTGTGGAAAGTTGCTTTCAATTTCCAAGAACAAGTTAGTAACATCAAGATGTTTTTATTCCGATTACTGCAATTTCTTCCGATTTCAGCATGAGAAGTTTGTTACATTCTGCAATCCTACATGAACATACCAAATACTGTGGTTTATTGCACCTTTAGTTCGACAATGAGATTTGCATGTTAACCCCTGCATTTATGCTGTGCGAGTGTACTCTCTGGCATGAGGTCACTTTGCGCATGGCGTGAGTGATTGCTAATGAGTTCAGTTCTATGCTAAACCATTAACTTATACACCACTTACGGGAGGCCCTCAATTGTTATTTCTTGCATCCAGCCAAAACTATATCAGAACTCTCAATGCCGAAACGGGAGTGCTCATAAACTCAAGACAAGTTCATACCCCTTTCTTACAATCTGATATAGGATGCACAGGTATGTTTTAATGTGAATCAAAAGTTAGATATCACGAAGCTGACCGCTTGCGAGACATTCCCAATTTCATCGGTATTATAGGTAATTAAGAGGGAGATATTTATCTACCCTTCACTTTACTGATCAAGCTAAAGGCACACCCATCATTGACCCCGCCACTGATATAGCATATTTCTTCGCCAAAACTTACATACCAAATTATAGAGTTCCAGGTAATACTGGGACGGCAAATGGCGTTTACTACTTTCATGGGGTCAATATTAGTACTTTACTTGACGTATTTCAACCAATACTTATCGACGGCGCAATTGCCGATAATGCCCCCCAAAAGTATTTCATTGGGGGAGTGATTCTACAACGTCCTTCATTGACACAGGTTGGCAGTGTGGTATATGGCTCTTTCGGAGGCCATTGTGATCTTTTCAATTACACTGGTCTTGTAATGGGTATCGACATCAGTAAAGCCAAGATTATCACCAACTGGGCAGTCGAAAGTGGACCATTAGTTCCGCAGACAAATGTTTTACTTGAAGGAGGAGGAGGTGGAGAAGGTGGAATATGGATGAGTGGAATGGGATTGGCGACTGATGGCGCTAGAATTTTCCTTGTAACCGGGAATGGTGGTGTAAGTATCCTGTGCTCTCGAGATAGTATGTCGGTGCTGTGCAGGACTGATCATACTAGGCTCATCAAAATCAGGGGACTCCAGCTTCTGGTTCGAGTGGGTGTCAAACCTTGGGAGAAGCAACTATCAATCTAGCCTTGGATAACACCGGGAGAATTTCTGTCTCGGATTATTTTCAACCTTACGACTATCAAAATATGGATGCTGGTGATCAAGACTTTGGTAGTGGAGGCATTGTTCTACTCGATCCGACAGTTTTCAAAGGCACAGGTGTGGATAAAATGGCCGTCACTGCTGGCAAAAATGGGAAAATCTACATTCTCAATGCGAATAATCTTGGCGGATACAAGCTAGGCCCAGGACAGACTGACAACATCTTGCAAACCATTGTCACAAACGCAGCCGTGTTTGGTGCCTGCGGCTCTTATCCGCTTGAGGGTGGTTTTATTTACTGTACCCCTGTCGGCCTAGCAACATCGGTCTATCAGCTCACATTCACGTCCAGCGGTGTCCCCCAGTTCTCTAAAATTGGTCAAACTAATGAGATATCAGCGGGTCGCGTTGGTGTGGGAATTCCAACTGTGACTAGCTTCAATAATCAGATCGGTACGGCCATTCTTTGGATGACAGATCCTGATGCTGGGCTCCGTGCATGGTATGCTGTTCCTCAAAATGGTGTCTTACAGAAAATAAAGATACCACAAATTGGAGGTGCGAACAAATTCCAGCGTCCAGCTTTCGGAAACGGTCGAGTCTATACAACAGATTCAAATGGCGTTCTTTATTGTCTCGGAGCCCCTGTTAACCTTCCTCGTGAGTGATCTTACGTTCTCACATCGCCAAAACCTTTTGTCCGAATGCCAAGAACCTGAGAGAACATTTACTAACTCTATATGTAGTCAATTGCACTTCCCCAGCTGATTTCGGGGCTGTTGCCCTTGGAAATAAGTCGGTTCAGAATATTAGTTGTACTGCCATTATTGCAATTACTTCAATAAATGGTGCAACCGTCGGAAATGGATATTTCTCAGTCGATAATTCAACCTTGCCAACCGGACCCTTGAACGCGGGTGCCACATTCATATTCCCCGTCACTTGGGACTTGACGAATGTCCAAGTGGGGGCCACGGCGAACACTTCTTTTGGAAATGTATCTCCTGGAATCAAAAGCACCCCCTTGACAATTTTAACGATAAATGCGGTAGCTGGATATGCTACTCTTTACCCGATAAGTTTAACTGGTACTGAGGTATCCTCAAAACCCTTCCTGGCAATTGCTCCTACTACCGTGGACTACGGCGGAATTATCATCACGAATACTAGTAATATCAATCCTCAGTCTGCTATTTTCACGATATCAAATAAAGGATTAGTGGCCATGACAATTACGGGATATGCATACACTGCAGATGAGTTGGATGATAACCCAGTCTTCATCAACAGCACCATGATAAACGGGACATGGGACTTGGGGTTTGGATACTTCACTGCAGTAGGCCTTCCAGCAATCGGAAGTCAGGTAGCCCCAAGTTCGCAGATATCTATCCAATCCTCTTTTGACCCGACCAATGGAACTGGATCGTACAATTCTTACTGGCAAGTTTGGTCAGATGGAGGTTCAGTCAATATCATTCTTGAGGGTATTGCCTCCACGGCCCCGATAACAAATTTTTCAATTAGTAATGGTGAAGGGGGATGGCTTCCTCAAGCTAATATTCTTATGGACTTTGGAAAAGTAGTACCTGGAAGTTCGTCTTCGCAGCAGATACGAATCTGTAACGTCGGAGGTTCCTCGCTAGAAATTAGCAAAAGCAAACCGCCAAATGGTGTATTTCATATTAGTGACCCTACTGAACTGCACGAATCACAACAGATAGCTGTCAATGATTGTGCATATGGAACCGTTATTTTCTCGGCAAATGTGGAAGAATACAATAAGCCAGACCTGATGCTAAATAATACTTGGACGTTGAATACAGATGATGTTAGCTGGGGAGTCCACGTTGTCGAAATTACTGGCACCGTCATCTCGAAAAAAGTTGGCCCGATAAATTCTACGACTGGACAAACAATTTATAATTACCTCGGATGCTTTCAAGAATCCACGAAGGGACCACGTCTGTTGCCCAATCAAGGTTACACCCCTAACATAACTGCCAATGACAACAATATGTGCCAAGAAGCATGTTACGGACTGGCGCAATACAGCTTCGCTGGTACCGAATACACGAGCCAATGTTGGTGTGGAAATACCCCACCCCCACTAGCAGCACAAGATGTTACTGATGCGTTGTGCAATTTTGCTTGCCCCGGTGATCCCAATGACGCTTGCGGTGGGACGGGTTATATTTCAGTCTTTTATAATCCTACAGAATATGTTGCTGGAACTGATCCAGCGCTGTATGGTCCTAAGACAGTCAGCAGCGTTGGTAGTTACAATTATCTCGGATGTTATAGTGAAGCGACAACTGGTCGTGCCTTGGCTGGTTCGAGTCCCCAAGCACCACCTACGGGGTTCACAATCGAGTTATGTGCAGCTGGCTGTCAAGGATTCACATACTTTGGTATGGAGTATGCCAACGAATGTTACTGCGGTAACTTGATAGGTGTCGGTTCGGTCAATCAAAGTAGCGGCAATCCAAGTGTCAATGGTTGCTCTATGCTTTGCGAAGGCAATGCGAAAGAATATTGCGGAGGACCAGGAAGGCTGGATTTATATATGCTAAACACCGCCAGCTCGAGCACTACTTCATCAACTTCTACGACGCAAACCACATCTACCTCCACATCTACTCCGTTATCCCCAACATCATCTACAGCCTCAACTACATCGACTTCATCAACATCAGCTGTTCCCACACCCGCAGGTCCCATCACAGTGACAAATGTCCCCGGTTATAATTACCTAGGATGTTACAGCGAAGCAACCACAGGCCGTGCTCTCTCTGGTCTACAGCCTGCCCCTCCAGCTGGTGGTTTCACAATAGAGTCTTGCCAAAAGATTTGTTCCGGTTTTGAATACTTCGGAATGGAATATTCTAATGAGTTAGCCCGCCCTGTTCTATCTTGCTTACCGTCATCACTGACCTGATTTAGATGCTACTGTGGTGCCACTATAAACGCAGGATCTGTTCTTCAGGCTAGCACAATACCCACTATAAATGGATGTGATATGTTATGTGCTGGTAATGCAAGTGAATGCTGCGGGGGTTTGTCCACCTATCCTAATCTACCCTACACAATCCTCACAAAACCAAACATACTAATCCATCCAAAAAAGGTGGCTCTAGGCTTAACATGTACCAGCTTAACGGCAATGTTTCGACATCAACGCCAGCCCCAACAGGACCTATTACAGTTACAAATTTAACAGGATGGAATTATTTAGGTTGCTACAATGAATCTACCACCGGTCGTGCATTGAGTGGTCTAGAAAATCCAATTCCAGGTGCGAATAATAGCGTAGAGGCTTGTTCTGTTGCTTGTGCGGCCTGGACTTATTTTGGGGTTGAGTATGGTGAGTTTGGATCTCTCAGCCGCATACAGGAGGATTTTTCAATTGGGGGCTGGATTTTAATAGACTGAAAGCAGAATTGTGCTAATTTTAAACGTGGACTTTAGGTGGTGAATGTTATTGCGGCAACACGATCAATACAGGCGCGACATTGCAACTTGGTACGACACCGAGTGTCACAGGATGTAGTGTGATTTGCAGGGGAAATGGGACAGAGTATTGCGGGGGAAGTTTGAGGTTGAATTTGTATCAGGTTTTGTAAGGAGGATTGCGGGGAAGGATTGAGCGGTCAGGGTGGAGAGGTCATATTGGGGATGAAGTTGTGGTGAAATTTAGAGCAAGATGATGGGATGGAAAGGAAAGCAGGGACAAAATTTCTTTGCTTTTGAGATCACGGAAGTTTGCATGACGATTTCTACAACAGACTGGGGTATACTTGCTATTAGATTCCAGTTGATGACCATCTTGAGTTGCTTTTTTCTGCAAAATAGATTCGATGCATATAGCTAGCGGGAAGCGGCAGCATTGATGGAGAAGGATAGATATTTGCGTTTGCATTTGCATGGCTTATCTGACTATTTCAAACCAGACTTACTGACTGATGCGAAGTGGAAAAATCCGCAGAAGTTTATCTAGGGAAGCACGAAATGCATCTCTTTGGAAATGATATTTGAGCAAGCAAACAGACTTCGATCGAGCGGGGTAAGTGAATAGTGTACGGACCTCATAATGACTTCAACATCACTGGCCATCTTTCATCGCAGTTCATTCCTCTCATATTTTTCCCTTATGTCATATTTCCCAGTGGCTTTTCCTGTGATATTGACTATGTGGATCTTGGAATTGATTGAAAATCTCATTTAGATTTCTATAAAAAAAGAAAACATAAGAGATTCGGACTTGGTGAGGCAGCTTTTAAGTTTTCTGGCTTTGTCTCGATGAGTTACATAGCTCCTTAATTTTCATGGAGTGGTATATCATGTCTAAGGAGTGGAGGGATGTGATGGAGTGGGTGTATCTTCTCTTTCGTGGTGGACAACAAGTAGCATGGCCATGCGCTGTTGTGGATTCAGACTGAAGTCCCAGATCTGGTGTTTGTCTTTAGATTGCAAGTGCGGAACAATTGGGTACTCGCTTAAAACACCTGGTTGTGTTTGTATACGTAGCTATCAAGTCCGTCTCAAGCGACAGTTTCAAGCGAGATCTTTTCATCCCATTCCAGCTTTCTAACGTGAAATCCAGTTTTCTTTTTTCTCTAAAACCTGTGTAAGTTGCGAATGTAAGCACGCCGATTCACCGTTCATTATGCATGTAAGTGGGATGACGAAAAGTGGCTGGGCAGCAGCTACCCGAGGAAAAAAGGAAACTTCATCTTCGATTTTTTCGAGCCGGTATTCACTGGTCGGGCGGGATCTGATTTCTTTAGCTTTTTGAAGCGGGGTTTCTCCTTAGAGTGCTGACAAATCTGATATCCTTCTGATCTCCAATCTTTAGTCTTAAACCTTCAAACCCCAACCTTCAACCTTCAACCTCTAATCAGCCTCAAACACTCAATCGCATACTTCTGACCTCTAATCTTTAATCTACAATATCGTAAAACCTTTTCTTTTAGATACAAAATCTCTACTACTTCCTCAACTGCTGAGCTTAACCAGCCGATCTAGCTCTTCAGCACGAAATTACTACCAGCTTGAAGGGACAGCCTTCTTCGATCTACTATCTACAACCTCAGCCTCGTACTCTATCTAGGTAACCCTTTCGATTGTCAATTTCTAACTTTCCTCTCGTCAGCTTCATCCCGAACTTGATTTAGACGGGTCCTCCCACCATTAACGATCTCATCATCAATTTTCATTCTCCGCAATCATTCTTGTATGCCATCATATACATAGGAACAATGGACCAAACTCCGGGAGAGATCGCATCTCCATCTGGTTCAGACCTCATGCTAGGCTCAGAAACTCAATGGCAATCGGCCAGCATTTCTCCTAAGACACCAAAATTGAGGTCGAGCTTCAATAGTACAGTTCGAACTCATATCAAACCTGAAGAAGATGAGTTGGAGGAAATCGATGCTGTCATATGGGTTCCCTCTCCAAGATCTAAATCTATCCAGAAAGGATTAGGAAATACGCAAGTCAAAGCTGAAGATAGCGAGCTGAAAGAAATTGATGCTGCAGTTTGGTCTTCTTCGCGTGCGGGATCTGCAGCACAAACGCCACGCAAGCGCCCGAGATCCCATTCTGTGTCTGCGTCCGGTATTAAATTGGAGGGAGACGGCATTCAACTGAAAATCGAATCTTCAGAATTTTCATCCTCAGACGAAAGATGGAGCCCTTCCAAGCGTAGAAAATCTTTTTGGGGCAATGGCATTCCCTTGGATAAAAGAGTTTCTCATCGCATAACTTCTAATGAGTTTCCACATGCTGCAGATTTGATGGACCGGAAAAAATCTTCTCGTAACCCAACACCAGGTGATAAAGATTCTGATAGCGGAGAAATCGAATATGAGTATGACTTGGAGAATGGTGACTTCAGCGATGTCGAAGACGATGAAACTATGCCTTCTGTCGCACCGAGTCATCTTCCTTCTAAGAAGAGGAGAACCCGGGAGAAGTCTATGAAGACTTCCGAGGAGTGGTTCGCTCGTTTCTACCGCAAAAGGGCTAAAGTGCAGAAGAGACGAAATAATAGAACATTTGCAAATGATGGAGCAGCTTCAAAAATTCACAATTTTTTGAACCACGACCCTGTTTCTGCCCACAAAGAGAAGCCTGTCGAAGAGCAAACCACTAACATCGGAGCATCTTCAAAAAAAGGATTTTTTCGATCAGGTTCTTGGGAATATTCGAACCGAGGGGCGCATGCACAACTGTAGAGGCGATAAGACTGCTCTGAAGATTGCTGGCGAGAGCTTTGGACGGGCAAAAGTGAAGCATTGGAACGAGAATACGTGGTCTTTGGAGGGGGTTAAGACAGGTAAATTTTTCAACCAATCAACCATGCTTTGCACGATTTGACACATGTGTTTGCAGCTCTATATCATCATCAACTGCTCTGTGCTAGCTGGATGTTGGGCAGGGAGTATGATCCCGACGGTCCATCGGGAGGCTTCAATTGCGATGTTATGGGCCTTGGTAAAACATTGGAGATGCTTGCCGTATGTAATACAACTTCGTACTCTTAAATTTCTATTAATAGTTGGCAGACTATCATCGGCAATCCTCGTCCTAAGGGTGCAGAAATGAGAGAGATAGGCCCACTCTTATCGTGGTTCCCTCCAGTATTGTAAGTTCAAATGCAGAAGTTTGTTCCAGATAATAACGTTTAGAAGTCCGCACAATGGGTCTCGGAAATAGGCAAACATCTTGCGGATGGTCGCTTGAATGTGATTCTTTATGCAAAGAGCCAAAAGCTTTCTAAGAACACACCCATCAAAAGTGATCTGGTTGTAACTTCTTATGATCAGATGCGAATGAGTTCGCCATTTCCACCCACGCTGGTGGCTCTCACACCTAGCAACAAAGTTAAAGGCGAAAGATTGCGAAATAGATGAAAGGCAGTCTATCGAAGATTGGATCGATAACAATCGCGAAAATTACGGGGAGGTTTTGCATAAAATTAATTGGTATCGAGTAAGTTCCCAAGTCTCCTCGTACTACTGAAAGTCATGCTGACATGATCATTAGATCGTTCTCGATGAAGCTGTATGTAATGATCACTATAGTTCACAAGGCTTTCTGACACATATAGCATCACATCAAGAATCACGAATCAAAACTAGTTATGCGGCGAGTGCTTTACTCGGGAAATATCGCTGGCTAATGACGGGCGTAAGAGATACCTCGAGACAATAGTCACGCATTGGAACTAATCTTCTGCAGACAACCATGATGAACAAACGAAAAGGTCTCATTCGCGTTCGCAAAAGGCTCTTTATGTTGCTGACCATTGCTAGAACTTTATTCATACTTTCGCTTCTTGAAACACGCGGAGACATCATCTCTTGCAATGTTTGTTGAAATATTCTTTCTTAAATCCGTATTATCTAACAAATCTACAGATTTGAAAGAGAGTATTGCGATCACATGAGTGTATGTTCATTTACTCAAAGGACATTATTTGTGCTGACATTACATTCATAGCGTGCCTGCAACAGCCGATTGGACACACTGTTGTCTCGTCTAGTGATTCGGTAAGTGTTATTCCCATTCCTTGAAAGTATATCCTTGGATCCTGAAGATAATCCTTAAAATGTGCGATAAATAGGAGATCTATGCAAGATCAGATTCTAGGGAAAGAACTAATTACACTGCCTACCCCGCACAAGGAGAATGCAACTGAATCCTTTCGATTGGCAACTCGGAAATTGTATCGCGCAGTTGAATCGGAGTTCCGAAGGATCATAAACCAGGGAGAATTTGAAGGGAATGACCCCCGAAACAAGATGAAGTATCTTATAGTAATGATTTTGCGATTACGACAGTGAGATTTCCCCTATTTTTGTTGATTTCGTTCGCTAACGTCTTAGATTCACCGCAAGTCCCTTAGCCATCGAGCCACAAATCAAGGTAACTAAATGACCAATCCTAATGGTGATTTTTCCAACTTCTTATAGGCTTTATTCACGGCTAAAGAGCTTCAAGATTTACGAAAAGATATGGAAACGACGTGCCCTGCTTTATACGATCGTATGTGCATCAGAAAGTTAATGATACCTAATCTAATCCGCACATAGGAATGGCTGTCTGGATCAACAGCTTAAAGTCTGGTCACCGCGGACCTTTGATTGGTAACGAGGTTCTGGATGTACATATATGTGAAATTTGCAACCAAGAAGCAGATGACCGCCGCCAAGTACGCAGTTATCGCAAGGGTCGCAATGGCCAAAAGAGCTGTGACCATATCTTCTGCGAAAGTTGCATAGAGGTTAGCATTAACGCACAAGTTGCGAGGAACGATGTGCGTACTAAATGAGCAGTTCAAATTAAATTTCAACTTGCTGACAATCCGCAGAGTATTGAGTGTCCGGCCAACGGCTGTGGCAGAAAATTCAACCCCGATCGCATTCTATCACTAGATTCATGGTCCACGGGACCTGAGGAGAACTCTAGTATGAAAAAAGGACGAGACGCATTGGACTTTTTACCAAGACTGAGTGTCAGATCTGAGTGGCTCGAGGAGTTCAACAAGGGAAATGCTGAGCTCCCTCACACTCCAAAAGTGGAAGCTATTAAACGAAAACTTCGATCATGGCGCCGAGAGGCACCTTCAGACAAAATTGTGATCTTTATCCAGTGGAAATTGATGATGAGGCTCATTGGGATTATGCTCGAAGAAGAAAATTACCACTTCTTATACTATACTGTAAGTCAAAGTCCAGCATCTTCAAAACTAGGTTGGCTGATAAGTTAAAAGGGTGAAATGAAGGCTGAAAATCGATCTCACACTATACGTGAATTTGAAACAAACCCAAAGATCACAATACTTATAATTGGCCTCAAGGTTGGTGGAGTGGGCCTAAATCTTGCATTTGCCAATCGCGCTATTATGGTGTATGTTCATTTCCTACTTATAGTACAGATTTCATAATGAATGATAACGAATATATAGTGATCTCTGGTGGAATGCGGCGACGGAATCACAAGCTAATGGTAGAATTTTTCGAATCGGTCAAGAGAAAGAGACCAATTTCGCGAGATTCATGATGAGAGAATCAGTTGATATTCGTCTGCTTCGCAGTAGGTTAATTACCATAGGACATATAAACATCTAAGCTGACATTCTTCTTAGTGCAAGTTTTCAAATCGATCATCATTGATGGGACACTCGAGGGTAAAACCGAATTGAGTTACGAGGAAGCTCTCTCATTCCTGGGTGAAGTTAAGCGGGGTAGGTTTTAATCATTTTTTTTATTTTCGCTCACGTTGTTGACTTTACTTGGCAGATGCTGATGGTAACTTCAAAATTATTGATGATTACAAAAATCTCGAGGAATGGCTGGACGAGTGGTTGAACAAACAAAAGAAAGTTTGATTTCAGTTTGGCATTCAAAACAACCAAATGCGATGAGGAACTTCCAAACCGTTGGCGTGGAGACAATTCTTAATATTTTCTGATCGACCGTCAGTTCAGTATCAACTTCCCAGCATCACAACGAAGACTTCCGTGTCCTCAGCAACATTACCAATTATCGCCATTGCTGCGACTCCCACTTGAAGACTTCGCGCTGCACATCCAGTTGGCCTCTATCGACACATAAACTGCATCTTTCACTTCATTATTCCCGAAATCTATCTGAAATTGACAACTACATAAAAAATTCAAAATCAATATCGTCAAGTTCTTCCGATCAAAAGCTTTTGCCCCTTTCTTTCATAAATATTTACCTCGCCTAGCAAAGCCCCACATTCATCTTCCTTATATTCTCACCCAAACATGTTCGCTATCATTATCAATACACGTTCATCACTTCCTACTCCAAAGCACTGTTGCCTTTGGGTTCTTCAATTCTTACTCAGAACCTTTCTGTCATCCGACATCCAACATCCGCAGTTTTCTTACCTGAAAGCTTGATTATTCTTACCATCAGCGATACCTGAGTCAGGAAGAATGGATAGAGGGACAAATGGCTAGCTGCCCAGAGCTCTCTTAACGTAAACAAACATATCATACAACTAACATTTCATTATCACATGCAATTAAAAATATTACCATTATCTATTTCTTTTCCATGACAAAGTGACTAGAATTCCCTCCTAATAGTATCTACTAAGTTAGATACAAATCAAACTATATGAATAGAATTAAATGTACACGAACATTTCACTAATATTTTCTTGGAGTTTCTTGAATCACTGAAAATCATTAAATGTAAAGTTGAAATGAAGGAAAGTAGTGATTTTAGTAGTCAAATTAGAGTTTTCCCCCGGATATTCATGCCCGTCTAGGAAGGAGACCTGTAGTTTCTGGACGCACAAGGTAGTTAACCTAGTTTTTTAGTTATTCCATTGGCTAATACGTTCGTTGATCAGTCCGTTAGTTGGTCCGTGAAGTAAACCGTTAGTTATTAGTCCATTCATTAGCTAGTTCATTCTCTAGTATATTGGCAACTTTTTTAACTGCTCCGTTAGCTAGTCACTTAGTCAGTCACTTAGATAGCTAATCAATCACCAAGTCCATCACCAAGACACGCTTCCGGTAACTAACCCATCCGTGCGCCCCTTCCGTTACCACGTTCCTCGTACTCCCAGAAAGTTCAAGGCCAGGCCCCTTCCCACCTCTCTTCAATTTGCGGGGGAAAACTCTAATCTGATTAATGAACTCTAATTTAGTTAATGGAATGCACTACCTTCCTTGAATTCGGTTTTGTTTCTAAGGATCTTCAAGAAATACTAGGAAAATGTAAATAGAATGTTATATTTACTTTTATACGATTTGATTTATAGTATTGCTGAACTGAGTATAGATATTAAAGGTTTATATTTATACACCTTTTAATCAAAAATGATATTGTTTGGGAGGGAGAATTAGATTTACTGGCTGTACGAGTAATTACTAATTACTCATTATCGAGGTATAGTATATATCTTGATTTCACCGCTTTTCTTCCTTCTTCTTCCTCTCTTCATTCTTCATCCTTCATCATTCCTTCATCATAATCCCCTTCTCTTTTCTCTCCTTACTCCACCTTTGAATTTCCATTTTCATTTTCATTCCCATTTACCTCTCTCCTCCCTCTCTCTTCCCTCCTTTCTCTTGTCTCTCTTCCCCCTCTCTCTCTTTTTTTCTCGCCTCTCCTCTCCTCCTTCCCCATCACTCTTCCAACTACCCTCCTCTCTTCTCTCCATTCTCCTTTTCCACTCCCCTTTACCTGCCCATCCCCAAAACAACCAAACATTCATCTCGCCAAACACGCGAATACTCCAACCACCCAAATCCTCCCCAACTTATCCTCCATACTCCATTATACACTCACTCCTTTAATTACCCGTCTTGTACCTTCTTCCACTTCTTCCACTTCTTCACCTTCTTAACTTCTCTTATCTTCTTCCACCATCTTCCACTTCACCCACTTCATCCACTTCATCCACTTCATCCACTTCATCCACTTCATCCACTTCATCCACTTCATCCACTTCATCCACTTCATTACCTGTTTACCTATGATTTTTTCATTTCTCCATTCATTCATTTATTTCTTTCTTTCTTTCACATCTTTCACATCTTTCAAATTCCTACACCGTTCCCCCCATCCCATCCCATCCCATCTCATCCTCATCTCACCTCATCTTTAACCCCCCGCCCCCCGCCCCCCGCCTCCTAAAAATCCCATCATCGAAAACCTCAAAAACAAAAGAAAGAAAAAACCTAGGCTAGGTAAATATATCTAACCTACCACACCACACACACACGATCAACACCACAGATACGATTAATACCATAACAAAATCAATACAATACATCACAACACAAGACAAAACCATCAAATCAAACACCCCTCAAAAAAAAAAAAAAAAAAAAAAAAAAAAAAGAATAAAACAATAAATAAATAAGCGAAAATCAAAAATGGTATCATCATTACTACTTTAATATATCCAACCATCCATCCATCCATCCCTCCATCCATCCTCTTTCCTCCTTTCTCCCTTCCTCATTTTCTTGTCCCTCCTCATCCCGCATCCACCACTCACCCAACCCACCCTCTAATCCGATCATCCATATCCCACCAAATCTTTTCATACCATCCCATACCATCCCATCCTATCCCATCCCATTGCATTCCATTTGAGACCAACCTATCCAATCCATTGCTATTCCATCCCATCCCATCCCATGCCATGGCATCCCGTACTATCCTATGATATAAAATCATATCAAATCATACCAACGCAGCCCACCCAAGTCAAATCAAATCAAATCGATCCTCCCCCCCCTATTCCCTCTCCCATCCCCCCGCCGTCCCTCCTTCCATCATTCTCCCATCCATATAAACTCTCCTCTTCACCCACCATCCTATCCTATCCCATCTCCGCTCTATCCGCCCATCCCCAAGCCTTAACCATTAACCCACCCGTTTAAATAGAAAAAATAAAAATAAAATAAATGTAAATGTAAATAACATAACAAAAAGTGTAAAATAAATGTAAGATAAAGATAAGTAAAAAAAATAAATAAAAAAATAAAAAAAGAAGAAATGTACTTGTATCCAATCACCAATCACCATTCACCAACCCATCCATCATTCACTCCCTCCCTCCCACCAATTCAATCCAATCCAAACCCATCCATCCATCCATCCAATCATAAATCTCATCTCATCCCACTCACACACACATCCAATTCCCTTGAAAGAAAAGAATCTTTTTGATCTTCATCTTCATCTTCATCTGAATAATCATCTGAATCTTATTCATCCACACACACACATACATACATACACCCGCGACCCAACCAATAACCCCAGTATAAAAAAGAATCTTTTCTCCGTTTCCTATTCCTATTCCTATTTTCCACCATCATTCACACCAATTCGCATCACAGCATATAAAAAATTTCGCATCCAATTAATTTCATTCCATCCACCCTCGCATCACAAAGAATCATAAGATTGATTAATTAGTTTTTCACCTTAGCTCCTAATGATAGCTATGAATTTTGAGATGGGCATCTTTTAAAAGCACATCTCAAACCATTCACGGGGGAGCATCATTCCAAAGGGGAGAAAAAAAAAAGCCGGGCATGGACCTGATGATTCATCATGAAACTATTGATGAATCATTTCAAAGTCATTCGAGTAAGTCTTGAATAAATTGATCAGGAGTAGGCCCGTTCTCCACTCCTCCATCATATTTATCAAAATTCATTGCTTCAACGCGTAACTCATCGTCGGCTAGAATCTCCATGAATCGCAACTTCAACGTTCTCTCCCCAACATTCCTTTCATCAACCTCTGTCTCATTTCTTCACCACCATCAAAAGGTCCAGCACTACCAGCAGCCCCATAACTTCCACTTCCTGCCCTATTGACTCTTAATAAATCATTCGCCCCTCCATCAAACGCATTTCCCAATCCAGAACTCGTGCCATAAATACTATTTGTATTTGCACTACTTCTCGAACTACCACCTAGATTATTCATATTTGTTTGACCGTAAGGAGATGCGGATGTATGGCCTAAGTTAGGGAGGTCAAGAGTAGGTAGGTCAATGTAGGCAGCGTCCGCGAATTGATTGTAGGATTGTTGTTGATGTGTTGTAGGGGTAGAACGAGTGTAAGAGGAAGGTTGATTTAGAGCTGAGGATTTATAATCAGGTTGAGAGTAGGATGGAGTTGTGGTAGAAATAGGAGTTGTGCGAGGATTGTAAGATGCTTCGGCTTGTGAGTAAGTTGGTGATGGATTCGCTAGAGATGATGAAGTTCGGTATGACGTATCGGCTTGAGAGAAAGAAGGTGATGGTTGAGCTATGTTGTGGGGACTAGCAGTCCGGTAGGCATTTTCTGCGTGTGTAAATTGTGGCGAGGCTTGACTCATGGTACCTGCTCGGTAGCTGTTAGCCATCTGAGGTGATGGCTGATGAGCGCTATATCGTTGGTTTGGTTGATTCGAATTCGAAGGATACTGTGAGACATAACTGGTAGTACCATGATTTGGGAAATAGCTATTCGAAGCATTTCTCGAAACATTTTGTGTCATCTTCTGAGTATCATCTCGTGAATGACTTTGTTGGGATGTTTGATGTTGCATTTGAGCTTGCTGAGGTTGTTGAGAAGTTTGCAGATTCAATTGTTGTGGGGTTGATTGAGGGATTGATGAAGATTTCTGATGTTGACGTCCCTGGGGGATTGTTGGAGTAATACTTCGTCCATTCTGTTGTCCAAGATCTTGAAATCGAGCATAATGAGCTTCTAGTCCATCAGCAGGTCGAGTTACAGGTGTACCCTGTTGTGACTGTTGGAGGTTTTGTTGTATGCTTTGTACTGAAGTGGCTGGGGAATCTGGAATGGAGCTTGGCGGTATAGGAGGTGTAGCATTACTAACGACGGATGAACCAGTCTTCTTACCAGTAACAGGACCATTAGCTCCAGGAACCTTTGGCTTTCGTTGTCGTTTCGGAGGTGGTGGAACAAGAGTTTCAACCATAGGAGGTACAGATTCCCACTGTACACTCGAGGTATCTTTTTGCACAAGGGGGCTTTCAGCGGGCGCAGGAAGAGGGCTAATATTCTTAGATGTATGGCTAGTTTGTGGTTGTGAGCCAGAAATATTTTGAGATGCCGTCATCGAAGGGTTCTTTGGCTTATTAGGACCCCGTTTCCGCTTCATACTACCAGCCGTAGGAGTGCCATTATTTACCGGAGTCGGTTGAGTCGAATTGAAACTGTCAGAACCTCCACCAGGTGCTTGCTCGTTCTGAAATGCTTCGATAACGGCACGTTCTTCCGGACTATATTGATCCGGCGGGAGAATGGAAGAGGTATGACCGGTGCTCGAGTCTGCGTTCCAATGCTCCGCCGAATATGTGAGTTGCGTCTGACCACTCTTGTTGCTTATGTCTGTTATTGGTACTATTGGCGATTCCTTCGCAGTGTTTGGTTTCTCAGCTGTCATGTTTGCGACGGCAGCAGGTTGTTGAATGTGCTGTTCTGATGGGCCTGGTTCTGATGTGGAAGCATCAACATTACTCATCCCTCCCGTGTTCTCGCTTCCAGTTTGTACTTCCTTTCCTTTATTTCTAGATCCTTTGGGTCTACCTCTCCTTCGTTTGCTTGTAGATTCGGTATCAGGAGCAAGGTTATCAATGTGTTGTTTGAGGGGAGTGGCGGGTCGCTCTGACTCGGCTTGAAGAGGGCGACTAAGGTTAGGACTTGCAGTTGAAGCCGATGGAACTGCTGCTGCTGCAGGTATTGGTGGAGCTGCCATCGGAGGTGCAGTATTAACTAAAGCTACAGATTGAGGCAACCCCCAAGTTGGGGCTTGCACAGCTGGACCAAATCCAAATCCGTTTGCTGGCCCTGGAGGAGATGTACCACTCTCTGGACCTTTCGAATCCCTCGGCGGTCTTCCACGACCTCTTTTTCCTTTGGCAGAAAGTGGTTCCTGCATCTTCGCTGCTGGAGGTTCTGATGTTGATGAAAGATCGGGAAATATTTCTGCCAGCCATCCTATAAACAACGCCCCAGTTTCTCTTGTATTCGCACTTTCAGGGAAGATACCATCTTCTGGTGGCGGTGCACCAGGTATACCACCAAAATATGCCACTGCTTTGCAAACCTGATCGACGACCGTGACTGGATTGATGCTCCTCAATAATGTCAATAATCGCGCTTGTTCATATTTCGTCTCGTCCGGCGTTAGCGGCCTCGCACGTTGTTTGTGGTCATCTCGTGAACCAAATGGAGATGCGCGATTCCCGCCTTCATTTTTCGCCGCGTCGAGTCCTCTCTTCTTCGGAGGAGCGTATTTTTCATTCGCAGCAGCTTTCGCACGCGAGGCGGTATTCTCACTCGTTCTTCGGGCGGCAGCATCACGTTCAGCTGCGGCATCTTTCCCCGGTGCCTCTTTCTTTCCTGGCGTACTGGCCGCCATATGCATCACACCAAAATTGCCCTTTTTATTATCGGTCTTGCCTTTCAGCTTAGACGGGACCGGATTACGAACTCTCCCGTCCTTGTTTGGGCCTAAAACGCCGTCGAGTATGGGATTCGAATTCAATTCCACCAGCTCCAACGCGCCAAAGCCACCTCGAGGCGATGATGATGATTGATCTTTCTGGAGAGTTTTCGCCGGTGCAACTGTTGGCGTGATGTCGGTAGTATTTTGACCTGAGGTAGGGCGCGATGATTGTGCCATCGAATTATTGGGGGTGGATGTAATGTCGAGAGAGAATTTACTAACTAGATTCGCGTTGGGCGTCTGTATTTTAGAATGGAGCTCGGTCGCATTAACTTGATTGGTATCGACAAATTGATTGATACGGAAATGCCCAAAGTTGCCTTGACCTGTGATAAGTGAAGAAAGGCTTGAAGACACTGTTGACATTATCGTGATTGAATTGAAGATACTGTCGCCATGATCATAACATCTATTTAGTTGTACAAGTGATTAGATTTTGAATAGGTCGGTAGATCCTCGAAGCTGGCTACTTTGGTTTGGTTCGGGTTGGTTTTGGCTTGGTTTAGTTTATTAATTATAGTTTGTTATAGTTTAGTTTTTGGGTGGTTGTTATGAACCACGGGATCGCGTCTAAATAAGCTATGGCCCCTCCCGCAAGAAAGATAAATAGTAGGAGGGAGGGATGGGAGGATGGATGGTGGTGACTTTCCCACCTGTTTACGAGGCAAGAGAGAGAGAGACTAGGTAATCAGAAAAGTATATTTACTTACCCCATCATTGAAAGCAATTATTGTGGAGTAAGATCAAAGATATATCTTCATTTTTTACCATTAGGGCATTCTTTATTCAGTCATTTCTTGATCAATACTTTTATGATTACAAGTACATGTGAGAAGTACTTCCAAACTCCCTTTTCATTTCTCCCACAACCTCCTTCCTCTATAAATATCCAACCTATCTGAGTGTAGCTGAGCCACATAAAACTGGAGAACCACCACAGAGCTGTAAGATCTTATGTGTATGTCAGAGCTTAGTAATATAACATAATCTTTTGATACCCAACGAAATGAAATGTTAGATAAACTATTGGACGTATATGTGTTATGAGCAGTTGAGAGATGTATTAGAGTAAGAGAATAGAGTGTGAGGTATAATATATGAATGTGAATAGAGAGATGAAAGAGTTGTACTTAAATAGGAGAATAGATATTAAATGCATCAATATAAGAATAATATAATAAATAAAGAAAAATATTAAATAAGATTAGATGATGAGAAATAATCTATTTGTTAATAGATATCTATTAAAAAAAAGTAAATAAGTATAGTTAGTATATAAGGAATCAAAAGAGAAACCAGAAAAGGTTAAATAGGGAAGAGATAAATCATATCACTTCTTCATCTTCATCATCTTGTCAAGTAAAATCCTAATAATATACTGTACTCATCATTATACTTGTACAACCGTACAATTTATCAGTAAATTACTGAACTGGTGCATACTCAAGAGAGGTAGTCAGATGCGATTTGATTTGGGTACTGGTGATATAGACATAGATATACCTAAGACATAGAGTTACTTATACACATCACACAATAAATCGCAGGAGATCTCTCCCCTAACATTAAAAGGTATTGAGTTTTTGCTTCATTCAATGATAGAAGGCTGACATGAAATCATATGAAATCATAAGAATCCATTCACATAGGATGACATTTCTAACCTTCTACCCCATCCAATCCATCCTGTTGTCCATAACATCTCAAAGCCACCTCCATGAAACCATCGAATGAGAACTTCCACTTCCATATCATATCGTCATATTATGCAAAAACTTCATGGTTTGACGTTCCACAAATCCGTTGTCCATCCCTTTTCCTTCATTTTTTTGCTGTTTTTCGATGTCGTAGATCTCTTACTTCTACTAGATACTAGTAGAAGTTCTTTGCTAGCCGATGCAAGCGCGTTCACAAGTTCTGGCATTCTTCCAGTTTTGGAAAAGAGCTCTAAAAGATCAGATTTTTCATCCGCCATAATAGTAGACAATTCCATAGAAGTCATCAAGTAATTACGAGTCAACACAGCTCCAGCCATCTGTAATGTTGCGATCCAAGCAAGAATAGTCTCAGGAAGATAGGTTTCTCGTATCCTTGCAAACTCGGGTTGTTCTAATAAAATATGTCAACACCTTGCCAAGTTTAAAATATAAAACTAGCTTACCTTCCAAGCTTGTTGTCAACCATCCATTAAATAATGGCTCTGCACCAATAATCGCTGTTGGAAGACTTTGACCCAAAGCTCGCTTGAGGGACTTTACCGCTTCAATTGCTTGTTTATGTTGTTGCCTGAGGTAACATGTTAGCGACAAAAGTTAACTCAGATATCAAATAACTCACTCTTGCATGATAATGAATAAATCCCATGTACTCTCTATGCGAGCCAAAGTCATGGCTAATGTCTCAAGTTCTCTGAAACTCTTTGCCTGTTCCACCATATACTTTTTTAGGTATCTCTTCTTATCTGCTAAACCATCAAGAACTTCAGTCAGATCTTCATTCTCTTCCGACTCCAAACCCTGGAAATCAAGGCTTTCGCCTAACAATGCTTGAGTTTTACTCAATGCGATTTCAGAACTTGGTATTCTCTGAGATAAGGTAAGAGCAGCGGTAAGGTGTAGGTTCTCTGATGAGTACTTAGCATTGCACGGGGAATCTAAGAATGAAAACTTACTATAGAACCGCTGATACAGCATTCTACCAACCATGAATGTCTCAGACCAAAGTCCATCTACAAGTAGATACCACTCTAAACTTCTGATGAGCAAAAGATCAATCCTATCAAGGGACTTAGGATCCTGTCCTATGAAATCCCCCGTTGTCTTTTTGCCTCCCCTGCCATCATCTACTAGGACCTGAAACTCCTTAGGTGATGGATATCCTTTAGCCCCATCAGGATGATCCGAGAGAAGAAATCTTGACTGATAGTTGACGAACTGTTGAACATCCAATCCTAGCTCCCTCATCAATCTGATTTGGGTTACTCGTTGTTCATGATCTGTGATATCGATCAGAGTGCGACTAAGTGTGGCGTATCTTCTTGCTCCAGAGAGCTGAGAACAATATAGAGGTATTAGTTCCCCTTTATTTGCGAGACGTAGGAAACTGATGTATGCCACGATAACATTCTCGATGACAGACTCTTTAAGTATACCACCAAAATTCAATCCGAGACCTCTAAAGATGAGTATAGCATGAGTAAAAACTCGCAAACTATCGTGATCACCCAGATTGACATAATTAGTAATGTCTTGATCTTTCGGTTGCTCATCCGTACGGGGTATCAAGTTTGAGGTGGTTTCCGCGTTCGCAAACTTTGACAACGCCAAACCTTGTTGATAGATGAAGTCTGCAAATTGGTCTCCAATCAACACACCTTGAAGCATTTTCATTGGTTGTGAGCTTTCTTCTGCCGTCCGTGCATCTGTCTTTAAACTTTCAACAAGTCGTTTCCCAGCTATCACATTATCCCCATGAAGGACAACAGCATCAAGTGTCCCAAAGGCCAGAGTTCCATTCATTAACGTTTGAGGCCCTGATTGGATGTAATTGTCGAATTGTGTTCTCAGCAAGGCATTGTAATGTGTGAAAATTAAGTCATCCCATGATTGACACACAGGTTCGACGCTCGATATGTCGCCAGATAGAATACCATATACTGCTCGTTCATATTCATCATTTCCACCCTTTCGAGCAAGTGCAAAACACATGCGTCTCCACAGAGCTCCAGATGCAATATCCCCTTCCTCGTCGGCTTCCAATGGCTTATCATCGGGTAAACCTGACATGCTGACTGCTCTCCATACTTCGGTTCGATCCATACACCATTCTCTAATTTCAGCTTGGCTTCTTCCTCGACGAAGCATCTGATAGCATCCCAACCAAATGGCGCGCTCAAAGTACTCATCCTGTTTTTCCAACTTTCGGCCTTGACGTGTCACTGCATCGGGATCAAGCTGAGTGACCAGAGGTTCGGTTTTAGAAGAGTTCCACATGATTTTCTGAATCTCCTGAGAATTAGGATCCAGAGTTCGAGGCCAAGAATGCTGATTTTTCTGGAGTTTGATAGCAGCCTTAGTGTGTAACCAACCATGTGCGATAATATCTCCCCTTTCGGCATTTTGTTGTAAATCTTGAACTAGGACGTCAATTTCCTCTCCTGATTCCTCCGCCGTATCCTGAAGCCATCGGAGCACAGTTTTTCGTTCCAGTGCTAAATTATCAGTCTGTAGAAAACGGTCCCAAGCCTCTCGTTCGCTCGTATACTGGTTTATAGGTTTCTGCGGGGATTCAAACTCCTTTCCAGTATTTGGTTCGGGAAATCGTAGATGTGCCAATCTTTTAAGCAAGTCCCAAGTTTGCGCCTCTTGCTCCCAACGAATTAAATCCTTTACGGTCGTCCTCGAACTTGCGATAAACTGATCCTCCTCATCCGAGTTCTCCATATCCATCTCATCAGTATCTTGTGCGATCTTGAAACCTCTCATCTTTTTCCTCCAACTCAAACCCTCCATCTTTCGGCGTTGGGATTCATGGCGATCTCGTAATTGATCGAGTGTGTCGAGAGCAGTCTTGTGATACAGTTCAATTAAATCGAATGCCATTTCTCGTCTCTCATCTCCATCTGCCACCCTCAAAGGATTATATCCATCCAAAAATTCCGCAAACTTCTCAACCTCATTTCCAACTCGATTCGCAGCATCTTGAAGGGGGTATAAGACGGCTTCAGTTTCTTTTGGATCTTCTATCATAGCTAGTTTTTTGTATCCAACCACTGAGAGGGATTAGTAGGTGCAAAGCGCATAATTATCATAACAATAACCAAGCATCACCGACCTTGATCTTGCTCTTCACCATGGCGCGACATTTCATCACAAGAAGGGTCTTCAGAAAGTTCTCTTTCAAACCTTGATTCCGGCTGCGCGTAAAGGTTAGCATTCTTGAATAGTCTAGACTACATTCCAACGAAACTTACGGTTACTAACTGCCAACTTCCTTCTCGCAAATTCTAGTAATAGAAAGCTCAAATCAGCTTCGATGACAGTAGATTCAGGATTGTTCATATTTACCTGAGGCTTTGGTACATCCAATCCATTTGTATGATTGTTCATTACAGAACCGCGCGTTGACATGGGCGCCATATTCTTTAATGCGACACTTGAAAAAGGAAGGGATTAAAAGAAAAGTAAGGCACAATCTTGGTCAATGTTGACATTGCTTGCTTGGACATTGATACAAATCCTCAAATAGTAGCTTTCGGCCTTGGGAACTTTTAGGCGCGTCCTGTCCTGAAATGTCAGGGATTATAAATTTTTAGTCCCCATTTTAGCGTGATAATCAAATTGACGCTAAGGAATCTTCTACTTAAGAAATTTCCTCTTTGCAAGTTTGGAAGTTTTTTCTTCACAAATGTCTTAACCGCCCTTCTAATTAGAGTCTCGAATCAAGCCTTCAATGTTTGGTTAGGTCCATAGGGATCTCTTTGCGCGCTCATGATCGGCCATATTAACGACTCTTCCTGTTTCCGTTACCTGACCTTTTCGAAGGTGTGAAGGATGGCAGTAAACTTGGAGAGTTACATCTTTTCGTAAGCTCAACTGTAGTTTTTGATTCGTGCGTATGGTACATTGGATCCTAGGATGAATGAATGAATGAATGTGCGTGTGAAATGACTGGCAGTAGTGATATTACATTCATGGATGATATCATGCTATGGAAGTTCTAGTACAAATGGATGGATATGGATATGAAGAGTCTCCTGCCTTCAGCCTTCATGGCCATTTCGAAGGACTGAACCTATCATCGTGACCATCTCTCTCATGGCCTCTCTCATGACTGCTTCTCTTCTGATCTCTGTCTCATCTTCAATCTCAATAGACTTGCCTTGGGACAAGAGACAGTCTTTGCATCATCACCATTCTTCTCATAAAATGCATTACAGCAATCATATAGAGCATCAACCTGTGATCTACACTTTTCTTCGTTGTAACTGTTCTTTGCCAGACAATCTGTAATATAAACATCAGTCAAAGTTCCCAATAAAATTCTGAGCGAAAGATGCTGACCTTGAATAGCACACTTATTAATTGAGTGTCGTCAGCTTTTGATTGTATTTCAAAAAGTAAAGTCAAATGGTGTGACATACAGCTTTAGAATGGCAAGGTTGCTCTGTGGTTATATCATTTTTGGGCGGCTAAATTTACAGAATCCATCAGTATCAAATTCAAAAAAGCAATGCGATAGAAAAAGGTCACCATATTCAATTGGCTTCCAACAAATGAACATCCGAATTCTTTTCTTTTGAGTGAATCTTTGGTTCAAATATGATAGGTACTCGTATATAGCTGTAAGATAATCTCTTTCAAACAAATATTATAGATAGAAGTTAGGTATAGTAAATTCATTGATTCTCCGAGAATCTTTTTATATCCAAGAGGCTACACACAGTATACTGTAGAACACCAATCAGAACCCCTCCATACTTCTCTTTCCTCTTGTGGCACCAATCTTAGCGTCATCAGCCAAAGCGTGAATTTGACTTCTACTCCTCACAGTTCCTAACCATTCTAGTTCCTTTTAACCCTACGAACCCCGACAATCCATAACTCTTCTACATATCTCAAAAGTAGATTTACTACTTCAGAACAAATCCAGTCCTGTAAGTTTGCTCATTCTATCTCTTTATTTCACAAACTAATCCATCACCTTCAGCCTCGAATTCACAAGTACCCCACGACATTTCACCAACCCATTTTCCAAATAACCTCAATCTCAAAATGTCTGACAACGAAGGAAGCCCAGCTGGCGAGAAGCCCGAAGCCCCCGTCTCCGAGCATTTGAACATCAAGGTCACCGATAACAATAATGAAGTCTTCTTCAAAATTAAGCGCTCGACCCAGTTGAAGAAGTTGATGGATGCTTTCTGTGAAAGACAAGGCAAGGCACCAAACTCTGTTCGATTCCTTTTTGATGGTAGTCGTGTTCAAGCCACAGATAGTCCGGATAAGGTATGTTATCATTTTTATACTTTATGAAGTGTTGGGATTTTTTTATTTGATGAAAGATATTCTTGCGCCGTTGTGTCGCATCACTTTTTACTAACATATTTCACTCTAGTTGGATATGCAAGATGGCGATACTCTTGAGGTCCATCAAGAGCAAATCGGTGGCCATTAAGCCATCTCTTTCTTCTACATTCAATTCACACGACGAAACGATACCTTAACAATTCGACATGCGCACAATAGGGACGGGCGAAATCACCAAGGCTTGGGATAGCTTGGGGGATGACAGAGAGCTCAGAGTAGGGAGAAGAACTTGTATTGCTGTGTTAGCAGTTAAATATGCAGTTAATATTTAACTGTTAGCAAAGCGAAAACAATCTTTTGACCGGGATCTTTTTTCTTTTTGTGTTTGGGGGACGACTCGTCAATTTTACATCTCCATATTGGCGCGTTCTAGGCAGGCGTCAAATAGTGTTTCTTCAAACTTCGAGCATATCTCCTGGCTGTAGTCAGGGAGGGTGGGAATCTAGATGCTTGTTTTCCTTAGGCCGAAAAAATTGAAGATGTTCTCTAACTATGTTGGGTTTCTGTTTGGTGTGTAATCTGATGTGTGATATTTACACAATGTATTTTTCCAACATAGACTCTTTCGTTACCTACCGCAATAACCCATCAAATACATCCTTTCACATAACGAGGTTGCAATGTAGCTTCTCCAGCACTACACCAACTAGGTACTGATCGAACAACACTCTGAATATTATCAACATTGAACATTGAATATCTCACTCTTCCAACTATGTATGACTCCTCCAAATACATTTGCTCATACTCATACTCATACTATACCTAGGTACTAGGTAGTATATAACTTTTACATGATATATGATATATGATACATGATACACTCAATCAATCATTTAGTTATTCAATCAATCAGTCGATCAATCAATCAATCAATCAATCAATTAGTCAAGTAGGATTCATAGGTATTGTGTTTATATATATATCTACCTAGGTATATTTATATGTAATTTTATTTTTGTGTGATTGAGATTTTGTGTTATTTTTTGGGATCGAGTATTGTGATTTGTGGTTTTGTGGTTTTGTGATGATTGGATGGATATTGGATATTGGATATTGGGTATTGTATTATAATATAAAATATAAAATGTAAAATGTATATAAGAAGAAGAAGATATATATTTCTCTATATCTTTCTCCTTCGCTGGGTATTTATTTATTATTTACTAGAGTAGATATTACTACTATGTGGGTATGACAATCTACTCTTTGCTTCTGAGCTGTAGCTGTAGCTGTAGCTCTAACCCTGACTGGCTCTCGTCCCTGTGCAATAGAATCCTCAGATCCAACTCATTTCCCTATACCTTTCCCCCCAACAGCCAGTCTCCCCGCATCCCTCAAACCATCCATCGCTCCACCTACCCACCCCAAAAATTCCCCCCTCAATCATCCCACACACCCCTCTTCCTCCTCTCCTCCTCTTCTTTCTTTCTCCCCTCCTCCTCCCTCTCCTCCTTCCTCCTCTTAACCTCCTTCTCCCGCTGCACTCGTTCATATTGCTTCTGTTCCTCCGTTTTCCTCGGCGCTCGCACCCCCAATGCTCCTGCGATTAAACGCCGCGCTACCGCGTCTGTTTTTTCTTGTCTGCGTTCTGGTGCGCGGGATGTTTGTGATGGGGAGGAGGGACCCGGGTAGCCGTAAGGATTTTCGAATTCGATGGTTTGGGTGGTGGGTTGGGGTTTGGTTTTGGAGGTGGAGATGGAGGATAGAGGTATATTCTCGTTATTTCGCTCGGGTGGAGGAGATATAGGTGTGGGTGGTGGAGCGGCAGGAAATGATAATGTGGGAGAAAGTGGATTGGATGTGCTTGTTGGTGCTGAAGTTTCGTTTGTGGTTTCGGTTTTGGTTTCGGTGGAGGAGGAGTCTGAATCGGAGAATTCGTCTTCCCAGGAGTCGGCTATGGGGGTTTTGGTTTTCTTTGTGGTTTTCTTGGAGGAGGGGGTGGAGGAAGAGGGATTGATGGAGAGGTTGTTGAGGGTTGTGGATAGCACGTTCGCGGAGGTTGTCATGTTGGCGATTGATGTGGTGTGCTGTATGAGTATTTGGGAATGTGATTCGTTTTAATGGTAGGAGGTTGAGAAAGAAGTGTGAGAGTATTGATATTTCAGAGCGCAAAAGTAATGCTTATAGTATATATATTAAATGATCGAACCAACTCGTTCAATATTCCAGAATCGAAAAGATGTTGAACCCCGCAGTGTAATGCCAGTTTAGCTTTGTACTGAAATATGTAAGAATAGATGAAAGCAAAGACTTGGTATTAAATATGAATTAATATATGATGCGAAACTCGAGTACCTAGCTCATAAAGTCCATCACTGATAGCCTGCCCTTGGTAGGTATTTTTGAGGTCGGCATTTCTCCGGCTATCCAGCTAGAAGCTAACCCAAAATGATTTCTCCACATGATGTGATTGGTGGGTTGGTTTCTAGCTTCAATTGTTCAAATATCTAGGTAATAAAGATTTACACTGTATACATATTGAGCTGGAGGCGCATCTGAGGTTTATTTTATATTTTATTCTATTTCATTTTACAAAGTGGCAGATTATAGATGGTTTTCCCATTCCCTTTTGGAGAGATGATAGAGTTGGAGAAGAGAATCGAGGTCCAGACTTTCAGTGCATGTTCTTGTGTTTGTTCTCCATGAACCATGGCCTGTGTGTGCTTTACTCATCGGTGTTTTTATTTCCGAAAGAAGTCCGCGGGTTCGAGGTAAAACTTTTGGTTAGGGTTACTTCGTGAACATCATATTGATCTTTCTCTTACAGCAAGGACGGTTGTCTTGGAGTTCTTTTACACATTCATTGGGTTCATTTTTATGTTTTGTCTTTTGACTGTCCATAATAGATTCAATTGTGTCCGTCTTTTCATGTAAGAACACACAAGAATAAGATATGATACGATCAAAGGCTCTCACGCGGAGTAGCTACGGTTACTCCAGCACGAGGTCCTTGAATTATTTTGTGGAAAATGGTGTATATGAGGATAGATATGGTCAAACAATTAAAAATTTAAAGATTGGAAGTCATACTAGAGTTATCTTTCAAGGTTTTACAGGTATGATGATTGAATTGACTTTTTTTAACATGTATCATAGCTGTTCATGACTGACTGACTGACCTGGTACAGGTAGACAGGTGTGGTTCCTAAAGTTATAAGCATCGGTGATAATTCACTAATACTAATCTTTCATCAAGGCTACAGCAAATGCAAAAGAATCAATAGAATGGGGAACTAATATAGTTGGTGGTGTGACGCCTGGGAAGAATGGAGAGCACTTGGGATTACCGGTACTACCTACTGTAAAAGAGGTAAGTATATCATGACTACGATGCATATGACATTCAAACTAATATATAAAATCAGGCAATGAAACAATTAAAGCCAGATGCAACTGGAATATATGTAGCAGCTCATCAAGCACCAACCGCCATTGAGGAAGCAATTGAAGCAGAAGTTCCTCTTATCGTAGCTGTCGCTGAACACATTCCTCTTCATGATATGTTAAGAGTATGATCATATGACTTTTTCAATCACACAAAACTGACATACTCAAGATACATAATATACTAGACACTCAATCAAAAAGTCGATTGGTTGGTGCAAATACTCCTGGTATTATATCAGCAATTGGAAAATGTCGAATTGGCTTTCAACCACTTTCTTGCTTCACTCCTGGTCGTATAGGTATTGTTGCTAAATCAGGAACTTTGAGTTATGAAGGTATGAACTTAGGCTGAAGGTCTTGACAATTACTAACGATTAAGCCGTCGCGTCAACAACTAGGGCTGGACTTGGTCAAAGTCTCTGTATTGGAATGGGCGGGGATGTTTTGGCTGGTACTAATTTTGTTGATGCTTTGAAGATTTTTGAACATGATGATGATACTGAAGGTATTGTTATTATCGGTGAGATTGGTGGTGAAGCGGAACTTGAGGCTGCAGCTTGGATTGAGGAGTATAGGAAGCGCTCGTTGAACCCCAAGTAAGATTCCTAAAGACCATTTTATATTTCACTAACCTTTCGTAGACCTATCGCAGCACTAGTGGCTGGCAATCATGCTGTGCCTGGTAAGGTTATGGGTCATGCTGGAGCTTTCACTTTACCAGGAGAACCAGATGTATTGACAAAGATCAAGGCTTTCGAGAATGTAGGCGTGACCATGGTTAATCATCCAGCTAAATTTGGCAATGCTATGAAGTCCTTGTTACGGGATTCGGGACGAACAAGCAGCGGCGTGGCTACCAGTAGTGTTTTCCAAAAGCGGAGCATGCACACAATGAGGATACGACCAACATCAAGAACTTTAACTATAAATATGATGCAAAAAAGAACCATATACCTCAAAGAAGAAGATGCCTTTGATTTACTCGACCAAAAAGGAATTTCGCGAAGAAAAGATAATATTCCAAAAAAAGGTTTTTACCGCCACTTAACTATTGGTATTGATCGAAGTAACCGCTGTCCACAATTTATACTACAGGGACCGGCCAGGAGGAATGAATTCCCTTCCAAACCAATAACAATTCCATTTCAATACGACTTAGGTATCACACTTGGTCTCAGACAAAAGTGCGCCACTCATCTCAAATTGATGTATGATCATAAAGTGTTACATCCAATTATCTCCGGTCTGTTTGAACTCTTCAAGAAAAAAGAAGCCTTTCTTCTCGAAACTACCATAAGAGGAGGATCTCCATACAATAAAAAGTTCAAGCGCAGACTGACAATTCAACACGCCAACTTCGGTTTCGACGATGCTGCCTTCAAAATCGCAAACCGTCACTCCGAAATTCATTCCCTCCCTCGGGCAGATATCCAAGATCCTGCTGAAACAGAAGCCCAAGAGCATGGTATAGTATACATCAAACTTGCAGGCGATGGCAATATCGGAACACTAGTCAATGGTGCAGGTTTAGCTATGAACACTGTAGATGCATTAGCGGATGCAGGAGGTAAAGCTGCGAATTTCTTGGATACTGGAGGAAAAGCGACGGCGGAAACAGTGAAGAAAAGTTTCGAGGTGATTTTGAGGGATGCGAGGGTAAAAGTGGTTTTTGTTAATATTTTTGGTGGCTTGACTTTAGGGGATATGATTGCTGAGGGGATCCTTTTGGCGTTTAGGGAGTTGGGGGTGGAGGTTCCGGTGGTGGTTAGGATTAGGGGGACGAATGAGAAGGAGGGGCAGAGGATTGTAAGTTTTTTTGTTTTTTTTTTTCTAAATTTCTTTGCTCGTGATTGTACTTGTGGTTGTTTTATGATTACTAGGAAGAGTCGGTTGAAGAAGGAAGAAGAGTGAAGACATATGACATGCTAACTAACTTTTCCTTAACATTATAGATTGCCGAAAGTGGATTACCACTATACGCATATGATGATTTTGACGAAGCCGCAGCAAAAGTCATAGAACTAGCCAAATCAAGCGAATCTTAGAATTGCTCACTCTCTTTCCGCTTCGATTTTTAAATAGAATTAGAAATAAATTAAAAACTCCCATCACGAAAATGGCAAATTGAACACTAATTAGTGTCCGATAATTGATCAAGCAGCGCGGGATTTGGGAGAACTAGCTAGATGCGCTGGATAGTTCCACGTCTTTCTATGATTGTGCTGTGATTAGAATGTGAGTAATTGGTGTATCATTACAGCGTGTCAAAAACTTGCAGTTGGTTTTACTAGGAGGATGAACTTGGAATGCGGAAATTGGAATATGCAGAGGATTAATTAGATGGATTTGAAAAGTGATTGATTGGTATTATATGAGTATAAGTATAAGTAGGTATGATTAGATTATTTGTTTTGGATATAAATATTTGATGTTTTTGAGAGATTTTATTATTATATTGATTCTGGATATAAATAGATTTAGATGAATTATTCTTTTCTGAGGTATAAGGTATAAGGGGGAGAGGGGGTATTATAGTATGTAGATATCTTTGAAATGACAGTTTTTGGTTTGATAGGATAGGGATTAAAGAGTATATTTAAAGTTTTTTTTAAATAATACTACTGTATTCGGTATCGTTTTGAATAAATACCAAACTGAAATATAAACGAATCCATCACCAAAACTTATACTTATTTACTATTTTCAAAGTCCTATATGTTACGAGATTTGCCGTCTAGATCACGTGGAAGTGCTCTAGGCTCTCGAGGTGGTTTATAACTAGGCGTCAAGCAGGGACTTAAAGTAATGACAATAATATGATGCAATTCGTAACTAATAGTATGGTATACTAAATGATTGATCTTGAGCACGAAGCTCTACAAAGGGAATCCATCCTCCTTATATAGACCTTCATGCTTAGAGGCGCGAAGGGAGCGAGAGGATCGAGCTTCGATCTCTTCGCTCTCCTCGCGCGAAGGGCTCGAGAAGCCAAGCCTTCGAGCTCTTCGCTCCTTAGCATCACGTGTATGGTGGTCCCATGACCTAATTGTTACCGGTCGTAACATTTTTGATCTTATACTTCAATTTTTTAAACTATTAAAATAAAATAAAATCTATAAAAATTTAATATTTTGAAAAAAATTTATATATTGATTAATTGAAAATATATCTTTTGATTAAATTATTATATAATAATATATTTTAGTTGATGTGATATTGAATTTTGAAACTAGTAGCTTTTCATAGATTTTTGTTACGTCCGCTACGACAAGTACGTCACATGACGCTATAACACGTGATGGAACGGTGAGGAACGACCGTTCCTAGGAACAACCAGGAACGTTCGCTCCCAGGAACGACGATTCCTAGCTAGCCATAGGCATGAAGGTCTATATAATCAAGATGGATTTTCTTTGTATAGAGCTTCGTGCTCAAGATCAATCATTTAGTATAACCTACTAATAGTACGAATTGCATCATTATCATTACCATTATCTTATTAAGTCCCTGCTTGACGCCTAGTTATAAACCACCTCGAGAGCCTAGAGCACTTCCACGTGATCTAGACGGCAAACCTCGTAACAATTTTGGTGTGATATAGCCTAACTTACTCAGCCCGGCATTCATTTAAAACGACACCGAGTACACTGCTATAGAACGGTATCTCACACGATAATAGGAAGCTGACTCATATTGCCAACATCTACCCCGCTTTCTCCGCTTATTAGGGTGCGTTCGGATCGATTTTCAAAAGTATTGAAGATATTAAGGCTAATATATATTTAGGCACATTTATTATATTTGGGTAGTGAGTATCCGAGACATCGAATTCTTTCAAATGTTTTCTCAACCGCATCAAAAAGCTAACTAATGATTATTATGTAGAAAAAGATTCAAACCTTTAATCAAATATATATTAAATCTAATATTAAGATCTTGGCCGAGTAGTGCAGTCCAACGAACATGAAATTTTACGAACCTACTTGGCTATTATATTAATACTTCAATTCCGGCAAAGTAAATATGCGGCTGCTCAGTACGAAAGTTATGGAGCCCTTTCGGCTACAAAAATTTCTTCGAAACAATACCCCCACCTACATCATTCTTTCTCACAGATGGGGAGAAGATGAAGTGACCTTTGAAGACATAACAAAGGGTGCATTTGATCACAAAAAAGGGTTTACAAAACTTGAAGGGTGTCGCAGAAAAGCCCTGCAAGATGGATACGATTGGATCTGGGTTGACACTTGTTGTATCGATAAATCGAGCTCCGCAGAACTCAGCGAAGCTATCAACTCAATGTATCGGTGGTATCAAAACTCTGCTGTTTGTTACATATACCTATCAGACGTGGAAGAGATCGGTTCTTTAGAGAAAAGTCAATGGTTCACTCGTGGTTGGACATTACAAGAACTTATAGCACCGCGTCACGTCATTCTATTCGACATGCAGTGGCGCTCACTTGGAACAAAGCATGAGCTTATACAGGAAATCACATAAATCACAGGTATCCCTAAATCTATTATACTGGGAAAATATCCAAGCCACTGCAACGCTGCTCAGCGAATGTCATGGGCTTCTAAACGACAAACTACTCGAGAAGAAGATATGGCATACTGCTTGATGGGACTATTTGACGTACAAATGCCACCAATATATGGAGAGGGATCTGAAAAGGCTTTTCTTCGACTTCAGCAAGAGATCCTTGGGCGGAATTCAGATCAAACTTTGTTTTGTGGGTCCCGTCTCATGAACCGTACAATCAGGGGCTACTAGCGACTTCTCCAAGAGCATTCTGCACCCATCACGAATGCTTCCATTGGACAAGAAATCTTGTGCCAGCTAAAGAAAACGTGATCCTAAATACAGCCCGGGATAGTAAAAATCCATATGATTTATTCATTCCGACGAAGTTTAATACGCTTGGTAGTCGCCAATACCTTGAAGGAAAGGGGTTTATTGATGGTCCATTAGTTGATGTGCAATCCAATCTTGGGCCTAATGGCCTGGAAGTGCATCTCCTTTCCTACAGCAGCGACCAACTCCTGAACACCAACGAACCACCCGATAAAATTGTTGTGGCCCTCGACGTTTCCCTTCAATTTTCTGAGTATCCTAAGCGCCTTACAAACATCACCTTGATATTGGAACGGGAAATAGAACAAGAGGCCGGATTTATTTTAGATCGAATGGGATCTATGCGACGACTAATTTGCACGAAAGAAGCTTCCAGACCTTTTCTAGGCATCACTCTGCCCCTTGAAAGGAAATCAATTTCAATTTCTCAGATACCTGTATCGGCTCCTGTGACCCTGTCAAGTTCAGATTTAGTGTACCATTCCCTAAAATAGTGTCGAAAGAAATCGTGATTTGGAAAGCGACAGACCACGAAAGCCTCTTATGTTCTTCAACTGAGGCCTTTGAGTGCATCTGGGGTGCCGTTCTAATTAACCATATATGTCCAAAAAGGAATGAAGTCAAAACACTAATCCTGGGATTTGGAACTCGAGGAAGACTTTCACCCACATGGACCGGCTCAATAAAAACTGATGCTAACAATGTAACTGATTCATCTATTAAGGAAGGTTATGGGGCTATGAACCTTCTCAATTCTAGACTTCATGAACGGTCAGAGTTTTTCCTGAACGATTGCAAGCACAATATCTGTGCGGATATTCGTTACGATCCAACTGACAATTGTCAAGTCATTCATGTAGAAGAAACTTTGGAGTATCGTTATCGAGACAAATAGTTCAACTGCTAAATCATCGAGTGGGGGGGTCCGAAAAACCTGCTATGACCCAAATGAAGCTCTCGATGGAAGACATTTGTGTGTGATAATTTGATGGAGTATCACTCTGTTGTAGTTGAGTTATTTCAATCTACCATTCAAAACTACGAAGGGAAATGAACCGGAGAATCGTGGTGATAATTTAGTGGAAGAAGATTTTTTTTCCCTTTTTTAGTTTTTACCATTTTGAACTTCGCACTACATGTTTCACTTGAAAATCTTTTGGGATTTATCAGGCTCAAGACACAGAACGACTCTAATGGATAAGGGTTTATGATTTCTGTTTTCTTGCCATATCAAGAAACTAGTCAGAGTCCATTGATAGCGTTATTGTATGTGTGCAGCGCGCACACAAGTACTGACAAAAACATTGGTAAAGCGGGACCTAGTTCTAGAGAAGAACTTCTAACTTAAGGTTCTATTAGGTTTATTTCTATTGCTAGGCTTATCTTGCGGTAAAGGTATAATAGAAAATGGTAAACATAAAAATAATTTCGCTAAAGTTAAAATCACAAATTAACTAAGCGATGAATGATATTGTGGACGTGCAACAAAGTAGACTACGTATCCTAGATGCGGGTTTTTCTTCCCCACGGGAATCGTAGTCACTTGCAGTATTTAGTCTCGCAAAATGAGCTCCACATTAGTCAGTATGTAAAGAACTCGCAACCTTCTCTAAGGATGATTTAATTTACTCTAGATAGATAAATCAAATCTATTTTGTGGAATTGTTCCTCGGTCCTAACGTCGATCAGAAAAGGGGCTCGCTTAACGCGGCGATCAAGCAGGAGCTAAATGTCTCTCTTGGCCTCGAGTATATATTGGTGTGTAGTTCTTTTAGAACCAAAAATTTCTACGACACCCATCTGCGTATATCCGCATCTGCTTATAAGTAATTGTGTTGCTATACTTAAAGGGGCAGCGATATAGGTCTTTACTAGCAGCAAGAATAGTACTGAAGTAGTCACAATTATCATGATTCTGAGCTTGGATCCTCGTCCCGATGACTAAAATAGCTATTGACGTTAAGTTTCTTCAAATTGGCGACTTGAAATTACGCTAGACACTTCATGCGCCATTTTTCCACTAAAGGACTTCAATGCGTACGAACTTCCCACTTAGTATGGGCAGATGCTGTGAGCGGCCGGCTCGGGATCCTGTGTCCCAATGTCGTACTGCAAGGGGGATGGAACAAAAACTGATTAGATTAAATTATAAAGGTTTCAATAGTGAAATAGTGGATTTAATAATAGGCTGGGTTGAGTTCAAGGGGTTTTAAAAAAGACTACTGGAAAACGATTGATTATTCCAGGAAGAAAAGTGAAGTTCTCTCTGATGTCTAACTACTGAGAGTCATTTGATTAAGAATTATAAACTATTAGCTACGTATCTAGCCTCAGTATCTCAACTTTCTTGCAATAATTTTGATCTTCATATTGTGTACCCACACAGCACTACTATCGTACAACGCTGTGAGTAGTATTTTAGGTAAGACGCCAAGGCACAAACTATTAATGGTGAGAGTCGTATGTTCTTATTTTAGATCTTGCCACAAAATAATGACACAGCTCTAACTGTACCCCAGCTTTCTCGCAACTTTGGAAGCTAGGGAATATCTATGCCGTCTATTCTTTTGACATATTGTTGAAGCTAAGACAGTGTATAAGGCAATGATGAAGATATAATAGCTCATAATGACTCCACACGGCAAGGCGCGGGAGCCAGAAAACATTTAGGAGAACAGGGCGCCAAAAGTGGGACTCAGAATTTGGCAAAGTAAATGTCCACGGTATTAGGTAAGTCTATTTGTCAATGAAATTTATGGTTGTATTTTTGACAATGACTTATAATTCAGCCTCCTACCATCGTCTACCGATGGCCAAATTATCCCGGCCCACACTTTTGACTTTTGACTTTTAACTGTTGAATCGCGGGAATAGCCATGCATTTATGGACTGTCTAAAAATATTTTTGATTTCTCCACATATGCATAACATGATGGTTTGAAAATTCCCTTAGGTCGATTGAACTTCCCATATGGTCACCCATTCACTCCATCGTCCTCCTTCCATTTTGGGTGCAACCACAAATCTTAATTGAAGCCAGACGAACCGATTCTTCAATAAACAAGATCTTCGGATATAAAATAGTGGTCCTGTTTGAGAGAATTTAAAGCCTGGTGCGCTACCACCTAGGCGCCTGCACTACTTTTCTGGTCCAATTGTTTGCTCTGAAGTTTTTGTATAGTGATGCAATCTTCGGGCAATATTTTGAATATTGAATTCATATGTCTGGAAAATCTGCGTTTCTTTCACCTTCATTCCAGATTAATACGATTCATATTACCAATTGGGTAATTTTTGCTTTTCCTCCTCCATCTTTCTTCTGGTGGTATGGATCAACAACATAAATAGACTTCTTGCTCCGAGTATTCCAAGCAAGACAAATTTTGGAAGAGGGCGGGAAGTCATTAATGTTTAATGCTGTGTAACCTTGTTGCTTCGTCAACATAGAAAGCTCGGGAGTATTGATTTTCCAAATCGCTGACATGTCACAATTATAGTTATTCTGAGGCACTGTCCGAATTTCTCATTTGATGGAACTGATTTAGAGCTACGGCCTACTTTGACAGACGCTTGGTAGCATTTTGATTTCGCTCCGTTGGAGCCGAATCCATGGGAACATTACATCTCTCTATAACTTCCAAGCGCATTTTCATCACCTTGCAAACATATCTTTGACTTCAAATATTGGAGTTTACTCCCATTCAATAACCATTATAAAGTCACACATCATTAGGTTTTATAATTTCTTTAATTCCTTTGCAATCAACATAAATAATCTTGTGAAAGTTGAAACAACTACTCATGATGCACTAAAAAACGTTTCTATCGGGCTAGTTTCTGGAAATTACCCCCTTTAATAACTTCAGTTGTTGGCGGTCAACCTTACCACTCTAAAAGGTAACACGGGAGGATAATAGCAGGATAAATATAGATATCACTTTCTGGCAACCACAAATTTAGCCAGCCACAGTTCACTTAGGTCTGGTGCCTAGCAGCTAGCCATTGGAGCTTCTTCAAAGCGTTCAAGTTTTCGTCTACTCAAGTCTCTCCAAACAAATTTTTTGTCGCATATCTACAAAATAACTGACATGCCCAATCCTGAAAAGCGTATGAGCGAAATCCCGCCAGTATGGGGCCATGATTTTCGAAAAAGGTAATCCGGAGCCATTACTCTTTTGGCTCCGGCGATTAAGGTTAGTATATCTTATGGTCGGTGAAATTTATCCACTCACAACCCAGGAAAGACTGATTTTGCATATCTGCAATCGAATACACAGACCTCATCCTAGCAAGCGTATAAGAATTAAGTAGTAGATCGCTTTTTGAGTCCTCAAGATCCCGACTAATTAATGAAAAGTTTGATTTCCGGCCCGAAATCTAGGCCAGTTTCAAAGCCTGAAATACCCCAATAAAAATCTCTTATTACTGCTGCGGTTAGTGTATTTCTTTTGATACATTCCATACCCCACTCAATGCTTCCATTAGTATATAGGCAATTCAAACTAGGTAGCATATATAATGCGACCTTCTAGTGTGCATGGTTTCCAACTTCCTTATAGAAATGCCAAGTAAGCGACAACGTTATCATGTACGCAAGGGTTTAAGGATCCTGTGATTAAAGCCCGTGACATTTTTCTGTTGCATATCTATAACCTCAATGTATAGGCCGCATCCTTGTTAGTGTGGAAGTAGCCACCTTGCGATATGTACGCGATAAAATCAAACAGGAAAGCGCAACGCGCCATTTATTTTCAATCCAATAGCTAGGGTTAGTATGTCGAAAGTCATGACACGTTCCAGGATCGTCGACCCAGACATGTTCGATCCGAATATACGTTGATAATGTTACACATCTACGCCTCGTCACCATAAGACCCATCCTTACAAGCCTCGGAACCTTCAGGACTAGTTTGAAGCCTATGTATCACAAACTAAAGATGTAGAATAAGAACGCCTCTTTAGTTCCCACAGGTATTATGAGAATTCTAAAACTATTTGTTCCTCAACTCTACCACTCAGAGCTCATAGAATCATGTTGCTTATCCACAAAGTAAATTCACAGACGTCATCCTGACAGATATTAGAATAGTAACTTCATGATGCCTTCACCCTGAAGCATCGCCTTTTTTAGATAGACGATACCAACTTTGGAATCGACCTACTTCTTGAAAATCTCTCAACTAAGAGCCCCCAGAGGGCTAGAACAGTCTGCTCATGTTGTGAATCTGAATCTCCGTATCGCAGATGCACCTTCATCAGCCTTCCAGTATGGACACCCGCTCGAAGCTTTTTGATAGCTGATGTGTCCCCGTTGAATTATAGAATAAAGACACTTTCTTAGCCCCAGAAGTTGTGGTTCATCACCTATTAGTGTTACTTCAGATTGCGTAGAATAGTTATGTTGCATATCTAAACGTCCACTTGTCCACTCGTCCACTCGTCCACATTGGGAAGCTAAGCTCATCAGAATTAGTCTTAATAGAGTTCGCTTCCTATTGTGCTAATGCTCAAAACACAGCTAGGAAATAATGCTTCTGAGATTAAAAATAAATCAACTATAAGTATTGTCTAGAGTCAATCTTTAGAACATTCTTACCTAGTTCAAAGGCAAAACCTAAAGTTAATGCTATGCACCTTCTCATGCGTGGGCTTGTGCGGATTATTGTGCCCGTTAGCACATGTTATTACACTCCACATTCAACGAACTAACTCCGTCTCTGAATCAAATTTGGATAGTTCAATCTCTAAAAAACGAGAATAATAAACGGAGAAAAAAAATGTAGCTACAGACCCACATCTAGGAACATAAAAAGCACAGTATTCTCACCGTACGTAAATTCTCCCAAGCAAAAATCTTCACGCAAATAATTCATCACAAATACTAACCATTATTAAGCAATTAATTCACAAACCTCAACTTATAGGAAACTAACCTAAAATCATTATTTCAAGCCACAGAAGCCGGAAGTAGAATCACCCTATCATTCCAAGGGCTATCCACTCAACATTCTCGAAAAACTACTGTTGCATATCTACAACCCATTACACGGACTTGATCCTGGGAAATGTATGAGTAAAGTAATACTCAAAGTTTAGACTATAAGTCTTGGCGTGAGCCTAGTGTGGATTTCCTCGCCGGTAGAGTTACTCTAACCTTAGACTAAAGTGAGTGTATAATATGATGAATTTGATCCTAAAAGAGATATAAAGTGTTGCTGATACGACAATAATGAACCAACTCTCCACATCTACATTTAGAATCCTGTCATTGAGCACTTAATAGGAGTTTATAAATTGAATTTCACATCTATACACCCATAATATAAGCCTCGTAACTTAGTAACCAACAATAACAGAGTACCAGCTCTTAAAAGAATAGATATTCAACTTCTAAATCGTAAAGGAACTAGTACTGAGCGAATTTTTAGTTTCGTAGCCACAACTAGTGTACGATCTGGCCTAACAATACCTTCACCCACGGCGTGCCGAAGTCTTCTGTTTAGGCCATGCAACGGGGCTCCGCGCGGCGGATTAATGCCTATAATAGATAGCCTGTAGATAATCCAATTGTAGGGTAGATAATTGAAGAATCTGGATAAATAATCTATATGATACAGATTATGTTAAAATTCTAATAGATAATTTACAACACGAATTACAAATTTGATAGATAACCTATCTTAAGAGAAATAACCCACAGACATCCACAACCTTGTTATTTTTGCGCAACCTAATGACGAGTACTTTCCACTCGATGCTTTTGAATGTTTATGTTGCATATCTCAATAATCAATCACAGGCAGTATCCCAACAAGTGTGTCACTGTGTATATGTACTACTCATTTCATATTGATGACAAGTCCATAATTACTGAATGTTAAATGCGATCCTTCTGCCTTTTTCTTACTTAATCTGCGATATTAAAAGGTAAAGTATCTTATTATTCTTACACACAGCATCCAAACCTCCCAATACATTAAACATTTTGCACTTATGTAATTTTTATAGATATCGTATGCAGAATAGATGAACAAAAGAATTAGCACTCTTCAGTATATAATTCCAGCCAGAAGTCTAGAGCCCGACGACTTTCGGGTTTGAATATGTTTGAGAAAATCGTAATTGCCGATTCATAGAAAGCTTAGATTACTGCACTCTCCTAGTCCCTCTATCTTGCTTTAATTAACCTCAGCCTTGTAAATACTTCCCGAAAGTCTTCCATCCAACTAAAACGCGTGGCAAGAAAACATCAAAGTATGTCAGAGGATTACGAGGCTCATCCTGACAAAGTGCGCACTTCGCTTAATTAGTCTCTATCTGTGCTAAGATCTATCTACTCTAGTTAGCATCTCGATCTTCCATTCAGAGCCTTCGAAATAGGGGATTCTCTCTTTGTTGCATACCTATTGTTCTATATACAGGATTCATCCTGGTAGCTTTGTATCTTGGGTAATTTCTTGATTAGCATCTCATATACTTTGAATTCTAGATGAATGCATTGTTCTAATTCCCAATATTCACGATTGAGGCCAAATTTGGTCACATGATTAAGTTTCATTTCCACCTATACATAGGGCTTGAGTAATATCGGGCTTGAGGATTAGCATTTTATAATTCAGTGATTATACGTCTGCAAGTCATAATGATCATTTGAAAGCAAAATATATATAAATAATATACTGTGATCTTTGACGTTTATGATTAGAGCGAAGTCGCTTCAGTATTTGATTATACTGCAGTACTTACAAATAGCTTTCCCTACCTAGTTCGGCAATCCAAACCGATTTAGCGCTTCGATCTTCAATTTTCTCACTTTCCTGGAAAGTGCGATGTTGTGGATCTACGTTTCCATTTATAGACATCATGCTAAATTACCAACTGGTATGAAGTTTAGTATTAATGAACAGAGAGGAGTAATGTATAAAAAACAAAGGACACTTTGTAGCCAGCAATCCAATAAGATACATGCCTAGTTGACTAAAGATCTGGAACCCCCCAGAAGTGAGATTCACAGATTCACGCCCTAGATGGAAAAACCCTAAGATTAGAGTATCGCAGTTCCGAGATAAAAATCTCGAATCGGTGCAAACAAAAAAAATGTGTCTTTGGGATGCAGAAACATAAACCCAAAACAATCGAACATAACCAAAACACTAAATCAAACCCAGCATTTCCAGGCCCAGAAAGCACGACTAGCACTCCGACTCAACCCCACAAAATCCCCAGAAGATTTGTTGCACACCTACATATCCATGAACAAGTAATATCCTCGCAAGTGCGGTCGGTTCTTAGACTTGTAAAAATGATTCATTGTGCTGTCGAAAAATCTAAATATCGGGAACTAAAGGATTAGGGTCTTTCTTGTGTGGTTTGCTTAATGGTATATGTTTAGAGTCTCGGTTTTGACATTTTCTAAGCGCATCAGTAGTTAGTTAGTACATCGACGGTTCCAAGTCCTAAATGGCTGCTTCTTTTGATTTCGAAACAGAATGGGTAAATAAATTACGAAGAAGCGTCTTCTACTTCAAGTTCTTGAGTTAGATATATTGTATATCTATATACTCAACACCCAGACCGATCCCAGAACGCATGAGTAATTACTATAGACATCAAAATTCTTAAGACGGATGAATTTTGAGGGATAAGAAGGTTTAATTCATCATCCCAGTTTTTTTTATATCCACTACCAATAAATGTATTACTTACTACACCTCATATAGATCTCTCGGAAATTGTATATTGTATATCTATATTCTCAAATACAGGCCTCATCCAAACATAATAACTACATCATCAAAGGTAATCGATCATTCAACCATTATTAGTCTAGAAACTAAACTTATTATAAATCCAAACTCCAGTATAACATCCAAATCATACATACTATTCCTTCTAATTTCGGATTTGTCAAACGTCTATATCACTCACCTTTCACTCAGAAAGTTTGAAAAATTAGATTACATAGTTTTTTATTTATATATTCATTTTGTAAATTATATTTCAAAATAAATTAAATAGAGTTAGAATTAAACTTTAGATTTCAAACCTTTATTATTATAAAACAATTTATAAAAATAATTTAATGATTTACTAATATTTACTATATAAAATTAAAGTTTCGAATCCAAAAAGATAATTAAAAATCATTTCAAATAACTTAAAATATTAGATTTAATAAATTTAATATTAATATAAGTTATTTTATTATCATATATATTTATAATATTCATTTAAAATTACCAAAAAAAAACTAATTACTTATATATCAAATTCTCGAAAACAATTTTAACAAAATCTTTATTTATTTTTTCATTTACCAATCAATTGACTTCACCAATGACTCATAAATCACAGATTATAAAACCATCAAATATAAATTCGCCTCACATTCACTTTGTCATTCAACCTTTCCCTCTAGCACCAAAGAACAAAAGATCCAGTAGCTAGCTAGGTCAGAAACTAATAATGACCATCAATAGTCATCGTCCCCGTCTTCGTAATAAGGTATTCATTAATAGCGACATCTTTTCCAGATTCCTTCCCATAACCTGATTCTTTGATTCCACCAAATGGTGATTCGGCTGCGGATGAATTACCTGTAACGGGGAATCTTCTATCAGTAAATAGTCTTATGCATGAATGAATGGATGAATGAAGAGGGTAAAGTTACATACCAGTATTCATCCCAATCATACCCGCTTCTAGATTTTCTAAAAGTCGCCAAGTACGATCGATACTCTTAGTGAAGAAGTAGGATGCTAGACCCATCTATTATATTTGTGTTAGTACACCTCATATACTACTCCTCACACAAAATAAATGCAAAACTTACACTGGTATTATTCGCCGCCTCGACCGCTTCTTCCTCTGTCTCAAAAGGATATAACGCCAAAACTGGCCCGAAAGTTTCCTCCTCCGTAATTAACATTTCCTTCTTCGCCCCCAAAATAATTGTTGGTTCGAAAAAATACCCCGTGGTATCTTTTACTTTTGCACCTCCGAGTACAACTTGCCCACCATGTTTCTTGGCATCTTCGACTTGATCTGTGACTTTATCGACACCTCGAGAAGTGGTGAGGGGTCCGAGTGTAGTTCCTTCTTTGGCGCCGTGGCCGATCTTGAGTTTGGAGGTCTTTTCTTTGATGAGTGTGGCGAACTTATCGTAAACATCGGATTGTACATATACGCGATTGGCAGTTATGCAAGCTTGACCGGCGTGACGCCATTTGAGACCCATGAGTGCTATTCCCGTTAGTATTTTGCTAGCCGTCATCCCAAGTTTTAATGAGACATAAAGCATAGGGATCTACAAGCATCTAACCCAAAGAGAAAAACATCTGACATACCATCAGCAGCTTGATTCAAATCCGCATCATCAAATACTATAAAAGGACAATTGCCACCAAGTTCCAAGGTGACTTTCTTCAATCCATCTGAACACAATTTTGCGACAAGTTTACCAACTCTTGTCTACAAGTCGTTAGTATTCAGGTACATTCATCAATATGGATGTATTATCTCACCGAACCAGTAAAGGTCACTTTTTTAATCAAAGGATGACGACATAATGCTTCACTTAGTGGAGGAGTATTATCCAAACTGGTAGTCAAAACACTGAATACACCTTTTGGGAATCCTGCTTGCTCAGCAAGCACAGCCAAAGATAGTACAGATAGCGGTGTTTCTGGTGATGGTTTTACCACCATAGAACAACCAGCTGCAAGGGCAGCTCCAGCCTTTCGCAGGATCATTCTAATGGATGTTAGCTAGAGAATTGGAGAGTCTAGAACTACTTTACGCAATTGGGAAATTCCATGGTACTAATGCAGCAGCCACACCAACTGGTTGCTTAACGGTAAATACTCTCCTACCCGGTACAGAGGGTGTCTAATCACGAAGTAAGATCTTATATTAGCAATTTGCAAACACGGGAACGATGCCGCGGATATAGAAAGCTTCGTGAAAACATGTGATATGAAATACAGCAAAAGAGACATCTGTAGCGAACAACAAACACATCTAAAAAGAAAAACATACCTGAATCGTCCCGGTAACCCTCTCCGCCTCCCCAGCAAACCACCACGTAAAACCCAAGGCATAATCTATCTCACCCAAACTCTCAGCAATCGGTTTTCCCGTCTCGTAAGTAACAATCTTAGCCAAATCCTCCTTATTCTCCCTAATCAGCGAATCCCATTTCAGAAGCCACTGGGCCCTTGTTCTCGGATTAACTTTCTTGAAAGATTCAAAAGCCTTGTGGGCGGCTTGCACGGCGGCATCGACATCCGATGCATCGTTATCGGGTGCTGTGGCCCATACTTGACCAGTTCCGGGATCTGGTGGGTTATTAGGATTTGTTGTGGTTGAGGAAAGAGGTTGATTTGGGAGTAAATACCTATGATGTCGAAACGTTTGCCGGATTTAGCTTCGATCCATTCTCCATTGACGTATGATTTATCGTGGAAGAGGGACGTGTTTTTAAGCTAAATGCGGGTACGTTAGTGTTTGACTCGAGTCAGGGGTCTTCTCATAATTGTTTGAAGTTGTAGGATCTTACATCGAATGGAAGTTTAGTCGAACTCATAATGACTCAAGCTGGGTGCTTACTTTGTTACGTGAAATGAAATATGAAGTGATAACTAAAATCTCGATAAGCAACCTTTATTCAAAATATAAAAATTGTCTCTTTTTGAAGATAAGTGAGGTGGCCAAGATCAAGGGTATCGACGGGTAGTCTAAGGCGGGGTTGTCTCGTGATGGGCGGGGTAGCTGGAGATGAAAATCCCTAGTATGTGTCTAACCTACGGATTACATAAGGATTCGGCACTGACGCACGGGACTTATTTGCTATGATAGTAATACACATACATACGGAGTACCAACCTACCTATAGCTACTGCACAACCTCATTTTCCTGTAGGTACGACAAATTGATTTCTATGATCTCAAAGATGTGACATGAAGGCATTCTCTCCTGTATCATTGTAAACTTGACCGGACACCTGTTCTGCGGTAGGTACGTGCGTGCGACAGGACTCCGTGCGCAGGACTGGAGTAGACGGAGTACCCTATTAGAACTTCACGTGTGGTCTTCACCCATTGACCTTTCTTCCATTTTGACCTCGGCAGCTCCACACATTGATTCATTAATCTCGAGATCATGAATCTGGCGCCTGAACTCCTTGAATTGACCAAAGAGAAAGTGTGTGTATACAGTAATTGAGATTTGCATTTCGTATATAAAGAATTAGGTCCCTTATGCCAATCGATTCATCTATTCCTTCATCAACCTAAAACCATAGAACTTCTTCCTAGGTATTGAATATTACAGCAAACACCGAGATGTCGACAATTCTCGCCGCTCCTTTTGATCCCAAACTCACTGGTGCTCTTCTTGCGGCGCTCTTGTACTATCCGCACAAATTACGAGCTATACTTCCGACTAAAATTCAACCACATATTACTTCTCCGGCGGCTGCTCGAACGTTGAAGATTTTATTTGTATTTGGTATTTTAAAAGGTCTCAATAACAGGTTATCTCATCTTGTATTGAATAATTGGAAGGGCAATGCGAAATTTATCAAGAGTCAGGAGCTGGTGTTGATCACGGGTGGTTCGAGTGGATTGGGGGAATTAATGGCAAGAGATTTCTCATCTAAAGGAGTTAAAGTTGTGGTGATGGATTTGAACCCTCCAAAGACTCCATTTCGTAAGTCTTCTGTCTCCAGGGCCATGTGTGATGATGACTAACAAGTCTCGAAAGCATCAAATGTATTTTATTACCAAGTTGATATAACTTCATCATCACAAATAGCCTCCGCGGCTTCAGAAATTCGAAAAGATCAAGGGGATCCTACCGTAATTATCAATAATGCTGGACTTGGATATCTCCAACCTATCTTAGAAGCCACCGAAGAACAAATCCGAAGAACATTCGACGTCAACACGGTATCTCATTTTTTGATGGTTAGAGAATTCCTCCCGGCCATGGTCAAGAAGAATCATGGTCATGTGGTAACGGTCGCCAGTATGTCAGGCTATCTGGTTCACGCAGCCAATGTAGATTATGCGTGTACCAAAGCCAGTGCAATCGCCTTCCACGAAGGGCTCGCATCAGAATTAAAACATCGATACAACGCACCAAACATCAAAACCACGTAAGTCACCAAATTCTTCCATTGGACCTGGTCACTAGAATTCCACACTCACAAAAGAAACAGCGTGGTCAATCCAGCCTGGGTCCGCACCCCATTAATCGAAGAGTTAATCGCCCAGCCCACCTTTAACCCATCTATCCTCGAACCTGAAACCGTCACTTCTGCTATCGTCAACCAAGTGTTATCAGGAAGCAGTGGTCATATCATTCTACCCAATGAAATGAATATCCTGAGTACGCTCCGCGCATGGCCATGGTGGCTCCAAACCTCATTGCGAAACCACATAGGTCCATTATTACTCTTTAAAGGACCAGTACAGCACAAGTCCACGGCACAAATAGGAGATGTGGCTCCGGCGGCATCCACGTAAATATAACAGGTCATGCTTTTTTCCGGAACATTTCGTTTGTGCAATGAGAGGTCGGCTTGTCGGGATTTTTCAGACGTCGTTGTATTCGCGGTAGACATCGTGGCTAGAATCGGGATCCTTTGTGGACTTTTTATTGGTAGATATGTCGGCAGACTGTAAATTGTAAACAATATCTGTTGTAACTGCATTCCATCTGTATGATAGGTTCATATAAATTGGCCAGATGAGTACAACGAACCAGTACCGACATGACCGTTGGGTGACATATGCACCTACTCGTTCTAGGTATGTCAAACGAACACCAGCTGCTACAAACACGAATCTTTGATTCGAAACTCTCAAGTACCTCCTGTATAGACAAGTATCTAGAGACGCATATACCAGCTGTGAGTTCCAAACACGAAGTCTTACTTACTTCTCAAACACATAAGTACGGGAATAAACAAAATTATGTACATACACAACAGCACTACAAACAAATAGCCGTAACAAGCGCTCGCTCCCTATCTGGCATTTCATTTGCCCCTCCCACCATCCCATACCATCCATCCCATCCCATCCCACCAACTCCAAAAGACAATCCAGAATCCAAAGCAAAAAGAAACTATGTACTTCCCCAAACCACCCCCACCTTCACCTTCCCACACACAAAAAAACAAAACAAAAGAAAAACGTCTCCGATAAGAAAAAGCCACATACATACACACACACATCCATCCAGATTCCACACACACATACACACACACACACACAAAAATGCAGATACACCAACACCACATCCGCACGGAGCATCTAGAACCTATGCAGTCCCCGGGGGGCAACTATCGAATCACGAAGATCCACTTCCTTCCCAAGCCTTACGCGGATCTTGCGAGTCTTATTTTGCATAATCCGCATGCATTGCTGTGTATGTACTCCGTATGCAATTGCTATCTACTCTATGCTTTGTTTGTTGAGATGAATGGGTTTGGTAGGTAGATACTCCGTACTTATTGTCTATTTGATCTGATCTGTTGTGGGTATGTATGTAGTTTGTGTTTGTTTCTCTGGGGGTTTGTTTGGTTGTTTTAAAGGGGAGATAGAGAAGAGGTGTCTGGGTTGATGGATTGCTAGTAAGGTTATATATGAAGTTTTTATATATATATTTATATCTGTTTATTATAGATAAATGAATAAGATAAAATAATTATAATATAATAAATATATATTTGTTTATATTTATATATATTTTATTAATAACAAATACTTATCTAAATACTAATAAACCTTTAATAAAACAAAAAACTAAAACCTACACCTTTTAAGTTCTTACACCTCTCCCCCCACCAAACCATTCAAAAAACTCAAAAGAAAAGTATAAACGAATTCCTGGGTCCGGATCATTTTACCGTGATTTATATTAAAACCAGCAGGGTCCTGATCCGCACTGTACGGTAACCAACCGACTGATTCCCTCCGTGCACGCAAATATTGCCTGCCATGAAGAAAGTCTATACTCCCGTACATATTATTGCATCGGTTAGGTTAACCTTACTCTTCCCCTTACCTTGGGGTCGCGGATCATGAATTTTTGTATAAGTACTATGTATATGTGTATGTATGTACTGTAGATAGATACCTACAAGAAACTAGATAATCACCTAGCACTAAGTGGAAGCAGCATCTGAATCGAATCTAAAGCCCGAACCCTGAAACTCTGGAGATGATTTACTACGTATGTACTCAAATGGATAGAAGTAGTGACGTCCCAGAAAAATTGCCAATAAAAGTCGGGGATGGTTGATTAGTTAGTTTAGTTAGTCGACTTTCGCCTTATTCTTGATCTGTTATTGGTTTCTTCGGGTTCCTTTTTTCTTTCTTTAGGGAAAGCGCGTCACTTTTTAACCTAGGCGCATCCGCGCTGCGCGATACTTATGAGTTATGTCCAAGATGTGTATGAATGTGTACTCGGTAGCAGTGTTGAAAATTGAAATGAATGCGCGATATGCGTAGGGGGGTTAATGGAGGGAAATTTAGAAATTCTAGAAATTTATTTATTGAAAGTTGGGAAGTGTGGAAATGTGGATTGATGGAATTTTTGGAGATGTCAATCAACCAATGTTAAGTTAGTTGGCATTTTGACATTTCTTTCGCTACCCAAGGAAAGAAAGCGGTTCTTGTTGGATTTTCAGCCGCAGTTTTATTTACATTGCAATGTAATGTTTCAGCATGTACCGCTGGTGCCGCGTAGAAAAATGCTTTGTTTGTTTGTTTGAGATTTTGCTGATGTGGTTGTACGGCTGTTCTTTTTCTCGGTAACTTTGTCCTGTGTCTGTCTGTCTGTCGGTATGGGATTCCTTTGCCACAGTTATGATGTGATAGTAATACCAAATGATATCGATGGATGGCAAACAAGGCAAGTGAGGCGAAAAAGGGCTTTGAAAAATGGTTTTGTTTTGTTTGTTCGTTACACATACTACTTGGTTACACTGCATATAGACGTTGCCGTTGAGATAGACATGGTTGTGCTCTCACTTGGAATTGGGAGTTCTTTACTCGATTCATTGAGGATTGGCATATGCATCTTGGTTGATATGATGGCTTGATGGCTTGATGGCTTGATGGCTTGATGGCTTGATGGCTTGATGGATTGAATAGATAGAGAGATAGATAGATAGGTAATCTTGGAGCGATTGATTGATGCAAAGGTAAGAGGTACGTAAGTTAGGGTAGGGTACACGAATCTACCTGCCTCTAGACTCTCCTTGATCTCTATCAGGATTTTGGTATAAGCAAATAAGAAGTCGCATTCTTCGATTTATATCATGTCGTTAGATATTCGTTACATCACCTGTTGTACATGAAGTACCTACCTACCTAATTAGGAATGAGAACTCATTCGTAAACAAGTACCTCCTCTATCACATTACGAATATTCTTCACACACTCACTCACACTCACTCACACACACAAAAGTTACAATCAATGAATCCATGACCAAATGAACAAACATCTATTCCAACTTCCAAATGAATGATATCATCCTCTTGACGCGAATCCAATTTATTATTATTTGAATGTTTACTCATAGATTTGTAATGATTCAACATTTCAACATTTCAACATTTCAACATTTAATACTCAACCAATCAAAAACACTCACATCACAAATTGAATTGACTTTTTGTCTTTTTTTTTCTCTTTTGAAATAAATTTATTCCCCCGCGGCCTTCGCGGTCAATATTAAAAAATCGATCCCTGTTTCATTTCCGTTTCTCAACATCCCAAAAAACATTTCACACAGATCCCCCGATATCCGAGTTTATTTGAACCAATCACCGTGTCAAACGACATGAAAATCTATCACGTACCTTACTTTCTGTACGAAATAATGAACGGGATACTCACAGTTAATCCTACACTTTTATGATGTTGTGATGCTTAACTTTTCTCCATCTGGAATCCTATTCGATAGATCACTTACACCAAGAATACACCTTACGCAACACGGACGCTCTCTTTTGATTTGATATCCAAGATGTCAATTTTACAAAATTGTATATTCTAGGTATCCAAGGTTAATCAAAGTATCCAAGGTTCAATAAAAGTATCTCCAAAAAAATAAAAATATTTAAAAATAACCCACATCATCATGAATTCCCCATATATTTTGATAACCTCCGATCCATGGATCTTGAGCATGATCCAATCGGAATCCCAAAGCATCGAACCCACCTCACCGGCTTGTATGGGTGATCACCGTGAACCCAGATAAACTTCGTGACTGGATGTTGGGACCTCGTCTTTGTGTTTATGTTTTTCTATTTATCATACGAGCCACCTGTTGCACTTGCACTTGCACACTTAGCCAACTTTTTTCCTCTCGTCTCCCCCCCTCCCCAATTCCGAAATTCGATAGATCTTTCCATCTATTGTCTGCTGGTCTAACTAAGCTTATTGTCTATTCGGCCCAGGAATTCCTTTCCGCTTTACCTTTTTCCCCTAATCTACCCTACGCTACTACATTCTCTGTACATACGCGTGATGCATGATATCCTTCAACCGAACCGTCACAAATTTGGTGGCAAGGAACATACTTGTCTGTGGATAGTTAGATCTAGATGTTTAGATCGTAAGGTTATTGGTACCAAAGTCATTTTTTGGTTTTCATTTTTTTCATTTTTTATTATCTCTTGTGTATTTTTACATCATTCCAGACTCTTCACTCCTCTAATCAAGGGATACCCTTTTTTGATAACTCCTCCCCCCCATGTTCATTTCTCGTAAATGATCAGGGTAATTCTAACACAACACATACACTACATACACTACACACACAAGAAACTGCGGACCGAGTGGACCATCTGAATGATCTATCGAGGGGCAATGGGGTAATTTAAATCACAGCCATACTTCTTTCTAGGTTATTGCTTCTTATTTCATTCCAGATCCAAGAAATATGAGTGGACAAAATCAAGGCTGAGTCTAAGCTCAGATAAAATCAAACAATCTAACTTCTATTCTCCATAATGATATAATAGTGTGATATGACGGGATTGGGGAATGTATGGATGGATATATGGATATGCGGATGTATATGTATGTGTATGTATGTGTATGTGATTGAAGAAAGACTCTCCTTCCCAACCCGTTTAGCTGGGACTTATTTTCAGCAATTCTATCTATCTATTCACATCTATTCACATCCAGTCTATCTTTTTCCACTCTTGAGTATTCCTGTCGTCCTACTTTCATTGCAGGACTTTGCAGCCTGAAGTTGCACCAATCCATACAAATCTCTACACGACATCTTTCTCTCAAGATTATTTATAGCTGATCTCCAATTCTCTCGCTTACATATTCATACATATACATACACCCACCATACATCAACTGGTAATCCTTTTATTAAGTGACAAGGAAGAAGTTTTATATATTATTCATATATTTCATTTATTGGTCCTACTTTTTTAGCATATCCCTACTTGCTTGCTCGCTCGCCCGCTTGCCTGCTTGCTTCCCTGCTACATTCACTCTCCCTTACCTCACTCACCCCTTCCCCGAAAAAAGCCAAAACTTCCCTTTTCAAGTACCGACCACAGCATACCTACTAGGTACATATGCAACGGCTCGGAATCGGGAAACCTCCTTGTCAAGACTATGCCAAAAATTCTCCGGGTACCTATGCAAGATAGAAAGTTGCAGGCGCCACTCGTACATGGGTTATCAGGAATGCCTGTTCGGGATCAGATGAATCGGTCTGGATCTTCGTTGCGACTTTCTGGAACTACTTTTGTGGGGGATGCGAGGGAGGCTTATGTGGTGATGGGAGATATAAATATGTCGTTTCCAATGAGCTATGAGGCTTCATTGTCTCTATCTCTATCTTCAAATTCATCTTCGGCTTCAACTTCTACTTTAACTTCTACTTTAACTTCTACTTTAACTTCTACTTTAACTTCTACTTTAACTTCAACTTTACATTCAACTTTACCTTCATCTGTTTCTACTGTATATCATCAATTCAAATCTTTATCATCGTCGTCACAGAACATAAACATATACAGCGAAAGCAATATGTTGCTCGTGGAATCTATCATCGTGCTTGCTACGGCTTGCATATTATATATCCTCAGTTCTCGGCGAAAGATTCCCACTCATCGAGTTGCACCACCAAATCATCAAAAAACATCCTCAACATCCCGTTCAGCAACCAACACTACAAAATTCCTCCACAATCCTCTCCCCAACATCTCCCGTCTCCTATCATGCACCTTACCAACCTCATCAGCATTCCCCTCATCTCCAACCTCCAAAACCAGCCCATCAGCACCCACATCTACACTCAACACCCCCCAAAAACAAACCAAACCCGAACCTGCCTCCCAAAAACCACCCTATACCCTCCCACCCCTCAAACCCAGCTCTCCACACCCAACATCCATGGGCCTCAAACGCCTCGACCAATCCAACTGGCTAACCATCGACTCCTTCTACCAATCCGAACACACGCTCCGAGCTTCCCTCCTAGAAACCCATCATCCATGCGTATTGCAAGTATTACAACCTGCCATTCCAGCTTCATATGAAGTACTAGAAATGGCTATTGAATTTCTGCTCTCTCGATATCCCGATTACTTCTCTCTTATATCATCCGAGAAAATCTTGAATAAATTAACCGGCGAAGAACATATAATTGGTTCTTCGTGTGTGAATCCTCTCGAAACGGCAGCGAGACTTTGTATGGAGGATTTTAATATTCTTCTTCAGGATCCGGAGGAGGGTGTGGATGCGGAATGGAAATTAATGGCTTCTGCTACACTTTTTCCGGCGGGTTGGAAATTGCAAGAGAGGATTGGGAGTAGTATGGCTGTTTTACATGCTCCTGTTCCGGGATGGAAGGAAAAATTGGGAAAGAGTGTTAATCGGTATGTAATTTTCTTGGACATATATCTTTTTAAAAAAGGATCTGAATCCTCCACCTCAAACCAAAACACAGTTACCATCCTATCCTATCCTCTGCACCACCACCCAAAAAAAAAATACATACATACATAAAAAAAACCAAACCCCCTAACAACTCCCCAGATACTTCACCCACCTAACACCCCGCACCTGCATGGAACGCAGCAACCTCTTCATCCAAACGACACCCATCCTCTTCCAAGACACACCGGAAGCCCCCAGTTCCCCTGGACATCCCCTCACAGCATCCGATATCCATGTGCGACGCGAACGTCAGACATTCACACGCTTACCTAAATCCGGAGCGGTCTTGTTTACGGTAAGGACGTATATGGAGGGATTAACGCAGTTGGGGGTGAGGGAAGCGGAGGCCCTGGCGAAACAGGTTAGGGGGGTGGGAGGGGGAGATGGGGAGGTATAAAGGGGCGGAGAGGTGGGGGGGCGTGGCGTTGGGGTGGTGTGATGGGGTTGTGGAGGTGGAGAGGGAGAGGGAAATGGAAATGGAGAGATGTGCGAGGAGGGATTCGGGGGTTGATTTGGGGGGTGCTGGTGCTGGTGTTGGTGTTGATGCTGGTTCTAATGAGAATTAGCATGGTGATTTCGAGATGACAAATTTTTATTTGTTGGTTCGATGGATAAGAAGGGGTTATGGTTGCGGGGATTGAATTAATAATTCTGATTGCGATATCTGCAGACACATGGATGGATGCATCATCACTGGATCGGAAAACCAAAACGTCAAAACATCACACACACACACAACACAAAAATCAAAAGACATACAGACAGGAAGGAAAGAAAAAGATATAATATTTCACTATTTCAATATTTCATCATACGTCAGTCTCGGGCTCACAAAAATGGATATTGGAGTAAGTAGGTACTGGGTATTGAGTACTAGGTACTAGGTACAGGGTACCGAATACATCCGAGGGAGGTGCTGAATACTGGAACGAGACACCAGACAGCAGACACCAGACATCAGGCACAGGAAGAAGAGAAACCATACTTACTTGGATGATAATTAAGAAAGGAGAAGAAGGAAAGGATTGATAATAATTTGGGGTAATGGAGCGAAGCAGCGATGGAAGATTTTAATTAATAGAAACATACCATACCATACCTATCTATCTATCACTGAATTGAATGGACGGAATGGATGGGATGGAAAGGAAAGGAAACAGGCTGGGACTGTCATATGAAAAGAAGGGAGGATATCTAAAGTAAAAAAAATATTAGGATGAAGGTTTTGAAGTTTTGAAGTTGTTTATTTTAATGTCTTTTCGAGATTTAATTAATTAATTATTTATTAACTTATATAAGTTAATTTGATTTTTTTCCCCGAGGGTTTTTTTATTATTTAAAATTTAAAATTTTTGATAAAGAATTATAAAAAAAAACACTTTTTGAAAAAGAATTTAAAAATCCATTCTGATTAATCAAACTTTATTATTTAAAGTATATTATAGAGATGAAATCATCTAGGCGCTCTAAGTCGACATTCTAGAGAATACAATCAATATTCTTTTACTAGCTCATCATATTACATCCAGATCATAATAAAGAAACATATTTGTCGATTTCATTTCAATTCCAATTCCTAAATACACATACGGCCCAAACGCTCAATATCCATAAGCACCTAACAATATTTCCACCCAAATAATCATACATCCATACAATATCCAAACCCCGCTTCACCATCTCTTCTGATCCCCAGCACTACTAAAATCCCCGCCTCTCCTCTCCTTCTCAACTCTCGCATCAAATTCCTTCTGCGCCTCCAATTGAGCCAAATTCCTCTCTTCTTCTGTTTTGGAAAATGTAAAACTATCTGTACTTGCTGCTTCAGATGTTTTAGGTGTATTTGTCGCCCAACCAGATTGTGGAGATTGTGAAGGCGCATTGATATTAGAAGCAGGTTTTTCACCACGACGAATTCGATCCCATGCTGAACCTGAAGTTGGTCTGGAAGATTGAGATGTGCTTGTGTTGGTATTCATTCCTTGTCCACTGGTAGGTGATGCGTCATCGAATAGATCAAATGGTTTTTCTTCTTCTTGTGCTGGTGCTTGAGCTGGAGCTTGTGTGGGGAATTGTCTTCTTTGTGGTTTCATGGGTGGAAAGGTTTGAGGAGTTGATTGTGTAGATCCTGGTGCATCATCATTTCCATACCAATCTGCGCCACCCGTTGGACTAGCATCATCATACTCCCGAGTATTTCCATCTTGTGGTTGTCCTTGTCCCGGCTTCATTCGTGGCCTTGGGATTCCTGCAGGACTAGGGAGATTCCTTTGAGTTCTGGCAACTTCCTCCGTGGTAGCTTTTACAATATCTTTCAGTCGTTTATCTGCCATTTGTCCTACTGCCCCTACACTAGCTGCATATCCTCCAAATAGTAGTTTTGATACAGTCTGTCCTACATAACAGTAACATAAACCCCTAAATGTATGCCAGGCAATGATCGCCGGAAATCCCCTGATATACGGCATTCGCGGATGTGGAAATACATCTGAATTGAACGTTTCAAGGTTTGGTTGATAGAATGGAAATCGGAAAGTGGCTGCAGTTTGAGTTGCTCTGTAGATTCCCGCAGATAATCCTGCTACAGGAGCAAATGAATTGATTCTGATGATTTTCGCCGTGTGAAATGCAAGGGCGTCGATTTCTTCCTGTCTGAGAGGTCGCTTTGTAACTTTGACTGCATTCTGAATTCGGGCATTGATGATCTTGCTTAGAAATGTATCATTGAAACCGAATAGAGGACCGAATACCGGCAAAGGTTTAGGTATCGTACTCCCGTCGATTCTGTATGTTTGTCTAGCCGCACCTTGGCCTTCACCTTGACCTTGTTCCAAAGACGCATATGGATCGCTGTCGGATGTAGGAATTGAGTCGAATGATTCGTTTGCCTCTTTGGAGGATGAGTTCTCGAGAACCATGTTGGCGAGGATGTTGATATGTTGAGGAATGTGAGAAGTTTTTAAGAAGTCGGTGAGGGTAATTGCAGATGTGCTGCCTTGTTTTTGCTGTGGTACAGAATGATGAATGTGTAACTATGATACTCACTCGCACGACAGCTTCTAGAAGCTCAATTGAGGAGCTAGGATGTTTGGTGACGTCTTTGAATTTGGCGGGCAGGGGCAGGATTTTAGGGGGTGTGGTTTTATCAAATTTAAGGCGGGGTTGATTCAATGTACGGAGTATTAATAAGATTAGACGAGGTTTGGTTTTCTGCACATTTACATAAATTAAATTATTTGGAGTACTAGCTAGTACTTACTCGAGTAGCTACTTTACAAAAGTTGTCCTCAAAGAGTTTGACGGATGAATGGTTATCTTACTCACATTATCTTCCTTTGCATATCATATTGCCATGCAACACCAACGTGTCCCGGAAATGCAGGATAAAGCAAGGACAGCGAGGGAAAATGCTGGGTTTAGACTACAGCTATCTTCCAGGTCTACATGAGCTATCTCGGTCTTCGTGGAGTACAGACTTTCTTCAAGGTCATTCATTAGGAAGGTTGCCCGGTCGGTCGAGCTGCATTAGTATCATCTGGGAATTTGGCGCAAGTCCGAGTGGACGATATATCACCAAATAACTTTATATCAATCACAAGGTATCGTGCTTCGCTCACATGAGGTGGTCGAGTAAGCCACCATCTACCCATCAAATGCATCGCCTATTTGTCAAATGAATTCATAGTCGATGCTGTAGAACGTGGGCGGATAGCTGTGTTGACTGTCTTTTGTTTTTCGATATCATGCAACAAACCGTCGAGGATGTAATGCTCGATTTTCTGCATGAATTTGTGACAAGACAAGGCTTTTTTCAGCGTCAAGTACTTTCAAGGTTGAGGTGCAGTGATATACGAGGGATCGACCGATTGCCACGTTCCTTGCTGTCTGATTTTTTGGCATATGTTTTAAGAGTCCCGGGCATGATATACATAGTTACTGGTTAATCCGGCTCTTAGCTCATATGTTATTATCATATTTTTTAATATGCGCCGCATAATTCCATTCATCGGTGGAGTGTATTAACCTGAAAACTAGAATGACTCCAAAGAATGGAACGCACCATGCGAACAACGCATGCGTCGCTGATTGGACACCGAGGAGAAATTTAAGGAAAAAGGTGATAAGGAGAACAATAAGGATACAGCTTCCAAATCTGACACCTTCATATCCTACACAATTCCTTCCATTACCTATCAATCGTCTGCCGGCTCAAAATTTCCTCTTGGGTGTCCCCTATCTGGGATGATCGATGCCGAACATAGAAAAGAATGTTCATTATGCATAGTACAACTGTGCCGTACAATTCATCTTTACTTATTGGTTATCATTAGTTTGTTGCTCATCATGATTGCATGGTTGGATTAGCGGGACATAAGTTTATAATGGGAATGCGGAGGGTGTTGATCGAAATTATGGGATCGGATCTAGTGAAGCTATATTCAGAAAGGAAAAGTGTGGCCGGTAAGGATGGAAGGACTCTGATTGAGCATTAGGATGAGATGAAGACTTGAACGCGATGATTAGGTTTTGAGTTTGCAGAGAAGAATGAAATGTCGGACTGGAACAGACTTGCATTTGCTAGTTGCATAAAGAGTATGAGATTTATGGTGTGCGGCTGCAGACTGTTCACTACTCTCTATCGAAGTCAGCTCGACTTGAGTAGGAACTATAGTAGCGATAATCTAAGGAGGACACTGGATCCAATTGGTATCCTTTATGACGAGAGGGCTAGACATGACGGCGACGAATTTATGATAATGTACTATGAACCTTTCGTCAGCTAATAATTCCCGGCGAGGCTATGTGATGGTATAATGGAGGTATTCTCCGTCCACGGTGTTTGCGGCTCACTATGTAGGATAGGATACCGAGGATTCAAGAGAGGCTCGTTCTGTTTTCGATACCCTGTTTGCTTATTGTATTTAATTGTTTTTGGTGGGCGGTACTTTAGTTAATATAATGTTGTATATTGACGGATGGGCTACCCAGTTTTCTTTATTCGGTGTCCTTGAGTAATAATTTGGGTGTATGTTAGTGTGTAATAATTATGATCCAAGTGCTGTATTATCGTAGGGACATCCCTCTAATCTCTGCTACTATTTACCAGTTATTTTAGTGTCAATATTACGATTATAGAACAATAGCTTTCGAAAAGAGTATCGAGTTCTCTTATCCCAACATCCCCACTTGCAGAATACACCTTATGTATTCTCTGTCTTGAGATTCAAAATCTCTATTCTTTCTATAATCTGTGCAAGCTCCTCCTCCAAAGCTATATTGGTCGTTTACCGACAGGGGCCACGTCAATTATCATCTTGTTAGTTCAAGAAACAGCAGTAATATCTTTCTGAGACTGCCAAATAAACCAACTCAATATTTAAATATATGTGCTGCTGGATTTGAACAAGTGTTGAGGGAAGCTAAATCTAAAGCCCGTTTTTATTTACCCCATTTATTTAGATATAGATTATTTTAATATAGTCTTATTCAGTGTAGCTTGCTTTGAGCTCACGATCTAAAAGCATAACTGCCCCCTTTACTTCGTTGTAAGATTTTATTTCAACCTAATAATCCGAGATCTACTTTTACTACAACGATATCGAGGACGAGCCGGATGAAGTGTTATTGATGATGAGAAGAATAGAAAACAAGCTAGTGCTAAGAAATGGCTTCATTTTTAGATTTGAGATAAGTTAATGTTTAGATGGTAAGAATGGTAAGAATGGTGCATACATACTTTCTGCGATGAGCCTAGTAATTTGGGAATGTATATATGCAACAGAAGTAGGCTGTGTAAAAATAACCCGCGGATTGCATATATCCATAGATGGCCTGTTTTATAGACTGTTTATTAGGTTTATAATCCGCTTTATGAATAAATTATTTATGACTTACCCATTATAAACAATAATCCGCCCTGCGAAGTCCCATCGCGCAGCCTACTCGTCAGAGTTACCAGAGCTAAGTGAATGATTCGGTCTAAGCGAATCTTCGAGATCTGTAAACTTCAATACACTAGAGCGCACAATACTAGTTCTAGGCTTGTAAGGATGAAGCTTGAAATTGACAGCGGTCAGGTTTGCAACATTAGTTTTTCAAGGTCATTGAGTGGTGGGTGATATGTGACTAGTGGTAATAACCGGAGCTAGAAGAAGGTTTCTTGGTTCCAAATAAATGGTGAGTCGGACTTCGAATAGTTAGATAAAGAGGACTATTTATATACTTGCCAGGTTGAGGGTTGCAATTTAGAGCTATGAGATGTGCAACATTTTTCTTGAAGAATTATCAGTGGTAGAGGATTTGAGATTAATTTACACTAGTGAAGCTAACAAGGAACGGTTTCGGGTTAGGAGTTTTTTGAGTCATCATTAACTCGCCAGTGTACTTACTATTCACCCAACTATCTATACACTTGTCAGGATGAACCCATAAAAATGAATCTCTATATATGCAACAAAACTCCTTTAGAGATTTTAACTGAATGAAGACGAGAATATTTGTTTAAAGGTTTAATAGTTGCAAAGATCGGCAAACGGATGTAGAAAGATTCTATTGGGTTTATTGAGACCAGAAAGAGCATCAGATTGAATTGATTGATTATCTAGCTAAGCAGTTAAGCTGCGAGTATATATTCAAAAAATGAAGGAATAGGCTTAGGTATTCGGCCTTCGGAATTAAAGTGCTTTGAAATCAAAATATTGAAAGCAAACAAACAGTATACCAAAAAGGAAAGAATGAATTAAAAGTTGAGTTTTGTTTGCTCCTTGCATCATGCAATATATATGCATATGCTGCCAAGATCCCAGGAGGTCAACAGATTCAATAGAAGGGAGATAATGCATTTCTTATGCTCTGCTATATGAGCAAGCTAAAATGAATTTGTATTAATGAAATTCACAGTTATGTACTATGTATAGAAGACAATTTGAAACCGCAAACCGCTCCTAACAAAAAATACTAGTCAAACAAGAAGAATGAGTAATTCATAGCATACGGTACTTATCGGCAATTCTAGATTTAGGAAAATCATACGCTTGTCAGGATGAGCCTTGAAATACTGCTCTGCAGATGTGCAACATATTTATACATTTCGCTTTGAAAGGCTTTGAGTGGAAGATGATAAGATGAAAGCCGCTATTTGTGGTTGCTGGAACTAGGAAAACCGTTTGTTCTCCTAGCCATTATTTTAAAACTATCGATAGAACTTGCAAGGATCACACCTGTAAAACACATTTTCAGATAAGCAACAAAGTTATAAAATCGGCTTTCGATGACTTTGAGTGGAAGGCTAGCGAAGGACAATGAATCCGGCTTGTAGAATAGGAAGTAGTGATAGCACTTGTCAGGATGAGGCCAGTATATTGAATATCTAGATGTGCAACATAAGCTTTCTGAGGATTTTAGGTTCAAATTGAGCAAGTGGAGCCCTCAGTACTTGGTCCTGAGGGCTGATGAAATTCATGCTTGATAGGTATTGGTGGTGGTTTTGACCAAGCGACCGTGATGTAATTCGATTTTGGCTTTGGAGGAATTTCACTCACTACCTGACAACTCTGGAATCCCAAAGCTGGATCAAATGACATGGTAAACTCATATATATTAAAAATTCTAGAAGTCCTTCAATTTCGGATTTTAACCTTCAATTCGTGTTCTTGATAGATAGTGGAATGGAGAGAACTCGGATCTCCCAAACAATCCATTCCTGATATTTCTAAGCGCAATTAACCTTGAAAGGGAGAAGCTAAATTTGTGAAAGGGTTTTATTTAAAAACCATCATTGCTGATTTATAGTATTCGCCTAAACAGTCAATGAACAAAAAACAAAGAGGAAGGTCCGTTTTGGGTACGAATAACCAAATCCAACTCGAAATTCTTTGAAAGTTGTGGAAAGACACAGAAGTCTTTGATATTGACATTTTTCAGTTGATTCATATATAAGGGCGTTATCAAACCTTCATGCTTGATGATAGCCACCAACTTAACCAGATAAAAACAGGACAACAGCGTAGTTCACCATTGTATTTCGAGAATCCACACAAAAACTTACCTGCCTGAAACAAAGGTTTCCTGTTTTCATACCTCAACATGTCATCCGCTCAATACACTGGTCAGAAAAACCCGGATACCTATCTCACCAGGTTAGTTTGAATACCCAAACAAAGTACCTCGTTCTAGATATCAATCCGCGCAACGAACTAACTCAAGACAGTCCCAGGAACAGCACTCCTTCCGAGGTCCGAAAATATATGGTCGGTCTTCTCGTTCAGAATCCCGGAATCAGTGTGGAAGAAGCTAGGGCAGTCGCTTCTTGTTGGATTTATGGTCGGGGGTCAGATTTTTATCAGTATGATCTGGACACTTTTAAAGGTATATTTGGAAATGAAATAGGAATGTTATTTTTTCTGTATTCGAGGGGTATTACACCAGGTGGAAGTTTAAGTATTTCCTGGAAAATCTATCGAGATGAGTTCTCTTTACTCTTTTCCTTTTCGCTGTATGTGGAAAGAGGAGTTCGATGATTATGGTGATTAAACAAACGCTAATACGGTGTCTGTATAAAAGTATGTGTTGTTCAATGATCTCTTGTCACGGAAGATGGGAGAGATTATTTTGACATACAATTGTTGGATTCTTCTAGGCGGCTTGGGGGCCTGTTGCGATGCGTGTGTAAAATAAATAGAGAAATATATTTGAGAATTGGAGCATGCCAAAACATTTTTCTGATACTGGACCAACATAAAATGGAGATTAGATGCCTTGATCAGATACACTTGTTATGTTTTTTCTTACTAGATGTTAAGCCATTGAGGATGGCTTCATCCACCAGGAAACAAATTTGTGTTTGTAAAGAGTCTGCGAGGTGAGGCTTTATGTTATACGTAAATTTCACCCGTGATGGAATAGACTAGAATGAAATAACTGTTCAAATAGATGTGCAACAGAAATTCAGGTCACGAGCTTTGTTCTGATCCTGGATTGTTGATTGGTATCGGAGAAATGGGTTGCTTGTCTCCGAAGTTTCTATCACGATGAAGGAGTATGGCTAAGAGACAGGTTCATTTGTCGTTTATTGACACGATGTTGATGTTGCATGCTTGTGTTGTTTCAAGATCTGAAATTATCTCTCTTATTCCTGGCGCCGGGTATTGCTTTCTCAGTTATGTGTTTGATATTGCATTGTACCAGAGTTTTGCCTGTCATCAAACCATTCGGGGTTTCTCAATCCAAGCAAGCCGGAGTGTGATTATGTTAACTTGTGTATTCAATTTGCCTGTCATTTGTCTCGTATGCACTTTACTATACTCAAATTCAGGCTCATTCAGGGATGGAGGTTGTCCTTAAAATCCACAACAGTATGGATTTTGACGGGCTCTCCGTGTTCTATGTTCAGGGACAAATCGAATCTGAGAACACTCCAATACTGGCATCGAAAATGTTAATTTGCAGTATTCGATGAAGTTTGAATTTTGATGGCATGTTATACTTTGCTTGACTCCATCCACGCCAACACCTTGTATATTTCTGGTAATTAGTGTTGCGAATTTCCTTTAGTTTTGGTGTCTGCGGAGCTAATATTATTGACGTCCAAACTAAGCAAGGATTGAGTAAAAATGAGCATCTAAGGTTACGCACCGTGCTTGACTCAGAAGGCTTTGTCGAGTGGGTAATGCTATCTTTTGTTATAATTGAGTTGACTGAACTGTGAAGTAATTCCAGGTAGTCTGAATAATGTATGAGCTCGTTCCTTATATGACTACTAAAAATTAGTCTTATCGCCAATCTAACGGTTTCTTCTCATTCCTCCAGCACAGATATAATTAGTCTTCGGAACGACCCACCATTCGCTGGGAAGTTTATTCAATTAGCAAAAGACTAGAAGTGGATCTATACCATTTTCGTCAAAAATATCAAGTGGCGTATTAACGACTAAAATCTAGTTTCATTTACCAGCACATTTTTGCTGTGACTAATAACTTAGCGAATTAGTTTGCATCAACTGGCCTCTACCCAACTTGCTAGCACGATCTCTGATTTTCTATAAAGTTTCCTCTTCCCACCATTCATTTTTCCTTTCTTTCTTTTTCTACACAACGGAGTTGGTGTCTTTGAATCCGATTCTGTCTTCTCATCGCTGGTTAGGGGTCTTTTGAACCGATCCAGATCTACTCGTAGCTGATAAGATGTCTTTGGATTCAAGTCAGACCCTTCTCGTAGATGCAATATGTCTTTGGATTCATTGCTACTTCTCCGTAGCTTAATTGGTGTCTTTGGATCCAATTTTGTCTTGCCAGCATTGCAGTTTGCTGCTAGCGGGTTCCCAACAACTGGTGAGTTTCAATCCTTCCAACTTCTAATGTTCTCACTAACTTTCTTTTGTGAATAGATTCTTCCATCTATGTTTCCAGTCGTTTCCTTGGTAACCTGACGATCGTGGATCTCTAATGGCTAGTAAGTTTTCTTCTTGCCGCTTATGACATTTAGCTTATTTTTGCTTGCCATCCAATTGTTTAATTTTCAAAGTCGCATTACGACAACAACAAGAAATGGGATTTCTAGTCTTATCTTTGGGAGTTCTAGGGTTTGATGCTTCCATGGTTTCTTTTGGCCTTCCGATTACAATTAATATTTCTATTTCATGCAATTCTTCTACTCTTCCTTGATGACTTGTGATTGATTGCTTTTTACATTCTGCTTCCTGGATGCACCTTCACTGCATCTTCCACGATGCAATTAGCACAAAAGCCTCAATCCTTTACCCTTATTGGTAGGATGGTATAAGAATCAAAGAGTATCTTAAGAGTTGTGTCTCTGTATACTCAATCTCAGCATTGAAGAAGGTGTTGACCCATCTGCTGAGAGTAAGTCATAGCTACCAATGCGGGCATATGTTCATTGCACATTGACCATGTACTCAACCGCAATTGGAAGATTTTTTTCATACAAGTCTACAGAAACCATGATACATGTCTACATACCTAATATGCAGATATAGATGTTAACGTAACGTATGGGGAGCTCGTGCATATGGGGAGCTCGTGCATTTTGCCCTACCACCCTACCTACTAATCCCTACAACCACCCACAATGGGCTATAAAAAAGCAACTGCTAAAGTGTATACCGAAGAGGATATGCAGAAGGCAATAACTAGCTGGAAAAGGAAAGAGTTTAAGTCGATTCGGGCTACAGCACTCCATTTTCAAGTTCCAGTTCAAACACTACGTGACCGAATGGCTGGACGGAAAACTAACGCAACAGCCCATGAGGAGGCCCAAATACTATCAAACGCGGAAGAAAAGACCCTAGAACGATGGATTACACGTCTTACCAGTACTGGATATCCAGCAACTCCTGCGTTGGTCATAGAAACAGCTGAACAAATTCGCCAGGGACGCGTCAAGCTTAGCCCCTCCTTACATCCTCAGCGTACTCAACTACCTCCAATTGGCCACGAATGGCTCTACCGGTTCTTAAATCGATACCCTATACTAAAGGGAACGTACTCTAGACAATTAGAGTCGGCAAGACAACAAGGGGCTACATACGATAAGATCTCCCAGTGGTTTAGTGCGTTCCGGTCGCGTTTTGCTGAACAGAAGTACGAACTCCAGAACGTCTATAACATGGACGAGACGGGATTCGCGGTAGGAACCACCCAATCTACGCGTATAATAGTCGATTCTACTCAGAAATCTAGCTGGAAGGCTACACCTGGACGGCAAGAATGGATAACTGCAATTGAGTGTGTCGATGCTGCTGGTGGGGCTCTCCCACCCATGGTTATATTCAAAGCCAAAAACACCAATTCAAGCTGGATACCACAAGAAGTGCCAGCGTATTGGAGATTCTCAACAAGTAACAGCGGTTGGACTTCAGACAGTCATGGATTTGAGTGGTTGCGGACTGTATTTGAGCCTGAATCTCGACAAAAGTCTGGAGACAAACCACGACTACTCATTGCAGATGGCCATTCCAGCCATATAACTGGCAATATGATCAGTTTCTGTATCGACAACAACATCGACCTCCTTATTCTACCTTCCCACTGCTCCCACTTGCTCCAACCGCTAGATGTAGGGGTGTTTGGCCCAATGAAGAAATACCACGCGCTTGAGATCGATCGGCTTGTCCGCACTGGCATCACGCGATTCCAGCGGGCAGAATGGGTGATACTATACCAAACTATCCGTAAAAAGGCCTTATCTATCGAGAATATACGTAGCGGATGGAGAGGCGCTGGTTTAGTCCCGTTTTGTAGTGGTAGAGTGCTTAATCAGCTACCTGTACCCTTTCAGCCTCAACCTATTACCCCCCAGCGACCAAGAAAAACCCCTCAGCTAGACCTCTTAGTGTTGAAAAGCTCTCCTCCTGATGGAACAGAACTCCGGGAAGCAAACTCAGTATTTAATTCAGCTCTAGCAAGTAACGAGCCTGCTGCAAGTCCAACCCGTCGATATGCGAGACGGGTAACCCAGCTACTCGAAAAGCAGAATGCCGAACTTATAGTGATTCGAAAGGAACTTGAAGAACAGAGAGCGATACTCAATCAACGAAAGACTCATAAAAAGGGCAAGAGGGTTAGATTGCAGGGCCAATTTGTCTTCAGTACTACTGAAGTATTGAAAATCGCTCGGGAGGCTGAAAAGAGACCGGTCGCAAAAAAGCTACGGGGACGGCCACGTAAAAGGCCTATTGAAGAGGTAGAAGAGGATGAGGAAGAGGAAGAGGTACTAAGTGATTCTACTGATTCAGATTCTACTGGAAGCTGTATTGTAGTCGATTATAAGTAGTTTTTGGTAGGGTGGTGGGGCAAAATGCACGAGCTCCCCATATGCACGAGCTCCCCATACGTTACGTTACCTAAAGACCATCTTTTTTTGTGGTATTGTTGAAATAAAGTTCTGCTTATGCACGTGTTTTGCTTGAAATGTAACGTGATGAATAAGGTTACCTAGGTATGTAACGTTCTGCACGTGACAAAGAATGGTTCGCACTGCTGCCTACGAGGAGCTGCAACTGCTTCGTAATCTTCTCTTCTCTGCCTTTCTTAAAAAACTATAAATATGACCCAAGATCCCCCAATATTTCTCAGTATTTCAATTGCTTTCAATCATAATCATTCTTTCCATCTCATAATTCCTCAACCTCCAAACTTTTCAACTTCTCAACATCGCACCTTCCATAACTTCCTTACATCCCTACATTTTGTACCTCTCCACTTCCTCAACTGCCTACCTTTATCATGCCAGGAGGAGTCGTCTCCGAAACACTTCAATCAATCACTACCACAAAGCTTAAGGAGCTTTCCAAAAAGCGCAATCATTTCGAGAACCAGAAAGAAGTTTTATCCCTCAAATTAAGCAATGAACTTGATCAACGAAAGAAACTTCAATTGTTGCTCCATGGTGTGAAGCAAAGCTTTGCAATTACCGCATCAACTACGAACAAAAGTGCAAGCGACAATGGCACCAAATTATCTTCCATTGAGCTTCTCGTTAAAAATCTGGAAAAGTTCCTTGCCCAAGCTGAATATGACCCATCAATATCCGAGAGAACCCTCAAGCAGTGGGAACAAGATCTCATGCGGCACTTGAATGTCCAATCATCGAAACACCAATATGCGACCTTATATGGTGAATTGGTTACTGAATGGCTTTCTGCGGAGCAACAGCAGCAAGCTGACAATATCTCTAACAATTCCTCAGAAACTGATGAAGACTTTCAGAAAATCAAGAAGGAGACCGTTGCAAGGACTGAGGGACGAGCAAATTGGGAAAAACTGGTCTTTGAGCCATTTGAGACCGATGGGCCCGCGATAGAATCATACTTGAGTAGTTTGTTTGGACTGGATGGGAAGAACGAGCAAGCCAAGAAAGCATTGGATGCTTTGCGCAAACAAGTCGCGGCATTTGGAGACGATTTGTCTTCTCCAGGACAATTTGACCCGCCCGTCTTGCGTTGGACTATTAATGGACTCATCTCTTCTGGTCTACTGTCTGACGAGAAGCGTACGGCATTGAAAGACTTCTTGGCAAGCCCAGTCATTCTTGCAGAAGTAGCAGACGTTCTCAACATGCGTCTTGCATCAATCGATAGCTGGGAGTGGAATACTGACCTTGATGTTCAGCAAAGACGGCATTTGAATGGCACGTACCATATGTTTATCGACGAAGATCTCCTCGAAGCACTATTCCTTCAATACATGGGTGTCAAATGGTCAGTTTTCTTCAAGAAAGCCTTTATAGACTTCTCCAATTTTGATGGGGCATGGTTGAAATTGAACAAGCCCATTCCTTTCATCGACCTGACGAGAAGAGATTATTATCTTGGTCATCAATCCAGCTATCCGGGAAGTGTTCAGGAAAAAAGGGAAAACCTGTACAAATCCATCTATTTCATGTCTCAGCTTCCAGACTCAGAATTAGATGACCAAGCTGATGAGGATGGAGCCGAAGAAGCTGAGCATCAGAACCATAGCCTTGGACAAACCGTGCAGAAAATGACAATGCAGGCACAGCCTATGTCAATGCAGCCAGAGCCAATCCTGAATAGCTATAATCCGATAGCTAGCAATAATTCAAATATGACACAGCAACATCCACAGAAGAGGAGAAATTTTGCGCAAAGTAATCAAAACACTCGGAATTTCGAAGTCGATACCCTTTTGGATGATGATTCTGCGGATTCTGACAAAGCGCCAAAAACTCCTATGGAGATCAAACAATTCTTACTTCATCTGCTCTCTACCGAGATTATCATCAATACAAGCCTTCACGGAGAATTTACTTGTACTCGTTCGGAATTCGAATCATTTAATCCATCATTACCACATTCTACAATTTTTTCTGTTTTCGAGTTTTTTGGACTTTCAGAAAAATGGTTGAGGTTCTTCCAAAAATTTCTTGAAGCTCCACTCAAATTTACGGATGATGATATATCTGCAGAGGCTCGCATCCGAAAGCGTGGAGTTCCTGGAGCTCATGCTTTATCTGCTGTTTTTGGAGAAACAATTCTTTTCTGTCTTGACTACGCTGTCAATCAGAGTACAGATGGAGCTCGGCTCTATAGGATGCATGACGACTTTTGGATTTGGTCGCCTTCCCAACATACCGTTGTCGAGGGGTGGAAATCAATTCTTAAGTTCTCCGAAATCATGGGACTTACCCTTAACAAAGGTAAAACAGGCTCGGTACGCATTGAGTCCAGCAAGACCAATAAAGCTATTGACCCCTCTCTTCCTACTGGTGATATCCGCTGGGGTTTTCTCAAACTGGATCCTATCACCGGACATTTTACCATTGACCAATCCATGGTAGATGAACACGTCTCAGAACTTCAGTCCCAACTTAGGGATAAAAAGAGTGTTTTTTCCTGGATCCAAGCATGGAATACTTATGCTGGTCGTTTCTTTACCTCCAATTTTGGAAAACCATCTAATTCATTCGGGCGTGCACATGTTGATGCCATGCTCTCTAGTTTTAAACATATTCAAAATCTCATATTCACAAATACAAATGTTGTTTCATATCTCAAAGATACATTGAAGACGAGGTTTGGAATCGATGATGTCCCTGACGGATACCTTTATTTCCCAACAAGCCTTGGAGGTCTTGAATTGCACAACCCTTTTATTGGACTCCTACAATTGCGCAACGGCGTGTACGAAGAACCAGAGAAATTAATGAGTAACTTCTTCGAGGCCGAACGTGAGTCGTACAGAACGGCCCGAAATGCGTTTGAGAACAGAACTCCTCAGGTCAGAATGCTAATGGCTCAGCGGTTCCATAATCAAAATTTAGGCAAAATCGACCCAGAAAATTTTATGCCTTTTGACGAATTCATCAGCTATAGAGAAGAGGTAAGCGTCAGTGGGGAAGAAACACTACTCAAGGTCTTTGAGAGCCTACTTAAACAACCAGGCAAAGAAACCGCGGGTTGGGATGAATGGGATATGGTGGTAGCAAAAGCAATCGAGGGTGGTTTTGCCTCAGCATTTGAGGGTATGGATGTGGGATATTGGAAATGGGTTATTAAGCTTTATGGGGAAGAAATGAGAGAGATATTTGGAGGCTTGGCTGTGGTGGATAAAGGGCTGTTGCCTACTGGAATGGTTAATTTGGTGAGAAGTGGAAAGGTGAAATGGCAGGGTTAGGACAGGAATCTTTTCTTGGAGAATGAATTGGGAATGATTTTGAAGAGGCATGTTTCTAAATATTTTCACAATGATTTAGTTTCTTCGTTAGACTTTGGAGAACAGTGTTGGTATATCGTTCTGGAAAACAGACTCTTGGAAGGGCAATATTTTTCTACTATGTCTGACCGAGCATTAGATAGTTTAGCCACTAGCCAGGTTTCTGATTCAGTAAATAGTTCTCCAATCTTAGTTCTAACTAACGGATTATCAAAGAAGATTTCTTACACTTTATACATCCTTTGGCTCTCTCTTATTTTCTTCTCCTCCATCACCTCCATCACCTCCACACGAAAAAAAAGATTTATTCCCTTTTCCTTTACTCCAGTAGTAATCTACTACTCCATTCCCAACCCTTTCCATCCTAAAGCTTGTTTAATCACTCTTTTAACTCCGTCTTTTCCTCCATTTGCATTTCTTCTCCCCACCCCCCTGCAGCCCATCAGAACCCTACAAACTATATAAAAGAATTTCAATGCCCAATTGAAAAGCTTTTAAATCTCTATTTGTTTTATAAATATAAATATAAATATAGATATAAATATAAATATAAATATAAATATAGATATAAATATAAATATAAATATAAATATAGATATAAATATAAATATAAATATAAATATAAATATAAATATAAATATAAATATAAATATAAATATAAATATAAATATAAATATAAATATAAATATAAATATAAATATAATACTATACTACACTATAATACAGCAAATATACTTCAGATACCAAATCAAAGAGTTGAAAAACAAAAAAGGAATTTAAATAACGTTACTTTTAAATCTTTATTTCAATTTCACTGCCATATCTCGTGGTCTACATGATTACCTACCTAGATAGTAAGTTGATACAGCAAATGGTATGCATACATATACCGCGCACACACCATACGGCAACAAACCAACAACTCAACATCAAGATTTATAAACTCCCAAGGTTACCAATTCCCAGAGGAAAAAACGAATAAAGTAAAGCCAAGCTTTCAATTCAGCTAGCTAAATATCTTGCATAAAGTAATGGTTTAGAGCTTTAAATAGCAAATTAACAAGAAGTAAAAAAAAGAGAGGAGTATCATCGATCTCAATCCATCGCAACCACCTATCACCAAACCCAATTCCTTATCCCATTCCATCCCATCCATATCATAGCAAATCATTCATAACCCAAGCAAAATCCATCAATATCCGCCAGCAAAATCAAGCATCCATCCATTCTTAATATCCGTAAAAAAAATCATCCTTAATCTCGCACGCCATCAATGCTCTATCGAACAATAAGTGTAGTTTACGAGTAGGCAGAAAAGTTAAGTGAAAGGTAGAGAGGGAATAGTAGTAAAACTACAATTCTTCTCCTTCTTTACCGGCTTTCTTGCTCTTCTTCTTGGGTTGTGGTGCTCCTTCTTTCTTGCAGTGAACGATGAGACGAGTCCATGATTCATCTTTATCCCATTCGAAACCTGCGAGGACTGGATTTTCGAGTTCATCATCTGCCTGTGATTGAAGATGTATCAGTATGTTATGTTTGGGATTGTGGCAGATGAATAGATTAAGTTTGTGATGAAAAATTAGGAAGAAAGTGCTAGGGAAAATCATACCTTCTTTCTGAATTGCTTGTGGATAGCATCTAATGCATCCTTAATAGTAACACCCTTCATATTTCTCGCCGTAACTTCCAATCCCAGAGGGAAATGTAAATCAATCTTCTTGACTGGTGGTGTAGTGAGATATTTCTTCAGGAAAGCCTTTTCTGGATCATCAAGGGCCATTGGTGATTTGTTTATACGCCTATGTGGGAAGTATATCATCAGTTGTTGTTCCCAAAGTGGTTGAAACGAGGGTATATTTGATGAAGTGGGGTATAAGATATACATACCAGTTCAGCTTTTGAGTTTCTTTCGCAATCTCTAGTTCTTTTCCCTCTTTCTCTGTTTAGGTTGTTAGTAAGTCGTGTGAAGAGATTGGGGGATATTAATGCATGAAAGGAAGCAGTAGTAGTAGCAGTAAGCTCATACATAAAAGGAATACACATACCCAAGTCATTAATATTCCATACACCAGGAGCACTTGAACTTGTTCTCCGATGTTTCGTAGCCTTTTCATCCGTAGGACTACTCGATAAACCTTGAACAGCCGAATCAACCTTAGTTAAAGGTGAAGGATCAGCATCCTGAGAAGCATTTGCTGTATTGATTGGTTGAGTTGCTGTTTCTGCAGACATGATTGATCGAAGTGGTTGATTTACTCGATGTAGTAAAAGTGTAGTAAATACGATATCTCACGATGTTGATCGAGAGACAAAGACAGTGTAGGGCGTTGGGTCAGATAACTAAGAAGGGGATTTGGTAGTTGATGTTTAAGAGAATCTTCCTTTGATGGAGTCAATATCAAAAGAGATGAAGTATGTGGATTGAAATTGTTGGTATGATGAATTCGGGTACGAGATGTTTATGTATCAATGGATGTGTGAGTAAGAGTGTGTATGTGTATGAGTTGTGTGATTTATTAACAACAAAGGAGGAAAGAAGGAGGAAGTCATTAGATTTTCAAATGAGGGGAAACTACTTCATGTATCCATCAGGTCACGCAACAATAAGGTGATTGGTCCCAATTATCCGAATTAGATAAAGGTACTACCGTCCTACCGTAGTAATAATTACATTTTTAGCAAGCCAGTCTAACTGCAGTACTGTAATTGTAATTGAGATTCTCACAGGTACATTCATTCAGGTCATAAACCATGTATCCTGGCCCTTCTTCAATTCAATCATATTATTTGTCCAAATCCTCCAACATTTGCTCACGAGACTTTCGATTCCTCAGATCATCATCATGTTCTTGAAAGTATATTGGTGGTACAATCTTTTCATCATCTCATACCATTTCTCCAAATCACCCCATTCCATATATAGTATTTTCCCCTGAGAAACCAACACCCAAAGAAGTTTAGCGTGGGAAATTGTTCCCTTGTCCGGTAAGTCAAGTTCCGATCCTTTCCTTACAAAATGGCACTAAAAACTGGGGAAGTGGGTCATACCCCAGGTTTTGCAATGAAATCTGCTGACGACTTGTCACGTCATATTGGCTTGGAATATCAGTTCATTGATGATTCATTGTCTGTTCATCAAAAATCTATCAAATTCATCGAAATAAAGTGTTCAAATTGAGGATATACTTTATTCTAATCCAGTGAAGGAAAATGGTATTTGTACAAAAAGAGATACAGATAATTAATTGAATTCAAATAATAAATCAAATCGATCAATTAAGTTCAATTCCACGCATCACGTCAAATCAAAAGAGGGGTAACACAATCATTCAATTGGTTTCTTTCGTGAGGGGTAATATGATCATGCACTTCAATCCACTTGAATCCTCATCATCCAACCAACATTGTAAAAAACCGCTCGGATCCTACATCACCAGTTACATCAATTCAACTCTCAGGAGAAACATTCGTATACAAAACTTTATTTTTGATTTGCCTAGACAAACTTAATGATCCGAACCATTCAATACAAAGTAATCACCTTAAATTCTCTCCCGATAAAGTTAACCGATCATCATCATGCCAATTTCATGCCAATCTGAGGCATTTATCCTCAGCCACAGTGAACCATGACACGCAATCCTAATCATATCATTCGGAGTCTTGAGAAACTGAGGTCGAGAAGGGTCTGATGAATGCATGGAATCCATGATTGTATGTTAAATAGACAAAATGGGTTAGATATGTAACATTGAGTTTACATTGAGCGAAATGCATGGTGAGGAGGATATCGGGATATGGATGTCATGTAAGATCTTACTAATAGAGTAACTTCGGTGAGGGGTTAATTGATGTGATAGTTGAGATGTACAAATCGAGGGAAACCTGTTAAGAGTTCATTTTCATCACACACATACCCCTCTTTACAGCCCTCAATCTGCTTCAATGTCCCCTTCGGTACTTCTCCAATATCTCTCCCGTATTCCATCTCTCCTAACACCTGTCTAACATTCCCTCTCCAACTTCTCTTCTCCAACATTCTTCTCCAACATTCCCATATTACCGGCACCAAACCTACCTTCATACACTCCCCTCAAAACTTAACCATCAGATCCTCATCCCCATAAACCACAAGATTAGATACTTCCCAAATCACAAAAAGTTCATTTCTACCTATCTATTATCCATCTCAAATCATTCTCCCCTCTAATCTCTTCTCTCCTTCTCATCCATCTCTATCCGTTATCCACCCATCCTCTCCTCTCCCTCTTTTCCTCTCCCTCTTTTCCTCTCCCTCTTTTCCTCGTCCCTCCCTACCCGTTATCCATCCCAATCCATACCATCTCATAATACCCCAGAACATAAGATCTACATACATACCCTATCCCCTCCTCATCAATCCTCTCCTTATCTCTATCCTTTCACATCTACCAAATATCATCTCCAATTCCATCATATCCATCCCCTCTTCATCTACACCATAAATACACCATCCCATCCATCCCGTCCTCCCATCCTTCTATCCCACCCATACCTACCCCAAACCCTTCAAATTCCCCTTCCCCTTCCCCCTTCTTTCCCCTCTCCCCTTTTACCATACCCCCTCCCACCAAAAAAATATCAACAATTCAAAACCCCATAAGAATAACCTTACAAAAAAACAAGCGCAATAAAACAAGGACATTAACAATTCCATACACTAACTTATAATTAAGCTTGTACAAGATTATAAGATAGATGGATATCTAAGATATCTAATACATATCATATAAAAATACTGAATACATTCTAATAAACTATTCCCTAGATTAGAATCCCTTTTCCTTCTGACTATGGGTACTCACTCAGACTCTGTACAAGGTCACTAGGTACGGTGAGGTGAGGTGATCTGTGTGTATTTATATATATATATATATATATATATATGATTGTCTATATATAATCTTTCTTATACATAAATAGGGAACTACACAGGTAACCTTATGATGATATGACTGTTAAGCTTTGATTAATGATATGATATTGGTAATACTTGTATTTTAACACTTAAAAACTACCTAAGGAGGTGCTATATAAAACCACCTAGTATCCACTACCTATTACGAAACCCCTAAATAAGCTCACAACGCGCCACATTCTCATTAATATCTCCTTCGAATTCCCACCCAAACTTCCCATGTAAATTTCACACCCCAATTCCTCCCGAAACAGAAATAAGTGGATTGTCATCATGGTAAAGCTATCCACTGTATTATACCATACTCTTAAGGGTAAGAAAACCCTTTCATTTATAATTTATATCCCTTTCCCTTACTAGCCTCCATTTCTGAAACTAAATGATTGTTCCTCTTAACCCCCTTCGGAACCTTAAAATGAGCCGGCAAAGGTGTCCAACTCTCCTCATTATAATTTTCTTGAACCTTCCTACATTGTTTCAAACCCCACTCCGTAACCCCCACCATCAGGGAACTCTCAAACATAAACGCCATACTTCCTTCTCCGACCTTTGCTGGTTTCAATGGCGCATTTGATGCTTTATCGTGAGTATCTGCATCAGGACCATGAGCTGTCATGATATTATGTAGAGAAGCACCAGCGGGTCGAAAACCCCCTCCTGTTTTCGCATCATATTCTCCACCGATGAGACCCATAAACTCGGACATGGTGTTGCGATGATACCAGGGTGGTCGAAATGTATCTTCACCTACGAGCCAACGTGGAGGAAAGATGACGAAATCGGCAATGGCGGTACCCGCATGATTTGAAGGGGCTGTGAGGACGGTGAAGATACTTGGATCAGGATGGTCGTATGATATACTACCGATGGTGTTGAAGCGTCCGAGATCATATTTGTATGGGTAGTAAAGTCCATGCCAAGCTACAACATCGAAAGGCGTATGTGTTTGAATAGCTTCAAAGAGATGACCATTAAACTTCGAAAGGATTTTAAATTGACCATTGGTCTTTTCTTCAAAATTAGCAACTGGAGCTTGGAAGTCTCTAGCATTGGCCAAACAATTCGAGCCAATGGGTCCCAATTCCGGAAGCTGAAAATGTCCCGAATATAATTCCAAGATATATCCTCGAACGGGTCCTTCGGGAAGTCCAACTCGATATCTGATTCCTCGAGGAATAACACAAATTTCATTTGGTCGAACGAGAAGATTTCCAAGTTCAGTCTGGATATCTAATACTCCGTGTTGTGCTAAGATCAAGAAATCTCCATCGGCACTATAGAATGCTTCATTCTTAGCCATACTTTTTCCCGCGGCGAATATGAATATTCCAATTCCATGCTTTAATGTTGGGTCTCCAGCTCCAGCTACCAATTTCAAACCATGTACCCAATCTACCGTCTCATCCAGATCAAAAGGATCCCATCTCAATTGATTTGGTATTTGATGTAACTTGTTTCCTTCTGGATTTGTATTATAAGATGAAGTTTCGCGAGGAGTAAAAGCTTGATGTGATGCGGATGGTAGAATTCGATAGAGCCATGTCTGTTGGTTTTCGTGTCGAGGTGCTGTGAATGCTGTTCCGGATAACTTTTCGGCATAGAGACCATAAGGAGGCTTTTGAGGGGAATTGGCACCTATTGGAAGAGCACCTGCGATAGCTTCGGATCTGTGGAGATGTTAGAGAGGTTGATGATGGAGTGTATGAGGAAAGGGATATATACTCATGATATGAACCAAAACCATTCTGGTATTTGTACTTTTCTGGTGTGCTGAAGTTTGTTACCGGCATGTTTAGAAATGGTATGTAATCACTTGATAGAGTAATAAGAAGGGTATGTGAAGAGTTGAATTAAATGAGAAATTAAAAGAATTATATATGGAAACGGAATCAGACTCTCGAAAGCCTTCTTGAATATTCATTACCTAAATAGAGATGTGAAGGTATTGAATATATATGTACTGTACCTACCTACTTAATTCAATTACAAATGCCTTTTTCAATACCCCTAGGTATGATGACAATGAGCAACTTCATAGTATTGTTGGTTGTTGTACCGCCATGACGAAGCTTTTTTTCTCCCGTGTGTAGCCGCCGACCATTTGGTGGTAATGGGTGAAAATGTAACCTCATTGCGCAATCCGATCATTCCGCAGGTGAATACAAACAACTGAATTCTTTATTCTGTCCGAGCAGAAAGTATAAAAAGTCCGGTTGTAACTTGTCTTGTCCTCTTCCAAGGTTTGCCTTTCTCCTTTATTGCTGATAATATCAATATAGTCATTTGTCAGCACGAAATACCTACCTATTGAACACTCGCATACATTTATTGAACACTACATCATTCACAAGCGATTTTATAACAACGGAATTCATTCCGCTTCAAAGAATGCATGAAACTGCAGCTAAATCGATCTTCTCTCCACACAATCTCCATTAATCTGGAATGTTCAAAGCTTTTCTCCAACTTAGTTTCATCTCTATCTTCACCAGTCAGGTACGGAAGAGAACCCGCGCGGAATATAGAAACCTGGGCTGTACGATCCGATCCGATCGATCCCACTTCCCCACACTGTCCGACGCTCAACCAATCGTTTGATCTCCATTTCTAGGTACATGAGATGAATTCATGATTTCTAGATTCACGATTCCTGGATCATCATCCATCATCTCTCACGTACTTGAAGTTACTTCGTACAAGAGGTGGAGAAATTGAATCACGAGTCAATATCAGTTAGAATTTTAAATACTTAAATTTAATTTATGTATCGACTCTTTTCCCTCGAATCTTCCGACCTTCCATCCACACTGACTTTCTCTCTTCACTCTTTCTTCCCTTCTTCACTATCCTCTTTGATAATGTCTCATCAAACAATAGGCATTGCCATTGTCGCTGCCCTCTTCTTCATCATACGATATCTCAATCGCACAGATACACCAAAGATTAAGAATATTCCTGAGATCCCTGGATATCCTCTATTCGGAAGTCTTTTGGAATTTGGTATCACTCATGCACTAGTAGCAAAAAGACTGGCTGAAAAGTATGGCGCGGTTTTTCAAGTACGATTTGGAAATAAGGTTAGTAATGTTAACCCCTTTCTTCCAAGATCTTACACTAAACTAAATATTGATAGCGAATTGTATTTGTCAATACTTTTGATTCAGTTCGTCATTTCTGGGTCGCCAATCAATCAGCCTTGATCTCGCGTCCTACTCTTCATACTTTTCACAGTGTGGTTTCTACTTCTCAAGGTTTTACCATTGGTACTTCTCCATGGGATGAATCTTGTAAAAAAAGAAGAAAGGCCGCAGCTTCTGCTTTAAATCGACCGGCTACGCAATCATATATGCCTATCGTTGATCTTGAGCTCAACCTCTCCATCAAAGAATTACTCAATGATTGTAAGAATGGAGAAGTCGATATTGATCCTATTTCTTACTTTCAAAGATTTGCCCTCAATACTTCTTTGACGTTGAACTATGGATCAAGGCTTCATGAAGTTAGGGATAGGGCTTTACTTGAGGAGATTTGTCATGTGGAAAAAGCGGTTAGCATTTTGAGATCGACGAGTAATAACTGGCAAGATTACATTCCATTGTTAAGACTGCTACCGAAGTCGAATCGCGAGGCTATTGAATATAGAGAAAGAAGAGACAAGTACTTGGAATTTTTGTTGGAAAAACTTAAGAGGCAGATCGCCGAAGGTACTGACAATCCTTGCATCACCGGCAATATTATCAAGGATCCGGATACAGAGTTGAACGCAAGTAAGTCGTCGAGTTGTTTCTTTAAGTAAAATACTGACTCGCTTTAGGCGAACTCAAATCTATCTGTCTAACTATGGTTTCCGCTGGTCTTGATACAGTTCCTGGTAACTTGATCATGGGTATTGCATACCTTTCCTCTGAACATGGCCAAGAAATTCAACGACGAGCATATGAAGAAATCATGAAAGTTTATCCGGATGGAGATGCATGGGAAAAGTGTATACTTGAAGAAAAAGTTCCATATGTCACCGCTCTCGTTCGAGAAGTCCTTCGATTCTTTACCGTCATTCCTATTTGTCTACCAAGAACTAGTATCAAAGATATTGAATACGAAGGAGCCATTGTTCCAGCCGGCACAACATTTTACATGGTAAGCTTTTTCAAACATCTTCATTACGCTCACCTCCACTAACAAATTCCAGAACGCCTGGGCAGCCGACTTTGACCCAGAGCACTTCAAAGACCCCAAAACCTTTTGCGTCGAACGCTACCTCGACAACCTCGAAGGTGGCGGCACACCTCATTATGCCTATGGAGCCGGCACACGCATGTGCGCCGGCTCGCATCTCGCAAATCGAGAACTCTACACTGCGTTTATTAGGGTTATTACCGCGTTTCGAATTGTGCCTCCAAAGGATCCGAAGGATTACCCGATTTTGGATGCTTTGGAGTGTAATTCGGTCAAGACTGGTTTGACGACGGATCCGTATCCTTTTAAGGTGGGATTTAGGGTGAGGGATCAAGAAGCTTTGGAGAGGTGGATGATGGAGACGGACGAGAGGACGAGAGATTTACTTTGAGTGGTGGGTGCATGGTGGGGTGGACGGTGTGGTGTGGTGTGGTGTGGATAGGAGGAGAGGATAGCGTGAATGGAAGATAATGGAGATGATGGTGGGTAGTGGTTGATTTATCATGATTGATGATTCATGGCATAGCATGACATTTACAGAGCGTTATAGATAATTGAACTTTTTCTTTTTTTTTTTACATTACATTATATTATATTCCAAACGTATAAGATAGAATACATAAGCCATCAGAAACTTAACCTCGCTAGTCAGATTGCGGCTGGAGGATGGTTATAAGTTGAGCTCTGTCTGGACGATATAAGTGCTGATCATTGACTCGGTCAGTACTTTGTAAGATTTACTTCCAATGGCTGAGAATACCTAGGTAAGGAGGGAATTTTTCTTTGAATTTAGTTGGTCCTGAAGATAAAGATAATGATTAGTAGTGATTAGTTTAGTAATGGTTGTTATCTGATTTCTTTGTCGGAATATTAGGAGATTTGTGGTTGTTGTGTACCTAGGTAGTGTAATAAAATGCGGAAGGGATATGTTAGGTCTTGGGGGGAGAAAAGCCGAATGGAAAAGCCGAATTTGTGAGTGGGATCTCCGTAGAAGCGAGGAAAAAGTGGGGAGGGAATGATGAGATGATGATATAATATAATATCTGGGTTGGGGGACGGGGGGATCTTGGAATTTCGTGAATTTATACTTGTGTACCTACGAGTAGGTAGATATATATATATTATTGGTTTGATATCTCCTCATCCATTATGAAAGAGAATGAGATTTTGTTCTTATAAATTTTAATTAGTGGGGTGAGGGGGATTAACTTTTCGCATGTCGAGTAGAGATCAATGGATTGACCAGCAGTCATTTGACATAATCAACAAAGGTTCTCTTACTAACTATCAAAACATATTCCAGCAAATCTAACCTAAAGTTGTTATGCTGAGGGTTTCTCCTAATTTCCCATTGGCAGCTCATTCATCTACTTTGTTCAAGCTACACGGGACCTACCGTAACTTTGATGAAGGTAGCTTTGAGAGAGCTCTCATTGATGAAGCTCTCTCTCATTGGATAGGGAAAAGGGGAAAGAACCATGTGAATATTGAATTGTAAATTCGATATTGATAACCTTATCAATTGGTTTCATTTTCTATGTATATCATTTAAAGATCATCTCATGGATTACGAGTGCTGGGTTGGTAAAAGAAACCCCATTTTTCATGTACTTCGAGTAATTCCAGCTCATCGATCTTCATATCGCATCACGTGTCGTCAGCCCCTTAGCAAATTATCCTTGTTCAGAGCAAACTTTCCCCGCATAATAATAGCGAAAAGCAAATCCCGAATCTCTCATTTGTTAGAAATGAAAATCTACTGGTGGACCTTATTTTCAAGTCCCGAGTAAATCCTTACCATCAATTCTCGTGCATCTTCAGCCCGATACAACAAAGTCATTTAACATTTTGACTTCTCAATGTGATAATGAATATACTGGAATTACAAGTTAACGATTTGAACTACATCGCCGAGTCACCCATTGCTATCCCAGTTTTCGATAACATGAATGGTCAACACTCTTCGGAATCACCCGCGGATACTGGGGCTCAGAGCGGAAAGAAGAGAAAAAGTATAACCGGTGAAGGGGAACCAACGACAAATGGAATTTCAAAGGATAGAGATGGGGCTCCACATACAAGAGCAAAGAGAAACAGATATATATCCATCGCGTGGTAAGTGTGGAATTGCTTCCTTTGGCTATTCATCTTTGTGTGATGTTCTGTCCCGGTGCGGTGGTATCTCGGAAGATGATGGAAGAAGAATTGTTCCTTGTTGGTTTAGTGCATATGCGCCCGAGGAAGAAGAGCATTCCCAACTTCCTGCAGACATATTTACAATCCGGGATTGAAGAAATAGGTTTCAGTCATACTAATAGACCCTTTATAGTAATGAATGCAAACGAAGAAAGATTAAGTGCAATGGAAATACACCATGTCAGCGATGCGGAAATCTCAACCTCGAATGTCAATATGCCCCGAATTGTTGTACCAATGGCTTCAAGGAATCAGAGGAGTTTCGCCAAGTGAACTCACAGCTTGCCTCGTTACAAGAACAAGTTGATAATCTATACGCGAATCTCAATGCCATGCGCGCGGCTGGTGGTGGAAGTGGTGATGGTAGCATACCCTATGGCACATCATCAGAAAGATCAGTTTCAATCTCACAACACTCTGGAGCACAGGCGCTCTCTCCCATGAGTCGATATAAACCTATACCCAGACATCCTTCATTTCGTGGACCGACCAGCTCAGCTTTTGGCTTAGACGTGGCAAAAAATACACTTCATAATATGGGATATCAGGGATTGGCAGATGAAGGAATCGCTACGCAAGATCCTACACCAATGCCATCACCACCCCCAACACGGCCAAGAGCATTGCCATCCATTAATTTCAATGGTGCTCGCGCGCCCGATCCGATGAGAAGTGTAAATCGTGACGAGATGATTCGACTTTGTAGGGTATACGAAGAAGAAATGGGTCTGATGTATCCTATATTGGATATTGAAGAATTGATTACTCATGGATGCAACCTTTTTGATTTCATTGATTCTGCCGTGAGAAATGGCCTAGCCACTTCAACCAACAATCAAGGTATTAATGATATTAATTCTTGTAAGTTGAAAGCTGTCATGGCTATTTCAATGATTGTCGAGGGATGCGGGCAAAGTGATTTGGCCTATCGATTATTCGAGAGTATTAGAGAGGCTGCTGATCGTGCTTTACATGATGAATTTGTGGAGGTCAAAAATTTACCTTTCTTGGTCCTTGTGGTGAGTTGAGAGAATTTTGTTTATTGTTGTTTTGGTTGTGTTTTATCTGTTAAGGTAGTGGAAGATCAAAGGAATCAGAAAACTCGAGTGAGTTGAGTACAAACAGGTGTGTCTGGTTTATTAAGTATGATGAAAGATGTTCAGGGATATGAATCACCATACCATGTTTGGTCTGGGAAATCGAGAGAAAAGAAAGAACACCGGCCTTGGAAAAAACCCAACCTACACAATGCTGTCTCCGGTTAAAATTTGCCTATTCACCGTTGGATCGTAAGGCGGATCTGGATTATTTTTGATCGAATCGTTCATTATGGAGATTTTAGCCTCACCAAGGTCTATATGGAGTCTAGAGTGTGTCGCGGGATTATCCCTTCATGATTTCTTAATTCCTCATGATGGAGAGATAATAAGCGAGGGTCCACAAAAACTTCAAAGTCATTGGAGGCGTTGCTCTACATTCTAATCATCCAAGAATCTTCAACTGAAGAGCAGCTTCTAAGAACAGTTGCACCTTGCAGAATGGGAAAGAAATCAAAAAGAGGTCCCAAAAGATATGATTTGGACCCCGCGGGCTTCAATTCCGCTCCTCTGGAATGCTTCACCTGAAAGCTACACAACGTGTTAAGCCAATTACATTAGACACCCATTGATTTTGTTTGATTGAAGTCACTCATTTACGTTCTGTCCCGTTCTGTTTTTACAAATTCAGTGTATCCTATCCTTGGTGGGCGAATCCACGCGCCAGAGCCATTGTTCGAAGTTTCAGCAACTGGAAACCTCAATTGGCTGCTTGGGTACCAATTGTACTTGTTTTCCACACACCAGCCTGCACCGTTATGGCATATCTCATCTGCTTATAACTCACAACTTCTCTCATCAGTCTTTGCCAAATGATGCAAAGCAATTTTTCCCACTTTCCCAATCCATTTCTTGTTTTTGATGTATTTATTGCAATTCTACTTGAAATTCACTCCGATGTCATCTTCATACTAACAAATTCCACAGTCAATGTTTCATTTTCATTGTGATGAAGAAGCATTAGCTTGGCGCATAATTGGGCAAGTCGCGCGTATGTCAATTGAGTTAGGTCTTCACAGACGTGATTCTTTTCTCAGAATTGTGGTTGATGACAGAGAACGGATGGCTATCACCAAACTTTTCTGGTCAATCTATGTACTTGATCGAAGATGGAGTTTTGGTACAGGCATGCCCTTTGCTTTACAAGATTCAGATCTTGATCCTAATTTACCAGAACCGGTATGTAATCCTTTATCTTCACTGGTAGGTTTACTGATTTTTTAGGATGACACCGTTCCTTATCTGCATGTTATGATAGCATATTCGAGAATAGGTTCTAAAGTGTGGCGCTCAATCTGCTCCTTTTCCCCTACACCTTCGATGACGATAAATACAGAAGAGTTGGACTATCTAGATTACCAAATTACTCAATGGCAGAAAACCATACCACCTCATTTACAGCTTCCAACAGCCAACTCTCCACGAGCTACAACTCGGGGAATTCATCGACTTCAAATACTTCTATACCTGCGTGCCAATCAAATGCGTATCCTCATTTATCGCCCTGTTCTACATTCAGCATCTGCTATTCAAGAACATGTTCGACACGCATCTACAGTTGTCGAGTTTGCAAAAGATACCATTCGTGCTCTCACACATCTTAATCAAACCACAGATATTTATCGCGCACAACAAGTCTGTTTCAATTACTTTCTTATTTCTGCATTAGCGGTCATTTTTCTCGCAAGTTGTCATGCCCCAGTAACTTTCAGCTCAATTTGTCGTGATGAATTTTATATGGCACTCGATCTGGTCAAGGGCTTCTCCAATAAATCCTTTGTTTCGAAGCGTCTTTGGAAAACAATCAAAGGTCTAAAAGAAGTAGCGCCGAATCTCGGGCTGTGCCCAGCATCAAATAACAATCTTACTGTTACATTAGGAGCGGACGATGCTCAGAGTACTGCGGCACTTGCGATGGCTGGGCTGGCAGGCCATGAAATCACGGGCCTGGGAGCAGGATTCGAGACGAATGGACCTGGAAGTGGACAAGGCATTGGTACGGGAACAGGAACAGGAAGCAGTCCGATGACTGGGAATCAAATGAGTTATGAAATGACTCATTTATTTGAGGCGGCTTTAGGAATTGGAGTCGGGCAAAATGGATATGGAGTTAGTAATGGGATTGAGGGAACACCTGGGTTGGGAGGAGAAAGTGTGGGAGGTGTTGGTCCTGCATTTGGAGAAGGGGATGAATTGTTTAGACAGTTGAGGGATTTGTTTTGAGGTGGGTATATAGGTAGGTGGTGGTATATATAGGGGAGATTGTGTATTAATTTGCATTTGCATTTGCATTTGCACTCGGAGTGGGAGCTGGCTATTGCTATTGCGATGGCTGTACAGTGTAGATATTAACTGGCCTGGAAATATGGGGGGGTGGAAACTTTGAATTATGGAGTAGATTTTAGCTGTAGTAGTAATTTTTATGTATTTATATATTTATTTTTAAATTCATCAAGTACAATAGCCTTTTCTATATCACACAAATCTCTCAGTACGGTGTACGTACCTAGGAAGTTGTCACCAGTCACCATCTACGAGTATCTAGCTAGCTACATTCCAGCGTTCCTGCATAGTCGCGGAATTTCAGTGACGAGGTTAGAGGACGGAATTATTACCGTTGTTGGGGCTCGGTTCGTCGGTTCGCTTATTCTTGGTCTTTGTGCAAGGCATAGCTACGTACGGTGTACGGACAGTAAAAGTTTTCCCCGCGCGCTGGCTCCATAGAAATGAAATTTTTCTTTTGTTTCCGCACTTGTGAGTGGTATGGATGGAGTGGTAGGGTGATGGAAGGTACGGGTAGGTAAGGGTAATGGGATGGGATGACATGGGATGAACATGGGATGAACATGACCCCTCTATTGTCGGCATGGAAAATGTTGGAGGCCGATGAGTTGGTGGGGTTTATATCCATCATACCTAGGATTATACATACAATCGATTTCTTCGATATACTGAGTACCTCAAACCCAACATCCTCAAAAAAAATGCCTCCTCTCAAATCCTGGCTCCGTATCCCTCCCAACAGCGACTTCTCTATCCTCAACATCCCCTTCGGAATCATCACCTCCCGCCACTCCCAAACCATCCATCGCCCCGCCATCCGCATCGGAAACCACGTCCTAGATCTCCTCGCCTTTTCCAAATCCTCGGGTTTCCGCAATCTTCCTTCCTTCAAAGATCATCTCTCCGTCTTCGAAGAACCAACGCTTAATGCTTTTGCGGCTTTAGGTCAACCTATTCATAGGGAGGTGAGGAAATATTTACAAGAGGTTTTTAGGGAGGATACGGAGTTTCCGGATTTGTTGAGGGATAATGAGGTGCTGAGGAAGGAGTGTTTGTTGGAGGAGGGGGAGTGGAAAAATCATTTGCCTATGAGAATTGGTGATTATACGGATTTTTTTGCGGGGATTCATCATGCGAGGAATGCGGGGACGATGTTTAGAGTGAGTTTTTATATGTTTTTTTTTTGGTTTGGTTTTGTTGGTCTGGGTTTGTTGGTCTTTTTTGTTGGGCTGCTTTTGTTTGAGAGATTCTAACATATCATTTAAAGGGAGCAGAAAATGCGCTTCAACCTAATTATACACATGTGCCAATTGGGTATCATGGTCGCGCGTCATCTGTTGTCGTTTCCGGAACTCAAATTACACGTCCAAATGGTCAAATAATACTCGATCCCAAGGCTCCTGGTCCTAAAAAACCTATATTTGGACCTTCTAGACGACTTGATATTGAATTAGAACTTGGATGTTTCTTATGTACGGGAAACGAACTTGGAGAACCTATCAAAGTTACCAAAGCTGGAGAAAATATCTTCGGATATGTCCTCATGAATGATTGGTCCGCAAGAGATATTCAAAATTGGGAATATGTTCCATTAGGTCCATTTAATGGAAAGAATTTCGCAACGAGTATTAGTCCATGGATTGTTTTACAAGATGCCATTGCACCTTTCCGGACGACTAAATTGGAGACGGAAATTTCGAAATCCGGTGATTTGTTGGAGTATCTCAAAGAGGAAAATAATAATACGGCTCTGGATATTCAGCTCGAAATCGATCTTACAACGCCAGATGGTAGCACAACTACGATTGCGAAGGTTAATTCGAAAAATTTAATATGGAGTTTTGAACAAATGCTCGCGCATCATAGTAGTGGGGGGTGTAATATGAGGACGGGAGATTTGTTGGGCAGTGGGACGATTACGGGGGAGGGTGATCAGGAAATGGGTAGTTTGCTTGAGATGTCTTGGGGTGGATCGAAGGATATTTGGTTGGTGGGTATGGAGACGAGGAAGTTTTTGAAGGATGGTGATGAGGTTACTTTCAGGGGTGCTTGTGGGGTGGAAGAGGGGGGTTTGGTGGGCTTTGGTGAGTGTAAGGGGAGAGTGGTTAGTGCGGTTAATTATTAGGGGGTTAGGGGGGGGATGTGGATGATGATGATGATAGATGATGCATGGTGGATTATGAGGTAGAGTTATGATGGGATATAATATAAAAATAAATATGTTTTATCTGTTGTGTATTATTTGATATTTCTTACTTGTGGGTTTGTACTCAGGCTAGTCTTTGAAGAGGACCGGGCTCAAGCTTTTATATTTTTATTATCAAAAAATCAACCTTTTGAAAAATATATATTAATGTTACGACGGCTTCGGGCCTCGTATCATGTGACCACTTACGAGGTCACGTGGTCCTTCGATCCCTTCGGTCTCTTGACCGAAGGGACCGAAGGAACCGAAGGACGATTAGCATGAAGGTCTATATAGCTAGGAAGGATTCCCTTATTGTAGAGCTTCGTGCTCAAGATCAATCATTTAGTATACCATACTATTAGTTACGAATTGCATCATATTATTGTCATTACTTTAAGTCCCTGCTTGACGCCTAGTTATAAACCACCTCGAGAGCCTAGAGCACTTCCACGTGATCTAGACGGCAAACCTCGTAACATATAGATTTGTACAGTCAACAATAATAATAATAATAATATAAAATTTGTATATAAAACTTTTCAATAATGGATAGTGAATGGTAAAGTATACTTTAGAGCATTTATGAATAAACTAGTTCATTTGTGAATAACCTCATTTTTTAGTAAATTAAATGTTACGAGGTTTGCCGTCTAGATCACGTGGAAGTGCTCTAGGCTCTCGAGGTGGTTTATAACTAGGCGTCAAGCAGGGACTTAAAGTAATGACAATAATATGATGCAATTCGTAACTAATAGTATGGTATACTAAATGATTGATCTTGAGCACGAAGCTCTATACAAAGGAAATCCATCTTGATTATATAGACCTTCATGCTTCTATGATCGCTGGTGATCCTTTATGATCACCAGTGATCACCTATACAGTGATCCTTAGTGATCCTTAATGATCACTACTGATCACCTGTAATCACGTGCCTTGGTCATGTTATGGTAGTAGTGTAGCCCGTCGTAACATTAAATACATTGATCAATGAACCAGTTTATATGAAAATGCCGTTTATTGATTAATATACTATATTCATTAGTGAATGCCGATATTGGCCAATGCCCCGGAACAAATATAATGTTTAATAATCTATATAAATAAAAATAATATCATATTATTACTATTACTACTACTGCTATATTGATGGAATTCAAGGGTATATACTTGAATAGTCGTGTTATTCAAGGTATGCTTGGCGTCAATGTTGCTTGTGATCAATTGGAGGATCTACTATTACTACTACTACTACTACTACTACTACCACTACTACCACCACTACCACCACTAGTACTATTATTATAATACCATCGCTTTCTACTACCTTTTATCACCGCTATACAACACTCACCTCTAGGGAATTAAATTCATTTCTGATGAAATTTGAGTAAAGCAAACAAGATTTCAATGTTCGACCTTGTGGATTTTGTTGCAAATACTTGGTTTTGTTTAAAGACTATCTAGAAATGAGAAGTTGAAGATCTTTTATATTAGAGTTTCTAAATTTTAAGTTATGTTGAGTATTAGTTCTAATCATAGATAAATAACCGAGGAAGGAAGTCAAAGAGATCTTTAATCAAGAGAATAAAAGTCATTACTTATATTTTATTATTAAATTCTTAATTCAGTTTGTATAGTAAAGTTCATTATTATAAAGTTGTATAATTAATAGTATATCCTGTAATCTTTAAAAATAATTTAAGTAATCTCGGATTTTCAAACCCTGCGCTTCTCTGACTTTCATTAATGACGGAGTCTTAAGTTTCACTGCCGAGATATTAAATTATTTTATTGCTATTATATAAACCAAGTTATAATTAGTTTTTTCTTTTACTGTTATAGGAATATTTTTTGTTGTTGTATGATAACAAAATTGAGGTTAAGATTTCAATATTTTCAATCCACCCGCATTGATTTTTTCTTTTTTTTCTTTCCTATTCGTTTTCTAAAGCCCTTTGAATATCTGGATTGTGAAGCTTTACTCATGTCCCGGAACCCACATATAGTTAAGGTCTTTTGAATGGATAGGTTTTTATTAGAAAAAATGGGCTTTTATACTTAAGATGGGCCTATGGATAGAGGCAGACGTAGCCTCCAGAGATGACATGAGAAGAGCTTCTTCCAAATTATTTCCTCATGATGAGACAAACTTGAATGCTTAGATAGAGTTTGTGAGCGTTTTAAACATCCCTGTGTTACACATATGATACCGGTTTTACTAGTTCTTCTATTGCCTAGAGTCAAATCGGTACTAGTGATAGCTTTGAATTGTTCGTTTCATAAAGTGAAGTATTTATACGTGTTGGTTCTGTGTTTTTTTTTCACCAAGGACTAAGCCGCAATCTTAATCTCTCTTCAGAGAATAAAGTCGAGATTATTATTGAGAGATCATCAATAATGATGGATAACTTAATAGTAGGATTACTACATGTTCTAGCCTCAAACAGAGTGCTAAACTTTAAACTTCTTTATCTTGGAAGAATAAGACCTGCGGATCTCATTGCATGTTCCTGACCGAAAAGCTGATATATATATGATCCCAATGTATCATCATTTTACCTGTACCAATAAGTCCTCTGGGTGTTCAGGAGTAGACGACATCAATGGGTTGATAGTAGCGGATATCAAGAATATACTTAATCATCAACACAATTAACACCGACAGATATCAATAATAGTTCAAAAGAGCTTGGAATATCGTTTGGGGTCGAGTCGCCGAGCTTAACTTGACAGTGTCTGATTCTGACCAAATATATACTCGGCAAACCTAACATGAATCAAGCGTCCTTCTTTTGTAGTCTTCACATACTGATTACTATCCTGGTCCTCGGATCTAAAGACAAAACAACACCTTTCTGACTAAAGTAGCTCAATCACCTATGATAAAGACTTCTTGCCTGGCCTTTACCGTGCTGCTAAATTCAGGATTCCAAAACCACAGTTTAGTCGGCATTTGTAGATAAGTGGGAATCATCCCATTTTAATCAAGCAATGGAGTTGATCCAAAGTATTTGACCTCGGTGATCATCTCTACTGATTGCATGAGAATATCTTATATTTACCGTGATTTAGTAAATGCTTCTTGTCGTTTATTTTCCGGATTCACTATGTTTGAATACTGATGCCCTTTGACATGACTTCGATTCGGAACCGCTATTTTGTTGTTCCACACCTAGATCCAAATTCATGCTCGACAAGAAAAAGGCCCACATTCTGGTTTCCAATGCCGACTGATTGGAAGTGAACTTTTGCTAAACTGCTTGTGTCCTGGCAATTCAAATGGAATAATAAGGCTGATATGTGAAAGATTTTGATAAATCCTAATCTAGGGACTATAAATATTGAGGCTTTACAAGGTTCTTAACCCTAAGCCTACTTAATAGTACCTACTAAAACTTCTTCGTAATGATAGGTGTTCTTTTCCCCAAAAATCCTCAATGGTGATGCCCCACCGTGAAATTGGTTCCTAGAATGGGAGTTGTAAGTATGTGAGTAGATTATTGTTTCTTATTGAGAAAATCTTCATTTTCTTTTTCCCGACTGACATACGTATACCATAGATCCACAAAAAGGCTATCACCATCAAAATTGAAAAGTCAGGTGCTGCCAGTCAGTATTTGTTATCGAAGACCTATCGAACTTTATCTTCGAGGTGAGCGGCTTTGTATTCCAGGGTCTGTTGATTCTTATCAAGTTATCATGCTGATTGAAGAAGAAAAGACATATATCATCTTCAAAAAGTTCAATTATAGTACCGTCTGAAAATGCTTGCTGTCCTGCTCCAATTTCAGCTAGTAATTTCTTTTCTAATTCACTACTCAAACTCAACTACACCAAAGACATTTCTTCCTAATTTGTTATATCATGACTTTTCACCACATAATACAATCGTTTTTCCTTCCTTTCCAGGTCAATTGTCAAGATGTATAAGATTGACATTTATCTCCAGACAACACATCACAAGCATCACCCATCAGCATGATGTCATCTAGAACATTGACATCACCATCTGAGCGGAAGTGCCCGTAATCCCTATACTTTATCATTTAAATGAATTTCATTGGCTGATTGACATAGAAAAAACAATCAATTCCCCCACTCTACTATTTCTCCTTCCATCAAACCTTTCCAAACTGGAGAGAAACCTCTTCCTCCTATTCCCAAACCTTTAAATGAAGCAACTCGCCACATTCTACCTCGCAGAAACGGCTCGATTGCTCTTCCAAGGGTAATGGGAAGTTTGAACCGTGGAATGCAACGGGTCCGTCGACATTCTTTGGTTGCTGGTGGTAGGTAATTGGCGGGTTTCTCCTCTTAGTCTTCAGGGCATTCAGTCTTACTATCATTTCAATCACGAATTTATGATTTAGCCACTAACTTAGATATCCGCAGGACTCGACTATACAAAACTCATCTTACCAGCAATCACCAACACCAACAATTTGCCACTGCTCACTTCTTTTGCGGTTGAGCGTGAAATACTTATTGAGAAGAATAACGTGAATACCGAGGAATGTTATGCCAAATATGAAGAAGCGGAAATGGGTATCGCAATAAAAATGACAATCGTGTCTGTTCGAGCCCGGCTTATTTATATTGGATGCAAGGGATTGGATTCTTGAGGTGGTAAAGGGAAGGTGGGCCTTGGTACATTGTTTGAACTATAATTTCTGCAGGAACTTAAAAACTAGTAGAAATTGATGATTGAAGATTTAACATTTTTCTTGTTGGGATGGCATGGATGGATATATTCGTAGGTGGGTGGTCAAGGTGTGTAAAAGGGGCTCGCTTATTGGATACATTGAAGATACTCGCTCTTGCATCGCTGATTGAATTACTTGAACGGAACGGTTAAAAATAAACAGTTGAAACTTCACAAGGGAGCCAGTTAATGACCTTTTTCGTATTTCGAACTATTTACTTGTAATGAATGTGATTATATGCTTTAGGACTTGAAACACATGCTCTTCACAGGTCAAATTATGCGGAACTTCATACAAACCATGGACTTGTGAATTGATTATTTGTGATCCTGCATTTGCTTCGATTAAACGCAAAATAAAAAGCGTCTTTTTGGAATTTCACCTTGTTAGTTGTTCAAGATGAACAGTGGTATTCAGAATACAACCCGATTTAAATAAATACGTAAAGAATTATATTATTGATTGGTTGTTGAAAATAAATTGCGGAATTCAAAATATCGTCTGGTTCACTGATGTCAAAAAATCAGTGGGTTTGAGGTTCATTGCTCAATTTCAAAAGAAGCATTTAATCCCCTTTTTAATGTACAAAATGAAGAGAAATATCCGAATAAGATTTGTTTGCTACCTATTCAAGAGCACTAAGAACATTTCAATACCCTCTCCCGGTGTCCACAGTTATCAAAGAAATCGATACAACTCACGGTATTAATCATTTTCATCGCTCTTCCTCGATGAGAAATCAACGTGAATCACAGTCATCTTTCTGGTTACCATTCCAGTAACTTCTAGTTGAAGCTGCCACTTTTGAAACAAGTCATTGTAATAAGATGTTTGAGTTATCAATCACCAAGTGCTGAGGGTCGAAGGGTCGTTCCTGCTCAGCTCGTCTCTTTCCCTTCTCCCTTTCCTTAAACTACACTGCATTTAAATATAATACCATCATGTGCCAGGAACCGGACTATGAACAATCACAAAAAAAACCTCTTCCACATCAAAGCAGAAAGTTTAAGATTAACCCCCGAACGAAAATCAGAAATATTCAAGTATACCATTAAAACAAAAAACAATGACTTCAAAGATGTCCCAATTTTCCTACTGGAGCCCCATTAACAATCTCGAAAACGCAACCCGATCGAATGAGCCTCAAGAAATCAACCCAAGCGTACCCGCCAAATACCCAAACTTCACCATAATCCTTGAGGAAAGACCCGAACCCGGCGACCTCTGGACCATTGCTCACGTCGGCAGCGCAACCGAGATATTATTATACGACGTTGTATTCATGATACCAAGCAATGAAGGCACCACCAAACACAGCGAAATCTTGTTACCACCTCTCGAGTATGTCATAGGTCGCAACCGGCATGTCATATTTCTAGCCCTTCCTTTGTCATTTATGAACAGTGTTTGGAAGGAACTCAAGAAAACTTGGATTGGAATGGGGAGACTAGAGAAGATTAAACCATATGATCCGTGGAAGATGGATGGACGAAACAATTCTCGGGCGCCTGAAGGTTTTGAATTTTGCGTTGCCATTAGGAAAGAAAAGTTGGCGAATCTTGCGGAAAATGTAGTAGGAACCTACGATGGGGCCTTGTCGTTTTCTATTATGAAACGTTTGATTAATGGGGCGGTGCATGTTGAGTTTGTGACTGCGTTTTCAGAGTAAGAGTATTGAGGGGTATGAAATTAATTGGAGTTCTGGTGCTATAGATACTCAAGCAAGCAATGCCCAAGGCTCTAATACGAGCGGTAGATGTTCAAATAATGCTCAGGGTCCTAGTATTGGCGCTAAAAATGCTCAAGGAAACAATACCAATGGTTCTGGCACCAGCAGTATAAAGACTCAAGAAAGCAAAACTAATTATAAACATCAAGAAACAAAATACAATACTCCCGATATACTTCTCTGGCTTCACTTTGTTTCATCTCAACCTATCCTGATCTTTCTTTATACCGCATTCAAGTTCGAAAATCGAAAATAAACAATTCAATATCAGATCCCTAAGAACTCTGAACCTCATCCATTCATACTTATAAAACCAGTATGAAAAAGCTATAAATATATATATTATATATAAATATATCAAAAGCTTATGTCTTTTTTTATTATATTCCTTTCAACTACAATAAATAAAGTATATACAATAATATTTTATAACTATATGTTTATATACTTTTCACAATTATAATTATTAGAATTAGTTAATCTATAATTAAAATTAAGACTTTTTATTAATTCTTTTAAAATTAAAATAAAACATTTTTTTCTACAAGTATATAGAATACTAAATCAACGATTTCAGACTATAAAGAATCTGAAATCCTTTTATTAAAAGATTTCTTATAAAGATTTCTAAATTAAAAATTAAAAATTTTATTAATAATACAAAAATCAACCAATAGGAAAATTTTTATTAATAATTTTAAAGATTCTACTATAGTAGTACTAATATAACTATAATAATAGTAATAATAATATTAATAAATGTATCTATTAGTAATAATTAGAAATATAATAAAATTATGTATTATCTTTACTATTTAAATATATAAAGCTTTATATATATTTTATTGAATATTACCTATCCGGGTATTTAATATTATAAAAAAGATAAAATTTGAATTATATATAGAGAGGTCTATAATCAAAGCAGTCATATAATCTTTTGTAATTAAATATATAAAAAGGAACTTTTGCTTTTTCTTCTTGCAATAATCAATTTATTATATATATACTTTCTGAGCCTATGTTGTCTTAACCTCAAAACCATGATGAAACTTGTTTTATTCCTAAGTGACGACTTTTAATGTAATCTAATCAGCTTTCGTCTTCCATTTCCCTTTCATAGTGTGCTATCGGAACACACGTATCTCGACCTACCATTTTTACAGTATATATATTTATATTTATATTAACTGATTTAACTCCTCATAAATACCTATAACTACTCTTTAAACATTAAATATCCATCTCTGATCCCCTTCCTCATCCCCCCCATCCCTCTCATCCCCTCTCCCATTCATTTACCCATTCGCTCATTCATACCCTCCCTCATTCACTCATTCACTAGATAAAATCATCAAACCCAATCATCAAACCCAATCATCAAACACCCAAAAATCAAACAGCTAGCTAGTTAACTAAATAACTAGATATACGAGTATAATAAAACATACCCCCTCTAAAACTCAAACCTATATCGAAATATACCCCTAAACCTAAATCTAAACTGAAACCTATATTCAAAAATACCCCTAAATCTAGACACACCATCCCACCCATCCCATTCCAAACCATCCCAAACTATACCCTACCATAAAATCCCCTCAAAATAAAATCTCACCAAAAAAAAGTAATCACGTAACCATAGTTGTTTATTATCCTCCACCACTCTAATCTCTCCGGTATCCCGGTATTTTACAATATTTGTCATAAATAGATAAGATCCTACATGAAATGAATTATAGAATAGAATTGATCTAATTATTAATTATCCTATCTACTTTATCATCATTTTCATTTTATTCTACTCAATTCATTCAAATCCCATTTCATCTATTCATCTATTCATCTATCCACTCCATCCTCCATCCTCCCTCCACCCAACCCAACGCAGCCCCAAACACCCAAACACCCAAACACCAGAAAATCAAAAACTCCAAATCATAATAATCCCAATCCTGATCCTACAAAAACAACCCGGATCCTAATCCAAACAACCAAACCAAACCAACTAACCAACCAACCACCCAAAAAAAATCAAATCACAACGCATCATTAACCAAATCCATCAAAATACTCCCTACTTTCACATTTCCGTTCCCTCTCCCTCTCCCTCTCCCTTTCTCATTTCCAATACCCATCACTAAACCCCCTCTAATTCTCTTCGGTTGATGTTTTTCTTTCTTAACACCACTCTTCATAATCCCTGATTCCTTGTTCCCAGTAAAACCCCCAGTAACTAGTACATTCTCCTTCCCCTCCTTTTCCTCCGCCCCCTTCAGTCTCTCAACATCCCCAACCTCCCCGCCTCTCCCCCTCCCCCCTCCACCCATCCTACACCCCTCACCCTCCCCCCCACCCCACTGCGACAAAAACCCCCCTAAACTCCCCTGAGTCAACCCACCCCCACCCACCCCCCAAAAATGCCCCCCAAACTGCTCCCCCCCAACCCATAAACCCACCCCTTCACCTCCATCAAACTCACAAACCTACAAACCATCTCTTCTTTCCTCTCCCCCATCCTCTCCCCCATCCCATCCCCCATCAAAGTACCCCTACTACCCACGACCAACAACTTCGTTTTCGCCCTCGTAAACGCCACATTTATCCTCCTCCAATCTCTCAGTAATTCCCCAATATGTCCCTTCTCATTACTCCTCACCAAACTCAACACGATGACCTCTTTATCTCTTCCCTGGAAGCGATCCGCCGTGTGCATTTCCACATCTTTAGCTGTGCGGAGAAGATCTTTCAGTAAAGCTAATTGGGAGCGGTAATGAGTCATGACACCTATTTCAGTAGGAGCAATGCCCACAGATATGAGAGCGGTGACGAGCTGAGTGACGATTTTAGCTTCGACATCATTAATTGTTCGATTGCCTTTTTCGCTTTCTCGGGCTATTTCTCCCAGGCCATCTGTGTCTACGAATGCGACTGTAATATCTGGATCTAATAAATCTCTTAACCAACATCTTCCCTTTTTGGGTTCTAGACAGATGGATTTCTGACTACTATGTAAAATACTACTAAGAGTATGATGATGTGCTTTTAGAGCATCCATATCAGGGATGATAATTTTCCGAGTAGCTACTGATTCGCTACCGCATTTAAGACGACCATTATAGATGAGTGTGTTAGAGAGAGCCATTACATCAGCATTCATACGATATTGATGTTCGAGATAGACAACGCTCTGAGGATGAGCATCGGAGAGATATTTAAAGAGAGAAATATCTAAACCACCTTTTCTAGCTTCTTCATCTTTGACTAATGGTGGGAGTTGATTGTGATCTCCAACAAGGATGAATGTACGTGCGAGACGAATAGGACCGACACATACGGGAAGTGTAATTTGAGAAGCCTCATCCACAATGCAGTAATCGAATGTCCGTTCGTTGAAAATAGGATGATTGATACCGAGACAACTGGTAGCAATAATTGGGGTATCATGCCAAACACTTCGAATCTCTTCCATAGTGTCTTTAGGATCAACGGCAAGTTTGGCGAATTCTTGAACATCAGGGTGAATTTTCGCTTTTGTACCTAAACGCAAAATAGGAATCGAATCATCACGAAGTTTGAGAAGAATATTATCCACAGCTGTATGAGTATAAGAAGTCAAAAGAACCGACTTTCCCTGTGAAATAAGAGCTCGAATAATATGAGCAATGGTTGTAGTCTTTCCAGTACCAGGCATACCGAGTACAAGCGCATAATCTTGTGCCGACATGACTTTTTCGATAGCACGACGTTGATCCACATTTATAGACGAGCGATCTTTAAGTGTGTATTGTGTTGAATGTGGTTTGAAACGAGGAGCATTAAGATCGACAACAAGACCTCGAATTTCCCGTGATCCCAAAGGTCCCTCTGTCATTATTTGAATGAGATTATTCCGAACGGTAGCAAGACCATTGCTGAATTCATCTTTGTCAAGTCTGTAAAGAATTGGATCCTCTTTAATTTTACCAACGGAGTCCGCTGGTGTAGACCCTTCAGCTGCCACTTCCATGATACTAGCGAAAACCTGGTTATTAGTCTCATCAAATCCAGGTTGTCTGATGCGAGCATTATGTAAACGACGATCAACTTCGACTGTAATTCTGTTCTTTCGTACGTTGGTAACATAACCCTTGGCGAGAGCAAAATGCCCTTTTTCATCTGAGATGACAATTGGTTCTCCTACAATTATTTGCGAATCCATAAAGGAGAACCCTGGTGTTGCTGAGTTTTTCGGTTTGATCATAGTGTATCGATACCGATTAATCTTCTCGTTGTTAAGATCTTCGTATGCTGATCCTTCTTCAATCACAACATTGGAAAAACATCGACCAAGCTTCTCACGTTCCGAGCTGAGCATAGTCCATAACTCTCGACGAAATTTCAAGGAATCCTTCTCTTCCTTCGTCAGAAGGTCATCCCATTTGAGGAAGAACTCCTTATGCCTTGGAGTAAGATGTTTGACCACTTCATCAAACTTTTCCTTCATACCACTCGTCTCACCATTTCCATCATCGGCCAACTTGTGATAGATGAAGCATGTATTCTTGGCATAACACCTTCCACACATATTTTCCTTCTTAAGCATAGGTGGAAGTTGAGCATTTTTCTCTCGGACAAAACAAGCAAGCTCATTCCGCTGCATGATCATATGGCGGAGTTCATGGCGAATAGCAGGAACTCTGATGGTCTCGGAAGTTTCCATATAGTACAAAATACCATAAGCAATTTCAACATCATATCGATCAGATATGAGGAGATTGTAAAGTGCAGTTTGCGCGCGGTTGGCTACACTAGGATTCTTGCCAGTTTTGAGCTCAAGAGGTGCAGTAAGGGTTCTTTGCTCTTTCTCATCTCTGATGGTGATTTGAACCGTAGCATCAATATTGCCTTTCAAACCATACATTGGAGACCAGACGTGCTCTTCAACATCGAGAAGATTGCTCACGCACATAGCCACGCTATCACCATTTCCAGCTTTTACTAGAGCTCCAGGCTAAGGAAATTAGTATGTAGAGCGAAAAACGGCCTGGTTTACTTACTTTCGGTTGAGATGACACAAATAATTCTGCCCATGCTTGTAATTCTCCCATCTTACTATGTAGATATTCTACAGCCTGGGGTATTTCAACCTTGATCACATACAAATCTTCAAGATGTCTCTGAGCAAGCTTGTCAATGAGCTCACCCAAAAACATTGTGTCCCATCGATTAGCAAGCATTGCAGCCTGGAAAATCTCATGAAGAATTGTTCCATAAAGCATTGCTGGAGATGCTTCACCAGTAGCTTTGACTCTATCTTGAAGAACAGCACGACGAGTGCATCCAAAAGAATCTGCTACAACAAGCGCAGAGATAAGATGATCTGGATGAAGAATGATCAAACCAGAGTTATCATCTATGATGCAGATTCCCTGCGAGTCGAATTTGCCAATGATATGGACAAAGGCCTTCATAGTCACAGGAGTATCGATCCACGTGCCTCGGAGGTGAACTATTCTTTTAACTTTGGAGCGCTCAGGTTGCAGAAAAAGTATCTTGGGCTGGTTAGTCAAATCAAGACAACAGGTCAGAATTCTCTTTTTTTTTTATACCTTTTCTGGTTGCATTCTACCATTAACACCTTCATATTGATTATCGTCTATCATGGTGACAAGATATCTTTGAATTGCGCGAACTTTTTCCATAGACTAGAAATTTCTTAGCTTTGAATAAATAGTATATTGCTATGGATTTCTCGGACGTACAGGCATCAAGCTATGTGCTGATGGTTTAAGTGACTGAGTTGCTGCTATCTCCGCAGCAGTAAAATCTGAATCGTCTATATCGTCGCCATATTCATCATCGGACTCTTCCTTAGCCGTTGCACCTCTAGGCCTTGATGGTGGAAGCTCTACATTATCTACTGGAACTGATCCAGCAAAAGCAGCATCAAAATCATCATCAACAAAACCCTCACCAAATTCATCACTACTATCGTCACCAACTGCTTTTAAAGTGGTAGGGGTTTTCGAGGCATTCGGAGGTTTATGTATAGAGTAAGTTTTTGGTTTAGTCGGTGATTGATATTTTTTACATGGTGGTAGTGGTCGTGACTTCGGAGCAGGAGGAGCTTGACTTTGTGACTCGATAGCCGAAAGTATCATCCCACCAATTTCATCAAGACCATCATCAGAACCATAATCTGACTCGGCAGTAGAAGGCCTTCTTGGGCTCAGCAGAGGAGCAATGGACTCGGCGTTCCTGGTTGGTGATGACGGCGGTTCAAGTCTCCTTTTTAGAGGCGATGTCCTCCTCTCACTTCCCTTTTGTCCTAGAGGGGAGCTCAATCCTTCATGAAATAGTCCTTTGTTAGGAAGAGGTGATGAGCTCGAAGGACCACTAGAAATATCCTTTGGCTTATAATCTTCCTGCAGTCGTCTCATCAAACCCGGGGTATCAATGTCTCGGTTTTTTCCTATCCTATTCGGTTGATGCCTCTTTAGATTTAATGGATTACCAAGACTCATTGATCGAGTCAATCCTCTGAGTGCATTACCGTCTTTCAATGATTGCGGAGATGCATTCTCCATAATCTTCGAGAGTATATGGTCGTCCTGAGGTAGTCTCAACCACATTTCAACCTCAGGCCCCGGTCGTGGTCGCGAATCTGCTTGCGATGAGCGACCCAATATAGGTGAAGAACTCTGTGCTCTAGAAAACTCGACATCGCCTCTCTTTCTCTTTCCCAAATTGCTAGTTCGTGGGTCAGGTAACTGTTGACTATCTTTGTTTGCGTCCCATATTATACGATCGTCAGGTGATATCGCCTTGAATGGTCGCTTGAAGTCGGTGTTTTGTGTGGGATCAAACCCCATTGATGGGGTAGAAGGTGCATCTGCAGGCACAGACTCCTCAAGGGAAACATCTTCTTCTCCAGAAGTCTTCCCATCTTTTAATGAGCTTTGTCGCCTCCTCTTCGATGGTGTGGCGATTTTGCTATCTGTCTCCGATGGCACCAAATTTACAACTTCTTTCGCATTATCCTTTTGCCCTGTTTGTTCTTGGTACTGAAAATTGTTGAGTATATTCTTAGTAGTGGTTGAGACAGGAATTGGTGGTTTCTCTGCCAGTGGTTTTGCGGGAACTTTGGACTTTTGCTGTTGGTTTTGATAATTCTTATTTTTCTGCCATTGTGGTCGGGACTGTGTTTAATTAGCTTCTATTAATTCATAAAATGGTCAATTGGTTTTCATGCTGAGTTACATGAATAGGCGCATAGAATTGGTGTACATACATTATTCTCTTTTCCTGAATGATTGGTTTCAGAGAAGGACTTTTGAAGAGGCATTATATCTTCACCAGATATGAATTGGGATAGTACATGAGAGATGGTGTTTTATGAAGTGTAGCAATGTGAAAATAATTTGAATCCAAACCAAAAAGTCAATGCTGATGCTAATGTTAACATTAATATTATAATGTTAAACACAGTGGGATGTTTATTATTAGGTAGGTAGTTCTTGCACGTTGTGGAGTAGACTGTCAATACAGTTACGGACCTTGTCTATCGAAGCAGTTAGTTATACGCGACATTCGCGACCTCGAACGCGCTTTCCCTTTTCTTTACATCATTAGCGTGTTTTGTTTTAAAGCCAATTTATTAATAAGCCCACACTACGTACCATGCCATGCATGTGTTGTTTGTTCTCCGATCGTCGGCTATAAGTGGAGAGAAAATAGCGGAAGAGCTCAAATGCCCCAATATTTCCGGGGTTCATGATTGATTGATAAGAAAGTTGTCGCACAGAGCACAAGATCAGAATAATAATAATTTCTCTGCCAGGTCAGATACAATAGCTAGATTCTACATAGATAGATACTTCGTACCAGACAATTAAAAAATTCAAAAGGTATGTTACACCACAACCACTTTCTCACATAGAAGAATAACCTTTACATTTTCATCTCTAACAATCTAATAGCTTCAATCGCAATCATGACCACCGAACAGCCTCTCCCATTCGTTTACCAGTTCGCAGCCGGTATGTGGACCCCTCTTCTTCCCTTTTCTTGACATTGAATCTTACAATCTCCTTCTAGGTGCCATTGCTGGTGTATCCGAAGTGAGTTTCTCTCCGCTGCATATCCTGCGAAGCTTGCGGAATGTTAAGAACTAATCTTGGTGAAATCGCGATAGATTCTTGTTATGTAAGTGTCCTTCGCAAGTAGACAAGCAATTGTTAGTGCGCATACTAACTCATACAGGTACCCATTAGATGTCGTCAAGACTAGAGTGTGAGTCTCGAGCTCCTCGACTTTCCATACGCCAGTACAGCGAACAGAATACTGACTCGGAAATAGACAACTGCAAACTAGTTCCGCTGGACCGGATGGATACAATGGCATGGTGGATTGCTTCAGAAAGATCATTAAGAACGAAGGGTAAGTCCTTCCAGAATGCTCGGTCTCTCCCGCAGCCAGCCCACATGTACTGACACCCTCTCCAAAGTATCTCACGATTATACCGCGGAATCGAAGCCCCAATCCTAATGGAAGCGCCCAAACGAGCCACCAAATTCGCAGCCAACGAATCATGGGGAAAATTCTACCGCGACATATTCGGCGTAGCCAAACAAAACCAATCCCTCGCCATCCTCACCGGCGCCACCGCCGGAGCAACCGAATCATTCGTAGTCGTCCCCTTCGAACTCGTCAAAATCCGTCTCCAAGATCGCGCCTCAGCAGGAAAATACTCCGGAATGGTCGACTGCGTGAGCAAAATCGTGAAAGCAGAAGGTCCACTAGCTCTCTACAACGGACTTGAAAGTACAATGTGGAGACACATATTATGGAACGCCGGATACTTTGGATGTATATTCCAAGTCAAGGCACTGATGCCCAAGCCCGAAAACAAGAAGCAGGAAATGATAGTCAACATGATTTCCGGCGCGATCGGTGGAACCACCGGTACGATTCTCAATACACCCATGGATGTAGTCAAATCGCGCATTCAGAATAGTCCCAAGGTAGCCGGATTAGCACCAAAATACAATTGGGCCTGGCCAGCTCTCGGAACCGTCATGAAGGAAGAAGGTTTTGCTGCACTCTACAAGGGATTCTTACCCAAGGTCCTCAGATTAGGTCCCGGGGGTGGTATTTTACTCGTTGTCTTTACTGGAGTCACTGATTTCTTCAGGAAAATGCGCGATGAGAAGGGATTGTAGATTTTTCCATCTGGTCGTGAGAGTAGGATAGATAGAGAATAGAGAAAGATGTGAGGTACCCATTTTTATACTTGTATATATCATTTTGAATAAAAGCGCCGGAAAGATTTAGAGAGCATTACGAGGAATTCAAGATTCAATAGATGTGCGATATAGATCGAGCATTCATCACGAAAATCACGTTTTATTTTCTCCAAAAGCATAAGATGATTAAATATGACTTGCTGAATTAACTTTCACGCACGCACGCACGCACGCTCGCTCGCTGGCTATCTATCCATTTTCCCCCGCGCACTAGGTATATATGTACTTTTAGACTCGAAACTCCAACTGCTCCCATTTTTCAGGCCGCACCCCAAAAGACTTCCAATTGTCCCCCTTTCCCTCACTCATTTCATTCCAAAACCGCACCATGCACTTGACTCAGCATTTCCGGACTATGAGTCCCATTAACCTCATTTCTCTCAGCTTCGCGTTTCCAAATGCCACCACTTTATTTGTATTCAAACTCTGTTATTTCATTATTCGCAGCTCAGAGCAAACTCTCATAAGCATCCAATCCACTTTTCTTCGGCTGTTGTTGCTGCGGCTGTTGCTGCTGCTGTACAACCTGTCTCTGTTGTCCCATTCCCATTCCCATCCCCATGCCCCCCATCCCGGTCCTCTGCCCGCCACTATTAGCACCACCAAGCGCACTGTAATTACTTGCTCCCGCCGTGCTCGCACTAGGTGGCGGCGGCAACGAGAAACTCGAAAAAGAGCTCGAGGCGCTCTGTGAGCTATTTAATGCGGGTCTTGCTTGATTCATTTGATTCATGGATAATGAAGATATAGAGTTGGTCATGTTGCTCATTGACGACAGAGAGTGATTGAGAGGAGGTGGAGAGATGGAGGAGAGAGATGAGACTGTCGGGTTTGAGCCCCATGCATTTGGCGTTGAGGACGAAGCGGCGGCGTTCCAATTTATGGTGGAAGTGGTGAATTTTGGTGGAGGGAATGCGGATTGAGGTTGGGAAAATGATGATTGAGGTTGTATTGGATTTGAGTAATTAGATTGAGGTTGAAGGGGTTGTGAGAATTGGGTAGCTGATGGTGTTAAGGCTCCGAGGCTAGATAGATCGGGTGTGACTGTGCGTGATGTGGTGGTTTGTTGTGTACGAAGAACATTATTAATAGAGTTAGTAGGGAATGTAGGCGCTGTGGGTGATGGAGTAGACCACGAAAAGGCAGCTGGTTTGGGCTGTGTCGACGATTGAGATTGCTGAATACCGGCACTAGGCGGGTTAGCGTCCCAGCCAGAATCTAACGGGTTGCTTGATGGCGGTGCGCCAATTCCGCCTTTGACTAGTCGTTCGAAATCCATTTCGGGGTCATCAGATCCCAAGGCCGATGGAAACGCTGATGCGGCGCCAAACGACATGAAGTCATCGGTTCCGTTTGCCCTTACGCCGTTGATGCCGGACAACTCTTGCAGCTTCTTTGTTTGCTCAGACTCGACCCGAACAGATAAGCTTTTGATAAGTTCCATGTAAGATTGGAACTGCTGTAAGTTTAGTAGTGGACCCAAACTCATATTCCACAGAATGGGAAGAATATCCATGGCAACGAATTCCGCATCAGCTATAGTGCCTATCTGTCTAAGGACATTCAATGCGGCGACCGCAACAGCAGGTTCTTTCGTTTTAATTGCTCGAATTAGTGGTACAATCTTCTCTTGCATAGTATATTTGTCGAGAGGGGTTGATGTGCTCTTCTTGGCACCGCCAATGCCGTCAAGGCCGTCATTGCTAGAGGCTGGATCATTTGAGCCACCACAAAGAACTACAAAAGCTTCTAAGCCTCGAACTTTGATTCCTAGACTGCTAGTTTTCGTAAATACTGAAGCAATAACCGGGAAGAGCTCATTCTTGATGGTAGAAAAATCAAGAAGAGGTAGAACAACATTCAGACTTCGCAACGCAGCATCTACAAGAGCATGCGTCGGTGAATCTATCGAGATTGCTACAATGGGCAAGATATCTAAAGCAATTAGCACAAAAAATACGTTAGCATGTAGAAATACCTTACCGTCTTTAAATTCTTTACCCGAGCAGTTAACAGATATGACTTGAATATGCTCTAGTAGTACCATCAAACCAGCCTCCTTTGCGGCATCACGCTCAGCAGGAGGTTTGGGATTGTTCAAAAATATCTCCTTAAGCCTAGGCATGATTTTTTCAGTAAACGGCCGTCGTCCCGTGGGCAACAATTCGATGATTTTGAAAATATTTTGTAAGATTAATGAGATCAACTCTCGGTCTTTCATCTCTTCCAATAAAGCCGGTAAAACCTTTTTCTCCATCACACTTTTTGGAAATGAGGGTAACACCCTTAACAAACCACGCATGAATTGAGCCTTTTCTTTAGGTGTCTTCGCCGGTAGAGAGTCCAAGAATCGAATGGTAGATATCAGAATGTTGTCGAAGTAGGCGCTTTGCTGGAATTCCTTCGCGGTCATACGTTGCGCTGGACGCCTAGTTATCAATCGTGGTAGTACTTCTCCAGTCATATCTCTTGGTAAAGATTTTTTGCACAAGAAGGAATTGCTGGATGAGGGTATAGTAGAAGACGAGGTAAATAATCTTTTGTAGCCAGAAATGCTGTTATTAGAATCCAGTGGTGAAGTATGGGGCGAGTTATAAAGGGCGACAATAAGAAGACCTAGTGAGAACATATCTGCTGCAACATTTAAATTCGAGTCTAGGACAAAGTCGGGGGAGCAATAGTCGAGGTTGATTTGGACAGAACGAGGTAGTCGAGGGTCGATATTCAGAACCTCAGAAAGGTTGATAGGCTGCACCGAAGAAGCTTTGGTCGAATTGTCTGGCGGACTACAAAAGCTAAGTCCACTAATTTTCCAGTCGGACTATAAATGATCAGTCGAAGTAGATACACATATGCAAATGAAGCTCACCTTGGCATTCACAAACACAGCATCAGGCGTCAGGTTCCCATGTACGAGACCAGCATTATCATGTAAAAACTCCAATGCTTTGCTGATCTGTAAAAGACCCTTTTGTATTTCCAATTCATCTACTTCAACCTCTCTCCTCCGTCTGCCACCTTCCGAATCCTCGGTCACATATCGACTGGTACGTCCGCCAATACCACCAGCCCTTTCTTGTTCGTCTTTCTCCTGCAGTAAGCCAGATAATGAAGCCGTCACAGTCTCGGTCGCAAATTGTAAGCCTCCACCCCTCGTTTCTTCCACTGGCTCGACCAATTCCAAGATACTAGGATGCCGCAGCCTTGCCAACGACGAAGCTTCTTTCTTTAATCTCTCAATTACCTCCTCAGTCGCACGTTTCATCGAGGACGCACTCGACCGTCCCAAGGATCCTGCATGTGCATCTAAGGATTTGCGATCAAGGACAAAGACTGAAGCACTCTTTCCGGTTGATTTCTTCTTTGCATCGTATATCTTCCATGGTCCGGAGCATGAGCTCGGGGTAGATGATACTGAGTAGTTGGAATTTATATTCGAAGTGAAGGATTTCAACGCCGAACTAAACATCTTCGCAGCTCTCCTCCCACCAACACTGGCGCTTGGGAAGAATGTCCGAACTTATTGTACATGAAACTTAAAGCCTGGATAATTATATTTTGAAGAAGCTTTTAATTGTAATATGATGTCGTTAAAGTAATCGTTCCAACACTTGATAGACTTTTGTACTTTGCGCAATAAGTTTATTGTTGATCTGCCAGTTCATTCTGATGTACAAAAACCGTAAGCCTTGTCAAGTAAAGGGACATTTTAGTGTGGCCTCTCAGAAACACGACAAGGCTTCAGCTCGTGAGATTTACTACGTAGGAATGTGTCGCTTACATAAGGCTGCATGAAGTGAGAGTGTTATCTCTTTCTAATCCTTGTAAATCTTATGGGACAATTATGACTCCGCGATTCGGAGCCGGATGTGGTCACAGCATTTAAATTTATTTGGACCCTTCGAATTGACTTATAAGCTCCAGGGACCATTTCAAAGCATACGTGGGATCTTAGGCATATAAGTAGCTCAAATTTCCCAGATCGATACGTTGAGTTTCATTCCAACTTTGTACACTTGAATTCGGTCAAAATGCTTCGTCAATTGTTCCCAAGAGGGGCGGCTTTCGCGAAACCAAGCTCCAGAGTGTTGAGACGGTGGGAGGCTTCGTCGAGATTATACAGCATACAAGCAGAAGCTGCTTCTACAATAAAGTTACAAGATATCGACCCTACCAAATTAACGATAACCAAAAACACTACTCCCAGTGAACTACTTCCTCCAAATGAATTGGTCTTTGGAAGATCGTTTACAGGCAAGCTCATCTGAGAACTGTTCACAACTTCAACCGCTGACCGCTCACAGATCATATGCTTAGCATTGAATGGACAGCTTCCGAAGGATGGTTACCCGCACGTATAACACCTTACCAAAACCTTTCTCTCGATCCCGCCTCTTGCGTTTTCCATTATGCGTTCGAATGTTTCGAGGGAATGAAAGCATACAAGGATAAAAGCGGAAAGGTACGGTTGTTTAGACCTACAAAGAATATGGAGCGGATGAATAAATCTTCAGCTCGTATCGCTCTGCCAACTTTCGATCAATCAGCTATGATTGAGTTGATTTCGAAATTCGTTGCTATGGAGAAGCGATTCATCCCAGATGCTAGAGGATATTCATTATACCTAAGACCGACTATGATTGGAACACAAAGAACATTGGGTGTTGGACCACCAGGATCCGCCTTACTGTATGTTATTGCTTCTCCAGTTGGACCATATTATCCTACTGGATTCAAGGCCGTCTCCTTGGAAGCTACAGATTATGCTGTGAGAGCATGGCCAGGAGGAGTTGGAGACAAGAAACTGGGTGCAAACTATGCTCCATGTATATTGCCACAATTAGAGGCGGCAAAGAGAGGATTCCACCAAAACTTATGGTTATTCGGAGATGAAGAGTTTGTCACCGAGGTTGGTACCATGAATATGTTTGTGGCTATCAAGAATAAGGAGGGCCAAAAGGAATTGGTTACTGCTCCATTAGACGGTACCATCTTGGAAGGTGTCACAAGAGACTCTGTTCTGTCCTTGGCTCGCGAGAAGCTTACCAAGGAGGGATGGATCATTTCTGAGCGCAAATACACTATGAAAGAATTATCAGATGCAGCAAAGGAAGGAAGATTATTAGAGGCGTTTGGAGCAGGAACAGCAGCTGTTGTTAGTCCAGTGAGAAACATCTCATGGAAGGGCAACTTGGTTGAGTGTGGGTTGAGGCCAGACCAAGAAGCCGGTGAGATCGCATTGAAGATGAAGGAATGGATAGAGGCGAGACAATATGGCGATGAAGAGCATGAGTGGAGTTATGTTGTACCTAATTAGCGAACTTCTGTGTGGATGTAAATACCTATAGAGCCGGACGAATGAAAAGTGAGCGATAGAATATATATGTCATACCTAGAATCATATTGTGAAAGGCTAGTTTCCGAGTGACTTCCGATGAATTTGCAAAAATACACTTGGTATCAGTGTTGAAGAATGAGATCAGGTCCGATGTTATCCTTGAAGTTGGTAGACGCTCCTCCATTACCGGGGCTAAAGTTCGCATTCCTCACTTGACTCCTCAGATCCGTTTCACGGTGAGCTCACGTAGGCGCTCTTTTGTTGCACAAATTTCTTTGAAAATGGAAGAAAAGAAATTCAATAGCATTCCTTGGCTCTATTAGCACGTATCATATTTCGTGCAACCCGTACATCTTGATATGCATCCAGCAAGATGTCCATCGTCTCCATCATCAATCCTCGTATTTACAGCTTCTCCACGTTTCATCCGATCACTCTCTGCCCCTCCGTCTTCGTCCAAATTCTCCATCGTAAATTGCTCAATTCGTAATGGTCTATGATTTGTCTTCTGGCTCCTTCAAGATCCCTTCGGCTTCTAACCTTCTGCGTGCTTCTTCTAATGCCCAGGTTTGTATCCTGCGAGTTATGATTAGCAGTGCTCAAATTTCCGTGTGATTAAATTTCTGTAGAAGCTTTTCTCCAAAATATCTCTTCCAGATTCTTGCCACTATCCCCTCCACCCCTCTTCCCAAATTCCTCATCTCCAACTCATCTTAAAAATCCCCAACTTCACATTTAACACCCATCTCCATTACATCCAGAAACAAAGGCCCCAGAGAAAACAAAAAGAATAAAACCTACGAAGTATCCGGCCTAACCGCATAACCCACAACTCCAAAAGCACACGCCCCAAAAAATCCATACACCCACAAATTCTCCCATCCCTCCTTCTCCGGCTTCTCTCCAGGCTTTACCCCAAACAACCATCCAGTCGGCGGATCATAATGATCCCCATGATCTGCGGATTTGCGGGCTGCGGTAAAAGATAAATTTCGTGCTTGGTTGAGAACTGGTGTTTGTGTGCGGATGATCGTGCTGGCGCGGGGAATGGCGCGTGTGAAAGACATTTTGGAAAACTTTGCGATTTTGGGGAAGAAGGATTGTGATATTGCTGGCTTGGATGGCAAAGTGAGGGTGGTGGTGGAATTGTTTGGGGGTTGGTGACGGTGATGAGGTTGCTGGATTGCTTGATGTGAGTCGGTCGGTAATTTTGCCAAGACGCTATTATTCGTGGTTTCCGCTCCGCCGATTTGTCTCCTCTCGTTTCCGGTGCTCTTTCCTCCGAAGCTTAACCTTATTCTGTATTCTCCTGCAAGTGATATTCTTATGTATCGTCGATTTGGATATCCAATGTGAATAATAAAAAAGACGCCCTGATCTGCTGATTTCACAAATTTTGGACGCTGAGACCTGAGATTTTAAGTATGGTTCAATATTCATGGAATATTAACATTTATACTCTAATCATCCAAACCAATCAGATCATCACAGGTTCAATATTAACATCCTAGGAGAACATAGATATCGAGGTGCTTCAAGATTAATACAGGTGTATTATCCAAGAGTATAGACATTGTCGCTCTCATGTACAAGATTGATGTGGGTATTTAAGGTTAGCACCCTACAGTGCAAAAACGTATAGAAGTCTAGCACGTTGTTGTGCCATCAAGTTGATAGCTAGCTTTAGTTGCACCATAATGAAAGCATTCATAGTTTGGTATCTGCTTTGGGATCTGCATCGATTATAGAACATCAACGGAGTTTGCATTCATAAGAAAGTTTACTTGGGATATGTTAATCCAACCTCGTACCTCTAAACCGTCCTGCTTAGCATTTCGAATTCTTCCATTAATGGTATGCCCTCTACCACGTTCTGATATTTAGCCTCTGCCACGCCTAAACATCGCGATGATCATACCAGATTTCTTGAGCGTTCTGATCATAGAGTTTTTGTCTTTTCAATTCTGCAATTCGGAGTCGTGCCGGTTCTTGTCCCACGGTTCCATCGACAACCACGAACGAGACAACACAATCATTCTCTTTCTCCTTTCTCTTGAGTTCTTCATACCAAAAGCAATAATCTGGAACTTCGACGTATCGAAATCCTTGCGGGGCCTCTTGCGACCTGTTCTCCAGCGTCTTGGGGTCATTATAGCTAACAGCGTTCCAACTCTCAAAGCTCCAATTCACTACGCCCTCCACCAAAATGCCATTTTTTCCACGTTTTCGCCATCCATTCCTTCCACAGGAGTCAATATTTTCGACCAGCTCCTGAGGGAGAGCAACGTAGAGCTTTTTGTCAGCCGACTTGATGAATGCCAGCTCTCGAAAGTATAGTTCTTTGGCTTCTATGTCTACATATACTTTGGGACGGGAGCCTGAACGGTCCAGCATACGCTTTGCGCCCTTGAAATATACATCTTCAGCGTGTCTGAGAGTTTCCGCGCCTCTGCCAGTGTGCTCGTGTCTGTCAGTTCGTGAAATGACGGCTTGGGTCTCGAGCAGGAATGTTGGATTGGGACTCGTCATAGCGTTTCCGGAACGGGAAGGTCACAGACGTGCTGCCTTCTATTGTTGGGCTTCTTTTGGGAGGGATAGAGGAATTTGTATGATGTTATAATGACCGAATTTTGATACAGTTCCGATGTATTGGTATGGTGCTAAGTTTCTTCTCATGCTTATGTTAATCACGACCCTGCGCTTCCCATAAGTGCAGCACTTACAATGTTTTTGAGGACGCAATCGTAGAGCGAAGTGCCTTAATTCTTAACCCGTGTGGATATGTTCGTTTGTTTGTTCGTAGAGTGAAAGAGAAAGTAAGTCCTAAGATGTCTCGAGATTTGCCAAATGTTTTGAATGAGAAAAGAAGCAGCAGGCGTAGAAGGGTTAAGTAGACCTTTAAATACTTGGAAAATGAAATGTTCATGACTTGAATTATGACGAGTAAATGTTCTTTGATGAATCTTACTGTGTGAACGAAGTGAATGACTTCAATTCAATTACCACTGTAATATAGCTACTGTAATAAAGCCCTAAGCGAATGCGAAAGAGACTAGCTCTTTCAATAAGTCTATATAAGACTTACTACTTTCAATATGTAGCTAGCTCTTTAGACAGAATACAATTAGACATACAGGACCTACGCAATCCGTGGGTGCTACGTCTTCCGTATCCTTCTCGTACCAACACTTACTATGATCACGTCTTGACTCAAGACTCTTGAGTCACATTGTGAGGCATGTCTATGTATGTTCTTCAGCGTAGTGTGCATATAATTCAAACCCAGATCTTAAAGCATATGATGAACCTCACAAACTTACCAAGGACATGCCTTTAGGCAGGTGTGATGGTTTTGATCTTCAACCATAATTTCAGGGATCGCAAAGTTTCAACGGCTGTAGCGCTGGAGAAACGTTGAGGTGTTTACACCGCTAATATGAATAATTCATGGTCAAGAAGGATCATGGCAGTGAATAAAAAGCGATGACGATGACGCATTTTCTTACGGTGATGTATAGTTGAGAAGGTGCTATGACCACTAAAATTGGCGTTTATACGAATGTAAAATAAAGTCGAACAAGCTGATGCATACAGTGAGTGATTCAGTTTGTGACATTTTTAAGTTCCCTGGTGTCTTCATCACTACAGAGGAAGCCAGAACACGTAAAGCACCAATCATCAAGGCAAGTTGTGTGGGTTTACAAGAGGAGTAATTATCGTTAGAGAGAATGTTGTTGTGGAAAATACAATCATCTCCTCGGTATGGTATGGGAAAGGAGGGAACTAGCTGCGGATATAAAAGAGACTCGACTCAGAACTCCTGAAATATTTCCCAAAAGTTGTTAGCAAACACTAGACTATTCGGTATTTGGTGTGCTCTAGGTCTTGTCACTTGTGTATATGGAGATGGATTTGCCGTGTTTTATTCTCTATTGTGCATATGGGTCAACAAGCTTAGCCATAAGGCCACTGTCTGCGAAGTCGGTGAATCGCCCTTTGTGCGTGGCGAAGAGGTCGTGGGCGCAATTTAAGAGAACAAATTGGTGCTGAAATGTGAAACGAGAGAAGTTGATGTCAGCTCCTCGAGAACGTTAGTGGAAGCAAAAGGTTCTGCTTCTCAACTGGATTTCAATCTTAAACGACATAAATGTTTTAAGTGATACACAACTTGGGGTCATATGTCTTATCTCTCAAAGTTAGGGGTGACAATATATGGATAACTGGATTGACTCGCTGGCTTCGAAACAGTGAATGTGGCTTCGTCTTCACTGAGGTTCAGAGCAGCCGATTCTTGAGCGTTGCATACTTTCGATGGACGGAAGGTATTTATGCTGCTCTCGGCAAAAGAACTTGATTAAATTATCTACAACATATGGGTTACATTAGTCTCTTGAGCGGAAGTAAGAGTGAATCGAATTGAACCGCAACAAGGTCAAAACTGATACGGAAGACCTGTGGATAGATTCACTCACGCACTCTGTCGTGTTGATGGAAAGTAGAGCACGGAATTTCCTTTTAGAGCTCTTGAGTGCACAAGATATAAGTATCAAAAAAGTCTTTATGGCAATTAGAGTCAAAGAATCAAGCTTACCTTAAATTCGAGAAACAGCTTCCGGTCGGCGCTCAACCAAACCACAGCGTTTGTGCTTTGTCATCGATGTACACAGTGAATTATTAAGAAATAGTTGGAGGTTGTTGATGGACCTCTATTCAATAGTGAGAGTGTGGCGACAGGGAAATTTGGGAATGGCAGCAACCAGAGGTATAATATCGAACATTTTGCCAGCTGAAGGCTATCCCACGCAGCAGATTTCAAGAAAATTTATATGTGGACAAATTGAGATAATCACTCACTCAATGTCTCAAAAAAGGTATTACCTTCCCTTTTATAATTGCAACATTCTACTGCGGTCATCAATTTTTTAAATGGTGAGTAGCGGAACAGTATACATATCCTAACCAGACATCCAAAGTCACAATTCCGATACGCATTCTCTGAACTTGCTTTGAACATCTAAGTGGTTGTGTAGGTCTGAAGCAGAAAGAACATCCACATGTCTTTCCTACTTGCTGATTACAGTAAATTGCTTAAGGTCACTAGTGGATACGGGCTCTTCTGCCAAAATTGGTATATAAGGACTTCCTAGGTTCCTCGGTGTTGCGGTGCATTTTTGGAGAGAACGACATTGAATTCGATATGGAGTCGAAGCAGGCAAGCAATCGACCCGCTTTCATGCTGTGGGTATTTTCATTACGGCCAGATATATATTGAGAGATATATACAGACTATGTGCTTTATTTTGACATTTGTATACCTATTTGAAGTGGCAAGATTAAATACCAAAAATGATCGACGACGGTAATATACTTAGTTCCCATCTAATATTATGCAATGCCTTGCTGATAGCAACTTAATACCATCAAGCAGTGGCAACAAAATAAACAAGTATGATTTCTCATCTAACCCAAAGCTGCAAGCTAATATATAGGTAAAAAGTCTCTAGACTCAAAAAACTATGCGCTTGTAAAATTCTACCCCTGATAACAACATACCAGAAATTACTCTGACGACCATGAGAAGCAGTGTCGGACAGACTCTTTTTCTTTTTCTGGAAAGTAATAATTAATCATCCAATTCTAAGTTTTTATAGTACAGAGGACGAAATATCTTTAGATAGAAGTTGGGAGCTGAAGGAATTAACATAAGTGAATTAAAGATAGAAGTTAGTGGATAATTTAACGAGAAACAAGGAGCTAAGCTTTAAGCTTCTATGAGGGATAGTTTGCTTATAAAAGGAGTATTTGCTTACTGATAAAGTGGACTATAATTTGCCTAAGAGCAGCCACGAGAGGCATGTACAAGTCTCTGAGAATATTGAGATCTGCTTTCAACCGGCTGAGATTTGGTGTATAGACGCTCTTTTCTGGGGTTGGATGCGGTTTTGAGGTTGTGATATTAAATGAGATGAATATGGTGACAGATATTGATAGTTGGGACGGCAATAACCAGATCCGGCAGTGTGAATCTGTTATCGCTGGAAAGATTCAACGAAGATATAAAGCTAAAGCAACAATAATGGCCCACAAGAAAAGTGGCAGCGACATTACTCCAGGGGTGGCTATCTTTTAACTTAAGATGGAAAGACACAATACTCGCCAATAACTCCATTTTTTTATGAAGCCAGACTCCCCAAAGGTTATGCATTGGCTTGTGCAAAATTAAACCATGGTAATTCCACATTTGAAGTTTTGAAGTTTCGGGTGCGTTGTACTTCACACTAACTGGCTTATTCGAAAGTATTTATAGAGAGCTCGCGGTCAGGTCAACTGAACCTCTTAACTTCAAAAACAAGTCGGTGCTAAGTGTGATATGATTCACTACTTGAGTATTTATATAATTCACTGGTGATGAAACTTATTATTGGTATCTCTTCAATGATGTAAAACTTTTTCAAATCCATTGTCTTAAATATGAGACTTCTCTCCAGCTAAAGCGCAGAACACGGAAAGAAGTGGAGAGGAAGGCTTTTCTTCAAGAGTGACTCTGTGTTGAGTAGATATGAACGCATCCGAATATTTGGAAGGATTTTAAGTAACTAATATAATGGAAATTCGTCTTTATATCCTTGAGCAAGTTTCGCGATGCGATATTTAAACCGTAGTTGGGATGGTATGAGATGCGGTATGATTCGCTGACAGCAACAGTTCAATATATTCGGATATCTGATGATAGGTAGCAATAATTATTAATGTAGGTTAAATGTGTTTGTCACTTGTTCTCAACTTTTTCCACAGCTGTATGATTTCTCATATCAATATAAGACTTACTAAATGCACTTACATATCAACATGTGGATGGCTCCCAGAGCAGCTCACTCCTGCCCTCCTTGACAAATTGTTCCAAATGCTCAATGCATGCTACTCGTTATACGAGGGAAGGAAAACTTATATAGAGATTATTATCGAACCCGAACACGGAGTGAATGAAATAACTGAATAATCCAAAATGAGCGGATAGAATTAAATATTTGCAGGAGATGACGTGTTAATTAACGACGTGAAAGATAACTTGTGTAACTATTTAAGAACAGCGAGGTTCCATCTAATTATATGTATGTTGAAAGAAAGTGGAGGAGATCTAACAAAATGTGTGATATACGCAAGCAATGGTTCTAGGAATTTTCTTCTTGCAATGTATGGTGAAAGAGTACGGCGTGGAGTTAAAACTGTCTCCTGAGTCTTGTTACGATAGTAACAATTGACTAATTAGGAGAGCTTAGGCCTTGTGCAAAAGCGATCAGATTTCATCGAATTAATATGTGATCTGGGTCACCTTAAGATCGTATGTGCACGCACTGTCAGAAAACACGTGACTTGGAGCTTTTGGAGCTTGAGGATCCAAAAGGATCCAAGGGAGCCTTTGGAGCTTAGGATCCAAAAGGATCCAAGGGAGCCTTTGGAGCTTAGGATCCAGAAGGATCCAAGGGAGCATGAATATCTATATAACCAAGATGGATTCCCTTTGTATAGAGCTTCGTGCTCAAGATCAATCATTTAGTATACCATACTATTAGTTACGAATTGCATCATATTATTGTCATTACTTTAAGTCCCTGCTTGACGCCTAGTTATAAACCACCTCGAGAGCCTAGAGCACTTCCACGTGATCTAGACGGCAAACCTCGTAACACTTTGAGCACCATTACTGCTTCAAGTACCGACTCGATAAGTAACGACACCATGTCTTCCACGACACCACAGCCTAGCAACCCCGCTACGACCAGCCAGGTCACCCCCGAAAGTACCGACAAGGACGGAGATATCGCCATGGGAGGTATCGAAGACCCCAAGGAGATTACCGTCACCGAAACTCTTAAAGTCGCCCTACCCGACCGATTTACAGGTAACCGACAAGAGCTAGAAACCTTTCTACTCCAGCTTGAGATCTACTTCCAGTTCAACAAGGACAAGTTCAACCATGACGCCGATAAGAGCGTCTGGGCTGCCTCCTACCTCAGAGGAGAAGCCTCCAAGTGGATCCAACCTTACCTCAAGGATTACTTTACCAACTTGAGTGAGCCTAAGAAGCGAATGTATCCAACCCAGACAATCTTTGGAACATTCGAGGGGTTTAAGAGAGAGATACGACGAGTGTTTGGGGACATCAACGAGCTACGCTACGCTGAATCCAAGATTTACGGCCTTAAGCAAACAGGGTCAGCAGTCAAGTACGCTGTGGAGTTCAGGCGGTATATAGGTACCACTGGATGGGAAGAGAACGCCACGATGAGTCACTACCGAAAAGGACTCAAGGCGGAAGTTAGATTAGAATTGGATCGCAATTGCACCTGGGAGGACCTTAATGAGTTAATCGAGGAATCTATTAAGGCAGACGAAATGCTTTACGAGTATCAAAGAGAAAGCCGATCTTCCAACGTTCATGGAAACCGAGATCGAGGCAAATACCAACAGAATGAAAGAAGACCTCGAGAAAACAGACAATCCTATGGAGACCCAATGCAATTGGATGCAACCTTCAAGAACAAACTACCCAAGGAAGAGGTAGAACGAAGACGCAAGGACAAACTCTGCTTCGAATGCGGCAAACCAGGCCATCGGGCCAGGGATTGTCGAGGCAAGAAATCATCAGGAGGAGGGTATCACAAGAAGTTCGGCAAGGGTCAACTTAATGCGACCTTCACTCCTCAGCTATGTGCAACAGGTTCTATCGGATCTGAGGAAGACCGTTGTATAAGCCACGAAGAGTTCAAAAAACTACTGGATGAATTACCCAGAAACGAAGAAGGCTTGAACGCGATAGATCTATGGGAACAAGGGTATCTGCGAACCCCCTCCCCATCATTGATTGAAGAAAAGCCGGAGAAAGAATTAACGACTGAGCACGCTGCCATGAGTTGGACGGCCTGCTACGATGAATCCTGCAGAATTCACCTGTCAGATAAGGAAGCCATAGGATGGTTCCCCCAAAGGAAAACAAAAAGATCCCGCAAGAAGGGAAGGTCAGAAAGATTATCGTCACATGATCATTTAAGTGGTCGGTTATACCAAATTAACCATATCAACCAAATTGACCAAATTGACCAAAACAAGGTTTTGGGCCAAGGTCAATTGAATATCGCAGGCCAGGCAGGACAGATATACTGCGCTGCGAAGATAAATGGACAAAGAATCCGGGCTATGATAGACTCAGGAGCCACCGGAAATTTTATAGCGCCAGGAACTGTGAAGTATTTGGGTTTAGAGCTTCAAACGAAACAGAAACCATATCAATTGCAGCTAGTTGATGGACAATTAGCAGGATTGGACGGAAAGATTTCGCAGGAGACTCGCCCAGTACGGATGAGTATAACTCAGCATCAAGAGGTTATCCAGTTCGATGTTGTTCCGCTAGGGAATCAACAGGTCATCTTGGGGATGCCATGGTTAAAGGCACATAACCCTAAGATTGATTGGCTTACGGAAACCGTTAGTTTCCCAGAAGAAAGCGATCAAGAAGATACGCTAGAGCCTGCGAGGCTGTACACACGCGATGGCGAGTTAAAGGCAAATGACTCGATCGACGTAGGACGCCCAGTCCAGGGTCCTCCATTAACAGCGAGGGAAGGTGAACCCCCTGTACAAATGAAGAATAAGCAAGAGAGGTTGCTTGAAGTCACCCCTGCAGAGAAGCAGGAAGAGTTGCCAATTCCGGAACAGTATAAGAAATACAAGAAGCTTTTTGAAGAGAGAAAGGGCCATGAAGCTTTACCAGAACATAAGCCATGGGACCACGAGATAGTATTGGAGGAAGGCAAGATGCCTCCATTCGGACCAATCTATCCAATGTCAGCCATAGACCTAGGGACGCTTAGGGAGTATATAGGCGACGCATTAGAAAAAGGATGGATCAGAGAATCCACCTCACAGGCAGCCAGCCCTGTGTTATTCGTACCAAAGAAAGACGGTACAAGGAGACTGTGCGTAGATTATCGCAAGCTCAATAATATGACGATCAAAGATCGGTACCCACTTCCATTAGCTACGGAACTGAGGGATCGATTGGGAAAAGCCAAGATTTTCTCCAAGTTTGATCTACGAAACGGATTCCACCTCATAAGAATGAAGGAAGGTGAGGAATGGAAAACAGCATTCAGAACTCGATACGGATTATACGAGTATCTGGTAATGCCATTTGGATTAACGAATGCACCAGCGACGTGCATGCGACTAGTCAACAATGTATTAAGGAAGTACCTAGATATATGCTGCATATGCTATCTAGACGACATTTTAGTGTTCTCAGAAACAGAAGAACAACACATCAAGGATGTTCACAAGGTTTTAAAGCATCTGGAGGAAGCAGATCTCCAATGCAAACCCAGCAAATGCGAGTTCCACGTCACGGAAACAGAGTTTCTAGGCTACACGATATTTTCAGGAGGACTCAAAATGAGCCCTAACAAGGTAAAAGCAGTTAAGGAATGGGAACCGCCAACCAGCGTAAAGGAAGTACAGTCCTTCCTAGGGTTCGCCAACTTTTACCGACGATTCATCAAGAACTACTCAAAGATAGCCGCTCCAATGACGGAGATTACCAAGAAGAGTCAAGGGGAATTCAAATGGACGGAAACAGCACAAGCAGCTTTTGAATGCCTCAAGGAAGCATTCGCAGGAGAACCAGTTCTCAAAGCATTTGATCCAGAGTTACCAATAACGGTAGAGACAGACTCTTCGGATTATGCTATAGGAGCAGTATTGAGCCAGCCAGGCTCGGATAAGAAACAGCAACCAGTTGCCTACCATTCACGCAAGCTATCGCCAGCCGAATTAAATTACGAAATATATGACAAAGAGTTACTAGCGATAGTGGATGCATTTAGGGAATGGAGAGTATACCTGGAAGGATCAAAATACACAGTACAGGTGTATACGGATCACAAGAACTTGGTTTACTTCACTACAACGAAGGAATTAAACCGACGGCAGGTTCGATGGTCGGAAACCATGGCCGCCTACAACTTCAGAATTTCATATGTCAAAGGAAACGAAAATGCTAGAGCGGATGCTCTCAGCCGAAAACCAGAATATTACCAAAACAAAACACACGAATCACACGCAATATTAAAACAGGACGGCGACGCTTTAGTTCACAATAAACCACAACTTGCCGCCACCTCAGGAGTAAATTATGATACTATCAAGGATATCATAAAGACAGAATACTCAACGGATGCTACAGCCAAGAGGATCCTAGCTATACCAGACAATTCAGAAAGAGGATTCACCATCGAAGACGGATTCATCCATTTTCATGGCAAACTTTACATACCCTCCAGTCTAGCTAAGGATTATGTTACAGAACAACATGAGCTTCCAGCTCACGGGCATCAAGGTATTGCAAGAACCTTTGCCAGGATAAGGAGAGAAGTGTACTTTCCAAAGATGAGGACTATAGTTGAGAACGTAGTTGGGAACTGCGACACCTGCATAAGAAATAAAGCCGCCCGGCATGCACCTTATGGTCAGCTCAAAACCCCCGAACTACCTACTCAACCATGGAAGTCCATTGCTTGGGATTTTGTAGTAAAACTACCATTATCCAAGGATCCGGTTACCCATAAGGAATACGATTCTATTCTGGTGATAACAGACAGATTAACCAAGTTTGCTCACATGATACCATTCTGTGAAAATTGGTCGGCAGATGACCTTGCTTATATATTCATGAGGAATATAGTTAGCATTCACGGTGTACCAGATGAGATCATCTCAGATAGGGACAAGCTATTTACATCAAAATTTTGGTCCACCCTAATGGCGCTGCTTGGAATCAAGAGGAAGCTTTCGACAGCTTTCCACCCGCAAACAGATGGCCAAACAGAACGATTGAACCAAACTATGGAAGCCTATCTTCGCTGCTATATCAACTACAAACAAGATAATTGGGTAGAATTACTACCTCTAGCCCAATTCGCATATAACACATCAGAAACAGAGACAACAAAGATATCACCTGCATATGCCAACTTTGGATTTCACCCAGTTGCATATAAATCACCATTGCCGCAAGATGCGAATGCGGACGAAGCCATAAAAGATATCACAGAAATCAAGGAGCTACAGGAGCAACTCTCCTTGGATTTACAGTTCATCGCTTTAAGAACAGCATCGTACTACAACGAATCACGTAGTATGGGACCTACGCTTAAAGAGGGGGATAAAGTTTATCTCATTCGAAGAAACATACAGACAAAACGACCAAGTGATAAACTAGATCACAAGAAACTAGGACCATTTAAAATCGACAAGGTAGTTGGACCAGTTAACTATAGACTAAAACTACCATACACCATGAATATTCACCCAGTATTCCATATATCCTTGCTTGAACCAGCACCACCAGGAGCGCCCGACGCGCCAATAACGGAAATCGAACCAGTCAATCCAGACGCTATATACGATGTTGAAACCATACTAGACTGCAAATACGTTAAAGGCAAGATCAAATACCTGATCAAATGGTTGGATTACCCACATTCAGAAAACACCTGGGAGCTCAAGAAAGATCTCAGCTGCCCCGAGAAGCTGGAGGCATTTCACCAACGTTATCCGGATCTCCCCAAAAAAGGACCCGAAGAATCCTGAAAAAGAGAAAGGATCCGAAGGACTCAGGAAAGAAGAAGGGTTGAAATTATCCAGCATATTCGAACTAGCTTCAGCAGGCATCGATAACCCGGAATTCGACTGCTCTTTCTCCTTTTCCATACGCTCTTTCTCCAACCTTTCCTTTTCCTCTGCTTCATCTAACTCGTCAAGGGATTTAAGCCCGCGACGGAGCATTTCACGACCACGCTCGCGGAGTTCTTGTTGACGACGCTCTAACTCCCGGACCCGAGCTAACCCCATCATAGCTGTTTCAAAAGCAGTATCTCTTTCATTTTGAAGCCGCTCCTCTTCCATACGAAGGTTTTGAAGATCATCAACAGAAGCCTGAACTACATCGCAACGAGCTCCCCGACGAACGCATTCACCACAACGCTGCGAGCGATCGTTCAAAACAAAGCAATGACGGCTATATCGAATACAATTAGAACAAGGCATTGCAGAAGAACCATAAGCCTGAATGGTCTCTGCGAGAAGAATACGCTGTCGATATTTCGAAACCCTAGGAAAAGAAGGAGGCATATTAAAAAAGAAAAGCTCCTTAACCACATTCTTTGGAGTAACAACCCCACCTTATAAGAGCTTGGGACAAGCACTAGGCTAGAAGGGGGATAGTGTTACGATAGTAACAATTGACTAATTAGGAGAGCTTAGGCCTTGTGCAAAAGCGATCAGATTTCATCGAATTAATATGTGATCTGGGTCACCTTAAGATCGTATGTGCACGCACTGTCAGAAAACACGTGACTTGGAGCTTTTGGAGCTTGAGGATCCAAAAGGATCCAAGGGAGCCTTTGGAGCTTAGGATCCAAAAGGATCCAAGGGAGCCTTTGGAGCTTAGGATCCAGAAGGATCCAAGGGAGCATGAATATCTATATAACCAAGATGGATTCCCTTTGTATAGAGCTTCGTGCTCAAGATCAATCATTTAGTATACCATACTATTAGTTACGAATTGCATCATATTATTGTCATTACTTTAAGTCCCTGCTTGACGCCTAGTTATAAACCACCTCGAGAGCCTAGAGCACTTCCACGTGATCTAGACGGCAAACCTCGTAACAAGTCTCCCCTTAAACCAAACTGACAACGACAAAATAAAACACCAGTAAATTTAACTATAACAAAACAGTAAAAATCACAAAAATATTAATAAAAACAAAAATCGAACTCAGCAAAAAGTAACCTTAAGTCTTGCTACTTCTATATCTCACTCACTCATTTACTCACTGGGTTATATATATATAATCTTACACACAAACAAACTCACAATCAAATTCAAATATATTAATTATAATATCCAAATTTGATAAATCTAATAAACTCCAGCAAAATCCTAAAATCAATATATTATTATCTATACTCTTGAAATAAAACGATAAAATATAAACAGTTTTTAATTAATTAATTTATTTATTTGCATGTTACGACGGCTATCTTCTACGCCGCGTCACATGACTAAACCAAGGTAGCGTGATTGAGTCACGTTATGGACCGCTGCGCGGTCCTGACTAGCCATAGGCATGAAGGTCTATATAATCAGGATGGTTTCCTTTGTGTAGAGCTTCGTGCTCAAGATCAATAATTTAGTATACTCTACTATTAGTTACGAATTGCATACCATTATTGTCATTACTTAAAGTCCCTGCTTGACGCCTAGTTATAAACCACCTCGAGAGCCTAGAGCACTTCCACGTGATCTAGACGGCAAACCTCGTAACATTACAAGAATAATATTTTATATAACCCATCGACGAAGCCATAGCCTTTAGCTACCCTATATAAGTCTAAAAATGCTCATAACAGCATTCCCCTGCCCGGCTGCCGCAGTAATGCGTTGGAACTGTCTGGTAACTATGTATATAATCCGTATATAGCTGCGCAGGCACGCTGGATACCCTTCGGGAGGTTTAGTGGCACGTGCTATAACACGTGACCAGCCCAGCGCTTAAACAAAATAAATAAATAAATAAATAAATAAAATAAATATTTTATATAGGGATGCGATGATTCAACACCTGTACGTGGTGCATCCTACGAACCTGTAATTTTTCTTACAGAGCCAAGATTGAATCAGGCTGAAGCTGGGCAAAGGTCGTGCTTTAAAAAGGAGCGGTACTGGGAGTGAAGGTATCGTGAATTTGGCCCGGAACAGAGGACTATCAGTCGAACGGAGACGAAAACTACCCGACAATCAACGAAACAACGACGGATTTCGAAGCGGAACCACCTTTACGAATCTGCAGTGGGATGCAGAGCCTGAGAATTGCTTTAAGGAGCATTTCAAAGCGGACTGCCTTTACGAATCTGTGTGGGAGCAGAGCCTGAGAAGGAAAGCGTTGTGCCGGTGATTGACAGGGCACCTCTGGGGCGCTAGCGTGCAGAATTTTCACGATCCAACAATGCGTACAATCTGCGGGTATACCGGATTGGAAGTTTACAGGTGGTTAAGGGGAGTAATCGAGAATGTATAAAGGTTGTGATAGAGTCTTATTGAGGCCAGCGGAGGTATGGGTAGATTAGGGATGGAGGGACGCTTTTGGCACTTTGCTCTACGAATGTACAAGAGCGGTATCATGGCGGCAGAGGAACTCTCGAACGAGGGGGATGCTTTTAGCAAGTTTCACTCTTCTGTGAAGCATTCGGCAGACATCACGGCAGCGGATGAGCTCTGGCAGAAGCCACCTTATAAGACACATATCCGATACGTTCTCAACCCTCCGCATTATCGATTACAAACTATACATTGGGGGAATGGACTTTGCAGGCTGCGCTTTGGTTAGTGAGCTGGAAACGTTGTATTTTTAGTTGCCTGGCTAGGGGTTAAGACACAGCAAAGCTTGCAAGATACGGTCGGCCTTGTTGTGCAGGAGAGATCCGGCAAGGTAACGCGAAACGGTGCACAAGCCGCGGGGCGTAGCGTATAATGGCAGCGACAGTGACACTGTCTATACGGCTCGAGAGGACGGATGCGCGTATCGGTCTACAATAGGGTACAAGGCAGCTGGCAATGGAGATACCGGGTAGGCTTAGGGAGCAAACAGGATAATGGGTGTAGAAAGGTTGTTTTTGCCTGGGGGCAACCTTCTCAAAGGATATTGAGACTGACATCTTGTATCTGGGAAAGCATGGTAAGAATTGGTTACTCTTACTTATATTTGTAGTCTCACTGGATATATTGTAAAAGACTCATAGATTTGCAAATATAATGTTATCACTGCTATGTCTCCAGCAGGAACGACTAACACGCCGCCCTCAAATCAAGAGGCGGCTAGAATATTGGAGGGCTTTCTGAGCCCTGGAATACCCGACTTACCCAACAGAGGCACAGCAGGACGCGTTGAGTACACGTCTAGTACCTCAGTGCCCCCTGCACCTGCCAGAAGCGGAACTGACAGCTCTACGACCGCACATATAGCACAGTTTACTACAGCGGTCATGCACCTTATTAGAGACCCTCTCGCCGAGCTCGAACAAACGGAACCAGCCTGGGGCTCCACCTTCCGCAACTTCTTTGGCCAGCTGGCTGGTCGTGCCATGATGGGCTTCCCACCACCCTAGATATCTCAGCGATCTTTGCCCTGCCGCCAACGCCAACCGCCTCCCCCCCACGCGCCTCCTCACCGAGCGCCCCCCTGCAAGAGTCCTGGGCTAGCAAGGCCCAACGCGCAGCTCATCTGCCAGAGCAGACCCGCCCTCCACCGCCGCCGCCGAAGCTACAGAGCAAGGAAGACAGAAGAGTGATGATCCGTCTAGACAAAGACCACCCTACAAGACAAGAAGACCCTTATACAATAAGGCAGAAGATAGGACAGATCCTAAAGAATGATAGAATAGCTAAAGATGTATGGGCGGTCCCATCTGGATTCACAGTCCTCGCAAGCACACCAGCTCAAGCAGCCACAATCATAGCACATGCCTCCGAGATAGAGAACGCTATTGGCTCAGCTAAAGTGGAAAGACAAGAGAAGTGGACAACCTTCGTAGTCGGCTCCATCCATAAGAGGATTCAGACTGTAGATGGAATAGTAGACCCAGTAGCAAAAGGCCATGTTCTTACTGAGCTTCAGCTAGTACGTGATAATATGCCAATCCGACAGCTTGAGTGGACCCGTCGTGCACAAGCTGCATTAGACGAAGGCTATATCCGTGTATGCGTCCCTTCTAGCAAAGCGGCCCTATTCCCGCCGAATCTACGCATTTTCTCCCGCCCAGTTCGGGTGCAGCGGGTTCGCGATCATAGCCCTACCTCCCAATGTGGGCGCTGCTTTGGCTTCCATCCCGAACGTCTCTGCGCACGCGACCTTCGCTGCGCTCACTGCGGTAAGCAGGATCGCCATATAGACTGCCCCAGCCTTGCTAAATGTGTTAACTGCTGCGGCCCTCACGCTGCAACCGATACCACCTGCCCAGCGCGCCCCCAACACCGCAATGGACAACTAATAAGACCGACTAAGAACGAGCTTCGTGCTATTAGGACTGCTGGAGGACAAGCTAGCGCAAAGCGTGACGCACAAGCCCAGCAGGAAAAAGAGACAAGTATACAGCTACATCAAGAAACGGAGGCTATGCAGAGCAATAGTACCCAACCGACAGCATCCCCACCAGTACAACAATGGTAGGAGGCACCCAGAAGAAGCAACATAGGCAGAGCAGTCTACGCGTTCTACAAGCCAATGTACGAAAAGGGGGATCCAATCATGATATTGCTCTCTCACTAGCATTTGAGAACAACTGTGATCTGCTGCTGATACAAGAGCCTTGGATACACAATGATCTTCAACGTAGATGTAAAAAAACGCATCCTGCTTTTGAGACCTTTGCGCCCTGTACTGACTGGGATACGCGCCCCCGAGTAATCACCTATGTTCGGAAAGGGAGAGGCTTTTCACCCTGCCAGCCAGCGGCAAACCTATGTCAAGATATACTACTTATTGCCCTAAAAGGCAGAGACTCCCCTATGCTCTTCTGGAATGTCTACAATGCACCTATAGGGGCTATTGATGCAGGAGAGGGCTTGCAAGCACTACTGCGACATGGGCATGAAGCCCCCACACTTGTAGCAGGGGACTTCAACATCCGGCACTCCCTGTGGGATACTACAGGAGGAACGCCACAAGACGGAGAAGAGCTAATCCAGTGGGCAGACAGCCATAGTCTACGCATTGCTAACCCTCCATTCACTCCCACCCATCAAAGGGGAGGCGTTCTAGACCTAGTCCTAGTCACACATCCTAATGCAAGATGTGAAGTCGAACATTCCCTACATACCTCGTCCGACCATGAATCACTACTAACCATAATCCCCCTATCAAGTAGTCTCTACCCTAAGGCAGGACGTCTTGACTTTGGCACCTGCAATACTGAAAAGTATCTACAGCTGCTCCAACATACAGCTGAGCCCGTATATAGTAATCTAGAAGAAGAGACCTCTGATATTGTTCAAGCACTCCAAACCGCTCTATACGGCTCCTGTAAACGGTATCTCGAAGCCACAGGCGGTGCCCCATGGTGGAATGACTCATGCCGGGCGGCATATCAGAGATACAGAGCTCTGCGTAGTACTGGCCCAGCAGAAGAAGAACGTAAAGCCCTTCGGCGCTGCGTACGCCAAGCAAAGAAAACGCATTGGCAGCAGATAGTACAGAATGCAGCTAATGTCACTGATGTCTATAAGATCGTGAAATGGTATAAGAAAGAGACAGTACTCCAATCACCTCCACTACAAAAAGAAGGCGGGCTGGCTACAACGCCACAGGAGAAGGCACAAGTGCTTCAAGGAGCTCTACTCTCGCGCCATCTTGAAGCAGAAGACATCCCCGCTAATACACCCGCAGTACCCAGAAGGACAATCCCTTGGGCGAACATCACAGCGAAAGAGGCATTCTCAGCTACATGCCAGGTCTCATCCACTTCACCAGGAGCAGACGAGATCCCAGCAGCCGCCCTGCGTCTGGCCTGGCCAATAATCGGTGCACGTATCACCCTTCTCTTCCAGCGCCTTATGGAAGAAGGAATACATCCCCAAGCCTTTAAACATGCTGAAGTAGTGATCCTACCTAAAGCAGGGAAACGGGACCGCTCTCTCCCTAAGTCCTATCGGCCAATTGCACTGCTCTCATGCCTGGGTAAAGGTCTAGAACGACTTCTAGCCAGACGCATTAATTTCTGGGCTCTTAAGCTTAAAATACTAGCACGTGATCAGTGCAGCGCAATTAGCAAGTGGTCGGCAGTAGACCTTACTACAGCCACCTCAATATCCTTGGGAATGAAGCGGCAGATAAAGCTGCAAAAGAAGGAGCAGCTCTCCCCCCCCCCCTAACCCGATTTGCACCCTAGCATCACTCAAGAGACTAGCCAAAGTCAACGCTTGCAAAGCTGACACCCAACTATGGAACACCATAAGCCCTCAATACTACAAGGACTTACTGTACACACATACAGATAATACAACACTACTCTCCCTCAAAAGAGCAACCCTGAGCTACATCCTTGCAATCAGATCCCAACATGGAGACTTCGCAAAATACCACGAACGCTTCAAACACACCTCAGCACTTCTCCTCTGTTCATGCGGGAAAAGGAAGACCCCATTACACTTATTCTTTTGCAAAAAAGGGAAAGCGTATTCGACGCTGATAAAAAGCCCCCCATCTGAAGCCATCCCATGGCTTCTAAGCTCCCCCCCTGGCGCAACCAAACTCGCCGAATGGCTAGAATCCACCAGATTCTATCAGGAAATCTGCCCACGGCATACAGCTACAATTTAAAAAAAAAAAAAAAACTTCTTTGTTATCGGTTTTTAGCAGGTACGGACAAGGCGTTTAGGCTATCAAGGAAGGTTAGGTTATTCGGACAAAAAAAAAAAAAACCAGAAAGGTATCAAAAAAAAAAAAAAAACGAAAGAGGAGATAGGGAGAGAGATCAAGAGTTAGTGATCTAGTGGACGGAGTTGACCACAGAGACCTCTCCAAGCCTGACAGCTTTAAATTCTTCACGACGGCAATCATGTAAACCATGCCTTAGTACCTGTAAATTACAAATATCCTAGCTAGCTAGTACTCCACCCAGAGGCCCCCTCTGGGCGTCATTTGTCCAACTCTGGAATAGACGGCTAAGGTTTGCACGTGCAAGCACGTGCGGCCTACGGCCTATGACGATAAATACATCAAATCAAATCAAAAGACCTTACTACAGCGCTTGCCTCAGATATAGAAGAGGCATGGGCAAAATGCCTTGTAGCTGGTATGCTAACAGTAGATGTGAAGGGAGCTTTCGATGGTGTACTGGCCAACAGACTTATCCAAAGGCTCCGAGAGCAGGGCTGGCCTAACTGCCTTGCACAATGGGTTCGCTCCTTCCTAGCCAACCGGACAGCGCATATTCGTCTAGACAAGGTCAAGTCGAAGGCCTTCTCTGTCCTCTGTGGCCTGCCGCAAGGCTCTCCAATCTCACCCATTCTCTTCCTGCTATATGTAGAGCCGTTTCTATGCCTTACAAGAGGAAGATTTGGGTATGCTGACGATGGAGCAATGCTGGCTATTGGGGCTACAACACAAGTAGTACAGACCAAACTGCAGAAGCATCTTGATATGACCTTGCATGGGGGCAAGAGAATGGTGTAATTTTCGATAGCGCAAAAACTGAACTACAGTACTTCTACCGCAAGCGCCAGGCTGCTGAACCGTCACTACACCTGCCTGATGGCGTCGAGATCCCCCCAAACAACGTCACCCGTTGGCTAGGTATCTTCTTTGACAGGAAGCTCTCATTCAAGGCCCATATACAGATAGCATGCCTGCGGGCGAAGCAGATCAGACCATGTACAACATCTTTGCCGTACAATAAAAGGAGCTAAACCAGCCCTTCTTAGGCAAGCAGTACAGGGCTGTGCCTTCGGCACCCTCTTCTATGGTGCTGAAACTTGGTATGGAAAACATACCTCACCTGTGATATTCCGCCTGATACAACTTGCAATCAACCGGGCTGCTAGAGCTGTACTGCCGGTATACAAGACCACCCCTATCCCGGTACTCCTGAGGGAGACCGGATGGGCCCCAGCCCCTGCCTGGCTCGAAAGAGCACATGTCAGATATATAACACGAGTTGCAGCAGCAGACGAAAGGCACCCAATACGCTTACGCTGGGGCTCTAGTCGAATGAAGTGGATGCGCCGCCGACAAGAACTAGCACTCTCTCCTACCTTTCTTCGCCCCCTTGGGAAGATACAGACCGTGACAATGCCCTCAAGCAGATTGCAGCCTGTGGACGGACGAATGGGCCTCAAGCATTCAAGCAGTGGCTAGAAAAACAGCCCATCCTAGACCTTATTGTATACTCCGATGGCTCTATGAACGAGAATGATAATGCGGGAGCCGCGTACTGTATATACCGCGGCAGCCAACTGATTGAACAAGGCCAGGTCCCCCTTGGCAAGACTGCAGAAGTATATGATGCTGAGGTTATAGGTGCTCTCGCAGGCCTGCAGGCTGCCCTGCGATCTTGCATGGCACGATTTGCTACGAGTATTACAATCTGCCTCGATAATCAAGAAGCAGCACTACGCCTTCATACGGGTATTCCTATAAGCACTAGTGCCAGCGAGATTCTAGAGTTCTAAGCCTGCAGGCAGGCCTGGCTGACAAGAGGGCGAGCCCGGAATGCCGCTTGTGGAGCAGTAGGTATACGCTGGTGCCCAGCACATGTCGGTATCGCTGGGAACGAACTAGCAGATCAACTAGCCAAAGCCGCATGCCTGCTGCCTACTACACGCAACAAGGCTTCTGTAGCACGTGCAAAGCGCTTGTCAAAACTAAGATACGAGCGAGCTGCAGCCGAGTACTGGAGCGAGAAGTGCCCAACTCAATACGAACGTCTCAACCTACCCTTCCCTACATCAAAAATGCCAATGGAACTTACACTCCCCCGCCCTACCTTAGGGTACCTACTAGCCGCCCGCTCGGGGCATGGTGACTTCAGAGCCTACCATGAGAGATTCAATCACGAGAACGCGTCTCTTTACTGCCAACACTGTAATCAAGATAGCTCCCTAGACCATTTTGCCATCTGTGAGGCAATATCACCACCTTTCGAGCTCTTTGCCCCAATACGCTGCCCAAATCCTGCCTGGTGGGCGCTAAGCACTACTGAGGGCGCAAAAGTCTTTGCTAAATGGTGCGCAAGAACCCGTTTCTTCGCACATTCTTAATTCTTTCGTTTTACTACCCCTTTCTTATCTAGTCTACCTTAATCCTCCCCCCTCCCTTTTCCTTTTTCCGTACCATACAACACCCATCGACGAAGCCATAGCCTTTAGCTACCCTATATAAGTCTAAAAATGCTCATAACAGCATTCCCCTGCCCGGCTGCCGCAGTAATGCGTTGGAACTGTCTGGTAACTATGTATATAATCCGTATATAGCTGCGCAGGCACGCTGGATACCCTTCGGGAGGTTTAGTGGCACGTGCTATAACACGTGACCAGCCCAGCGCTTAAACAAAATAAATAAATAAAAAATAAATAAAACCAGGAACGTTCGCTCCCAGGAACGACGATTCCTAGCTAGCCATAGGCATGAAGGTCTATATAACCAAGATGGATTCCCTTTGTATAGAGCTTCGTGCTCAAGATCAATCATTTAGTATAACCTACTAATAGTACGAATTGCATCATTATCATTACCATTATCTTATTAAGTCCCTGCTTGACGCCTAGTTATAAACCACCTCGAGAGCCTAGAGCACTTCCACGTGATCTAGACGGCAAACCTCGTAACAAAAAAGTAGAATAATACACAACAAAACAATAAATACAAGATAAATCACTAGATATTCAAGATAAATTAATAACATAATCTGATCTAATCTAATCTAATCCAGTCTAGTTTAGTCCAACCAAATAAATATATAAAATATACCAGGATAATCAACGCAGTTGACCGGTATCAAACCGCCCGATCCAGTTCTATATATCTATCTGTATATAAATATTCATTCCAACCAAAGACTTTTCATCCATCCCCATCCATTTCAATCCAACCAACCAACTAATTAGTAGGAGCCGGCGGAGCAGCCTCCTCTCCACCTACCCCAGTAGCCTTAGCACCCCCTTTCGAACCCTTCTCACCCTTCCCCTTCTTTCCTTTACTCCCAGTAGAACCAGGTTTCTTCCCACTACTAGTTCCACTCGCGGCAGCAATACCATTTTCAGTAGAGGTACCGTTCTTATTTTTCTTTCTGGATTCTAAGGTTGGGTAGTGACGGAGACCGAGAAAGTTGGATTCATTTTCGGTTGTGGGATCGGCGGCGATAGCTTTATCTGCTTCTTCTGCTTTGTCTGCTTTGTCTGCTTCTTCTCCTTTGCCTCCTTTGCCGGCCTTGTCAGCCTTGCCTGCTTTACCTGCTTTGGCCGCTTCGGCTGCAGTTTCATCATCGGAATCTTCTTCGTGGTTGTCATTGTCATCGTCTCCGTCTTCGTCACTACCTTTGCCTTTGCCCTTGCCCTTCTTGCCATCCGAGGAAGTTCCAGTAGACTTGGCTGCTGCCGCGCTGGTGGTCTTTGCCTTTCCAGTAGCTTTTGCTGAGCCATTGCCTTTTGATGCTCCGGTGCCTTTTGCGCTTCCCTGGTAGATGTTATTATCTTGTGAAGGAATGAGAAAGTCTGATTAAACGAACCTTATTGCCCTTGCCTTTGCCCTTCTTGCCAGTTCCGGTAGAGGCTGCACCGCTCGCACCGGAAGTGCCAGTACCCTTTGCCTTTTTATTGTTTACGGCAAAGATATCTATTGCATAATTCAGTATTGTGAAAAGATATGAGAGTGGTTGTGACTGACCATCACTATCAGGCCCATCAACGGCAGCTTCGTTGAGTTTATTCTTTGCGGATCGAGCATAGAACTCCAATACTGATGTTGTTAGCTATGTTTGGTTTTGTGAGTTGCATTTGGCTAACCATTTGGGACTGGTGCTCTAGCGAGTATATCACTCTCGCTTTCTGGCAAAGCTCGAGCTGAAACGAGTGTGGCGGAGATGGCGATGAATGCCAAGATAGATCTGAAGTTCTTCATGGTGAAAGATTTATGGCGGTGGGCGTCAAGCCGTTAAGTTGTGTAGCAAAGGCGATGAAAAATGAGAGTACGACTTGAGAACTGTCAGTATTTCTCAATATTCTGTTTGGATTGGACTGACTTACTTCTTGATAGATAGAAGTGCAAGGCGAGTAAAATGAAGGCGAATCAATGAAGTTTTGATGTGGAATGAGGATACAAATAATGAGGGCTTTACGAGTCTTTTATCATCAATTCAACAGCCTCCTCTGGGATAGAGGAAGGTATGTGCCCCAATAAAAAATTATACGTATGCGCTCTAATAAAAACAGCTACACTTGGAAACATGCTTAGGATAAGATGCTTAGCGTGTCTGATCTCAATTTATCTGAGAGTCTAAATCTGTGACCACAATCTGTCAAACTCTACATCATACCCCGTACGGTAACGATTTTCGAGCAAGAACCATGGATTGCGCCATAATTAGAAATAATGGGAATCAGGTATATTATCCAAAAGAAGCCTTGTTGTATAGAAAATGGTGTTTCTTCGATTTCAAGGCCCGTGGGGATAACCTGCAGGAAAGTTCATGGGTAGCTTGGTCCATAGTATAACTCGAGACGAAAACCTCCTTCTAAGCATTAATTATCTCAATCAAGATCCAATGGTACATCTTCACAGCTAGATCTAGAATTCTTTTGTTAGAGTGAAATGATAATCGGCATCAGGTAATTCTGAATCCATTGTATAAGGTTGGAAACACGCGTTTCGAACCGTCGGTTAAGCCGTTTTGGCTACAGCCTCAAACCATGACGAAGTGTCAAATGCTTGGATCGCAGAAAAAAGTTCGGAGGTGGAGAATGCCGCGCACAAATGAAGAAAGATAACGGTAGTACAGTATCAAATGATCTATTTCGAGAGAGATCAACTGTATCAAGTTCAAGTCGTTTGGTATCATCCAATTAATTGAGAAAACCTTCATCCCGAGTCTTATATAGAAGAAACACACCTTGGCATATCGGGGTTCTTGGCAAATTCCCACTGGGAGTCTTACTAGGACACAAGAACTTTGACTTTGTTCTGTTGGAAGATCATGATTATGATCAAAACCAGTGTGGCGTATACATAGTAAAGAGGGTAAGTTAGTACTCCACGAGTCCAGTTCCTCAAACTGGATCTTTGCGGTTTTGTGCCAATGCGACGTTTTCGATTGGAAGTTAGTGATAAAACCCTCGTTGAACAACCATTCTGATCGCAGGAACGCCACGTTATTGTCTTTGCAAAACATAAGCGAATGAATAGCGCTCAATGGTTCTCCTGAGAAACCACTGCCATGGAGACTGGCTATTTTTGAGGTTATTTGGGAAGGTTGCTGGTGATTCTATCCAGCCGAGAGCTATTCTCCAAAGGAGACAAGATGATCAAAAGTACATTTTTTAATTTGGAAGAGTGGAAGATCTTTGGCCATATATCCCGAGTCCCTGAAAGATTGTTAGGAGAACTAAGAAAGGAATTGAGCAAAATGAATGAACACAGTAATTGAGGTATTAGCTGGGTTAAAGGTTTGGTCCTGCATCATGCCATCTTTCTTGAGTTCCCGTTCATCATGGCGGATATAGTATGGCAGACAAGAAATATGTCGTAAAAGACCCCAGTAGATCTCTGATCTTGGCATGAAAAGATAGTCATCATGTGCTAGCCATAATATCGGGAATGCATCTTGAGTGTTGATAGACATTGCTGATAATGCGTATAATTTTATTTGTGATGATCAATGAAATCTTGGTGAAGTTCCTGTTCGTTTGCAACTCCGCTTCCGGTTCCGGCGATGGCGACATTCATGAGACATCCATTCGTTACCGGATAACATTGTGATCTTTCCCGCGTCGTCCAGAGTACCATGCACACATCGAACAAGTACGTTGGGAGTATAGTCAACTCATACATTGAAAACATGTTGTCGCTTTCATGGTAATATTGATGTTGTTGATCAATTTCCTGCATTCAATTGAAAATGGCTTTGATTCGAATGACATCTGATTGGCCCGAGGTTCCAGCGTTATTGCATTGCCGAGATGAGAAGCTTTGAAGAATTTCCCCGAACTCTGATGCGTTTTGAGTCAAGAGGCAAATCAAATCATTGATTGCACTTATAAAAAAAAACATTCAACTATTGATATGAGGTGACAGTAATTTATTATCATGTCTTCTTCACGGGCTGTCAAGGCATGTCTGCAGCGTAACGTCGCGCGACCAAATGTTTCCAGAATTGCGATTCAATGTCCGCGAATTCTTCAACAGTCTTCTACACATCCGGCATTACGACCCCGCATTGCCTCATCATTAATCGCTGGTCAACGACGTGCCTTTTCTCTGACAGTTCCCCGTCGGTTGGCAGACGTCAAAGATGATTTCGATCCAAAGTTAGTCGAGAGGGAATCCGATCAGGTCGATGTATGTATAGTTGGAGGAGGTAAGAATATTATCACATGCCAATGTATTCTACTAACATTATCATCAGGTCCTGCTGGTTTAAGTGCTGCAATTCGATTAAAGCAACTCGCAAATGAAGCAGGTAATGAAGATTTTCGAGTAATACTTTTGGAGAAGGCTGGTGAGATTGGCGCACATATACTTTCTGGGGCGGTCATTGAACCCACGGCTATCAACGAATTGTTTCCAGATTGGCTCGCAGAGGACAATGAGAATAGATTCGAAAATATTACTCCCGTCTCGGGCGATAAGATGCGATTCCTTACAAAGGGTAGTTCAATTCCAATACCTGCGCCACCGCAGATGAACAATCATGGCAATTACATCGTTAGTCTTAATCAATTCACAAAATGGCTTGGCGAACGAGCGGAGGAGGTTGGTGTTGAGGTGTACCCTGGATTCGCAGGCGCGGAAGTGTTATATGCGACGGATGGATCTGTCAAAGGTGTCGCCACTAATGATTTGGGTATTTCAAGAAGTGGCAAGCCTAAGGATAGTTTTGAAAGAGGAATGGAATTTCACGCCAGAATAACCCTGTTTGCGGAAGGTTGTCATGGAAGTCTTACGAAACAAGTCATCAAGAATTTCGACCTCCGTAGAGATAGTCAACCACAAACTTATGGTCTTGGTATAAAAGAGGTATGGGAAATCCAACCGGAAAAGTTCAAGAAGGGTCAAGTTGTCCACTCCTTGGGCTATCCTCTACCAGCAGATACTTATGGTGGTGGTTGGATGTATCATTTCGGTGAAAATCTAGTCAGTATCGGACTTGTAGTTGGGCTTGACTACCCCAATCCTTGGCTGTCGCCATATCAAGAATTTCAAAAGATGAAGCATCATCCTCTTTACAAGGACGTTTTGGAGGGTGGAAAATGTATTTCTTATGGAGCTCGAGCTCTTAACGAAGGAGGATTCCAATCGATACCGAAGTGCGCATTCCCTGGTGGGGCTTTGATTGGTGATACTGCAGGATTTCTCAACGTCCCAAAAATTAAGGGTACCCACACAGCCATGAAATCAGGGATGCTCGCTGCAGAGGCAACATGGACTGCATTGGAGAAGAATGATGAGGGCTCCGTTTTCCTATATGATTATGAAGATTCATTACGGAAATCATACATCTGGAAAGAATTAAAGGAGGTCAGAAATATGCGACCATCATTCCATTCACCATTAAAGCTATACGGTGGTATCATGTACTCTGGACTTGAAGCTTTCATTCTCAAGGGTAAAGTCCCTTGGACATTGAAACATAAAACCACCGATGCCGCCGCCACCAAGCTTGCCGATCAATGTACAAAGATTGAATACGAGAAACCTGATGGAAAAATCTCGTTTGATATTTTGACAAGTGTTAGTCGTACAGGTACAAATCACGAAGAAGATCAACCAGTTCATTTGCAGGTCAAGGATTGGGATAAGCATGCGGAAATGGAATACCCAAAATACAAAGGCATTGAAAATAGATTTTGTCCAGCTGGTGTGTATGAATATGTTGAGGATTCAACGAAGGATATCGGAGTAAGGTTTCAAATTAATGCTCAAAAGTAAGTTCTTTCCTTCTTTGATAGGTCATCACCGATACTAATTATGCCCTCAGTTGCATTCATTGTAAGACGTGTGATATCAAGGTTCCAGATCAGGATATCAATTGGAGTGTTCCCGAAGGTTCAGGTGGCCCAAAATATTATATGACATAGATATCACTGCCTTCGTTGCCAAATTTGTATACATAATTACCTAGTATTTACGATACAAAGAAAAATGATTTTGACATGATGCCGAGTTCGGCTTGGTGATTCGTTCAAGTGTAAAATGATAGTTCGGTATTACTTCATTATATAGGATCTGGTTGATCTTCTATCTAATTACTAGTAGGCTTTTAGTTGGGAGATTAGTATAAATATGTTTTATTTTATGTTCCTTTTAAAGTTCTTAGAAGTATTAAATATTAAGAATATATATAAGATAAAGGGGGTTTGGATTGGGTTGAAATTAATTAATAGTTTAAATTTCCTCGATATAATTAAAATACTCTATAATTTTAATTATTGTTTTATTATGGTTTTTGTTTATACGAGTTGAATTATATAAACTTAAATTTATCCGCATTCCTAGCATTGTATTTGTATTTTTTGTGTTGATTAATAGTTATTTTCATAAATTTTTATCAAATATTTCATAACCTTAAAGTTTAAGCCAACCTATAATTATATACATCACCAACCTTTTCCTCAAAACGACCATACAGAATCCAACATCACTTAACTTCTCCATAGGTATTTTTCTACCGTTCCAAATGACATCCACTAGCTCTCCCATATATATCACACTACCTCAATTCTCCTTCCACTATTCCTACACTGCTTAATTATCCTAAAAGATTCCCTTCCATCCACAGTTTCACTTCGACTCGCTTAGCTTACCTCATACAACCAACCCGTGTAGTTTTCATAGGGGCTCAGTCCTCGCAGGGTAGGTTAGCTTCCACATTATTTGTTTTCCTATACAGAACGGAATACCTGCATGGGAAATATTGCCTAGGATTAGATAGGTATGTTAAAAGGAATAGAAGTTACCGGTACTAATCACGTGTCGTGATTAGTAATACGGTTACCTAAACAGGCTAGATTAGACGAATCATAAGCAGGCATATTGGTCCCCTCCGAGGATACCAAGAGGAGATCAAGATGCCTATACGCGTAGTAATATAGTCAATATAGAGGCCTCTTCCACCCAATCTTTTAATAAGGTATAATATATTCTTTACTTTGCTAGAATCAGCAAGTTAATTATAATTATTTAATCTTCATCGCCTTCTTTAAGGATACAAAGATATATAAAAATAAAATTTAAAAATTCTGATCTGTAATTAAATGGTAGATTATTTAATTTTATATCTTTTAATTAATTCAAATCTATTATTTTGTAAAAGAATATATTATTAGTGCTATTATTAAATTTATCTACAAAATTGTCACGATCGGGAATACAAGAGTGATAATAGGTATCCTGTCACGGTGCCAGTCACGTGAGCAGTTGATCCTATCCGATAGGACCAAGATAGGCGCTCGCGCCGGTGCGCAAGTGAGCTAGTGCCCGATCGGGCTAGCTTACTTGCGAAAAGTCTGTATATCTTCAACCAGGAAGATCCTGTATCGTAGCTCTTCGAGCTACGTCTTAATCCTTAATCTGAACCTATTATCTGAATCAATATAACTTTGCCAAATTAGGGCAAGGTTACTAGAAGCCCTATTCTGCCTGCCTGCCCCGTGATACTACGTAGCTCCTGCCCATCAATACATCGTTCTTACAATGCCTGCCCCGCAACCGCCCGGCCTGCCCGCCGACTCCTCTGAGTTCGTTACCTCTGTTGCCGATGAACCGCAAGCCTGGTATCAGTATTTCCAATCGGTATCAGCGTACTATACCGAATTGGAAAACGACGTACAAGCTCTGTCCCACGAAGTGTCCCAAGCAAGACTCCAAGAGCGCATCCACGAAGCGCTAAGAGATCAACTCGCGGGACAGGTCGCAAACCTGCTCGATCGACTCGCCGAACATGTCCCCGCCCCTTCTGAACCTGTCCATACGCCCACTGAACCTGCCTCTGAACCTGCTGTTCCCACTGCCCCTGTCCTCCCTGTTACACCTCGCCTGAGTGAACGAATCCCCGACCCCAAGGAGTTTGACGGCTCCCGCACCGACCTGCGGAGATTTGTCCAACAAATATATGCGAAGATGAACTCCAATTCTGACCGATTTCCTACCGCTTCTGCCCGCCTGACTTACACTGCCGGGAGGCTTACCGGGAGAGCATACGAACTTATACTCCCGAAGATCAATTATGGAATCCCTCAATTCGCCGACTATAGCCTGCTTTTGGAATACTTGGAAAACGCTTTTGGAGACCCCGACCGCAAACAGAATGCGCAAAACAAATTATATATGCTGAAGCAAAGACACCTGGATTTCAGTACCTACTTCGCCGAATTCCAGCGATTGGCCCTGGAAGGTGAGATGCCCGACGACGCCCTGACCCCGCTCCTATTTCAAGGAATCTCCCGTGAACTACAAGATATGCTGCTACATAACCCGGCCCCGTCTCGAAATTTCCGAAAGTACGCTGACCATCTGCAACAACTCGACAATCGGTTCCGCCAGCATCAGCAGCAGATCTCCCGCACGCGCCCCACTATTTCTGCGAACTCCCCGCGAAGACCCTCTACCCCTTCTGTCGAATCTCCCCAGTTTTCGAAACCCGCTCCTGGTGACCCTATGGACCTGAGCTCCGGAAGACGCCCCGTTTCCACAATAAAGACATCAACTCGCAGGGAACGCGGCGAATGCTATCGTTGCGGCTCTGCCAACCACATAGTCCGAGACTGCCCGCACCCCGACACCCGTCCTATCCAAGCCAGAAATGCCCGAACCAGCCCTGTTGCATCGCCAACTGCTTCGCCCGTCCCCCGCGGGCGACGAACTAGTCGCTCCCCGCAATCCGATGTTTCCGCAAGCCCTAACAGTTCGGGGAAAAGGGGCCCGCCTGGCCTAAACCGCGATCAGGCCGGTTCCCCGCGTGTTCTCCGTCTGTCTGCTGCTGCTACTCATGGCCTTCCGCTGGAAGATGAACTGAACAATCGTGCGGATCTAATGATCCTACCTGCTACCCTGCTCCTAGGGAGAGATACTCTCCCAACCTACGCTATGGTTGATAGCGGCTGTGAAGGAACTGCCTTTGCGGATCGAAGTTGGGTGTCGTCCCAAGGGATCCCTGTATACCAACTCTCTGCTGCCTTCGAAGTCATAGGATTCGATGGAAACACCCTGCCTGGAAACCGAGTCACATCCTACATCCGTGTGGGACTTAGGATCAATGACCATACCGAAAAGAAGATCATTCTGTACGTGACCGAATTAGCTCACTATCCTGTTGTGCTGGGAATAGCCTGGCTTAAAAAGCATAATCCTCGTGTCGACTTCGCAACAAACTCGTTCCAATTCGATAGCCCGTTCTGCTATGAATTCTGCAACACCCCATCCCGTCCATCCCGTATAAAAGCCCTGCCTGACGTTCCCCCGAAAGCCCGACCTGTACAATTGCCAGCCCGTCCCAAGGGACTGGAGAATCGGGATATAGCTGCGATCTCCTTGAGAGCCTGTTCGGCTTACGCCCGTCGAAAATACGAAATGTTTCAGATATCGATAGAACAAATCGATGATATTTTGAATAAAAGGAAAGAATTTAACCCGCAAGACCTACTACCTGAATTCCGGAACTGGAAAGACGTCTTTTCCCCAAAGAATGCGGAGAAGTTGCCTCCCCATCGGCCGTACGATCATGAGATTCGACTTCAGGAAGGAGCTGTTCTACCCTTCGGTGCCCTGTATTCTATGTCCCGCCCCGAATTAGAAGCTCTGAAACAGTGGCTGGAAGAGAACCTCAGGAAAGGATTCATTCGGCCAAGCTCTTCCCCTGCTGCGTCACCTGTCCTGTTCGTTAAAAAGGCCGATGGAGGCCTTCGGTTCTGTGTAGATTACCGTGCTCTGAACAATCTATCCGTCAAAGATCGATACCCCCTGCCGTTGACAAAGGAATCTCTGAACAATCTGAAAGGGATGAAGTATTTCAGTAAGATCGATATCATTTCCGCCTTTAATAATATACGAATAAAAGAGGGACAGGAATATCTGACTGCGTTCCGTACCCGATTCGGCCTGTTCGAATCCCTGGTCATGCCGTTCGGGCTGACGGGGGCCCCTGCAACCTTTCAGAGGTTTATCAACGATTCCCTGCGAGGATACTTGGACGTATTTTGCACCGCTTACCTGGATGATATCCTGATATACAGCCGAACCCGGAAGGAGCACGTCCGCCACGTGCAGAAGGTTCTGCAAGCACTGAGAGAAGCTGGTCTGTTCGCTAAATTCGAGAAATGCGAATTCCTGAAATCCGAAACCACGTTCTTAGGCCTTATCGTAGGAAGAGATGGTATCCGAATGGATCCAAAAAGATCCGAACGATCGTAGACTGGAGATCGCCCGCTACTGTAACTGACGTTCAAGCATTCATTGGGTTCGCGAACTTTTATCGACGATTCATCAGAGACTTTTCGAAGATAATTAACCCGATGGTAAACCTGACCAAGAAAGGCATTCCGTTCCTGTGGAACTCTGCCTGTCAAGACGCATTCGACCGATTAAAGAGAGCGTTTACTGAAGCTCCTGTTCTGGCTTCCTTCGATTGGGAAAAGGAAGTGATTTTGGAAACCGATGCCTCCGACTATGTATCTGCTGGAGTACTCTCTCAATACGACGACGAGGGAATCCTGAGACCTGTAGCGTTCTTCTCAAAGAAGCATTCGGCAACCGAGTGTAATTACGAGATCTACGATAAGGAACTGCTCGCTATCATTCGCTGTTTCGAAGAATGGCGTCCCGAGCTGGAAGGCGCCGCCTCGCCAATTCAAGTAATTACTGATCATAGGAATTTAGAGTATTTTACTACGACAAAGCTACTGAACCGTCGTCAAGCCCGTTGGTCCGAATTCCTGTCCCGGTTTAATTTCCGAATCACCTATCGTCCTGGTAAGCTAGGTGCTAAGCCTGATGCTCTGACCAGGAGGTCAGAAGATCTCCCTAAGGAGGGGGATGAACGCCTCCTGCACCAAAGCCGTACCATTCTGAAACGAGAAAACCTGGACCCTGATCTGTTCCCTACCGCTGTTACCCCGATCGAACCCAGGATCGTCAAGAAAGTACGATTTGCGGTAACCACCCGTAGCCAGAGAAACCTCGATTCTACCGACACCACCGATCACTCGAATTCCGACGCTATTATAACTTTGCCAGAAAATGGCAAAGTTATAGAACCTGCAATTCCACCTGCTGTACCCGCACCCGACCCTGTAATACCACTAGAGGACCCAGAAACTCCTTTAGATCTCCCTGCCGACCTGCTTACCTTATTCCGCGAAGGCTATCAAGCCGATCCTATACCTGAATCTGTCCTGAAGTCCCTACGAGAGGGATCCCCGAAACACCCGAAAATCACTCTTGCCGAGTGCACTGAGAACAACAACCTGTTGTACTACCGAGGGAAACTGTACGTCCCTGACCACGACCCCCTGAAAACCTATCTGCTCCGCCTGTATCACGAATCTCCCGCTGCCGGTCACCCGCACCGCACCCGAACCTTCGAATTACTGTCCCGGGACTACTACTGGCCTGGATACTATGATTACGTCACACAGTGGGTCCGCAACTGCCATAGTTGCTACCGCGCTGCCCCGAATCGTAGAGGCCAGGAGGGAGTCCTCCGCCCGCTCCCGATCCCACAGAGAGCCTGGCAGGATATCTCGATTGATTTCATCACACACTTGCCCGAGAGTACTGGGTTCGATGCTATTATGGTAGTAGTCGATCGATTGACAAAGATGAAACACTTCCTGCCCTGTTATGGTACTTGCAATTCTGAAGAAGTCGCCCGCCTGTTCCGAAAGAATATCTGGAAACTCCACGGCTTGCCCTTGACGATTATATCAGATCGTGGAGCCCAATTTGTATCCGAATTCTGGAAGCATATATGCAAGCGCCTGGGCGTTGCCGCCAAGTTGTCAACTGCTTATCATCCTGAAACCGATGGACAGACCGAGAGAGCCAATGCGATGCTGGAACAGTATCTCCGGTCGTATGTAGCATACCTGCAAGACGATTGGGCGGAGTGGCTTCCACTCGCCGAATTCTCTATTAACAACGCCTGGTCCGAGAGCACCCGAATGACCCCGTTCTTCTCCAATTACGGATTTCACCCCCGTCTGGGTTTCGAGCCCGCACCGTCCCAAAGTACCCGTCCTGCTATAAGAGATGCCGAGGAGTTCGCTGCTAAAATGGAAGCAATCTCCTCGCACTTACAGACCGAACTGACTGCCAGTCAAGCCCGATATTCGAAGAATGCCGACACCCACCGTTCCCCTGCCCGGAGGTACCAACCCGGCGATCTGGTATGGCTGAATGCCAAGAACATCAAGACGTTGCGCCCGCAGAAGAAACTGGACTGGAAGAACCTCGGCCCCTTCAAGATCTTGGACTCCGTTGGTCCATACGCGTACAAGCTGGATCTGCCCGCTTCAATGAGAATTCACCCTGTATTTCATGTCAACCTGCTACATCCCGCTTCCGATGACCCTGTCAACGGCCAGAGAAACCCACCGCCACCGCCTGTCGAAGTAGACGGGTTGGAACAATTCGAAGCCGCCGAAATCCTGGACTCCCGCTGGGAGCGAAGGGGCCGTGGAGGCCCCCGCCTGAAATATACCGTTCGATGGATTGGATACGACACGCCAACAGAAGAGCCCGCGAGCTACTTAGAGAACGCACAAGAGCTTGTTCGTAACTTTCATCGCCGATACCCCGACAAGCCTGGCCCAGGATAGGAACCCCGCCCGCCTAGCTAACAACCGACCGACTATCTGCTATCATCTGATACTGCTAACTAACCCGTACCCTCGCCTCGACGGAGCTCGGCTCTAAGGAGGGGGGTACTGTCACGGTGCCAGTCACGTGAGCAGTTGATCCTATCCGATAGGACCAAGATAGGCGCTCGCGCCGGTGCGCAAGTGAGCTAGTGCCCGATCGGGCTAGCTTACTTGCGAAAAGTCTGTATATCTTCAACCAGGAAGATCCTGTATCGTAGCTCTTCGAGCTACGTCTTAATCCTTAATCTGAACCTATTATCTGAATCAATATAACTTTGCCAAATTAGGGCAAGGTTACTAGAAGCCCTATTCTGCCTGCCTGCCCCGTGATATATCCGTTGTATTGAAAATACTAAGCTAAAGAGAAAAAGAATGAAAAGCACAAGAGTTTTTGTATATGCGCAGCGAGCACAAGCGAGAGACTAGCCCGATCGGGACGATCGGTGTGATCGTCACAAAAATAATCCTCTTTTATATAAAAGAATATATTAATTCATCAAAGCTTCAAATATTATACTTTCTTTTTTGAGAAAAACTTTTATTGAAAAATATCACTATAATTATTTCACTGTCTCATCCTTTAATTATCTTAGAATTTATTTAATACTCTGAATCTATTATTCTCTCATCATCATCGCATACTTGGATAATTTATATCCTTATATTGCATTGTATTTCATTATATTACATTACATTACATTACATTACCCTAAATATTCTATCAAACAATTTATTTTCCATCCTAACTATCCACTTTATTCATCTCCATTACTTATATCTAGCTCCACCATCCTGGTGATCCAACCTGCATAACGTTCTCCGTATTCAAATCTCAAATCTCAAAGCCAATTAGTCGACCCATATCTAAATAATACATGCTCCCACTCCTATCTTTGTATTTATTCAACTTAACCCCCAATCTAAATCTACCAATTAATTTCCACCAAATCTAACACTTTATCTATCTATCAACCCAATTTTGAAAATAAGCAGGGCACCGGGAATTTCACCCCTGTTTTGTACAAGAGGAGTGCATGCACTCTCTACTCTAATCATGCCCATCTATCTCCATATCGTCAAGCTGGGCATTATTGCCCTCTTCCGCATCCGCAGCCGAAAAAGTAAGATTATCATCGCTTTTTGCGAGCTGATACCCAGAGTTAGAGTTGGAAAATGGTTCGTGGGGTAACTTGTTGGTTGTGCCGGAAAGAATATCTTCCTGGGGATATTTGGCCATAGTAGTGTTAGTGGTATTGCTATTGCCATTGCGATTGTTATTGCTTCCCTGAGACTTGGCTGCCATAAATCTAGAATCAGATGTATTGGAAACATCCTTCTCCTCCACTAAGAAAGTAATTCTATGATTTGGAATCTTGTCGTCGATCTCCGCGTTTGGCGTGAATGGTGATTTATATGCGGTGTTGAGAGGGACGTATGGTGATGCGTGGGCATTTTCAGACATGTTATCGTTTTCAATAATAGATGTATCATTCGCTTCATCACTCAGAGCTGAGTTGTTGCTCGATTCCGTCCATCCCATCGATCCAGTTGAATCTGTCGAGTCCTCCAATCCTCTCGAACTTCCCAATTCGTTGGTCGTGCTCGTATTCTCGCTCATAGCGATCTCTCCAATACCCTCCATACCGATGTCGACATTCTTTGTAGCCGCTCCTCCAATTACTCTTTCGCTTCTCCTGGCGAACTCATGGCTGGTATTCGATTTGAACATTAAACGGAAAATCGGCTTTTTTCCTCCCGGGTTGTTTTTTCCAGCAGGATTTTGCTCCGCAGGCAGATTACTTCCCATGGCTGAAGCCTCACTTCCAATCTCACTTCCAGCTCTCCCATTTTCAGCGACCTCACTTCCTCCTCCAATTATGCCCTCTGATTGAACACTTCTCGCAGCAGTATTGACATCCGCATCGTTAACCATCATCTTAGGTCTTCTCACGAATCCATATGTAGTTCCGCGCGGATCTCTTGTTGGTTTCATATCCTCATCTGCTTGTTTCTTCTGCTTACTACCTCCAGCTAAAGGACGACGCTTGGGAAGGTAATAGGTGCTGATAAGGGTGAACGTGCTATTGCATTCTCTTGCTGCTGGTGGATTAGCGGGAATCTTTAAGGTTTTAATGGGTTCAAGAAGGGAAAAATGATGCCATGTTCTTTTGGGGCATTAAATGTAAAGAATTGGGAAATACGTACTTTTACTCCAGAGAAAGTACTTGATAACCTGTCTTTCATCATATCTAATAGATTTTTGGAATTGGGGAAGAGGTGTTGGGTCTGTATGGTTCACTGTAATTTGCACATTAGTTTGATGTCAAGGTCGTCATTATCCAGAGATTTGGACAGCGCGACAATATTGGGACGAGGGGACGGATGGATGGACATACAAATAGCATTATTAACCCTGATAGCCTCTTTGATGATTTCGATATCTTCGGCTGTGAGAGATGGATGATTGTTATTTGCTTCTACTTTTACGTTAGTTGAATGACTTTTCTGAGACAGGATTATTGAGATGAAGACTGTGAGTTGAAGAATGGAAGATTGTAAACGCACTGGATTTGATTGCGCGCCATTGGGCATCGTTGTAATAAACGCTAGGAGCGAGTACTCGTGGCATGGTTAAATATTTGCAAGGAAATATTCTTTGGAGGTTTGAGTTGGATGAGAAGGTTGAAGTTGTTTTTATGGAAAGATGAATAAGGGTTTTGAGGAAGTGTAGTTCTTATGGATACTTGGACCTCGAGATTGATTATTCTCTCGATTCTTGTAAGAACTTTTGCGGTGGAAGTTAGAAAAGATAAAAGGCGAAGGATTTTAACGATTATTTATCTCTTGGTAGATGGGCGACTTTCCCTTGCTCGCTTAAGTTGAAGAATACTCTCTGTACCAGTAGCTGAATATGGCTTAATTTTGGTCTACCGAACTACTATGTTAGTATTCAGTAAGACCTTTCAAAACCGTTTCCTTGGTTTCTCCGCATTTGGACCAGAGTCGTACTTAGCTCGCGGCGTTTGACCACTTTTATTATAGATGTGTTGATGCTGTCGTTCATTTAGTCAAGTAATCCCACTAGCACGATTTATTAAACTTTTCCAACGTTCATACACCAGCGCTAAGAAGCAGATCATTCGTTTTATGGCATGTGCATAGAGTTTAGGTTTATACTTCTCGCGGCTGGACTGTGAAGAATAAGCTTCTCTGTTGCACAGCAACCTGACAATGATAGTAAGTATTCAAAGAATTTTGGCATACTTATGGCTTAAGGTTTGGTTTTGAATGCAAATTTTTAAAGTGGCGGCGGTGAAAAGATGCCTCAAAGCCATCTTCGGCTATTGTCACCTACGACGTTATTATGAAATTATATCTCATCTCTCACTCTTCTTTACTATCTATTGCTTAGGTGGCATCGTATGCCTTTGTTGTCTCTACACATTATTTGAAATATTTTATCCTTGGGTTTGGGGGTATTTTCAATAAAAAAGCCCGGTGTCATTGGTCTCTAGGCGGCGCTGCAGCTAGCTTCAACTAACTTGAACGTGAGCCCACCAAACTGGCTTTTAAAAACTTACATTTGGAGTCCTTATGTCATTAATTCTGGTTTCGAAGTAGTTTTTTATGCAGACTGAGAAATAATGGAGAGTAAAAGGATACTTATCCTCAACTCAATACCAGATAGAATAATCTATCTAATGAAAATTTGAGCTCTTTTTAGCATACTTAATATTCCTCAAATTTGTCTCTTCAATAATCATTCACTCATCTCTCATAATGAATATAGCCTCACATTACTCACCCTTCCATAAAGAAGTGGTCGTTCGAGAAGGGGGGCGATTTAAGTATGATGTTGAATTCAATTTTCATCATGTGCAGCTCCATCAAGATGAATACCTCATCATCTAAAAAGATGTTTTCAGCAGGAAAAATCGTCTGAGATTCGAACAATTCTGAAGGAGAATTCAGACATTAGTAATGCCCGAGGAGGTGACTCTTCAGTGATTGTTCAGGTCCGAGGAGGTAACTCGGTTCAAGTAATAGAGTACTTTGGCGATGTAAGTTACCTCTTCACTTGATTTTATATCAAATAGTTGGCTAATGAGAGATAGGAGTTTTTGGAGAAACCCGAACTCTTTATTAAAGAATATAGGAGTAGAAGCAGGTTGGAGACCTATCCTTCTTCGTTTCCTCTTCCAATCTATTCCTTTAGAAGAACTACCGGCGAGGTCGAAATATCTCCATTTAGTACCCTGTTAGAAAAATCTTTGGAAGACGAAAAATGGCAGCACGGGGAAGTGCGCTCGCGCCTTGTAGTTTCAACAACGAAAGATTCGAATCATCCCCGGGAAGCTGAACCTTTGAGGAATGAAATTGATGCTGATGTATTTTCACTAATGTTCTTCGTTGCCTATCCCATTATATGCTCACATCTTTTACAGCGCCGGAAGCGATACGACCAGCCCTGGAACAAGGGAAAACCAGACAGGGCCCAACGAGCTTTCAATAGGGATGCTCGAAGGAAAGAGGGTCTTCAACTTCCACTCCCCATCCTTCTTTAACTTAAGGAGAGGTAGAATATCTCCGACTTGGAGAATCTGGCAGCTTGTATCAGGAGATTGGAAAACTATGGAGAGCATAAGGAGTTTTGGAGCTTAGAAGAGCAGGAGAATGGTGCTGGGATGTTGGTTTTTATTTTGATACTTTGGAATATGGACATGGTAAATTGTCACTGCAATATGGTTTTTTGGGTAGAGGATCATCGTTGAGAATATTGTATCTCAAAAAGAGAATACTAATCGTCTTACTTAGTTTAATGTTAATTAGAATGAAAATTCACAGCTACCATGAGACTTTCCATAAATTTGATAGCGTCTATGTTTTCAGCACTTGCCTTTTCAATTACATGTAGGAAGAAATACAAAAAGCAATGCTTCTGCGTTTTATCAAATGTCATTGTGGCTCGTGGTCCATACCTTCCCCATTAGAAAACCTCGTACATTTTCAGAGAGAATTGGCTATATCACTACTCCAGGAATTCAATAATAGCACACACATGAAATAAGTCGATACGGAACGAGGGAAATCTCAATGACCTCACAAAAAATAGTCAAGTTAATACATAACTCTCAGTCAAAGATTTAGAATGTGAAGACCTACACGATCTCCATCATGCCGCTACCCATCATGATGAAAGTGCTCTTGAGAAAATCAAGACATAAAGACCGTTTATAAGTGGCGATGGAGAAAAAACCCAATAACCTAGCGGTTCTTGCCATGTTCGTCTATCATCTCTTCAAATATTTCATTCCAGCTACTCAGGTTAGCGGATTTCATAATGTATTTACTATTACTATTCACATATTAACAATTCGTGATTCTCACAAAAGCTTTTACTCTAGTGGTTTTTTTATTTTCTTCTCATCATCTTGACACATCTAGGTCCTATCTACATCCTGCCAGAATAAAAGCAGAAATCATCATACCCCCGACGCTCAAACAAATACTTTGCATTTCAAGGTGGGTATATGCAGCATCACCACAAAATATTTGATGCGGAAACAACTTGCAAAAAGATTAGGAAAAATAATGAACTCCGTTCCGCAATGTTCTGAATGCCTCCGATTTTGTCCATCCGACCAGAAATCTTCCTATTCAAAGGTCTAACATCTTTCTTTTACCACTATCATTCCTCCCCACTTTCACCATTCCTCGCATCCAACTGGCAGAGATTTCTCCACGTCACCCAGCTAACACCCTTCGGCCGATCGAATTTTTGAAATATCAACAAACTTTCTACACATCGGGCAAGTCTTATTGCGATTTTCCTTCAACCATCTCTTGATACACAATTTACCGAAAACATGAGCACAACCATGTATCTTAACAGGACAATGTTCCGCGACATCAAAAGGATCTTTACAGATCACACACGAGTCTCTTTCCGTATTTTCTGCTGGGATAAAAACCTGCTCGATTGCGGTATCTTGAGCGGTGTCTCTGGAATCAAGGTTGTTTGGGCCGAGACTGGGCATAATAGTACGGTGGATATGGGCAGGAAGATGGGGATATAGAGACGTTGAAGGTTGAGAATTTGAAGTCGGGACTTGAAGTAATCCATTGAATGGCGTCATGTAACCTGTTGGTGCCCGATTATTGTTGCCCTGGGTGACTTCGAAATTCGGATTCTCTCTCCCAAAGCCTGAATATGGTTGTTCGGAATTTCCTCCAATTTGGTTGCCAGCTTGGTTTTGCATCTCGGTGCTCGAGTTTGTAATGGTTTGTCTTGCGTTTACTCTCTCTAGAGGTGCACCGAAGTTGTCATGGTCGTGGTACTCTACCGATAAATTATTGTTGTTTTCTGTAATAAAGCGGTGATTATCTCTTCGACGATTGTTCATCCATTGACGACGGAGGCCGCTGGTTTGAGGATTACTATCACCTGAAGTTGAGGGGCGAGAAGGCATGTTAGGGCGATCCTGGCTTTCGGAGACTGGGGATGGTGACTCGGTAGATGAATCGTCATAATTGGCATCTCCTTCATCATAATCGTCGCTCAAGCCATTATGGAGGGCAGGGCCATGAAGTGTTGTGGATTTTAAAGTTGGATTACCGAGTGTCCCATGATTGGTGCTGGTTAAAGTCGAGGTGGAAGCAGATACAGAGCTCTCTCCGGGGACTCGAGAATCAATGCTGGAAGTATGTTGCGCCGATAGTTGGTTGGTAGATGGCGTCACATTCTGCTCGGATGTGCTATCCTCAAACAAAGTACCTTCCTCAAGAAGAGCTAGGTTTCGTTGGACAACATTTTCGGAGGAAGTGTCTTCGTTCACAAAGTCGTTGATTTTGTCGGTAGCTTGACGTTGAAGCTCAGCAAGAGCATTGAAATTCTCACGGATACAATTGAGTAAAGACATAGTGACAAGTGCTCGTTGGTGTTGCCGAGAAGAGTTAAAAGCACAGCGAATATAAGACTGCGCTGAGAAAGTACTAAAGCTTTTGATATTTTGTAGAAGTCTCCGATTGTGACAAAAGCTGATTATTGGGATCGAAGTTTAGCTGTCAGTGTCTTGGTGACTATGTGTGGATGATAGTTGGAGGGGAAGTGGGTTACTTAAGTACTCTAGGATCCAAACAGATACAATACGGTTTCTTATACAGCCAGTGTTGATACATAGACCGTGAATAACCTCAATACGGATAATTGCTACGAATACTTCCTACGCATACTTCATACCGCCAGCGCTAATTTGTAAACAACAAAAATTCATCGATACGGTATGTATACGCATCATAGTCATTACTTGCGCCTCCATAGATGTCACACATATCTACCTTGGTATGTATATCTAAACAGATTCAGTGCCGTACTACCATGAAATTCGTTGAAGCGAAGTTTTTGCTGTAGGTTAGAACATCTGGGTTTTGTAATGATCATCAAATATACGATCCTTGTATATAGAACCTGGTACGATAGTTCCTGTCAGCGTACAAAAATACTATCAATTATTTTATCCCGTCACTGTGATATGAGAGTACTGTTCTATTTCCTTTTAATAAAACGAGTAGAGTAGGTATAGATGATTTTTCATGTTCGGTCGGAGATTCTATATCTGATGCTTAGCTTTACTTTACTCCGGTGTGAGAAATTTGGAAACTTTAACTCGGCTTTGAATGAATGATTGTATGAGTGATGTGTTGTGTTTGTGATAATTAGTAGCTGGTTTGTAGAAAAATGGAGGATCTTTGGGGATTTAAGTCTAGTACTCTACTTTTGGATCACCCCTCTTTCGGATTACCTTTTTACACCAAAAATCGTTATTAATAATTTTATAATCAATCAATAGAATTTGATAAAATTTAGTTTATAAGTTTATCATGTAATTATCATTCAATTCTGAAAATTTAAGATTTTTCTCGTTTTTATTGATTGAAACTTGAATGATTGAAATTATACTTTTCAATTTATATAGGATTTATATGTAAATTTGAAAATTATTAAAACTTTAAATCAATTTTTCAAGAAAAATAAATAAAAATAAATTACAAATCTTTTCTAAATACTTCTATTATAATTCATCAAATAAATTTATTTATTTCAAAAAAATAATTAATAATTACTGTTTTATTATTGATTGAAGATTTATTTATATGAAAATTTTATAAGTTATAGAAAAATATTTAATGGATAATAAAAATAATTACTAATTGTTTTTTTTAATATTAATAACTTAATACAAATTATTAATTATAATTTAAACAATTGAAAAAGATTTGTAGTATATTTTTAATAATTTTTATTCAAAAGTTATTTAAGATTTTCAAGATTTTCAAATTTATATATAAATCCTATATAAATTGAAAATTGTAATTTCAATCATTTATATTTCAATTAATAAAATTGCAAAAAATTGAAATTTTTAAAATTGAATTGTAATTATATTACAAATCTACAATTCAAATTTCATCAAATTTTATAGATAAATTTTAAAGTTATTAATAGTTAAAAATGACGATTTTCGAATTGAGGAAAAAGCAGTCGGAAGGGGGGTGGTTCGAAAGTAAAGTACTAGACTTAGATGATAGAATGTTTAGAGGTAAATTGGGAGATAACTTATAGTCGTTGATATGGATTTGAGATTTGGGGTCTTTGGTTGGAAAGTGGGGTTATCAACGTTCTAATCTCATATGCTCGAAAACCTGTTTCAAGTTATTCAAAAATTCTTTTTTTTTTTTTTTTTTTTGGCTTAGTACAGCTTGGTCACGGAAAGGCATATAGTAGATCTTTCATACATTTTGTATTATTATTTTACATTTCCTTGCGTCTCTATGAGCGAATCCCGAACAATAAAAAGAAACGCATTTGATGAATCAATCCTTCCTCAACTCCTAACCACCCCCAGACAATCTCACGACTAAGACATCTGCCAGTCACAATCTACCCATATTTGTAGATCGAATGAAAGTATAATTTCTACTTCCTCACGACACATCGGACACGTATCGTTCAACTCCAACCAATTAGTAACGCAATCCCGACCAAAAACATGTCCGCATGCAGGCAACTTGCACGCTCTATGATCGTCGAATTTTTTCGCATCAGCCGCATCATAAAACTCCATACAAATACTACATTTTTCTCCATCCAACACTCCAGCATCAACAGGTTGAAGCAGCTCTTTGATGGCTTTATGTCGATGTCCATGGTTGCAGATTATTTGCACAAATAACATTGTCTCCTTTCCATCCCGACTGACCAAAGTCACATCTCGCTCATTTTCACAGTGAATAGGATATAAATGGAACTTTCCGACGGATGATCTCGGAAGAGCGCCGTCATTTGCGATGTCGATGGCTGCACGTACGATGTTGTCGAATTCGGGGTGTAAAGGTGACATGTTCCCGCCGGGTGAGATGACTTGGAGTCTTATGCCGTATAAATTGGTAACGATCAATACGTCTGGGGCACTGGGGATTCTTGTGCTCCCTGGGAGGTTGAAATTGTATAATGGGTGTGGTGCAGCGGACGTGTAGAATGTTGGTGCAGGCATGATGTTTGATGAGATTTAGATGACGAGGAAGTGATTTTGTGTTGTGTTTGGAAATCGGATTTTGGGTGCATTTTTGTGCACTTGTTGATGGTGGTAGTTGGAGTTTTGATAAAGGGATTGGAAGAAGGTTTTTATGGATGGGGTTTGAGATTTACTTAAAGAGATTTCTTGTACGGTATCGTTCCCGCATGATTCATTAAGTTATTCGTGTTGTGTTTATCCAAATTAAAACTTGCTGAAGCACAGCGTAGTAGTAGTACCTGGCAAATAGAAAAACCGGATGAAAACAATTGAATAACGTTAGTGGAATGTTATCAAGTGAATATGTATGAAAATTGAGCGTACATTAGTGATTGGATAAGTTTAGCGGCTGCAAGTAGGAAGTAATACAGTATTAATACTCACGGAGCATTATGAGCATTTTAATATCGGATGAGGGTGATGAAAAGGATGATACTAAGAACTAGGATTTTTCAATGATTTCAACAGGCGAGGTTGAAGATTTTTACCTTACTCATCCTCATATTGTGAAAAGTATTGTTCATAGTATCTAGTTGAGCAGTTGAAGTCTACTTTTTTTGTTATATGTGACTTATAATTAGCGGATAACATTTGAGCATTGCATGGTAGTGAATATCAAACCCTGTTTGGTACTTTTCTTAATTAGAGATTATATATTTATGCCATCGCTTTTTCTGAAGACATACGCCCGACTCGAGTATAATATTAATACTAGGGAGAAATACTCTTCAATTTCGCGGGCGCAATACGCACCGCGCATCAAGTAGACCCATGCGACCAAAGAAACCAAATAAAAGCAGGAAAAGTAAGAACCATCATTGGTAGACCCTATCGAGCTATGGTACAGCTAGCGATCACGATCTACCAATCACCGCTGTGTATGATTCTCCACAAACGCTTAACTAACTCGTCTCTAGCCGAGCCAATCAGCTGCCGATTAGAAAACACATACTGACATTTTACTTGCCTGAAATGCCAGAAAGCCTGCTCAACCGTAGATGACGATAGCGGAAAGTTTAGATTTTGTTATGAAAAACAGCAAACTGAAATTAAACTGGTCGCCGACAAGACAGAATTGCAGGTGGTTGTGAACCACGATTTCATAGATTTATTCGTTACACCTCCCAATCACTCGCTTCAAGCACCACCTTTCTGAAGTTTCATGGTTAAAGAAATCATCTATCAAAGATTCACCATGTTCCGGCAAAATAGAGAGGTGTTGTGGTTATCGAGCCACTGAATAAAAAGCATCTGCCAAAGACATATAGGCAACCTGGCATAGCGCAGGCGTCATGAGAGTCCCCGGGACGTGGGGTTGTAGTATAGTCTCTACGACAATTTGAGCTCGCGTGCCTTTTCGTGATAATAGTTGGAGCGTCTAAGGGTGCAGTATATGTCTCTTCAGAAATGGCGCAGACATTCAAATCATCGGCATTTCCAGAAACAAGAAGTCCATTGATCCTTTTCAGTCTTACATCGTAAGGGTGCTGATTTCGTTCTCTGGATAGCGCTATTTTACCCGCAACAAGCTCTACCAACAGTCTGATTGTATCTGTGCCGCTTGCCTTGCTCGCTGCACTCACCACAACTTCTACAATCTGTGTTGATGGTAGCAGTCTGACGTTGTTTGCGCCAGGCATTTGGTCGATTTCTGCATTTACATCAATTTCCGCAGCCTCTATTCTTGTCTTTACGGGTATTTTGGTCGGGCCACGAAGTTGCTGAAGCAACTCTAGATGTCTGTTCATTGCTGCGGCCCGGGAGAGCGTTCTTGAGGTGAGATACGATCTACAGTGGGAAGCCAGAGGTTTGCCTGAGGGCCGTCTATTCTTCGGTCCGTCATTTGTGAGAATGCAAAATTCTGGGACGAATCCCATGATACGCTATTGAGCCTAGCTTGTCTGTCAGTGAAATCACCTCGACTTATACACATAGACCCGTGTGGTGAAAATGGGTAGCCAGATTCGTCTGTCTACTACTTGGTATGGTTGCGTACTCTCTCGTGGAATAAGTCTATTTGGTGCTGCACGAGGAGTAGTCGAACAGCATAGAATTGTTGATATGCGTGTGGCGCACGAAGTTCAGACCTTTCCTGTTGATCTGCCTGAATCGCGGAAAGAATCTTAAATTGGCCGCTCTGCGTATACAGTCCTTCATTTTGTGGAGGGCTTTTAGGGATTCATACTTTATGATGGATCTTAAACAGGAGGACTGTATGCGAAGTTGGACTGGTACGACGAAGAGTCCAAACTAGGAAGCCTCAGTATTTTCAGATCTTTAAATCAATGTCACTTGCCTCTATAAATCCTATCTGTTTCTTGAAATATCTCAGAACGTAACCACTCATTGGATAGAGGTGTTCAGAGATTCAATAAATTAGCTATCTTCTGATCCGTTGGAAAAGTCTGTCTTTAGAGAAGCTTTATTCCTTTTAGAGATAACGAGCTTCAAATTTTAAGAAATAGATTTGTTAGACAAAGTAATTCTAAGCCTTAATTATATCCATTCGTAAGTAGTTATTGGCGTGAGTGTCAATGAAATGTACTAAAACTCAGTTACATTTAAAAAATCAAAGGCTCTGCAAAGTTCAACTCTGATCATTCAAAAATGATGCTAAACCTGTATTCTGAAAGATCATCTAGACTCCAAAACTTCATTTGGAAAGACTATCGGAAGATAACTAGCTCATTGGCTCTGTAAAGACCTCTGGTGAGTCTCCAATCTGGTCTTTGAAATAAATTAATTACATGTATTACTATGCTTCCCTCATTTCTGCTTCTTATATTCTCTCGTAATGTGGAGTGAAGGATATGAGTTGTTCTACTGCTTCTGGTCTCTACTTCCAGGTATATGGGATGATTTTCCACTTTCATCTTAATAGGTAGTTCAGACGAAGTATTTTTGATAAAATTGCTGTTCTCTGCTCCCTTTTCCTTTCTCCAAAACATTGCTCAACTATTCAATTCTGTTTGTGAAATAAAATTCCTCAAGTCTCACCAAAGTACCAGCTTTCATCTCTCAGGGACAAAATATTTCCCTGCCCCATGCACTATCAGTATCCCGAACAATTATTCCCAAATAAAGTTGACCCCCATTACCGATCCATGCCAGCCATTAGGTCCCTAACCGCATTAAAAGTATTTGAAGTGTTCGAAGTGTTGGAAGAAGGAAGTTCGATCTTGGCGCGGCACATTGGACAAGTGTTCTTTTTCTCTTCCTTGAGCCATGTGTTGATACACCTCCTCCCGAAAACATGCTTACATTCGGGCAACATGCAAGCTTCATGGTTGGCAAGGCCCTTACTATCCTCAGTTGTAGCGTCGAATGCTTCGTCGCAGATGGGGCATGGTTCCGATGTTACTTGCGCCATATCAGCAGATGCTGGAATCAAAAGGTGGTCGATAGCCTGATCTCTAGTTGCAGGGTGGATTCCTCGATTCATGATACGTCCTAAGTAACTCATAAAAATCTCCGAGAATTCATCCACATGCTCAATGGACCTTGTCTCGCTAATTTCCCCGCTGGTGTTTCTACCACGATGCTCAAGCAAAATGGACTCGTAAAGCGTAAACGCTCCAAAAATGTGCTGCCTGTCCATTGTGTTCCGCCGAAAATAAGCTGAAATTTCTTGTTCAAGACGCACACTAAGCTCAGTATCTTGCTGCTCGTCATCGGTAAGATCGCCTGAAAGGTCTCCATCGTAAACACTCTCACTAAGATCAACAGCGTCTTCGGCAGCACTTTCGGTAGCACCTTGATATTCGGTATAATATGGATCTGCAGGGTCCGACCCGCCGCCACCTTCCTCATATGGCATAATTCCGGCGCTTAGATGTTTCGATATTCGGGATTCGAAGGTAAATTTTGATTTATTTGTGTTGTTTTATATGTGTTGTTTCTTGTATTTTATGATTCGAGAAAAGAAATTATTTGATGGAAGATAGAGGATGATCGTTATTGTGATTGAGGTTTTTATGAGAAGAGGCTGGAAGAAATATTGCCGTAGGTCAATGTGGGCGCCTGGCGTGTGGTTAGTACGGTCAAAGTACGGCAGCAAGAACTTGATAATCACAATAGAGCCTCATTATTACATGCCTTTTTTTAGTGGGATCTTGTAGCCACTCAATATATTTAGGATTTCATAAGGTTATTCATGTATTCACTTTGACTTCCGAGTTTTTTATCAATCAATATAAAAAAGAATATTATTGAATGTTAAGAATAATAAAAATGAAGGATGAAATATTAATCAAGATGATTACTATTAAATATATAAAATATAAATATAAATCTTTGTTAGTTTAATTATTAAAAAGCCTTCTAAATATATATACTCGAGTATATATAGATATATAACTACAGGAAGTTTTATTATTATAAAAAGCAAAATAAACTAGATTATTATTTTATTTAATTATGTTTTGTACAACCCTACCAATACTTCTTGCAGGTAGTAGTGAATATTTGAAAGTGAATTGGTTATATATTAAAAACCCAATGTTTATTTATTTGTACTTATATGATATATACAATGTCATAGTACACAGCCGTTTCTTGCAGAATCAGAAACAATAACTCGCTAACTTTGCCATCATACTCTTTTAACACTGTATATTTTTTATATCACCTGTAACATAGAAAAAGCGGCAAAATGCTAATTATTCATTAGAATTATATGGAGAATACGATACAGGTTTAATGGAAGACAGGATATACTCTAAGAATTACTCCTGTCAAGGAAGTCAAGGCTCTTTTGCTAATTACTGAGAATCGCTGTCTACATCAAAAATGAATATTTTGGAAGCGTCCAAGAACTAGGAAACTTTCAAACAACCATGGAATATTTCATGACTTTTATACTAGTAACAAATCATAAGAGCATATTTAGGTCACATCAAAGATCTAGACAGTATCTATACTCTTATATTCGTAGTTTAGGATAAGCATTGCCTCTATACCTCAGATCAAATAACAATTCGCTCTCTGCAACCCTTTAGTTATAATCACTTCGAATTCTAGTTGCTTTTACACTCGCTCCATGCTTGATTTGCCTATTGCACTATCAGAACACTCCTCTAAATATTATCCGTCAATCTACATTTATTAATATCAATATGTGGAGGCATGGACAATGTTCAACGGTCACTATGTATTACATGTCACGTGCATACATAGTGTTCATAGAGGTATATTGTATTCTCTCTATGTAATTTTTTTATCGGCATGTCAAACATAGGAAGATAACAGCTTTTGAAATATTTGCCATAAGACTAATGAAACCATAATAAATACTGAATACATAGCAAAATCCATGCTAAGCCACAACTCCATGATCCTTATTCACGTGATCTTTCACCGATCTTCTTGGTTGATTCCCCAAACTTTTCCTTGCCAACTAATTCCCTCCCTCCCTTCCCACCACAATTTCTCCATTTAGTAATCTGAAGTCAGATTCTTCTCAAGCACTAGCCCGAGTAGCGAACAGTTATTAAAAATTCATCTCAAACTAGGTTTCCCAGACCCTTTCCTTTCATCTTCCATCAAAACCACCAAAACCATTCAGCAAACCACAACTCCATCCACATTAATTAAAGTCATCAAATTTTCACTGCCATTTATATGCCAAACTTTCCTCGATGTACACCAAACCGATCTTAGGAGCACTCTCAATCAAAAACGGACTGTTTAAGGTGAGAGAGGAACCTCACTTCTGCACAGCGGACAGGTATTAAGGATCATCAACCACTCTGTGATGCAGGTCCTCCCAAATATATGCCTACAATTTGGCATCTTCACAGGCTCATGAGGCTCACCAGCATCATCATATCCTTCCTCGCAGAAGCAATTGTTCATACTGACTTGGCCTAGGACCTTAGAGATGCATTCTTGTCTTTCTCTCTTTCTCTTCTTACTTTTGTTCTCCTTTGCAAGTACTTCCTCCCTAGCAACTTCTGCTCGAAGGCGAGCAGCACGTCTTTGGCGACTTGCATAATTATCACGTGCACGGCGTTGTCTCAAATTAGCAGCAGCTCGACGGTTCGCTGGAGCTGGTGCGCGCTCTTCATGTCGACCCGGATCCCTATCAACAGGATGGTACCCATCGTAGTGGAAGTCACCGGGGTGAATGGGGTGATTGATTTCATCATTTACCGTTGGAAGATTGTACATACCAGGTGAACGAGGTAGACCACGGCGAGGTCGCTCAGCTTCCATTCGTTGGGCGAGAGTTAGACCGCCAGTGTGTCTCATATATGCTTCGGCCAAATACTCATTTTGAATCTGATATGGGGGGAAGGTAGATACAGTGGCGGACTCTGGACGTCTAGGTCTGGAAAAATTTCTAACAGGCTCTGTGATTGGAGAATCCATTTCTACATCCATACTCTGGATGCCTTCGGAATGGGTAAGTTCTCTCCTCGATCCCGTATTGCAACAGGCACCACTACGATGCTCATGTTGATGATCAGCTGACGACCTTCTAGTACCGTTGTGATATGTATTTTTAAGCCCATTTGGTGGTGTGCTGCCGGCTACTGTGTTTGAACTAGTTCCGCTACTTTGTGCAGCTTGGCGCCTAGTTTGCATATGGGTCGCAAAGCTTGGTCTATCGCCTCGGTCAGAAGGATGGTTCAATCTGAGAGCATGAAGATCTCCTGATAATGAACCTTCTTGGGGAGTACCATACACTCTTGGCGAAGATCGATTAGGGATGGCGAATTCTTCCGGCACCACGTTATGACAATGTCTCTGTCTAGTTGATGCGGCTTGCTCAGAGGGGTCTGGATCTTGTCCGTTCATCAATGGAAAGCGAGCAGAAGTTTTAAATGCTTCGCGTGGAGGGAGTGGCTGATTAGCTCTGCTGACACGTCGATGTGACGATGCCACTCCAGTAGCAACTGGAATACTTGATTGCAATGTAGCTCTTTGCTGCGACGAAGCAGTTCCGACGAACACTGGAATGCTTGATCGTGAAGTGGGCTGGGGAGCACTTACAGCTCTTGGTTGCATTGAATATGGCTCAACAGCATCACTGTCACTAGGTCTATATTCAGGTTGATTTGCTTGAAATGTCACTCGTGGTGAACTAGACTGGCCAGAGTTACAAAATATTCCTTGCAAGAACGCGGACCTAAGAGCGGGTGGAAGTCTTGATGATGTGTCGCGTGCTTCTTGATTACTGACAATTCTTGCTTGTAGCGGGGTATCTTGATCATTATTCGAGTCTGGAAGACGATTGACAGATTGGTGATGATGAGTGTCTACTCTGACTCGAGGGGTAGATTGAGCACTAATAGCCTCTTCTAAATAATGGTGTTCTGGCTCAGGAGTAACTATTTCTGGTTGGGCACCGGACTGAGCTGCAATAGCATCTACCAGATGATGTAGTTCTGGTTCAGGAGTAACTTCTCTTGATTGAGGAGGAGTTTCCATGGTGGTATCATCTTGCCCACGATATATGCATGACTCAGCACTAATTCGTAGGTTTGTGTCCGCAGATGAAACAGGAATAGTTACTTGCGGTGACGCTGAATAAACCCCAGGAGCAGCTGGAACATTGTTTGCGCTTTGGTTGACGTCTACATGACGTTGCTGGGTATTTGCAACTCGTGATGCTCGTCCGAACACCTCATGATGGCCCGGGAGTTCTCTGGCAACGTTGCGTTGAGGATTGCCTGGGGTTTTGTATCCGCGACCTTCACCCTTGTGAAAAACGCCGTTGATGTTGCGACCGACGCTGCGGAAATAGTTGATAAAATCAGACATTTTGATGAAAGGTTTTCGTCAATGTTGGATAAAGGGGTAAGGACTTAAGTGTAAGTGTTATTTAATTAGGTATCAAAAGATTGGAGGTATCTTCAGTCAGTCAAAGCCAGGTAAGTAGAAGTGGTCTGATGGTAGATGTTGATGTGTAGTAAGATGATGGAGAATATTTCGAAGAATAATGTGATGTTTATATAACAATTTAAGAGCTAATACAGTCTAGTGTACATGTACTAGCGACAGAATAGTACTGCAGTCATTTAGCTCACCAGTATGGTTGTTAGGTACATTAGTACTGCTCACTTTTATGGCTGTGCGCTAAATTCCATGGCATTCTAATTACCTATTCACATTTCTCATCATGTTCACTGTTGGCAATTTTCCGTTGCTAGTCAATTTCGAAAGGGGTCGAAGGCCTGCCTCAAGTAATGACAAGAGATTTTGATAGTTCTCCTGATAGTTGTGTTACTTTAATCGCGTAGGAACTGCACTTTAAACCACATCTGCAAGAAAATAGCAAAGCTATCCATCTATTACGAGTATAAACATCGATGAATTTATTTGTTATTGAATATATTGCACTTCCCCCCCTCTCTCATTTGCTGTGACCAAATTTGATACTATCCCCCACCTAATTCACAAATCCATCCTCCCAACTCCACCATTATCCATCCTCTACCATTACCTCTAATCTGATCATGCTATTCATATTGCTAAAAAATAATAATCAACGACCCTGTACAACTCCTCATCATCCATCCACTCCACCGGCACATCTCTCACCAAAATTACCTTCTTCCTACACATCGGACAAGTCGGAACCTGATTCTCACTCAACCACTGCACAATACAACGTTTTCCGAAAATATGAGGACATTCAGGCATCTTAACCGCCTCATGCGAATCGTGCTTAATTTTTGACCCCGTGTCTGTATATGGCGCTCCGCAGAAGCAAATCTCAAGTTCATTTACACCGCTTGTAACTGGTGTGAGTATTTGCATGATAGTATTTTCTTTTTCTGTAGGTATGGAGATCGGTTCGGTTCCAATGGAAATTAGTCCTTGTTGTTGGAGACTGGTAATACGATCATCGTAATAGTCTTCTTCCATGGGAAGTCCTACCTCCACCGGAGTAGATAAACCCATAGTGTACACAGGCTGCAATAGTTGATTTGATGAAGATGTTACCATATCGTCGCCGAGAACTGGGTGTGTATCATTTTGCACTGTTGTGTTTTCCCGTGTAGCCTCCTCGTTTGAGATGACGTCATTACTAGGCTCAGTGCCTGAATTAACTATTCCATTCATTGACCATGTTAGCTGCTGGAGATTTTCTAGATGTCCATCTAAGGATAATCGTAGCGAGGAGTTGTGGAAGTTAGTCTCTTCTTGGCCATCTTCTTGGATTCGTTGATACCCTTCCATGTTTCGGTAGTGGCCGCTTGCACTCCTTCTTCTCACTGCACGTCTTGTTTCATTCAAGGAATGGATTACACTGCGGAGCCTCTGCATGCCTGTTGTGGAAGAGTCTTTGATTCGTACTATGGGGAAGATGTTTGGAATTACAGGAGATTCCGTAATCCCTGAGATGATGTTTTTTTTTTTAGTTTGGGGCGTTATCGTTCGTTGGTTATTGCTTTTGTCTCCAAAGGCTGCAGGATGTACATGAGAATGGATACTGGTAGGTTATAGGACTCTGTATATAAGAGGTCATGACAATACAGCACTTTTCACTACGGTACTTTGCAATACGGCGTATAACAGTATGGCATCATGTATCAAGCTCCTCAAATGACATATTTGATACTTAGAAACCATATTTCCACCACCTTAGTAAGCTTTTGTAGATAATTCAAGTTCAAGGACAGTATCGGACATCCGGATCTCTGTCTGTACGGTTTTTTATGTATCTACGGATTTTTACTCAAGATAATGATGGATATGGAAATGTGCATTCAGTAGTCTGAGTATATACTCGGTATTTTGGAGTGTATGTTAGATATATCTGCTAGATTATTACCTACCGAAATCTGTACACTTAGTATATTACCCCCATGTGATTTCAAACGGCTACATGGGTATGGGTGTCTATTTATTTATAAGTGGCTTCCGATTTGTGATCCTTTCATCACGCAAAATATCTACAAGCACCCCACGTAAAACTAGATCAGACACTTATGCAATGGGCATGGGTTATTAAATCGAATATTATTATTAGTATCAAATATAAACGCCAACTTTATAGAAACTTTCTTTACAATAATGCAGTGTGAGAAAGAAGATATTTAAAGACGTTGTTAATATTGTTATCTAATAATCTACGTTATCCCATTTCCCGTTCCCTAACCCATTTTTGATATGCTCGTACTACAAAAGGAAGAAACCACCATTTGAAAACCTCCCCTATGTAAAAATTGCCTATGAACTACCGATCCACCCTCAAACACCATCCAAAATCACAAATAAAGCTCCTCCCATGCCAAAAAGCCAATAATATCCATTCTCCAATGTTTCCGTAAATCAACCACCAACAAATTCATTCATCCATTCATTCCCACCTTCTCCTCAAATCCATCATATACCTCTCCACCGTCTCAGGCAAGTAAACCTCATTCCTACACATAGGACAAGTATACTGCTCCTTCAACCAAAGCACAATACAAAACTCCCCAAAAACATGACCACACTCCTTCATCCTAACAGGTACATGAGACTCCCCCTCAGCCATCACATGCTCATAAGGATCCAAGCAAAAGCACGAATCGAGATTCTCCCAAGACCCATCTACAGATTCAAGAAGATCATCGATAGAGGATTTGCGCATCTCCCAGACTCTGTTTTTATAATGAGCTAGTAATGCATTGAGGACGGGTCTTCCTGGAAAAGGAACAGCATTGAAGTCGGGTAAGAGCACGGGTCCATTATTTGAATTGGCATTTTGTGCATCGATTTCCTCCTGCAAGGCAGTGAATTCCTGCTGTGACTCTGCAACCTCGGTTTTTAATATAGCGAGTTGGCGTGGGATTCGGTCCATGCGAGCTTGTAACTGTTCAATGTGTGTCTTTGATCGCTCAATGCGGATCAGTAAAAGATCAACGGGAGCATGTACACTTTTGAAATTGATCGGGAGACCGCTGAGGTAGGTTTGTAGTCGAGTAAAACAGGCGGGGAGTCTATCAATGCGGCTTTGTAATTTTCCCACACGAATGTTTAGACGATTGATACGGATCAGGAATAGTCTGTTTTCGGCGATGATTCGTTTAATTCCTCTTGGTGGCTGAGCAATATGTAATCGTAGTTCGAAAAGGCAAGCTTCTTCTTTTTCAAGGCTGACTTGTAGCTCTTTAACTTCGTCCTGTAACATTTCGAAGCAGACACGGCCGGTATCGTCGTCAGCAAGTTCATCATCTGAGATAACCTCTAGCTCATCTGTATGAGTCTGAGGAGCAATAGGTTCTCTGTCCCCTAAGACTACCGGTTCGCGTAGTGAAATCTGACCCGGCGCAACAGAAGCTTCTTGCAGTGCTCCTTGCTGACCGTGCATTGATTGAGATTCAGCGTTTAGGTTGGAAGCGGATGATTGGGGTGCAGAAGTAGAGATGCCAGAAGCTGTGGGAGCTTGAGCAGTTTCAGGAGTATCTTGCGAGCGAATACTGTTGTGATTTCTTCGCTGATTGGGTCGGTTGCGTCTTCTGATATCGCCTAGACGTCTAGTGACTTGACGGGTGTTTCTTGTATTTGGCATGATTTCTGACAGATGCAGTGTTTGTAGGTTGTTTTTGTGACCAGATATTTGCGTTTGGGAAAGAAGATGACTCGGTTTGTGGATGGAGATCTTGAAGATGTTGTTGTTCAGAATGAGAATACAAGGACTCAAGGGGATTGACCCTTTACTTATAGGTTTGCAAATAAAGTTAAGATGAGATACGGCGTATTTGGTACATAATTCTTAATTCACGCATCTCGAGATACTGAAAGTATCTGTGTTTCGTAGAGAATAAATTGGCCGTATGTACCGTATGGGATACATAAATGAACATACCAGATCGCTAAACCGTACTGCATGATCATGCAAAATTAATACCATAAATGAAGTATTTATTTAATAATTCTAAGCGACTACGTTAAGATCTGTATACGCAAAACCAAAATCATGGAACACGGGGACCGTGATGGATAAAAGTGAGACCCTAGCAATTTACATCCGTACTCCTACCTGAAGATTGTGTAGAGGAGCGTCTTTTTCAAGCAATTCTGCAAGGAGTCAAAATGCAATGATTAGAAAATGGGAATAGTTATAAGTCCTGGCACTAATTTTGGCTAGCCAAGATGATTCAGAAGCGACAGAACACATTTGACAATGCAAGAAGAATAAGAGAGAACGATATATGGCGTTGCGGCAATGTGAATATAAGAATCTAACATTTCATTCTGACCGAATATGGGCAATCACGGTCAAGTTGATACACTAGCTCATGTTGACGCAGCAGAATTTCATATACGTATACGCGCTAGGCAAACCCAAATAACAACTTATATGTTGTGAGAGACTTCGTTACGGCTCACTACTGTAGACTTGTGCCTATCTTTGTCAACATGGATGCTGTTGCTAGGAGGCCCTTTTTGAACCATTTGCGTAAAACTTCGCCCGCACCAAATCCACCGCCAGTCGTTTTACTTCTATAGACTTCGGCAAATGCTACTGTGCAAGCCAGGAGAAGACATGTCTTTTTCACCCAATTTTTCAGTAGGCCCTTCCGCGTGTATGTGATGTTCCAGTGTCTCCAAGTTGGAAACGAACAGCGGTAGAGATAATCTAGTTGGGTATATCTGCGATTGATTAATTCGAATGACAGGGTTAGGGATTGAGAAGAGTAGCATACGGGTAAGTATTCGAATTCCAACCATCTTCGCTGCGGTACCAATTTTTCGTACGACTGTCTGCCCACACCATCTTCTTCAATGCAGACTGAATTTGACGGGTCCATTTCATTTCGGCCTCTTTTTTCACCTCTACTATGGTAGCATCACCGTTGAGTAAGGGCTTGATAAAATGAAGAGCTTGAATTACCATACTTTCCGAAGTATAAACAACGGACGTATGGCCGGTGAAGCTGTTCGGACCAACCAAGGTGAAGAAGTTTGGAAATCCATCCATGGCAGTTCCCATGTACATTTGAGGGCCACCTCGTTGTTGAAATACGTCCTGTAATGTTTGGCCTTCCTTACCATAGACGTTCAAGGGATGAAACCATTTCGTTGTTTGGAACCCATTGGCAAGAACGATGACGTCAGCAGGAATAGTAATTTTGTCTGTTGGAGCAGAGCTTGTAATATCTTCAGGTGGATAATTACGACCAGGTCCCAAAGTCACAGTGCCCTCTCCAATACTCTTTAGCGGAAGAGTTGTCAGATTTACTTTCGGGTCATTTAGGCACGATAACCAGTCCGCATCCAAGATCCTTCTCTTACAACCAATTCCATAGTTTGGTGTCAAGATCTCGTGATACTTCTCAGGAGTATTGTTTTTCATATGAGTTAAACAGTTAGCCTCCATCTTTCTACGTTCTTTCTCAGCGAAAGAACCATAGCGAAACAATCGGAAATCATATTCAGCCGCCGCACCTAATGCATGACGCAAGAGTTTGTTAAAACCAGGTATGTAAGTATTTAGTGCTGGTGACCATTTACTCCATGTTTTGTTTCCCAGCGGCGGCACAATCCTTGGTTGAACCCATGGTGGAGATTGCATCAGCTGGGTAACGGACTTCACACCATACTCCGTCAAAAGTTTCGGTACAAATTGTGCTGCACTGCATCCTGTTCCAATGACTACCACATTCTTGTCCTTGAGGTCGATGTCATATCGCCAACGAGCAGAGTGAAAGATTTCTCCTTTAAAAAGATCTTTTCCGGGGATACCCTCGGGCCAGATTTTTGGTTGGACAAGACCACCAACAGCACTTATCAGGATTTTGCATCGAATCTTCTCTTCATAGGTGTATACAGCGCTATGGCCTTCCTCTTTGACTTTGAGAATTCGATCTTCTTCACTCAAGTCTCCAGCACCAACCATTAAGTGTTGTAATGTTACTTCCCAAACTTGTTCAGATTCAAGCCAGCGTGCTTCTTTGACATCGGTATTGATTTGTATTTTATCCACTATCTCAAACTTTTCGCAAACAGACTGGAGATATTTGGCCATCTCTCCGCCTCCTGGATAAAAGCATGACCAGTCATATTTTGGGCAGAATGAGAATGAATAGAATGCTGAAGGTCTGTCAAATAGGAAGGATCAGCTTGAGCCCATGCCGAACATTATGAGTTCAACGAGGAACTCACATATCACAAGCAACACCAGGGTATCGATTAATCCACCATGTACCTCCAATTCCGGACTGTCTATCAAAGATGCGAAACTGATCAAAGCCTAGGGCTTCCTTCAAACGGCATCCCATAGCAATCCCAGATTCACCCGCACCAATAATAGCAATGGGATAGTAAGTATATTCTTGAGTCCCATAATCTTTCCGTACTACATTTCCATACTAGGTATGAACGCAATCAAGATTAGCCATTTGCTATGTTTCAATATCAGTAAAAAGGAGTCCAATGGTCGTTCTCACAGTAGGGTTTCCATTTTCTTCAACCTGAATAAACATTTTGAGCTCGAAATACTTATTACCGAGGTTACTTCCAAGAGTCTAGAAATGACTTCAGTAGGTCAAGGGAGGATCAAGGAAGACTTGACTGACGACACAGTTATGCGGTCTGTTGGATCGATGGATGCATTTAAAATGTAAAAAAAGACAGGTAGGTTAGATACCGCAAGGAGATAACGATTATTGAAGGTACGATAGGAAATAGAAGGAGGTGCTCTTCTTAGCTTCTTGGGCCGAGGTGTGACAATGTCAGCTCCGCATGCAGATGTTTATGTTGCACCGATTATATTTGCGAGACTGCGTACAAGTGCAGGGGCAAAGCATTTTAGTATGTTGTAGCTTTACAAAATAAAACTTAACATGGGACACAACACAATACATACCATATCTAAAATATATGAAGTCTTAAGAACGTATGACTTCCATTCACAGACTGAAAAGTCGACAGCAGTTAAGTGTCAAAAAGAGTTGAGGTTTCATCATGCCGTGATAGTGGTGACCTCATTAATCAGTCATGCACAAAATGTCAAATTGGTCGATGGGGGTCCCCCAACCTCAAGCTTAAGCTTAAACCTAAATTTAAATGTAACCTTGGCCTCAAGTCGGTAACCTTGTTATAAACTTCAACACCGAGTACATTGTAACAATCAGCCAATACAATATGCAATTGCGTGTAACCAATATAATACGCCAATCAAGATGCGCGCAAAGAATATCTTCATCAGTTGTTAGACGCAATTACCACAGTCTACCACCTGTCCAAACAATCGATTGCTCTTTCGATGATGTCGACCTCGATGAATTCAGACGAAAAGCTTTAATTCCCGAAAAGCCTGTATCTCTAAGATCGACGAATGGCGCATCTTCGACGAGCTTAGGGAAAGAAAGTTCTATAAAAATAGCTGAGAAATGGTTTGTGTCCAAGTCTCAGGATCAGTTCGCAAATTTAGATATGACACGGCAAAAGACCAAAAATCTTGTGCCAACGAAATATCTCGAGTCCTTCGCAGATACTATCCTTCCTTACGAATTAACCGTCGAGTCTCCTGGTGTGCGAAATCAGCTCGAGGATTTTATGCAACATCACAAATCCAATATCGGCTTCTCAGAGCAGCTTCAACAGTCACTACTACAACCTCATGATTCTAAGAAAACATTCTATCATTTCTATGCACCACTTACACTGTTTCTACTCGCCACTAGCCCGCATCGTCCTCTTCCGCTCTATATCGCACAAGCCCAAATTGCAGATTTGCCTAGAGAATTACAAGAGGACCTACCGACGCCAAGAGTGGTGAAAGAGGCCGGGAAGGGTGATATTTACGATGTCAATGTATGGATGGGGACATCAACTAGTTATACGCCGTTGCACAAAGATCCAAATCCGAACCTTTTTATACAATCGGTTGGAAAGAAAAAGGTCAGATTGTTCCCACCAATTGTTGGGAGAGGAATATATCAAAACGTACAACAAAGTATTGGTGCATCGGGAATTGCCAGTATCAGAGGTGAGGAGATGATGGAAGGACCAGAAAGGTCTTTACTAGAACAACGTGTTTGGGGAGAGGGGGTGACTGAGAAAGGTTTTGAGGTTGAGGTAGGCCACGGCGATGCATTATTTATACCAAAAGGATGGTGGCATAGCATAAAGAGTTTGGACGGTGGTATTAATGCATCGGTGAATTGGTGGTTCAGGTGAAGTACATGGTTCCCGATATATTTCTCTTTCTGTCATTGATGCTTTTTACATTTTCCCCAGTGAATTAATCTTCCTCTGCACAGATATTCCTATTACCGGTCACCAAGAGTCTTTAGTCACTATTTCGTTCCCATCTACTGTTCAAATTTTTTGCTACCCCGACTTCTTGAAGACACTCAAATCCAGTGGAAGTTGTTCTCCCATCCAAATTGCCCTTTGCGAATGATCTCTCTCATGATTCAATAGCTCTCCTTTCTCATCAACCGTATTAGGATGAACTAACACGCTCAATGGACCCCTATTAATCACCAACCAAGGTATGAAGGCACCAAATTGCGCAGGTGTGAAGATATTTACTTCAAACATTGCAACGGGATGAGGTCCAATTGGTACTTCCCAAAATCTGTAGACGCGAAGCTCCGGAACTGTATTCATCCAATTAGTATAGTATTAACGAAACAACAACTCCAGATATAGAAATCAAAATCTCACATTCCCTCCTAATTCTTTCCCATAATTCCTTGGCAAACTTGGCTTGTGTCTTATTCCGCTGGAAATGATAAATATGCACATCACTAGTTTAAGTACTGTTAGTCTTATTCTCATCATTATCTATAACCTATCATCAATCTTAAAGGAATACCCATAATCCCCCCAAGACACAAGAGTCCCCAAAAAAAAAAACAAAAGTCTTAAGTCTTACAAAGCACCCCTAATCCCATTATCCAAAGGCTCAATAAATTTCTCGTAACTCGAGCTCTTGATCCCGGTTGGGATATTTACGAGACTTTTTCCGTCGGGGTTCAGTTCGGTGGGTAGAGGGGAGAGGTTTTCGTAGCCGGTGAGGGGGGAGGGGTAGGTGTAGAGGGAGGGGTCGGCCATTGTGTTGTGGTGTTGTGGTGTATGTGGGTTGGTTAGAGATTTTGGGGAGGGATTGAGAAGGGATGTGAGTGTGAATGTGAATGTGAATGTGAATGTGAATTGGGATTTTTGTTAAAAAGCTCAAGATTAGAAATTGGTGAGGATGGATATACTATAGTTTTTTTTCGGGGGGAGTATAATTTGTATATACATATTACGAGTCGGTATTATAATCAGATGCTTTTGGAGGGGTAAAAAGGTTCCACAAATATGGTGCGAGCGGGGTGGTTAATTGTGAGATTGGTAGATCATTGGATTGGGTGTTTTATCGTGATTGACTTGATTGAGTGATTGATTATTCATCTTTTATTAGATAGGTGAGAGGTGAAGCTAGGTTAGGGAGGGTTAGGTGAGGTTGGATAAGGTTTAAAAGGAAGAAAAAGCTTCTTTGTTTGGGCGGAATTGGTCGTCAATGTTTTATGAATCATGACAAAGCTTTGATCTTTCACTACATACACCGTAGATGTAGTATCTTGATGTTCATTTGAATATTGATTATGGATATAAACTCGACTAATAGGGCACACCATCTCTACTCGTAGACATACGAGAATATTTTCTACCCTGAGGGAACTATGGCCGGATATCCCAATGCATAATATGTTTTGGTACCTTATCAGACAGAGTACCGTAAATAGACTCCACATTACTATATTGGCTCAAGGGCTAGAACATATAACGGCCGAATCCGTGATGCTTTGGTCCCTTCGTTGATCTGGGCTTTCAATAGCTTCGTTTGTTAATTTATACAGCAAAGACGGGAAGGAGCACGGTGTACTTACTTATAAGCTATACTTCAGTCAAAGCCATAATGTCACATATTGATGGTACGATGTCTCTTGTCCGGTCTATAGTACTCTACTTGCTTCGTAAAGGTACGACATGCATCGAGAATTCATATCCATACGTATAATGTATCCCACCCATCGAATGTCAACAATTCTTTTGGGCTAAAAACACAACTTTGAAACGGGGAGATCTGATACATGTCTGGAACCTACTTCCGTTACATGACCGAATAACAAGCATTTTCTATCTAGAACCTTTCGACCACTCCGGAATTTTCATCAGCCTTACCAATCGCTGTCCCTAGTTTTTAAAATCTTCGGCCTGGATCATGATGGTGATCACCTGCTTCTGGCTGGTTCATAGCGATCAGACTTGCACAGCATCGGACAATAAGGTATCCCCTTACATGTACTGATGTCAGCCTTCTGATTGGTCACTTTACGCAGAAAGGGGTCCAATTATCTTTTCCAGAATATGTATACGGTAGCCATCAGTTTGACAAGTCTTGGGATTGGGTTTTAAACGAAGTCTCATTCTCATCTTCATCATGATTTTCCTCGAGTAGATTACTGTAGATATCATTACTCTATTTTCCATATCTAATCGATTCTTTTCTTTGAGCCCTGCACCTCAATTTTGCCTAACCGTTTACAGGGACGAACGAGGCAGGTGGATTCATATTAATTACTGCCCTATTTCTCGGATAATCTCAAGATAGGTAGGTACCCGTATGAAGATCCAATCAGCATACACTATCTAGACTCGAATGTAGGTCTAGTTCTTGCAACTAGGATCTGAGCGGGGAAGTTCATTTTTTGATTCCGTCCGAGATGGCGTGAATGTGACTACTTTGTCGATGCCTTAATAACCTTCGAAGCCACGAAAGTTGACTTGACTTATTTCACAGGGCTGATTAGATAGAAGCCTCTCAAATATGTAAGAACTTGATTGATTCAGCCACAGAGAGTATTGCTTTGCCTGGTTCATGCATGTAACATGAGAGCGCGGGGCTTGCTTGTCTTTTCCACGTTATGGTTATGGTGGATTCTCTGCCTGAAATTCGGGTCGACTTAATGATCGACTCTTCAATGGGTCAATTCTGCAATACATTATCGGTGGGCCCGACGAACTAGCGACCCTCAAATTCCCCTAACTTGTCCATCAACATCGTTTCTTCCTTATATCATATGAGTATCGTCATGGAAACTAAAGACAATATATCTAGACGTATCACGAACTATTTCATGGATATTTACAATATTCAGCATCTAAATCCAATGTCATTTTCTCACACACACTCAATTAGATCTCCTTCCAAACACTTCACTCCAAATCGGCTTTTGCAATGGCACTTCCTGGTACCTCCGTCATACCTGTCTCAATAAAACGGGATTCAAGGACATCATTGATGGATAGCAAGTCAGACAAATTCAAGCGGCTGCCGGCTTCGGAGTATGGACCGCGGCCAGTCAAAAGAGCTAGAGCAAGCAAGCCTAAGGTCAAGTCGGGTTGCATTACATGCAAGTAAGTATATACCGTCTATCTTGTTCCTTCCGGTTACTTATTTACGGAAGTCTAACATTGATTTCTCAGGGCTCGTCGTGTAAAATGTGATGGTAAGTTTTTGGTTTCATGAATCTCATCAAGTTTTTCGCTATTTCCTCTGATGTAATGTTACCAGAATTGAGCTCAGTCTTAGTTATTCCTCCAAGACACTACCATTCTACATGATTGACGTTTAATTAATCTCAATTATCAATAGAGACAAAACCGCAATGTCTTCGATGTCAAAAGTTCGGACGAACATGCGATGGATACGCTCACGAGGCCCCATCACGAGGAATCATGATGCCACTTCAACCTCGAATTCCAGCAGTAGATTTATATACCCCTAGTGTTTCTCTGGAAGCAACAGAGGATGAAGGCCGGTACTTCCAATATTTTTGTGATCGAACAGCATATCAGCTACCCGGTTTTTTCGACCCCTCTTTTTGGAAGCATATAATTCTCCAAGAGAGTCACAATGTCACTCCGATTCGGCATGCAGTAATCGCTATTGGGGCTCTCAACAAAGCAATTGAAGAAGCACCTAGGCCAAATCTGAAAGTCAATGTCATCCAAGAAATAAATAGGAAGCACCATGAGTTTGCCGTCTTACAACATCTTAAAGCCATTCAGGCTTTGAACCAATACATATCTAGTTCCAACGGGCCTCAATTGAGAACAGCCCTTATTGCATGTTTACTTTTTGTTTGCTTTGAGACCATTCAGGGGAGTTATGCTTTATCGGTGCAGCAAACTTATGGAGGCTTAAAGCTACTGAGAAGTTATTATGCTGGAAAACCTGGATCCAAACCATGGATTCCACGAAGAATCTCAGCGGGTTTGAATACCAAGCCACAAACTGATAAGATTATAGCAAGGGTTCATAGTCGACCGGGTATGGATGGCTCCTCCAAATCAGCAACCATTTTATCACATATCGAAGAGTATCTGGAATCTGAAAAGCCGCCACTTCAATCCGCCCATACTCCCACGATTGATAGGATACCTACACCACCGCAAAGGGATTACAGTCCACGGCTTGATGAAATGGCCATACCATCACATTATAAATCAAGTTTAACATTAGAACAACAACTTTCTCTATCAGGTACACCGACCCAAGATTATCCGAGTGCCTACTCTACCCCTAGCGAGTATGTATCGCCGAATGAACACCAAAGTTCCAATATCGTGATGCCAATTGCGCTTAATGGAAGTGGCCCTTCATCAAATGGTTCAAACTCGATGTTACGCACTCCAGAATCAGCCCATACTCCTCCTTCAATGGGTAATACACCACCCCCCACCACTTACAGATCTTCTCAATCCCCACCTATACTCATGAATCCTCGAAAACGCCCTTTGCAATCAAGAAGTCCAACTCCACCTATTTTAAATAATGATTTCACGTTGGAGGAGAATATTATACAGGCTTTTGTTCGTCTGGATGGCCAAGGGTGTAAGTTCTTCCGGTTTCCCAAAAGTTTTATTCTCCTTGATACTTCTTGTAATTTCCCTTATTACTTTGGAATTTCCACATGCTAATGATCTACTTGATGTAGTATTCTTCGGTATGACACCAGGCATTCCGCCCTTATTTTGGGATATTCATGCTGCACATCATATTCCCATACCAAAAGTGTTCACAAGTTTTTCCGTGGCTCAACACTGTTGGGATTTTTTAATGGATCGAACACTTCAATTCTATCGAAGAACGTTATTTGACAGGAAATTCGCTTCTGCGAAAAGTGATACCCCGGATGAAATAGCACAGCAATATGCAGAATATGTCGCAGGACTGAACGAGTTCGAACATGCTTTTCAGCCCATCTTGAGTTCTTCTATATCTCCAGAAGGAAAGGTACTTGATCAGGCCGCTATTGTTCTCATGACACATCTCAAAGCCACAGCCATCACACTCTCGGCTGTCACTTCCACCTCGGAAATGACATATGACTCGTTCATGAACGATTTCCAATACATAGTTCAAGCAGCGGAGAAGCTCGTTACAACGTTCGAGGCAAATCCTTCGGCTATCAATTCATCACGATTTAGCTTTGATATTGGTATTGTTCCACCATTACATGTAGTGGCCACCAAATGTAGGGAACCAAACATCAGAAGAAAGGCATTAGATCTATTATTCAGAACTCCGAGGCAAGAGGGATTGTGGGATGGTGTATTGAGCGCTAGGATAGGCTTATGGATTTGTGGCTGTGAGGAAGATGGATTAGATGTCACTCGGAGACTCGAAGCCAATGTGCAACCAGACTATTCTAAGCAAAGATTCCAAGAAAGGGAACCAATACCATCGTACGACGAAAGGTTATCACCAGGATCTTTTAATTATGGCGAAACGAATTCGAATGGGGATATAACACAAGAAGACTTTTCACCCTACTTATCACAAAGTCAAAGTCCAATTCCTCGGACCCCTTCGCCATATACTCAAGCTCGTACACCTCCTATTCGAGATCACTTTCCACTTCTTCAACAAGAGAACCTCTGGGTAATACCAGAAGAGAAACGATTTCAATTGGTCGTTGTGGATTTTCATATGCCGGATCGTTATATTATGGTTAAATGTAAAGGATCGGTGCCAAGCAAAGATGGTACGAGAGAGGAAAGAGAGACCATTATTGCTTGGTGAATTGGATTGGTAATATACTACTATAAGTATCTTATTGGCAGTCGAAAGGTCCTATCGCATAGCCTTGGAGTTCTAGCGTCGGAAATGGGCATCAATGGATGGAGTTTTTAGATTTGGAGATTATCTTATGAAATCGCCCTCATAGATTGGGTGAGGGTTATTCAATATAGGTTCAAAGTATTGTAATCTAGATCATAAACTTGACAAATAGAAAGTATTGCAAGTGAATTTGGAATATCTTTAGCAAAAGAACTACACGCCATTTTCGAGGTTAATCACGTGTCCGGGTTGACCTCGGTTTGAGAAGGCTAATAAATTATTGCCTAGCGGGGTTGCTTGATGCCTGAAGCGGAAGTTTAATCTCGAGAGACGAGGCTTTTGATAAAAAGGTCAACAGCGTTCGAAAGTTGATTTCTACTTTCGCAGATACAAGCTGAAAGATCCTTTTCCACTACCAAATCAAAGTACGAACCTTCAAGTTGTGATCAAGAGTAATTCGAGAAAATCCTCTACTCAGAATCTACAACACTCACCCCTATCAGACCTATTTAACAACATACCGTGCGCAAAGACAGACCAGCGCAAATACAACGAATACCTTGAAGTGGGATACTTAACTACAGTCCCAACTCATTCGCGAGCGGTACACACTCAAGTCCACGTCGACACTTCCTACTGGATAGTATTTTGACACTATACTCGACCGTGTTCTGGATCAATCTAGAAAAGTGTCATAAATTCGAGCGCGTCCACCAAGGGTACCCTACCTACTATTTGCGGCATTCAACCTCGTGTATATTTGGACAATCATATTTTACGACACACCTCTCACAGTTAAATTTTAACTGCGGGACCTATTACATCAATTTTGACACATCTCACGGCCTAACTAAGAATCCAACACCAGGTTGGGTTTGGAATTCGAACCTACTCACTCGAGATTTATAAACTACCATACCGCAACATGTCTTCCTCCTCTGGTACCCCAGAGTCTTGGATCTCGTCTTTTTGCGCACTATTGGGCCATGAATACTTCGCAGAGATATCGGAAGAATTTATAGAAGATGACTTCAATTTGACAGGTCTACAGACACAAGTAGCTATGTACAAGGAAGCACTCGAGGTAATTATATTCATAACTCTTGGGTTCTGATAGCATGCTAATTAAAACTTTGTTCTTTAGATGATATTAGATGTCGAACCAGAAGAAGATGATGACGAAGATGACGAGGACGAGGATGAGGATGAAGATGCATCTATTGAAGGCGAGGATCGATCAGGACGAAGAGCGGCCGCCGAAAGAAGACATCAAAGAATGGCAAGCGATCTATCGATTATAGAATCATCCGCAGAAATGTTATATGGTCTTATCCATCAACGATTTATCTGTTCTCGAGCCGGTATACAACAAATGTCGGAAAAGTATGACCTAGCTCATTTTGGTCACTGTCCACGAACACATTGCGAACAAGTCCGAACTTTACCTGTAGGATTGTCTGATGTTCCAGGTGAAGATACGGTTAAACTTTTCTGTCCATCATGTCTCGATGTTTACGTTCCTCCAAATTCTCGATTCCAAACTGTCGATGGTGCATACTTTGGGCGAACTTTCGGAGCACTCTTCCTCCTCACTTTCCCGGATTATGATATTAGCAAGAAAGGGTTAGAAGCATTGAGTGGTCATGGAGCTCGCAATTTACAACATGGCAATGATGAAGAAAGGGAAAAGATCAATGGCATGAATGCATCAAATCTTGCACCTGGTCTTGGAAAGGGCAAAGTATACGAACCTAAAATTTATGGATTCAAGGTGTCGGAGAGAGCGAGAAGTGGTCCTCGAATGGCTTGGTTGAGGAAGAGGCCAGATGATATTAGGGAGTTGGATGAAGCTACTGCGTATGCAATGGAGCATGCAGATGATAGTGATGAGGGTATTGATGTTGCACATGGTGGTGCTAGTGCTAGTGCTCGACTTAAGCCACGGAGGAGGCATCCAAAGGTTCTGGCACATAATGGGGGTAGTCCGATGAGTGTTGAAGCCAATGGAGAGGTTTTCTCATAGCATAGGTAATGTTGAGAGTGTGAAAAGATTGAGAGGTGTGTGGGTGGTAGGATGGTAGGGCGTTTGGGGGGTGGGCTACTTTTTATCGTTGCGGCAATGCATGGATGGATGGATGAATGAATGATACAGTAGATGATTCGATTCACACTTTCATGATTATTCAATCATATGCCTTGTATTTGCATTTGCAAAATTAAATTCACATACAATACATACATACATACATGACCTTGATGTTATATATATTGCTGGTGGTGTGGTGTAGTATTGGTTTGGGGTGTATGAACATTGTTGATTAATTAATTGTTTACTATATTATATTATAGTATGTGTGTGTGTGTGTGAGTGAGTGAGCGAGCGAAGAAGGATAGATGGGGATGAGGATGATATATATTTAGCTTTGTATACAAGTACTAGTCAATTTATATTACCTCAAGGTCCACTTTTACACCAAAAAAGCCTATATATTTCACTTTAAGTTTTTAAATTAAAATAATAAAAATTATTAAAAATAATTTTATAATATTAAAGAGGTTTATATAGTTATTATATTTTTTTTAAATCTTGAATATTTCAAAAAAAAATTATTTATAGAGTTTTGTGGTTTCAAAATAAGAATTGAGATTTTGATCAAATTGTTTATAAAAATCGAACAAAAAATAATTATTCATTTTCAATTCTTATTAAATAAATGAAAGAAATTCAAAAGTTATCTCTCAAATTACTTATCAATCTTCAACTTTGAAATATAAAATCATCTAAATTTTAATATGTTTTTGATATATTTATATATATATAGTAAATAATAAACACACACTGGTGTGCAAACACTGACGCCTAGCTAACCAAATGGCGCCCCCCTCACTCCCCACCCTCTAGCTACAGAATGGGAATGTATAAAGATAGGCCTTGCGAGTCCTTCCACACGCACTTATAAAATAACAGTCACACACACTCGCCACAACTGAGTGGACAGGGCGTTCACGCAAAGGGACGAACAGTCCCCTTCTCAGATGCTAAATTGTTAATTAAGGAGGTCAACAGCTGTCTGTAGTTAATCCCCTTAGCTTAGCACGTCTAAATACCCCTCGGGAGGTCAGAGTAGACGTTAATCACAATAATAATAATAATAATATAGTAAATAATTGAAATAATTGAAATAGTTGAGTTTTGGTGTAAAATGATCATTAGGGTAATATAAGTGCACGGTTACTGTAGGTAGGTATGGATGATTGGGTTCTAGGTTTGAGTTGTGAGGGTGAGTTTGAGATGTTGATTTTGATGTGAGATATGTGTTGGTTTGTGAGGGTTGGGTTGGGCTGAGTTGGATATGGTTAATGCAGTAGGTATCTATGGGTCGGGCTTGGGAAGTGGAAGGGGAGATGAGGGGATGGGGAGGAGAACGAGGAGGAGAATATGGGGAATTTATAAGGAGATATAGTTGGGTTGAAAGGGATGATGGGTGTTGGAAAGGATTGGAAGGGAAATTTGTAACTAGATAGAGTAGTTTAGGGAGGAGGTTAATTTTCTTTTTACTTTATTTTATATTTGATATTGGATTTTTTGGATTTTTTGGATTGGATGGGTAGTTGTTGTGATTCTGATTGTGATTATTGGGTTTATATCTTTTGAGTTCAGAAAATTGGGAAGTTGGTGATGAGGATGAGGATGAGGATGAGGATGAGGATGAGGATGAGGATGAGGATGAGGATGAGGATGAGGATGAGGATGAGGATGAGGATGATGGAGATGGAAATAGAGATTTAAGAATCAAGCATATGTAAGGATAAGTGAGGAAGAGCGGGAAGTTTGATAAGGTAATAAATAAATGGTATGGTAGAGAAGTGGAAAGCGACGGTCGAGGGGAGGGGATGTTGAGTTGATGGAGGGTAGGAGGGTAGGAGGGTCGGAGGGGTAAAGTGGGAGGACAACTAAGAGATTTGGTTGTATATTGTATGTTCGATGTTAAATATTATCTGTACTATTATACTATGGAATTGCAATTAGTGGTAGCCTTTTTTGTGATTATCTATTAAATTCAAGTATAAATCAAAATCCAAACCCAAACTTGTTATTTCTTCTTGATTATGAAAGGTTATGATTGTGTTTGTGATTGATTATTAGTGTTTACTGTCACCAAGAGTGGAGAGTGGGGTGCGTTAAGGAGTGAGTGTTTGGGGGAAAAGAGGGTCGTAGAGGAAGAGAATATTTGGATTTAGTTGGCTTAGCTTGGATCGGATTTTTTATGTAGTTATTAATTACAGATATGTAGACATATAAATATATTCGAGTTTGAAGTTTGATTTGAAGTCTGGACCCTGAACTTTGGACCTTGGACTTTCAGATTTGAGTTCTGAACGGGATTTGTTCATGTAATGGGTTTGTTATGTACTATTATTGCGACTTTTGGTTCGTTTTTATATTAAGATTGAGAATGAGATTTTAATGAAGGATATGTATATATAAGTAATAGGTATTATGGACTGGTATGTATATTGATTGATATTGGTCAATATGGGGCAGATATTTGAGTTCTCGTTTAATTCTCAAATAAAAGGGGAGGAGTAGAAAGAATGCTTTTTACGTGAGTTGATGGGATCGGGGCTGATATGAGAGTTGAAAATGAGATATTTTGATATTATAAGACTTACCTTTTTCGATTCTGTGGTTTTTGGGAGTATTGAAGGAACGCTTTTAGAGGGTGACTGTGCTATGGAGTGTTGAGGAGATCGGTTAAAATAGAATGGGTATTCTGACAGGTGATTTTGTGATAATAGTGGGGAAGTATTGGGGGTGGATAGAAATATACGGTATTAGGAAGAAGATATGAGAGACATTTGGAAAGAAGATATCTTTGGAGTTGTAGAAATTATCAAAGTTAAATGTGATTTTAAGGAAAAAACGAATAATTGTTGAAAAGGTGACAAGTATTGTCATGCTCTAGATGAGACTAGATTTAGAACCATCTGTTATTCATCAATCAACCAAGAAGCTAAGCTTACTGTACCGACCAAACCTAGAAACTAGAGATGACATTCATCATACATTAGTATATTGAGACCACGCCGAGGAGTTCGCCAAGTTCGATCTTTTGCGAGACTAGTCTTGAACTAATATGGTGTTCCAGAAACACGAAACTTCGATTCCGGTTATGGGAAGCACCGCTTGAACTAGTAGAGTTCAATCTGTACTATCTATTCAGGAGCTAGATGTGCCATCTTCATCCTCACGATAATTGTACTACAGGGCTGTGGTAGAATATAGAAAGCCACTCTACTACTGGTGACGTGATACACTCGTGTACTGCCATATCAAATTCGAAATACTTATCAGGGCGTCTATCATTCCATGCATATCCTACTCTCCCAGTTATCTAATCTATTTAGAACAAGCTGGCCCAACTGCTCAAGTATTGAACAGCCCATGAAGCTTCTCATGGGAGGATTCAGGGCTCCGCAGCTATACCAATTTCAAATGAGGAAGGAAACGATTCACAAATGTAAAGTCACTTAAATATAACACCGCATACCCTACCGATTATAAACAGGCTCCTGTAGGATCAACAAAGTCAATCGCATACAGAGATATGGGACGATCCCTCTCGATTGAATCATACATAAGGAGATGGAGAAGTGATAGCCCAATATTGCAGGTGAAGAGGCAAGGAGAGAGATTAGAAGTGGATATTTTAGGGCCTTGATGGACTTCAGTGGAAGGCATTAGAGAAGCAAGAGATAAGATGCTTATGTACATATACTTGTGCTACTCGAAGTCACATTTGTCCATAAAGAAGAGAGGGTACGTAAGGATTAAAAGCTCCGCCTCTAGGCTAGGGGTATGAAACCCCACGATGCTTCCCTGCTTGTAATGTACTGGTGTGTTTTGCATTTGAACGTGGACTTGGTGGGCAAAAAGATGAATGAACTCCATATCAATATATTGCCATACTTGCGGAAGAAATCGGACAAAAGTCACAAGTACTGGCCTCCCTATTGAAAGAGAAGCACGTGGAACGAAAGGGTCATCCTTCTTACCTAATACTTTTCGCGCCACAATGCACAGCCACCGCCACACATAACACATAAGAAGCTCTCTTCATCAAGCTCAAAACTTCAAGATTTTATATCCATCACCTTCATTCTCTATCACTACAAGAGATTATCACAAGACAAACCATCAACCATCGGAAAATCCTCATACAAAATGCCATCTTTTACTGAAACCCCTTCAACCTCTACCAACGAGGTATCAAACTCCACTACGGCAAATACCTCAAATGATCAATCAACAGAGACGGCGCAGAAATCCGACGCTCAACTAGAGGCTGATAGATTGTATGAGGAGAGAATTGAGGAGGAGTATGCTAAGAGAGAAGGTGGTGCCTAAAATTGGACGGGAAGACATCGATATGGAAGAGACTTCTCTCGTCATGTTTCTTTGGTGGCAAATCTGTGGATGAATAGTATTATGAGAGGAGAGGAGATACTATTGTGAGACAAGCAAACATTAAAGCTTGTGGAGGGTTGATCATGGAACATCCAGGAGGGTTTTACACGTAGCATTAAATGATGATCATTGCTCTCTTCTTTCACCGTTTATGCAACTTCGTCATCTTACACATGTACAAGCGAATCCGAGCAAAGCCCTCATCATCTCCATGGGTCAGGAGCTACGGAGTATTTACCATGATATCTTGTTCGGGACCCGTGAGTCTTGCCGTAAGCATATAAAAATCTTTCACAAACAAGTGTTCTAGACGACCAGGATATGTCAGTATTCTAGTCCCTTTTTTCAAGCCTCCTGGATCTTCATACGCGCGGTGGAAAGCTTGATCTTGGTAGACGCAGTAGGGTCAATGTGTTCAACCAATCTTATGGCATGTTTTGTAATAAAGTTGTCAAACAGCCAATGGCACAACAGATATTAACAAGCAAGCGGAAATATCACAGGAGCTAAAGGCACCTTGCATCCCTGAAATTTTTACCTTTGTTTGGAGCTCCGGGTCGATCAATGCGTTTGGATTGTGTTGTGTGTTTCCTGTGTGTTGGTGATGTGCGGAATGCTCGGTAGTATTTTGCTGCACATCAGAAACTTTCAATCGATGTGGGAAATCTGAAATCTGATATTCAAAGTCAGGTAGCCAGAAGCAGAAATAAAAGGAGATGGGAAATCATAAACCCCCAAATTCAAGTTTCCCAAATGTTTCCTTTCTCATCCAAGTCTTTTTAATAAATATTTCACCCATGATAATTGTGTTTGCCGAATTCCCCGCTTTCGAGATTAAATCCTCTTGTCTCCTTTAGTGTAAGCGCAAGCGGGAATGGATCCATTTCTTGACGCACAAAGAAACCTAATACTTGCCCCATAACCTGTAAGTGAGGGTCAAGACTGATCAACCAATCATAATTCATGCATTACCCACGTTCAACGAATCAAAAGCGAGATAATTAATGGTCAGCAATGCTCGACTTCTTTAAATGTTCAAACAAGCATCTTTAAATTATGATTGTGGTTTAAAGTCCAACCAACCAAGCAACCAACCACTAATAATAAATAAATCATCAAAAATGTATCTCAAAGTTTCCACTTTTCTCTACTTCATTTGCATAAGCTCTTAAGCTAAAAATGGATTGAGATCTATCATCCAACATATAAAGATCTAGAGAAGGTCTCCCTTTATAATCAATTCTCAAGCCGAAACCAACCAAACCATATCCAACAAGGTGCAAACAGTCAAAAGGTTGAGATCAATAATTAACAAAAGCAATTCACGTCTTTTCCCATACCGAAACCACCAATTTTCTTCTTCTCTGAAACTACCGTTGTAGAGAGACATCTTTATTGAATGACATCACAAGTACCACTTGTCATTTCATACTGAAACTTCCACCACCAATTGTGAAAAGAAATCGAACACAACATCAACCACATATCACTTACCGCAGTCATGGTTTTAGTTACTCTCAAAAACCTCTTCTTTTACCAAGAGATCATTCCTAAACAACCTAAATCAAATCGGGAACCAAGAATACCAGAGATCGATTACACTACATCTAGACAACCCCTCCTATCATCAAATGGCGAAACCAATCCCAGTCCGGTATCCGTCGAAAGAAATCATGATGATGATGATGAAAGTACATTAGATTTAGAATCTCAGGATTCGAGATCAGAAAAATCCTCAAGGAAGAAGGGATGGAGAATTGATGCAAGAGTTATTTCGGATGCGACAATTGGTTTGAGCGATGGTCTAACAGTACCATTTGCTTTGACAGCTGGATTGTCGGCTTTTGGAGATTCGAAGGTGGTTATTGGGGGTGGAATGGCAGAATTGATTGCAGGGGCTATTTCTATGGGCTTGGGTGGATATCTTGCTGCTAAGAGTGAACTGTAAGTTAACCCTTTGATTTTGCTGGGAAAGATATTTGAGTGATATCAAATTATCATCAAATACTCTGGCCCCCGGAGGGCTAGCGGAGCGTCATTTGTTAGCAGTGAATTAACTAACAATTTCATCAGTGCATCATATCATGCCAAACGAGAAAAGACAATAAAACGAATAGAAACCGATCTTCAAGGCGTACTTTCCGATCTCAAGGAAGTATTCGAGCCATACAATTTACCCAAACACATCATCGAAGATCTCACTACCCACCTTGCCAATTGTTCTACAGATCTTCTCACCAACTTTGTGATGCAATTCCAACACTGCGAAGAAGAACCCGCTACATCTCGTGCCTTTACATCCGCTCTAACAATCTCACTTGGATATTTTCTCGGTGGTTTATTACCTTTGTTGCCCTATCTTTTCGTAACCCATGTTTACCAAGGATTATACATCTCGATTGTGGTAATGGTAATCACATTATTCGTTTTTGGATATGTGAAAACAGGTACGATAACAGGATTCAAAGAGGGGAAATGTATTCGAAGGAATTGTCAGGGTGGTGTAGAAATGGTAATTGTGGGAAGTGTAGCGGCAGCTGCTGCAATGGGATTGGTGAGGTTATTTCAACCTGAAGGAGATTCTGGAATGGGAATTTGAGTACGATTTGTGGATCATGGGGAGGAGGCTCATTGCTTAACGAATTTATGGATTAATGATGGCGTTAGGTGGAAAATGGATAGTGGGTTATCATGGAAAGACAGAGCATTGGATGGCGTTTGAGGAAATTCACTCTCGATAATATCGATAGAGTTGTTTTATTCCTACCTGTATCTAGTTCTGAAGTAGTGATTACTCTTCAGCAATAAATTGAGGACATAGACGTCTATAAAGAATATATAATCAGAGACTTTCCAAAATTATCTATACCTTGAAGTGTGATGTTTGTCTACCTAACAATGTCTTCTACTACGTAGCTGTGGCTGAAGCTATAACTGACTAATCACATCCCACCCCACCCCACCCTGCATCACGAACATGACATTAGCCTCAAAATAATTATTCCTAGGAGGGTACGAACACCAGTATCAAACATAACCTTACCATCCGTATGCACTCACCCACTACATTCATACTCTGTACATACATACATACATACATACGAAGTTTCAAAAACTCTCAATTTTCATACCATTGACTCTTCGCATACTGTTAAATTCCCTACTTGTCATACATACATAGTCAATCTTCTCAAAGTTCAAATTTACACCTACCGAAACAGACGAGAGGAAGGAAACGGAAGAGGGAAATCAAACAAGTTTAATAAATAAGGCAAAGCAAGCAAGGAACGCAAGGAAAGCAGAGAAAATATGTCTCAAAAATCTCAACAAAGTTCGTATTTCCTCCATTCCCACCTAGCTTTTTCCTCTTCCCTTAACCTCTCCTCTTCTCCCCTCCCCTCGAAATAACACCAACCTTACTCAAATAAAATAACCAAAAACCAACCAACTAACCTCTCCCTCTCCTCTCAAAAAAATAGTCGACCTAACCACCCTCACCACCCCGCAATTAACCCAAGTCAAGAAACAACTAGACGACGAACTCGAACATCTAACTTCTTCCTTTCAACAATTGCGCGCGGCGCAGAATAAGTTTCGCGAGTGTTTGAGGTGTATTGGGGTTGGTGTTGGGAAGGAGGTTGAAGGTTGGTTTGGGTTTTCTTTATGTTTCTTTTTATGTTTTTTTTTAGTTTTTTTTTAGGGGCATTGGGGATTGGGGATCGGGGATTGGAGGTTGGGATTTTATATGAGGATAGCAAGGGGAAGAGGGGTATGTTGGATGATTGAGGAAGATAGTACAAGGGAAAATTGGCAGAGCGGGGGGAGAGAGAGCCTAGATATGAGGAGTTCTGTTGGACGGGTAGTTGTGCGGATGATTGAGGCCGAGTCTGGGGATTTGCGCCAAAGTCATTCTATTCAGATGCTTGCTTGTGAAAGGAAGAACTCGACGACGAATCCTCTTCTAGATTCGAAGGCCAAACCTCAGATTCTCAGCTTCTACTCCCTCCTTCTCCTTTTCCATCCCTACTTCCCCGCGATCCTACTCTCTCCCCTCCTCCCTCCTTCCCCTCCCCCCTTCCTCTTCTCCCAATCTACCGAAATCAACAAAAGACTGACATTCTCTCCACCACAGGCAAACCAATCCTCGTACCCCTCACAACATCCCTCTACGTACCCGGTCAATTAGCCGATACCGAGAATGTAATTGTAGATGTGGGAACTGGGTTTTATGTTGAGAAGGTATGGTTCAATTAGCTCCTTCACCTCATCCTGGACAGTCCAGTACATGCTACTTCTTTTTTCAAATATGCTAATACATACTACAGAGCACCAAAGATGCAACAAAGTTTTACGAAGCAAAGATTGAGGAAATTGGAACCAATTTGAAGGATTTGGAAATCATAGTTAATAATAAGTCAAATAGTTTACGAGTCGTTGAAGATGGTATGTTTCTTTGCTTTGCTACAAGACCATTGACTTTTTGCTAATATTTAAATATAGTGCTACGTCAGAAAGTTCTTAGCTCAAACGCCGGTACAGCCTCAGCTTCAACATCTTGATATCTTTGCGCTATGGAAGAAAGGGAAAAACAGTGCCACATTTCAAATAGTCTCGTAGGAATCAGAACGTTCGAGGTGCCACAAAAGTCTTATTAGTCAAGTCGAGGAAGAACAGCAATTAGGCAAATGGCTCCAAGTAAAGGTCGATTGAAAGTCCAATGGTAATTCCTCTCATTTGAGATTAGTAACGAGAAGAAATGAGAAAGGGATGATGTAATGGACTCGGAAGGTGAGGTTGAACAGTCGACTCCCTGGAAGAGCGTTTTCGAGTAGGCCGAAATAAGGGTACTGAATTGCTTAATGTTCAATACCAATCGGGTGTTTAGACTGTGCTACTTGATTCTGGCTTCGATAGATGAAAACCATCGAGGAGGTAATTAAGCTGTTCGATGAAGACTTTGAATCCTCCGTCTGGAAAGAAATTACTCATATCTTTCTCCCATTTGCGATCCGCCGTAGTATGTTCATTTGATTCCATATCGATGTCCCACTCATCGTGAAACATTGTAATTCCACCAGAGACGTTTGGCTCTAGTGTAGTTCTTACACCATCCCAATCTCTGTTGATGGTGAATTCAAGACAGTAACCACCCAAACGGGTCTTGAATCTGTAAAGGCTCTGGAGAGTGACCTTATGGACACGTAAAGCAGGTTGCTCATGGGGAGTGATTCTAGGATATTCGAAGCCGTACTGGTCTTTACGCTCCTCCAATTCTTGCGTGTTTAAACCCGTACGAACAAATGGTTGTAAGCAACTTTGAACCAAGTCCTGAAATGAACTATCCAACATTGTACCTGCTGTTTCGCTGATGATTTCGAGAGTCCAGTCAACTTGTCTTTGGGTATGTCTGTTAGTGAATGATTATGAAGCTGTAATCATTAACTTACTCAATGTCGATAGTAACAATCTCCACACACTTGTTGCGGCGTTCTTCCTCAATTACCTTAACCTCTCCACATTGGTATCCTCCATCTATCTTGTCGATAGCTGCCTCAATTTGAAACATTTCACCTGATGAGTTTTGTACGGTGAAGATTGCAATATGTTTTGGCTTCACCTCCGCCAGAACGTAATCCGTTCGACTCCAAACCTTAAATTTGTCAGGATTACCTTTCACTTTATTCATCATGTACTTCACAATTAGAGAATCGACACTAAGTAGATGTTAGTCGTAAAGTAATTCTAGTTTGCCACTAACTTACCCTTTTTCGAAAAAACCTCTAGTTCTTGTACGTTTCATCATCTTGATGAAGCCATCCAAGGTCTGATTTCCATCGGTTAGATCCGTCTGCCAGTGCGTGAGATTAAATTCCCCGAAATGTACTCGCATCTGCATCCAGTCTTTGAGGTGACTAAGCTCATTTAAATGCTTATTCAATTCCTCACGAAATTTTTCGACAGCAGCTTCCACTTTCAAGGAACGCGAGGGACTTTGCTTTTTCAATTCTTCGTCGGAAGCTTGTTTTGAGAATTTGAGGCCATGCACATACTTTCGACCATTGACTTTAACGAGTGCTTCGAGTAATGTAGACTCGGTCGAATACCGCGGGGGAACGACGATATAACAAGGTGTTGCCATCATCGCACGTGCCTTGCTACTGTCCATCGCTTGTCTGATGCCTTTGATAACTTCATTTATTGCAGTCTGACCGAATGCTGGTGTTGCACGGATTCTTAACCATTTGCGTGGGCCATTCCAATCAATAAAAACTTTCCAACTAATCTTGAGATGGTCGAGATCTTTGAGATGCTCACGGAATAAATCCTCGGGGCTATCTTCCTTCATTGGCCATTGGTAAAAACCCTACTAATTTTCAGCATGTACATTATACTAAAGCAATGACTGTAAAGACTTACGATAGCCGAAATAACCTCTTCGTCGAGGGGCTTCTTCAAGAAACGTTTTGTGTTTTCTTGTGATTCTCGCTCATACTGAAGTTGTGCTCTTCGAGCGTCGGTCAAGAGAGGAGTTGGTTCGGCCCAACCCGTGCTTGAATTCAGACCTGGCTCTCGTACCCTGACACGCAGACGGCGAGGCAAGTCTTGGTCGGCACGGTGGTTGACTGAAGGTGCGTGGTTTAAACCAGTACCATTGCGAGAATTTCTTCCGCGAGGAGCTTTCTCGACCGATCGTTCTGAGATGTATTAGTATTTGATTGTAGCATTATATCGGGAACTACCATGACGTACCTTTGGCATGACTAGTATGGGTGGTATGGCGCCCAAAACCGCCTGCATTGCCCCTCGAGTTACCTTTAGTAGCTCTGCCGCGGCGGTGGCTACCATTGGAGCCATCACTACCATCAATTGCACTGCGCCCATGAACAGTATGGTAACTGCCACGTCGGCGGCCACATCCTCCATTACTATCTCCTCGAGTTGCAGGGCTAAAATAAGACCGCTGAACGACAACGGGTATAATTTGGACTCCACTTGCTGAAGTAGTAGGTACTTCCTCCATGTCACCTATCTCTGAATCTTTCTCCCAGGCGGCAGCATTGTGAGTTTCAAAACTGATATAAATTAGCATCACACTCTAGTAAAATAATATGAACAAAAGTCAAACTATGCCTACGTCGCAAGCTTGTTCGAATACATCTTTTCGACCTATTCTCTTCCAAATCCTTCTTTGTGCAGAACAGATAACGCGATAGGTAATTGCAGCAAGTGGCAGACAGATCTAACACACTTGAAGATTGTGAATTGAATGTAGAGGGAAACAGAAAACCAATTAAAGAGAGAGATATGCGGTGGGAAAGAAAAGAGGTCTCGATTGTTGACCGTGTCGCGGTCTGAAAATGATATGATTAAATTGGCTGTGATACCAACGTCTGTAATCAATTCCACAATTGAAGAGAGAATTCAATAATTCAAGAATTCAAGAATTCAAGAATTCAAGAATTCAAGAATCTGAAAATTATGATTATTTAGAAATTGAAAGAGGAGGCTGTAAAAGTTTTTGAAGAAAGGTGTTCTAAGTTGAATTACTTTTCCATGGCAACCGTTGGAGGAAGAAAGAAACAAAAGGAAGGAGAAGAAGAAAGGTTCTTGCCAAAATATTAATTACGCGAGGGAAGAACAGATGACGAGAACTTCCTTCTTTTTCAAATTCACTATCTCGGCACCTGAAATCAAGCGGTGAAGATAGCTAGGTAGTGTATACTTTAAATTTGCCAGGTATAAGATAGAAATGTAGCTTTCAGAATATATGATGAGACTTCAAGTAATAGTATTCGTTCTGAAGTGGGAAGAGGTGCAAACAGAAAGCAAAAGAATATCTTTTCCTTACCTCAACAATCCAGTTTTCAGAAGCTCACTTTGCCAGATGGCTTTTCGATGGTACAAAGCGGGGAGTACCCACAAATTAGGAACCCTATTATACCGTCAGTAAATTATTTGATTATTGGTGAGCTTCTGGTTTATTCTCAAGAACTATGGAAGTGAACGGAAATGTCGCAGTTATCATTCACATCCCTTGAAGATGTGAGGTGAGTATTCTTGACAATTTGCTTGGATGCTTCAAAGTATGATGGTAAACATCGTGGTGAAATAAGAGGAGCCAAGCTAACCCCCAATGAAAGCTATTCTTGATAGAATTGCTTTGTATGAATATCTATCGACCATACAAACATAGAAAGTGATGTGTAACTCCAATGCATATGCATCTCTCCGTGCAGAAGCAAAACCTTTCAGCTTCAACAAGGATCCATATAAGCAAGGCCATCAGAGGAGAACCACGGTTCAGTTGGCAATATAATATCAGCCTAGATCAACATCCATGACTGACACAGATCAAAACTTCCATATACCATCCCTGTGGTCTGTACACCTTGACTCCAAGCCTGAATATACAATGCACACGATTAAAACTTATGGCAGTATATCTCTACCCTGCAAAATAGCTTTGTTTGACAAAGGCATCTTCATCGATCCCGAAGTTTCAGGTTTGGATAGGATAGGATAGGATAGGATAGAAAAGAAATATGTAACAACATACAAAGGTATCTGCATCTTGCCTGTTTTGCTTGTCAGTCTACGGTTCATACCAAAGACAAAGACCAGATATACAAAGTACTGAGAGCCTGGGCTTGAAAAGGATGAAAACTTACCCACCGACGGGTAGCTGATCTAAAGATAAAGATCTTCAAGAGTGCTAGTCATAGCCTGGAGAATTCAAAGCCCGAAAGGACTTTGTTCCTTCTACAAATAGAAGACATTGTAAGCTGTAACACAAAGAAGCTTGCTGAGACGTATTGATACATTGCAGTCCAGAGGGTTGTATTTGTTGTGGAGAGTGAGGGAGGAATGACAAACAACAAAAGTGTCGCTGTTGGTTCAGGAAGACGGTAATCTCCGCTGCTTTCTAAGCTGCTAGAGCGAGACTAGGAATGAACTTTTTAGTCTAGTGGTGATGTTCATTGTCTGGTGAGAGATGCCGAAGCAAAAGCAAAAGCAAAATATGAGGAGTTTCTAGACCCTGGGATAACAAATGTAAGTCTTACTAGGTGAGTCTTACTAACACTCATGATATTAGTATGAGAAAACTGGGTACTAATAAGTACCTACCTAGATAGTATTATGTATATATATATTCAACGAAAGATTTCCGTTCATCTGATATTAGATATTCCGCTGGTGGTGAATGAAGTTGGAAAATAGATGCAATTGGATCTGCAGGAATGGATCATTTCCCATTGCCAATTTGACATCCTTGAAAGCCAATACGACTGACGTGCCGAAGTGGTGGTGCTAGCTTTCCCCGCATCACACTAAATTCAGGTACAAGATTAAAATAAATGTCAAGCGTTAACCTCCGGTACCGATGTCAACAATGCCAAATTTTATTGTAAGCAACTGAACGCAACTCACGATCAAGATGTCACCAAAACCAATACTACCTCCGCCAAAAGCAACACTGCCCTCATCGACCAAAATTTTCCCTGCAGATCCAAAGACACGATTGAAAAGAGCTGAGAATGCTAGGAAATGTTTAGCAGGAGGCCGCACAGTTATCGAAGAATCAGACGAAGATGAGGAATCGGATGACGAGGCAGAATGGGAATGGATATACGAAAGCGAGAATCATGAAGAAACTGCTTCGTCGCCGCAGTCCGGTGCCAGAGAAGACGAGAGCGCAGCAACGAAAAGAACCCGTCGACTTTCGAAAGGTATAGGAGCTAGGAGAATTATTGGTGCTAAGGCTGGAAAAATTGTCTGCAAGATTGCGGATTGTGTTTTGATAAATAATGATACTTCGAATACAGATTGGGTTGGAGTTATATCAGGATTCGAAGAAGATGAGGACTATGACGAGAATGCTGAATCGTATCTTGATATAATGAAAGCCAATATTTGGTGGTTCAGTAGCCCGAAAGACATACACAGTAAGGCAAGGAGGCGTTCAGATTTCTTGGATGTAAGTAATTCACATCCTATCTTTGGGCTTTGTGGCCAATGACTATAGAACGAGCTGTATATCTCCTCCGACCCCGATACAATCTCACTGGCGACCATTAATGGCATTGCTACGATCCTATCCGAAGAAGCTTTCAAAGCCAAATACCCGACAGGAAAGATACCTAGAAATCGAAAAGAAAATGGGAAAACATTCATATGTCGTCGAGGATTGCACAGTAAATCTGTCACATATACGGATGAATTTATATGGGAGGAAGTATATCACAATACGGAGGATAGTGTTGAAAAGTTGATCCGGAAGATAGAGAATAGTATACCGAATAAGAAGAGAAAGAAGCCTATATTTTCCAGGAAGAAGCATGAAGATAATGACGACGCAAGTGTGGCATCTGAGCAGGAGGATTCGGAAGTGGATGAAGAAGTCTTGACAACACCGCGGAAAAGGCAAAAGACTACCAAAGCTATAACACCTCGAAAACCACGTACGCCTTCCAAACTACTAACTCCGAGCCATAAGAGGTATGTAGTGCTAATCACCCCTTGAGACTACTTATTGACAATTTCCATAGAATTGTCGTCAAAAAGCCACTAGAATTCACACCTTTAGGAACGCGTATGCTCTCGCCATCGGTTAATGCTTCTCCTTTTCAAGCAGCTCGGTTACGTCTTCACGTTTCATCCGTTCCTAATAATCTCCCTTGTCGCGAGGAAGAGTTCTCATCCGTCTACACCCATCTCGCAGCTGCTATCACTGATGGCACAGGCTCTTGTATTTATATCTCTGGAACTCCAGGAACTGGAAAAACCGCGACTGTACGAGAAGTTGTTGCACAGCTGAATGCATCCGTTCTGGCCGATGAATTAGATCCTTTCATATTTGTTGAAATTAATGGAATGAAAGTAACAGATCCACATCAATCATATGCATTGTTGTGGGAAGCGCTGAGAGGGGACAGAGTGAGTCCAAGTCATGCATTAGATTTATTAGAAAGAGAATTCAGCAAGCCGTCACCTAGGAGAGAACCATGTGTGGTGTTGATGGACGAATTGGATCAGCTAGTGACCAAAAACCAAAGTGTCATGTATAATTTCTTCAACTGGCCTGGTCTGAGGCATTCAAAACTAATCGTGCTCGCCGTGGCCAATACCATGGATTTACCTGAACGTACTCTATCCAATAAGATTTCTTCACGTCTTGGTATGTATAATATTCGTTTGTCTACAGGCGCTGCAATTAACATTTGATTTTAGGCCTAACTCGTATAACCTTTCCCGGCTACACGCATGACCAACTCCAAACCATCATAAGCTCACGTCTGGCCGACGTCCCCTCTCACCTAATCCACCCCGACGCCGTTCAATTCGCCTCCCGCAAAGTCGCCTCTGTTTCCGGCGACGCCCGCCGCGCTTTAGATATCTGTCGCCGAGCCGTCGAAATCGCGGAATCAGAATCCCATTCCATTCCAAACACACCTTCGAAAACTCCAGGTCGTGAAGAGAAAAAAGGGAAAGGTGTGGTTAGCATAGCTACGGTGAAAAGGGCAATTAATGAAGCTACGACTAGTCCGCTTCAACAATATTTGAGAGCATGTCCGCTGGCCACGAAAATGTTTCTTGCAGCTCTGGTACTGAGATTGAGGAGGGCGGGAACGGGTGAATGTTTGGTGGGTGAAGTGGTGGATGAGTGTAGGAGAATGGCAAAGTTAGATACGGGGGGCAGTGTGGTTGGGTATTTACTTGCAGGTGCGGAAAGCAAGGGAGGTGGTGGAGAGAAAGTAAGAGGAAAACAAGTAGGAAAGGGAGCAAGAGTTCAAGGAATGAGTGAAGCGGCAATGGAGTTGATGGAGGCGGGCGTTATAGGGATAGAGGTTCGAAAGGCGGAAAGAATGGGCAAGGTTAGGTTGGGCATTGGGGAGGAAGATGTTAAGGTTGCTTTTAGGGATGATCCGGAGATTAGGGGGTTGGGGTTTATGGGGTAGAATACGAGTATTGGATAGGGCGTGTAAGGGATGGCTGTTTAGTGTTTCCGTTACTATACTTACCTACTAGGTAATCCTTATTTGGATATGCCCTTGTGGTGGTTTGGTTGAGCCTCAGATTATCTACGGATTGTTGGGCTGCGAGTTAAAGATTTGATGTGATGAATGATGCAGTATAATGAATGCGGGATGATGGACGCGGGATATTGGATGGTGTATTGTGTATTGAGATTGATGCAAATAAATATATACATATGAATACATAGACGGGATGAAAGAAGGAAAGGATATATCGATAAATCGATAAATTGATAGCCAATATCACCATCACCACGAACACGAAATCAGCACATCACAACACCAGTACAATAATAAAACAACCCAATAACACACCTCAGTATATTCTCAGTAGAATTCACAAAATGGTATTCATGGCTATGGTATACGCACCATCCATCTATATCAATCAACCAATGCGACGACAATCAATCATCAACGCCAGTACGCCTCCGGGATATGACCAATTCCCATCCCACCTTTTCCATGCTTCTACATATTTTCGTACTCATTATACACATACAAGGTGTCAGTCAGTGCTATGTTTAAAACCACCAGGTAAACGTGCGTTTTAGAATTTTCGTCTACCGAGCTCGGGTTTCCATTCGAGGGGGTGTGATTCCGGGGTTGCGAGTTCGTCCTGTTTCCATACTTTTACTGTTGGAGGGAGGGGTCGTTAGTATCTAGCATGTGCGTACAGATAAAGTAGGAGGGAGGAAGGGATTAATAGGAGGAAAATGTGATGACTTACTAGTTTTATCCGCTTCACCGGTAATCAATCTCAAACCCGTTTTATCAAATAACGAAGTGAAAATTCCAGCTTCTGCGTCCAGCGAACCGGGTTGAGCAATAGAATCAAGTGCTTGATATCTATGGCCAGTTTTCCAATCCCAAAAAGACATGGATCCGTTATCTCCCCCTGAAAATAATACGTTGTCTTCGTTTACGCTGAGGGTGTTAATGATTGCGTTTTGGCCATCGAAATTTTGCATAAAGGCTCCTTCCGGGCATTTCCATTGTTTAATGCTTCCCGCACTTCCACTTGCGAATGTGAATTCTTTTGGATGGATGGCTAGGGCTCGAACTCCTTTCTTGTGATGTGTAAGTACACCCATGCTTTTTCCAGCTGCTAAATCCCATAATCGAACCGTGGAATCTAGAGATGAAGTGATGACTTGTGGATCTGCTTCTTGACACTTCAAATCCGATACTGTGCCCTTATGCCCTGAGAGCACGTGAATATTACTCCTCGTCCTCATATCCCAGACTCTTGCAACACCATCTCTACCTCCCGTAACCAGCACATCCAAGGTAGGATGTAAACTCAAAGTATAAACACCACTCAAATGTCCATGATAATGTCGTATCACCTTATTTGTCTCCAAATCCCAGCACTTAACCATTTTATCTTCTCCACAACTAAACAAATATGGATGTCTCGGACTAACCGCTAATCCTCTCACTGTCGAAATATGTCCGGTCAATGTAAGTTTTAATCCTCCAGTTGCCAAATCCCATATCTTGATTGTGCGATCCCCAGCTCCAGACGCAAACCATCGATTATCTGGTTCAACAGCAAGAGCGCGTACCCATCCCAAATGTCCAGATATTACACGCATGAGTTTCCATGGAGCGTGCCATTCTGGTTTTGGCTGGACGAAGTTTTGTTTGCGCACCAAACTGCTAGATGGTAGATTACTTTGCGCTGTAGAGATTGAAGGACCGTTCGCATTAGGTGGTGTATCTTTGCCCCTGATTATAAGACTAGTGCTACTTCCAGCTCCAGAATTCTCGCTCCGTGATGGAATTCCCTCGATCATCTTCATCGTATTATTGTCGGCAGCTGGTTCCCCATCCGTAGCTTGTACTTTCGTCTTCTTCCTCCTGTTTCCAGCTGCAGCAGCTTGCTTCGCAGCTAATGCAGGTGGTAATTCTCGGACATGATCGTATTCAGCGTGCACTCTTCCTACTAATGCTAATTTATCTGCCGTTTCTGTAGATTTTGGATCGGGGATTGATTCGGTATCTGCGAAAAGAGATCGTGTTCGTTTGGCGTTTTGTTTTATGAGGGTTCTTACTTGGTCCTCTGAAGGTAAGGAGGCGATTGATGTTGCCATGATGTTAATATATGTGGTTGATGTTAAGTTGGGCGCGTGAGGACTTGCGATTTGGAAATTTATCGCGATAAAGCTTCAAGAACATGACATGAGCCTTGGATGCACGGACCACTAGCCTCAGAGTCACGACTCACAAGCCGTATTGCTGCCGCTGCTTTAACCTTATTAATCTTCTTACACTCCAGGCTCCTCTATCCACGCCATCATATATAAATAATATTATCAAAGGAAATTCTTACAACCATTTTCCTCTCACTCAAATTTTTATTCAAAATCTTGTTAAATCTCTTTGAATCTATTCAAACAAAATGGAGAAGCCTTCCGAGGATAAATATGCCATTCACCAGGCTTGTCGTGATGGTAGAAGTACGATACCCCTCTACACCTTAATCACTGCCTACCTAGCAAACAAATTCTTACTAACAAGAGTCTAGCTGTCATCGTCGAATCCCTTCTTAATGTACGAGATCACCAAAAAACCTTTGATAGATACTTCAGTCCATGCAAATATGAGTAGTACTCACCAATTTGTAGGCTAATCCAAAACTCGCCTTTTTGAAAGATGACGATGAAAGATTACCGATTCACTGGGCTGTTTCATATGGACATTTGGATATTGTCATATTACTTTCCAATGAGAAGAATTTTGATCCCGACGTACAGGTGTGTATATTCTTGTACCCTTTGCCTTATGCTCTATGAGATCTTGAGAGTCATTATTGATACGGTGCATAGGACGGATCCGGATGGACACCACTTATGATTGCTGTCAGCCTTAAGGAGGGCGATGATATTGTGAATCTGTTATTGAAGAAAGAAGCTAATGTAAATGCCAAGAGTGAGTTTCATCCTTACTAGATTAAACACTCATTCAAATCATGCTCACCATCTTCTAGATTTCAGTGACCAAGTATGGCTTTTCAACCCTTTTCCAACACTCCAAAGAGCTACCGTCTAATCAATACTAGACGGCACTTCACTTTGCCACTTCTAAAAACAATCTTCCGGTAGTCAAAGTCCTACTTTCACAAAACCCACCAGCATCCTGTAGAGTTAAGGATAAGCGTGGACAATATGCAATTCATCGTGCAGCAGCCATTGGCTCCACTCCAATAGTTGATTTATTGTTGAAGAATAAAAGTCCACTAAATCCTACGGATGTTGCAGGGCAGACACCACTTCATCATGCTGTTGCTGAAGGTCATGGTACGTATCTCCCCAGTTCTTAAATTCTGTAAAATCTGAAGCCATCCAACGCTGGATTGATTGCTATACTACAAACTCATGGCTTGCTAAAACACACATATAGGTGATACCGCAGTAGCTCTTCTTAAAGCTGGCGCAGAAACAGACAAGAAAGATGTAGATGGTTTCCTTGCATTGGAACTTGCTCCTGACAGTCAGGTTAGTATTAAATATCCCCCCATCCCCGCTTATGTCTTCGGAGACTAAAGGGGTATGCATAGGTTAGGAAATATATTATTCAGTGGGCTGAGATGGAGGGTATTGATTTATAGCATGTTGGTTACGGAAAAGGGGTATGAGTGGTGGTGAAATGAAGTCTAATTGCATCTAGCCCCCTTATTACTGAATCTCTATGGAAATATCTAGCTTTTGATTCCAGATCTCTAACATGGGTCATGCATATTCTCCTAATTCTGTGTTGGATATTGACATCCCACCGGACTAGAGATCCTAAAATCTCACTTCGCGGCCTGTGAGTCACAAATTCGTGGCGCAATTTTCCGGTCTAAGAGAAGGGACAGAATCCTACGACTTAATCTGTAGGCTTGCTCCTCTGAAAAGATTGTTGACCAAGTAGCATCATTCCCATTTGGCTACTCAAGTCGAACTTGGGTCGGCATGAAAGTGGCAGAGAATAAGTATTCGGAGTGTCCCGTTCTAGCTTTATCTAGAATTATGTTCGTATCTGCAGGTTACCGTTAGTTCATAGCAACCTAAACCAAACGCATACGTACCGCAGAGCCGGTAGAGAATGAATCAGGCTGATGAGTCGTGCCCATAGGCAGCTCGGGACCGACAGAACATGCCCCACAATCACAGATCATAGCTTCCAGACTCCACTCTTAGTTCACTCATTCATTGGCTCTATCTCACCACACATCCCTGACTGATCAGATTGATAAGACAAAAGCTATGTTTGGGAAACGCGTCGTCGTAAGCTGCGTATTTGTATCCGCAACTTTGTTTCTTTTGTTAGTTGCCTCTTGATTTCCCTCAGTCCTTGACTTGCGAAATAGTAAATCTTACTATTGTCTATCCTATCTTGCCTTTTGTTCACTTTCTTTTTGTCCTTCTTGGCCTAAGATTATAAGACGAGATGAAGTCGAAAATGCTGGCACCGTCTCTAATTCTCACCCCACTATTACTTCCCCTATCTATCAAAGCCGGCGGGGTATCCGATCAATCACCACTGTTGCTTCAACCATCCAACGGCGCCAGTATAGAAAATGCTCGCGCAAACTCCCACGAGATTTTTAATGCCATTCATTCGTCTATGCGACAATGGGGTTCATCTCTCAAACATAATGGGATGTCTTTCTTCCCAGCATCCGTACCAAAAGGAACACTTTTTTACCATGGAACACATACAGCTGAGCCAGTTCAAGGAATGGAATGGTTAGCCTTCGAAGTCGAACATGCGGAAATATTTGCACATCCAAGGAGAAAGCGTGGTCCTGGAGGTCATGGCCCAGGAAAAGGTCCCAGTGGACATCCTCCAGGTCCACCTCCGCATGCACGAATGGATAACCATCCAAAATTTAAACACGATGAGATTATGCACGATCCTAAAGACAAGGATGAAGTTAGCCATGGTTATCTTCACACGTACCGTACTTCCACACCTCTCACCAAGCTTTTCTATATCGACGGAATGTCCGCTGGTAAAACAAGTATGGGGACACTTGACTCCACAGACTACGTTATTCGGAATCTAGCACCCACGTCCAAGGAACCAAATAATGATTGGATCCGAGCAGCCGAACTTTGTAAAATTGGCGAGCAATGGGGAATTGAGGGATTTCTCCGCATGGAAGCAGGTTTCGAGATTATCCTCTGTGATTTCAACGACGGGCTTGAATTTATGTCGGCTTCTCAAAGAGATGAGAGAGATTTGGGGGAAAATGACGTTGTTCAATTTGAATATGTGAGGGCCCTTGAATATCGATATCAAGGTATCATGGGAGGAAGAGTAAGGGTAGACTATTCATCTATGATTTCTGCTTTCTTTTATCCACTCAATCTTACTAATCCTAATCCTTCTCATCCGGAACTCCCTAGGCTGATTGCCGCTTCTGAGACGGGTGATTTAGGGAGAATTCACTCTGATGTAATGGAACTACTGAAGAGTGAAGAGTATGGAAAAAGAGAGACGATTAATTGGCAAGATGTGGTGGATATGATTGTCACGAGATATTCTGATCGTTTGAAATTTATGGTCCAGAACGAGACGTCTGTGGAGGCAGTGAAGTCGGAGATTAAATTGCTGTTGGATGTCTACATCGATTACAAGAACGTTGACCTTCCTTCTTCGGTGGAAAAATGTGCGAATCACTACTTGGACCCGGTGGTACCGGAAACCAAGGCAGATCATCTGATTCGTGCTGCTATTTTTGAGGTGACGCATAATATCTGTAGTACGTTGTTTCAAGTGAGAAATTTACTAAATGACGATGAAAGGAATAATGTAAAGGGACAAAGGAGGGGAAAGGAACTCATTGAGGGATTGATCGATGATTTAGACTGGACTACCTGGCTCGAATGCGGAAAGTGTGCATACGATGAAGTATGCTTTGTGGCTATTTGGCCCTGGGGAGGATTAGAAGATCATGTATCTCCGGGGTGTATAAAGAAGGACGATCTAAGCGACCGAAGAGGATACTGGGAGTATGGACGTTAGTGTGAAAGACTGGTTTTAGTGGTTGGAGATAATGGGCACCCGAAGAGCCTTCATTTCTTAGGATACAGAAAAGGAGGGGGTAGGCGAGTGTGAGGAGCAGTAATAAGATATACGATAGTTATGGGCTCTTCTGAATCCGAAATTGATTATGATGCTGAGTAATTTTAAGGGATACATTTGAGGTTTAGACTATGGATTTGAGCTTCCTTCGCGGTTTTTTAGGTTTACGAATCAGTATTTGGAGGAGAATTCTACTGCTTAATCCTTGGGGCACGGCAAGTCACAATCTTACATTAGCTTGTGTTTTCGCGTCTATCATTTGATCAATTACAAACAGTCTAATAGGTCGTTAACATGTTGCCGTCGTACAATAGTTTGAAGCTGTCACGAATGATCGGAGCTCCTTGGTATATATATGACTCTCTTAGCTCACACGAGACAGAGTAAAGTAATCAGGAAAATTATCAGTCAAGACGGAAGAGTAAACCCAGGCCTCCTAAATCAAACTGGAACTTTGAGAGCTATGGTTTTGTGTACTCGGTGAGTTTTATGCATGTATGTTGGGCTTAAATGGGTGGTTGCCTGACCCAAATTTCCTCAATTGGTGTTATCTTAGTAGGACTGAAGTGAGGTTTTACAGCTACCACTGAGATTGGAAAGATAGCGCATATTCAACGACTCTCAATATGTATCCATGATACGAGGTTAGGCGATGCGAATTCCAAAAAGAATTTCTCTTTTGACCAGGTCTCCATTTCCATGAGCATAGCTTTGTCCCTCCACTAACTTTCGTGTCTCATCGCCTTTTGCTAGGCGAGAGATGTCATGTTCCGAAATATCCAATAGATACCATCTCTTTGGCTTCTCAAACTTCCGCAACGATTTGCATCTCAAACCCATGGAATTATGTGCAATAATTCTGTAAATAGTGACCTTCTGTTTCTGGTCAATACGGTAGGCACAGCATTCTATCTGCTGCTCGAGATCCGTTGGCTATTCGGGTGCAATCATAAACACAAAGTTGCCATCAGTGAGATTGAGAATTACACCACCTACCGCGGATGTTCAGAATTAAGACTTGGGATGACGGTTTAGATCTTAAAAAACAGTGTCGTACGCTATTTTTCTGTTTGATTGCACAAGAGTCATTCAAACGCAGAAACTGAACCCCAAGGCTTTGCAGTCACGCTACTACTACATCCAATGCTGTTAGAGAGTGACAACAACAATGCCTTCATTATGTTGTTTACATGATTTTCTTCGTCGGATAATTGATACGCCATTCTACCTTGGTTGACCTCCAACTGCCATGACTCTTCAGCCGTTCCTGAGACGCTTTCGGTTGGGGGCTTTGCCCTTGATGTGTTCAGCGATGACAACGTCAGGGTGTACTGCTACGACCCTATCTAGTTAGTGTAAGGATATTCCTTTCAACCCCTATTTCTGGTAAAATATCAAGGGCGATAATGATTCTACCGAGAACCTCACATCATTGAAGGCAAGACATATACTGAGTTTCGTCCTCTATTTGAGGTCGCAAGTTCTCCATTTTATCCTTGTAGCGCTAGCTGTCTGCCTCATCATACCTTCGTGACTTTTGCTTTCGTTGTCACCTACCCTGCCTAGAGCAGCCCAATCAAGGAAATTTCACGCGGATGTAGCATCTTCTTCTAGGTTCCAATTCTTGCTTCGATTGTTCGAGCCGATTTGGAAATAGATTGGCGGTCCATATCTTGCTTCTATACAAGTTCACCCTCACATCTTTCCTTAAAATCTGCTGGGGCTCTTACATTAAAGACTGGCCTTCGAAAGTACCATGGCCTGTCCATCTAACATATTTCCGGCGTAAGAATAAAAATAACTTAGATTGTCTAACAACTAATGCAATCTAGCTTCAGTAATTCGCTAGGTCTGCTTATTTGGACAGTGCAAATCCACTGTCCAGCCAGGATAGAGTATTTACTCTTATTCACTTCATGTGAAGCTCTAATTCGCAAAGTGCTCTTTGAGCCAACGAATGTCGTCTAGTGGAAAGACTCGCAGGGACTTAAAAATTAGTCAATGTCAACATAATCGCTGACTATAGGTGTTCCGGTGAGAAAGCCCAGAAATTTTGCTTCTAAAGCACAGCAACTCATGTCCGAAGGTTTCTTGATATTTCGCGCTTCCTCCAACACGACTCCGGCATGACACAGGGAATAAAGGACAACCCGGTCGCTCGAAGTCAAGAACTTAATACTGTTCCCCATTCCTTTTCCTGCCACGCAAAGAAACCTCATTGCGTGTTCTGGGTACGGACTTTGGCTCTCTGTGTTTCATAGCGTCCATTATTCGCTTCAAATCGGCAAATCCAATCCGAGCACGGGTTTAGGAGGCCAAAACAATCTCTTATTCCGCTAGTCCCATGGATGTCAGATGGATCGCATCCTTGTCTCTACCGTCAGCGCCGAACACCACCATTTTAGGTTTTGATGTAACCACTTTCTAAGTTCTTTGTGCGTGTTGGAGGGCGCAGCGGCGGGAGCCACGAGTCCAACTGATGTTAACGGGCGCTCGGGATTGAAAGCGTTGCTCAGAAAATAAAGAGAAAAGAGTTATATTGAATACTGTCAGCAACAGGTGCATGTACCAGAACTGCCAGACAGATGAAAGTTGAAAGATCACGGTTCAAAGTTGATTTATCTTGAATTCTCGAGGCGATTGTATATGTTGAGTTTGTCTTTTGTGAAAAGGAGATATTGTGCTTTTTCTTTCAGGATTGGGGATTGGGGATTGTCATCTGGTATACAATCTTTCCGGGGAAAAAAAAGGTGAGATACTTGATAGATTTTTCCTCATTTAAAATGAATTCACTAGACTATTCCGATATGTATTAAATTTACAGGATCCTGGCAATCTACATATCATTTGATCGTTTGAGCCCTACGAGTTCCTCCAACAGGTCTTTGGATACTGGTAGATCCAGACCCACTAGTTTGCTTCTGGGGCTTCTTGTTCCTCTTCTGCTTGTTAGGTCTCCTCCCAGGTGCCAAAGCAGTCCTCTTTGGCTTCGGCTTAAGATTCAAAGCCCAGGTAAATCTCCCATACGTGTTGAACACGTGGCTGCCACTTTCCAGAAAACACAGTATGTGATTCTCTTGTTTAATCATAGAGCCATCCTTCCGTAAGATCTAGTATTCTCTGATCTGGGTTTGGAATTTTGGTTTCCACTTTCAAGCTCGTAGTTTGATGAGCATGCTTAAAAATATTCGCTCGGCCTGCATATTTCAAACAAAAACTGATCCAATTTTTATACTGATACTCTGACCTTTCCATTTTTATGCTTGTATATATTTGGAGACATATAGCTTTAGCCCATACTTTGAGATCGTCGGAGTACAAGACTCCCAGAACCTCTATTGCATTGAGCTTGCCAGATGGTACTCGGCGGGGATGTCAAGGCATGAAAGGGTGTAAACGAACTGTATTTCGGTCTTGAATGCTTTTTATTTCATATTTTTTCCCTTGTGACTTCTGTGAGAAATACGTACTCGTTGGGCTCGCAAGAATGAGCTTCTTTGGAGGATTCTTTAATCCATAAGGACTTCATTCTATGTTTAAGTATTCTAGGAGATCTTACTACACTCAAATATTTGCAATAAACTATACTAAAAAAACACAAAAAGCAGGTCAGAAGGTGGAAATTTTAAAAAAAAAAAAAAAAACTGCATAGGTCATGATGTTGGCCAGGAGAGAACAGTCCTTTCTCGTACCAAGCCACTGGAACTAAAAAAAGAGGGAATCATTGTGGCTTTACACACTGCTTTAACGTATTCGAAGGCGCAATAAAGAAATTTTTGTCAGACAATATGATGTTTGAGTGCTGGTCATGGGGAGCACTAGGCGCTTGCCGAAGAAATTTTGACCCTTTTGCGGACGTATCGATGCAGATTTAGTCAAAAGTTAGAACAAAGGCGATATGAAACAGTGGAACCAAGCGTAAGAGATGCATAAGATGATCTCAAAGTGGTCCATGACCGCTCATGGTAGTTGGTCATGTCAAATAAGCGCGCTACTCTTTCGCAGAAAACTTACTTCTGATACCTGCCGCTCAACATACTATCGATTTAAATCAGATAAAAACGAAAAAAGAAAAGAGTATGACTATAATACAGGGAAGGGTCTGTGTCGGCGGTGGAAGCTCAGTATTGCGTACAGAGCTACGTGCAAGAGCTCACGAACTGCAGTGTATGTGCCCGAACAACTTACATCAAACTACCAAATGTACCTAAAATAAGTCTGGGACCTTGAAGCCGGAATGGAAAAGAAATGTCATTTTCCTGTGACCGTAAGTCCATCCAAAATTTTGAAGTCTTCCATAAAGACATGTGCATGAAATAACTATGAACAGAATGAAAGGTCGAGTTTTTGAAGACATCATAATGAGCGTGCACTCTACCAGTGCCTCCCGCTGAGCTTTCGAGGTCCCTCTACCAGTTGCTTTCTCCATGATGCAGACTAAATCAGATTCTGCGCCAACCAATAAACTGCAGAGCTATGCTGTCTCGAAGGCACATAACCTTCACCGCCCACATCGTCCAAATTCACTACTAATCCTCAAAAGCCGATACAATATAATTCTAAATCTTTCATACAAAACTACTAACAATACCTAGCCAAAGACCACTTAGCCGGGTGGGTTAAGTGGCGCACTGCAGTAGTGCCTCCAATGTCAAAATGCGAGCGGGCTCTCCAACCTTCCATTCGGGGAGGGATTGCACACCTGCGGGAGATGTAGCTGAGCTTGCCAGTGAACTTCCTTTTGCTTTTTTCAAATATTTTGAGGTGTTTCAGAGTTGTTGTGTTGTTGCTTTTGTTATTGTCGTCGGTGTAAAAGCGGGGATCGATAAAGTGAATTCTTCTTTGCATGGTGAACACTTGACCGCCTTCCAACTATCAAAACAAAAATATGAGAATCTGATTCTGAATTTGAAATAAGAAAGAGCTGGACTCGGGATTGTAGCAACCAGACCAATGAAAATGCTTAGTAAGGTTAATGATCCAGCGAAGATGTTACATTGATCGGTTTTTATTCTAAGGCTTACTGTTTCCCACCACGACGAACGAGGCTTGGTAGTTGGAGTGGTATCTGTTCTCCTTATCCCTCGATTGCAACAACATGAGACTCTCTACCCGGTCATAATCGATGCATCTCTACACGCTAAGCATGTAGCGCCTAGTAAATACCACGGTAGAACAGCGCGACACACAATTACCTTCATCCACACCCAGACTACGATCATCACAGCTCCTCGGGCTACTTTTGCTCTGTTTTCCATCATTATTCTCAGTTACATCACTTAATTGCTCACCGGACATGATAGCATACAAACCCGAAGACAGTATTTAGCAAAACAACACTTTGCTTATATCATCTAGGGATATTAAAAAGGTTAGAAATAATACTAGAACAAAGATTCCACCAAGCTCTTCAAAGACCACTTGATCGTCATCGCAGTTTGGCTTCGAGGAATTGTTCTCCCATCAGTTTGCTCGCTATTGGCGGTACTGAAGGACTCAAGATCTGCATGGAGATTTGTGTTGTAGTGTCTTAGATTCGTTCCACCCGTTGAAGAAGAGTCCGGATGGACGAGTGAGGCTATACTTCATGAGCATTAAGGTCTTCAACTTGACCCTATGGAGAAAATATACGGATGACAAAAAACATGATCTGCAATCAATCAGTAGGACCACCTACTCTCACATCCCTTAACCCTCTGTACACACTCTATTCCTACATTGGTCGGGTTGAAGCTCCGATACCTCGAGGAGCTGTGTTTATTTGACACATTGAAGCTGTAGATAAGAATTCTGGAATTTACTTTGATTTATTATAAGTTATGAAAATTTTTTAATAAAATTTTTAATAAGGTAAACCTCCTTCTGTCTGCATTTTAATATATATTTAATATTTGAAAATCAGTATTAATAATTGATTATTAATCAAAAACAATAAATTTATCAAAAACAATAAATATATCAGAAATAACAAAGATATCAAAACAATAAATATATTTTATTTTATCAAAATACCAGGGGCCTGCGCCCCCCGGACCCCTGGCTTTTTGAGAAAGTCTAATAAAGGTTCAGATTTTAAAAAAGTTTATTAAATATATATTAGGGTGCAGGCAGAAGGAGTGTTACGAGGTTTGCCGTCTAGATCACGTGGAAGTGCTCTAGGCTCTCGAGGTGGTTTATAACTAGGCGTCAAGCAGGGACTTAAAGTAATGACAATAATATGATGCAATTCGTAACTAATAGTATGTTATACTAAATGATTGATCTTGAGCACGAAGCTCTATACAAAGGAAATCCATCTTGATTATATAGACCTTCATGCCTATGGCTAGTCAGGACCGCTGCGCGGTCCTAGACAGCCAGCGTTCCTTATGGTCCATAACGTGACTTCGTCACGTTACCTTGTTTTAGTCATGTGACGCGGCGTAGATGTTAGCCGTCGTAACACGGACGTAACAAGGAGGTTTACCCTTTAAAAAAATTTATTAAATAATTTATATATAATAAATCAAAGTTAAATTAAATTTATTATCAAAATTACTTTTATATCTATAAGAAATATCTAAAATAATTCTAAATAAAAAAAGATTTAATAATTATTATTATTTATAAATATAAAAGTTATTTTAATAATAATAAATTTCAATTTAATTTATTGTAATAGATTTAATAGATTTAATAGATTCTGTGGGAATAAGCAGGACAATTCAAAGTCTAAGTGGGAGGATTCAAGGTATTTTTGGTCTCGGCTGAAGACGCTAGCGTTGAACATTGTCATGGATTCATCATGGCGGAGATGTCATTTGAGACAGACGAAGTGGAAACTACAAGAGAAAAGAATCTTGATACTTTATCTGATATTCGTCGTCTTAATGAACTGGAATCACTGTGTAACGATGAACTAAATAGTTTTGAGCTTTACCGCGGTTTAAAATCTAGGGGAAACAGTTATGGACCGAATTTCTCTTGCATCAAGGAACTTACTCTGGGTAGCACACATGCTCTGGGAGTTCTTAAGATTCCTGATATGTCTCAGAGTATGACAATTCCATTTCCGCAACCTCATATGATTCATCTTGCAACCCTCGGCGCTGTGATGCATCAAGCGGTAGCAATCTTCAATCGCCAAACCCAAGACACTGTCTTCATGATTGTTAGAATTGATGAACTGAGGGTAACTTCTCACCTAGCAAGCGAGCCAGACACTTCTCTAACACTACCTCCGGGATTGGGTCAAGGTTTCCATCTGCGGACATCTGCATTTCAGAAGTACTCTGAGCTCGACATGGAATTTGTCATTCAAATTAAAGCTGCAAAACTTCGTGCTACTCGGGGTGCCAACAGTAATGCGACAGATGACACTCGGAGCGCAATATGAGCTATACCATGAATTGGGATTTAGATGCTGGCCATATGACCTCTTCAATCTTTTTACGAGTTTACCTCTTATTCGTCGCTTAAAAATGGTTTTCAGAGTATTCTGGATGGCGACCAAAAGCCAGAATCATGGGTTGGAGTGTTGACGCAGGATACACGCGGTCGTTGGGCGGAAGTATGTTTGCACTTGTTCCTTTTCTTTATCATACTAATTCTTGATAGCTCCGTACCGAACTCCAAGATCTAAGCAAGAACAACGAAACATGGATTCGTGATATTGAAGCTTCCCCGCATTTGTTGTCTACTTAGATGATGTACAACCACAAAATGCCTCAGAAAGAGGACCGCACTTTCTCCATGCTAATGGTTTCAATAGATGGAGTGATAAAACCATCCAATTCTCCATCTGTGACAATGGGATTTCAGCAACCATTGGCGAACACACCATGTTGGACGCAGTGACATTCTGCGCTTGAATGATTTCGTCACCAAAGCAATAATGACCTTCGACCCTCAGAAACTCACTAATATTCCCACTCAACCGGCACCTGTGACCACAGTTTCAAAATCTTATACATTCGAAACTACACCGTCAATCGAAGAACACATCACTCGCATCCGAGCACAACTTAAAAACGACACATCACGCGTCGAATTCCGCGCCTTTGGGATTCCCACCCTCAATCGCGAGCTCTTCCGTCTGCACAAATGTCAACCAAACTCCGGTTTCCAACTAGCTATACAACTAGCCGTTCGCCGCTACTTTGGACGTAACCCCGCAGCATTCGAACCTATTTCCTTGAATCACTTCCGCAAAGGTCGAATTGATGTTAATCACATCCTGCGCCCTTCTATTCTAATTTTTGCGCCGCAGCTGCAGATTCTAAAGTGCTTAGCGATGAACTCCAGGTTTTATTCTTTGATGCTGCACGGATTCACGCTAGTAATGTTATAACTACATCGCGAGGACATGGATTTGATAGACATCTCTTCGCGCTCGAATGTTCCATTCGAGAAGGTGAGACGGTCCCGGCATTATTCACGGATCAGACATATAAGAGCAAAAGACGACCTCCTCAGATTACGACGAATTGTATTGTGGGTGATGCGCTTGAGGGGGGTGACTTTTTTTGACCATCCGAATGGGGTTTCTGTTACTTATGAGACGAAGGATGAATTGTGAGTTGGCATCCTTTTCCTCACTAAGATTCTGGAGTAATTACTAACTTTTTTGTTCACTATAGTACGAAGATATCTATTTGGGGTCCTCTTGGACAGGTTATAGATTTATAGAAGTCTTGGAGGAGAGTTGCAGGGATATTAGAGCTATCATAGAGTCTGAGCCTTAACTCTCTTTTGGTGTTAGATATAGAATTTTGAAAGCAATGTCATCGGATATAAAATAAACCATAGGACCGGAGGTTTTACTCCTTTCTTGCACATCAAAACTTACAGCTTAAAAATGTTTCATACTATACTCAAATAATCTCCATTACTTACCTCCCAACACTTCGGCCACTCCCAGAAAAACGCAGCATTTTGTATTTCCGTTTTTTGTAATGCATGCCACCATCAATCAAGACGGCTTATAACATACCCGTACTACGTTTAGAATTGAAAGGTAAAGCAGTAGCATTTGGATGCGAATTCCCAAACATCATAAAACCACCCTGTCAATGTGAAACCCAAGGGAAAACAGAAACTAGTCTCGAGTCGACTTGTGCTTGTAACCAAGTTGTTCCTCGGCATCTCAAATTCAACACGGCGTTACTCCTCCTAGAATAGTCTCCCTTTATAGGCGGGCATAGACTGGGTTAAGAAGCAGAAGATAAGTAAACTCTTTAGTCCGGAGAGGGAATCATGAAGGTAGCTCAAAAAGCGTGGGTTGAAAATGGGGCGGAAATAATTGAAAAACATACTTCCATGTCACATGGAATAATCAATCAGTACTGGTTTTCCAGCGGTGCTATTAAAATGATAGTTTCAACTTTTCGCAATAGCTCGCTTCAACCCATGGGTCAATTCATCACGCGTATCTAACAAGCTTTTTGGGTCGCCCTCGAGGCTCAGCACTACAATAATGAAAAGGGTATCATATTTCCTTCAATATACGCTCAAAATATCAGATCCAATGTGATCTTGACTGCAAATTCCCCTCCTTGATTATGTCCATTGTGTCGCCCCTCAAACAGATGGAATAATAGCAAATCACATGTTGTGTATAGTACAGCCAATACAGGCGCAGTCATCGCCGCAAGGACAAGTATCCTTCTCCCCTGGACAAGCAATGTCTGGGACACGATGAATAGTGCAGCCCAAGCATTGACAATCATCGCCGCATGGGCAACTTTGAGTATCACCTCCACATCCATCTTCGGCAGTAAAAGGATAATTCACGAAAAAGAAATCCGATGCCGAAAGACTTTGTTCTTCAACGGTTCCAGAAGTAGTACTCGATGGAGTAGCAGGAGGCGGAGAAGTAGGATTTTCTTTGATCACATCTTGTGCCTGAATTGAAGCATGCGCAACATTTCCATTCCCTTGGCCATTATTGTACATTTCTGGTTCGAGTTGCATTGATTCCCAAGCCGAAAGGACGTATTGTCTTGTAGCATCATTATATGGATGAGCTGCACAACCAACACATTGACAACCATCACCACAGCCACAAGTATGAACTGTATCCAGGTTCTGAGGCAGCGGACTTGAACCAAAGGTCAAGGGTGCGCTAGGAATAGATGTTTGTCCTGAAATATGACCATAGCTCATATTACGTACACCTTGGCGCCAAGCAGATGGTTGCAGTGGATTTTGATAAGAACCATAAGTGGCAGGATATGTAAATACAGTAGGTGGATATTGTGAATACATGGCATTGTTCATCGAAAATCCATTTTGTGATATTTGTGTGTTCATCAAGGGTCTATTCGTCTGGGAGCTTTGAGTATTTGGCAACTTGCTCTTTGAAGAGCAACAACTTTTATGTTTAGGTGTAGTGTTTGTAGGTTCCGACATTGTACTAGCATTCGAGGAAGTGTGACCATGGGTGTTCTTTCTAGGAGCGCAACATGAGCCACCGCTCGTAATGGCGTTATCGATGTAAGGTGGAGTTTCCGGGGTAGATGGCGCACAACAAGAGCCGCCGTTCATTTTTGGAGTAATTTGTCCATTCTTAACTTCAGTTGGTGTTTCCAGAGGACTTTCCACCACTTGATCTAAACTGCTATGTCCATTCGCATATCCATTTGCTCTTATGTCTTGCATTGGTGTTCCTACGCTATGCACAGGTGGAGGTAGTTGGAGAGGAACATTTGCATATTGTTGTTGCACAAGTGGATACTGTGGCGGCGCAAATCCATAAGGTTGAGGAGCAGTCGACATATGATATGCGTTGTGGCGAATGATTTGCATACTCTGAGTATGTTGATCGAAAGGAACTATGTTGACCTGATTCAAATCCATGCGCTCCAAATTCACCGGGTCGAATGATTGTCTCCTACCCGACTGCGGCCTTGATGCAGTCTTGTGAACTTTGAATGTGAGTTGCGTTGGAGAATTCGGGTCAGATATGGAGTTTAATCGTTGCATAGGGGTCGGAGGGGTCGCGACAGGTGTATCGGTACCACAGTGACATGCTTGTTTCCTTGGAATAGCAGCCGTGACACTTCCACAGTTACATGGTTGATCTTTCGGATGAGGGCATGCACTGAGAGGCCGTCCAGGTTTCCTCACGGGTACCATCAGTCTCTCGTTCGCGTGTGTACATTTTGTTGATCGATGACCTCTGATACATGGCTCACTATAGCACGTCTATGTTAGCACATCAAGGAAAAATTGTCGGGTAGGTCACAAGTATATATATATATATATATATCCTTTGTCTTGTGAGCCACTTCAAGTGCACCTATCCGAAAGTTTTACCAATCACGAACACGCCAAGGGTGGGTCTGAACATACCAGGCCATTTTTAATCCATTGATCAGTGGCATTTTTCAAACAATTAATACTGTATTCTCTCGAGTCGCTCCCAGAACGAAGTCGGCTGACCAAAAACAGAAAGATTGAGGCGCAAACAAGTTTTCCTCAAACGACCTTGATTTGATGTTGTTTTTTTGTGTTTTGGAATCACTAAGTGCATGCGCAAGCACCGGGCAGGGAAGAAGATGTGGAAAATGATGAACGGTCTGACTTGTGCGACTTGTATGGAACGGTTCCTGCGTGCTTCCAATAGAGATTCGACCAAAGTGGTGCTCCGCAGAGGGTGGAAAGAATGTAGCAGGGATCGAATGTGAAATAATTGATATCATGAGAAGGACTAAAGTAGGAAAGCAGAAAAAATCAAAGAAGCTGAAATGAAGGGATTATGACTCCGGATATACGGTGAATTGTATGAATTGGAAACAAAATAGAAAGTGGGAAAGTTGTTTGAGGGATCCGAGCTGATAATCAGAACCAGATGAGATAGATAGATAGATAGATAGATAGATAGATTGATAGATTGATAGATTGATAGATTGATAGATAATTGCAGGTATAAAGCAAGCAACAATCAAAGCTCGTTGTTTGTTCCTTTGATCTTCTATTGAGAAAATGGAGGATTTGTTTGGCTGTTCGTTCTATTGGTAAGGACGACGTTGGACCGGATGACAATAATAGATCTGGACAGCTACGAGTACAGGTAAAACGATATTGTGAATGAGAGAAAATTGAGTTAGTCATGGTAAGTAAAATAAGTGAGTAAGTAGGTAATAAGGAAATAAGGAAATAAGGTATTAAGGTATAATTATTATCATCGTAAGATCTCAATATGGTAGGTAGGGTCGCGGTGACAGGTTAGTGGGGTGGGTGATGTGAAGAAGGATATTGTGGTTGCTTGATATTATTTGCTGAATTGAGAATTGAGGAGTGAAGTGTGAAAATCCTTGTCAAGATTTGAGCAAGTTTTAATTGGCTGCTTGGACCTGACAGCCGTGCGATGGCCTGCAAAAACATGAGGCCAAACGACAAATTATTGAATAATGAATATAATTTTATAAAATATCATATACTTATAACATCTATATATATCAATTGATTTTTAGTATATACGTATTATATAGCTGCTCATCACAAGCCGAAGATCTTCTATTTGTACCTGGTCTGCCTCCACGGCAGTGGCTCCCCGGAGGGCTAGCGGAGCGTCATTCAATTGATTATAAACCACTACCTAATGTTAGATGTCTAGGTATACATGGAGGATGTATATATATATATATATATACCTCTCTCTCTAGGTATTATCAATACTGTATACTTACTGCGTAGAGTCTTATACTCCATAGAGAGTCCATCCATCATCAAGGTAATGCAGATCCTGTGTAGCCTTACTCTGTACAGGAAAAGTAGGCCATAGCCCGTGTCTGCTGCTATTAATACTACAGTTGGCAGGTACTAGGTAGAGAGATCTAACTTCATCCTCCAGGATATCCGGATGTCTCTTATATCCAGGTACAATATCACATAAAAAGAGAGGCTTATTATTCTTTACGTGGGTAGTCAGTATCAGTTTTTAGTCGTGGTATTTTCCCCTTCGCTTATCTTATCAAGTACAGGACTTATTGTATCACCACATGTCCGTACATAGCTATCTATTGGTTGACAATGATGGTGGGGCAATGAAAAATATAAATATATTTTGCAATATGTAAGTAATACCTACCTACCTACCTACCCCCCATATGAGCGCATCTCTAAGCTTGGAAACTCCGAAGCATAAGAGAATATCTTCAAACGATAGAAGAAACAAAGACATAACAAACAATTATAAATCAAACCTCACCATTCTCTCCTCTTCCCTCTTCTACCTTCCCGTAAGATCAAAATATCATATTCAGACCAAGGGTAAGTCAGCAGTCTGCAACTATCCACACCCAGATATTACTCGAGTATATACATCATATCAGGATTGTGGAGCAAAGTTATTCTGACTCTATCTCATCTATTCGAGTACCATGTTTCACTAAGAAAACATCAATCAATGGTAGATGGTATTGGTAAAAGGTCAGGCTCGCAATAAGTTTATCTGGTTTGATTTATGAAACAATACGAGTAGAGAAAGATCTTCCCCAACATTTCTTTTCCCATTTCCCTTTGCCCATTACACATCCCATTAGCAGAGTTCATCTAGAGCACTTACATCTGTCGTTGTTCCCAACCTCCTGCCTTAGTATCACACTGACCTCGTTTCATCTTCGAAGTTTCCAAACACGGCATAACTCACACACGTGATTTAAATCCTCCGACCAAACCATCATGATTGACTCGGATTTTGAGGATGGTCCTGACCTGTTCGCTGAGCCAGCTGATTATTATCCTCCATCGCCAAAACCAACCACAGAAACCCATACGCTTCTCTCGGGTCACACACTTACTCTGCATCTCGTTGGTCACAATCCACTTTGGGGACATCATCTTTGGAACGCTGGTCGCATCATATCCAACTACTTGGAAAAGAATCCTTCGTTGATTTCGGAGAAATCGGTACTAGAGCTTGGTGCAGGTGCTGGTCTTCCGAGTCTTACTTGTGCTTCTCTTCGTGCCAAAAATGTCGTCATCACGGATTATCCAGATTCAGATCTCATTGATAATCTTCGAAAAAACATTTCTGTCTTTTATGAGCAATTCCCTGAGCTAAAGATAGATGTTAAAGAAAGCTTGCTCGCTGAAGGTTATTGCTGGGGTGCCGACCCATTCCCACTACTGTCACTCCTACCTTCGGAGGACAAAGACGCTGGGTTTGATGTATTAATACTTGCTGATCTCCTCTTTAATCACTCTGAGCACGCGAAACTATTGGATTCTATCAAAAAAACTCTTAAGAAGGATAGAAACTCTACGGCTCTTGTATTTTTCACTCCATATCGACCTTGGTTATTGGAGAAAGACATGACCTTTTTTGACTTGGTACGGGAGGGAGGTATGACTGTTGAAAAGGTCTTGGAAGAGAAGATGGAAAAAGTAATGTTTGAGAAGGATAGAGGAGATGAAGAGCTGAGGAGGACAGTTTTTGGTTTCATTGTGAAATGGGCCGATCAGGACAGGAGTTGATGGTTAACATGAATTCCATCGATCCGATTCTCAAAACCTATATCATCTACTTTGACTATTGAGAGTACGAGACTTATTGCTTAGTCCGACTGGCCTTACAAATCGAGTGGTCCTAATACGCTAGAGGCCATATTGATGGTCGTCCGTGCTACTCAGCTCAGAGCTTCATGCAAAAGTCACAGAACTGGTGTTTGGTATTTTCCATGTGCCTATAGTGAATCGCGTGGACGACAATCCATGGGCTACTAAGCAGGCACGGGGTAGCCTCATGTAGCTGCCTATTAGCTGCAATCAAATCTGGTTGAGCCTTGAAAAGTTTCCGAGTTGCGCCACGATCGATATATATTTTGGCAACATCTATTGCTATTCAAGTGAACTTTCGTATCTCCCACACTAATCGAATCAAGAAAATCTTATCAAATAACATGAGCGTCCCAATTACAAGCGCATTCATTACAGGTCACAATAAGAGCACATGGGTGGACGCATGACCACGAGTTTCTACGGCTGATGATGCCAAGTAGATAAAAATATATACTCAAGTCCAAATCCATCTAACGAATTGCTGCGCCCAAATGCATGATTATCCCCCATCCAGCTTCATGCAATTCTTGGAAGATACATATGGATGACTACCGGGAACCTATTTCACGTGGACAGAGAATCCAGAGGCTGATGTGCTGAAGTCAACAGATTGTCGATTTGAATGTGGGTTTGATAGTAGGCACTCGAGAAGATGGAAATACTTTGCATTACCATTGAAAGGTACTCGTGTTCAGTTCTTTGGATGACTTTTTGCAGTATTCATCAGCAAGATACTGCAGCGTTTGGGTTCGATGCTCGACGACGGTAGCTTATATTTATTGTTATACAGGTTTTTTGGGGATTTCATCATGTGCCTTCAAATATAGTTAAACTTATATAACATATACAAATCGCTTAAATTGAATTGCAAGACTCGCAGTTTATTGTAGGAATTATATTTAGAGATTGATTTTTAAGGTTCAGTCTGTGTACCTCGAGCTCTTTACACCCATTTTTATAACGAGTTTCCAAAAAAAAAAATATTATTTTTTGTACTCAATCAACAAAAACATTTATTTTTCAAAATTAAAATCTTTTGAAAACAATATCGAATTAATTGAGATTGATTTATATTATAAATTAATCTATTTGTAATCGTTTGATACAAATTTTATTCAAATTGAATATAATTTGATTGATTTTGAAGATGTTTTGCTAAAGCATAAAAAGTCATCGGAAACACGTTATGAAAATGGGTGTATCCTTCAGAACTTCAAGATACAGTATAGGGCTAAGGAATGAAGGCCCCCGCATCTCCTGTGGAAACATAAATGCATAATTAAATGAGACAAAATGACCATCGAGATGTTTTTAGGGACACAGATTCCTCATAAATATACTCAGTGAACAGCAATTCCATCTGGCAGCCACGTTCCGAACAAAAAGGAAAAAGAACAACGGTTGCACGTGATTTGGCCTCCATAGGAATGCGGAAACTTCTGGGCAATCTTTAATACTATCCTCGAGAGAATTTTTTCTATCAGTAAAATGATTGGCAATTCGCTTTGCAGGCGGTTTCTCTAAATAAATTTTATGAATTCGGGGGTACATTTCTTTGTCTCTTAAAACCGCGGTATGCAGTATGCATGTGAAATACGTGTTTTCGTAAGAACAATTACAGATCTTCCAAAAATGTAATTTCCTTTGTTCTTGAAGTCTCGCATAAATCTCGAAATCAAGTCATAGAAATCCTCCTCTATTCTGGCCTATTTCAATAGTTGTATTATTAACTACCTCGCATGAATGTCATCATTCGTGAACTCTGCGTGTATGTGGAGTACATTAAGTAATCTAATTGTTCTCAATGAAAACGTCGATTGGTCAATGGACAAATGGTAAATCTCTCAGGCGATTCCTCAGCTCATTATTCGGCAAATTTGCTCGATCGAAGCATATATCGGAGTCAACAACTCAGACTTCACCAATAACCAAGACGGTTTCCGCGCCTGAGCCAACAGATACAGCAACGGCATCGACTTCAGCATGTCGAGCATCGATCAGAGAGAAATCATCGTCAATCTCTGCACCTGGAAGCACAATGTTGAAAAGAATAAGAGCAAGCAGGACCAAGTCGGATAGTCCTCTCCGTAGAGAAACCCTATCGCCTTCGAGCGCAGTACTGACCGATGCCACCTCACTTTCACCTCGACAAATAAATCTAAGGAAATGTCATACATGCTCATATGAATCACCAGCATCAATTATCGACTCAAAAGAAACATCAAGGCGAGCACCTCTTACGGCAAAGTATCCTGAAATATTCATATACATGGGACGAAATGGTGTGCCAAACTCTGCTCTGGCTTTGACCAAAGACATGATTAGAAATATGAATGAGATATTTCGCCTTGAAGGACAAGTCAATTATCATAGAAAGGATATAAATCGAGTAGATGAAGAGTATGAGCGCGTCATATTGACTTTGAAAGAACGGAATCGGTTACTTCCATCATCAGGTACCACAAGAGAAAGCGATCGAGAGGCTAAATTGGAAGAATTAAAATATCTTTCGAACGTTTCCTCTCGAATCCAAAACCAGAAGAGAGAGTTACAAGAAGTCGTAGAACAAGGGGAAGACGAGCTAAGCGAGCTGAGAAAAGTTCTATTCGGCAGGTTGAGAGACGTACTCGAGGATCGGGATCTTTTGGATACAGCTGGAAGGGATTCTCGATCAAATCAAGTTTATCACATCCCAGCCGCACAGCTTATACCTCGACACGAAGAACCTTGTGCAGGCAGCAAAGAAGCTCGAGGGCGAGCCGGAGAGGGACCGCGAGAGGCCATTGATTACATGAGAGAAATGGAGTATCGATTGCAAGAAGCGCATCAAAAACTCAATAATTTGAAACACTACTATGAAGACGAGTATGCGGATTATGCACGTGCGGTTAAGAATAGAACAATGGAACCTGCGAGAAGCTTCTTCGATTTGACTCTACTCCAAGAACATCAGGCGGCGACGGAGGAAGTTATTGAGGCTGAGAACAATTATGAAAAGGCAAGGGGACGAGTAAGAGAGTTGAAGGTGGTGCTCAGTGATATTTGTCAATCAAGTGGATTTGCGGATCATTCAGATGGTGGGTATAGAGCATCAATGGAAGAGGCTATGGCCAATGAAGTGGATAGGGAATGGATTCTGAGTTGGATGGAGAAAAATGATGATGGGACAGATTTTGAGGATGATCGTGATGAGTGGGAAGCAATGTCAATTGGGTTAGATAATAGCGTTAGTGTGGTCGCTGAAGGGAAGGAAAGAAGAGAATCGATGGGTGGGAAAAAAGATGCCTGGCAATCGGCAATGACTGTACTGAGCTTCCAGCGGTACTAGAGTATAACCCAGAGCCTAAGCCAAGAAAGATGGTTGCTTGATGTGCTAGGTAGTCCATTGGGTTTTATTGCTTAGGTATCATGATCTAATTGGTATTTATTTAACCTCTGGAGCATAGAAAATGGCTTTCATGAAAAGTGTATCGAAACAGCGTTTGCAAGCCATTATCTATATTTTTAATCGTAATTATATAATAAGTGTATATTTATATTACTCAAATATCTTTTCTATATTGAAATTCATTTATTTTAATAATTCGATTTTTTAATATTATAAATAAAAGAGATATTATTTTTTTTCAATTTAATATTTCAAAATTAAGGATTTATAAATAATTTAAAAAAATATATATAATTCTATTGAGTTTTTTTATTAATGTAATCAAAATTAAAAATGAAATATTTATTTTCTATTCAATTTTTAAAATTAATCAAAAACTATATATCTTATTTGAAGTTATATCACGGGGCAGGCAGGCAGAATAGGGCTTCTAGTAACCTTGCCCTAATTTGGCAAAAGTTATATTGATTCAGATAATAGGTTCAGATTAAGGATTAAGACGTAGCTCGAAGAGCTACGATACAGGATCTTCCTGGTTGAAGATATACAGACTTTTCGCAAGTAAGCTAGCCCGATCGGGCACTAGCTCACTTGCGCACCGGCGCGAGCGCCTATCTTGGTCCTATCGGATAGGATCAACTGCTCACGTGACTGGCACCGTGACAGTACCCCCCTCCTTAGAGCCGAGCTCCGTCGAGGCGAGGGTACGGGTTAGTTAGCAGTATCAGATGATAGCAGATAGTCGGTCGGTTGTTAGCTAGGCGGGCGGGGTTCCTATCCTGGGCCAGGCTTGTCGGGGTATCGGCGATGAAAGTTACGAACAAGCTCTTGTGCGTTCTCTAAGTAGCTCGCGGGCTCTTCTGTTGGCGTGTCGTATCCAATCCATCGAACGGTATATTTCAGGCGGGGGCCTCCACGGCCCCTTCGCTCCCAGCGGGAGTCCAGGATTTCGGCGGCTTCGAATTGTTCCAACCCGTCTACTTCGACAGGCGGTGGCGGTGGGTTTCTCTGGCCGTTGACAGGGTCATCGGAAGCGGGATGTAGCAGGTTGACATGAAATACAGGGTGAATTCTCATTGAAGCGGGCAGATCCAGCTTGTACGCGTATGGACCAACGGAGTCCAAGATCTTGAAGGGGCCGAGGTTCTTCCAGTCCAGTTTCTTCTGCGGGCGCAACGTCTTGATGTTCTTGGCATTCAGCCATACCAGATCGCCGGGTTGGTACCTCCGGGCAGGGGAACGGTGGGTGTCGGCATTCTTCGAATATCGGGCTTGACTGGCAGTCAGTTCGGTCTGTAAGTGCGAGGAGATTGCTTCCATTTTAGCAGCGAACTCCTCGGCATCTCTTATAGCAGGACGGGTACTTTGGGACGGTGCGGGCTCGAAACCCAGACGGGGGTGAAATCCGTAATTGGAGAAGAACGGGGTCATTCGGGTGCTCTCGGACCAGGCGTTGTTAATAGAGAATTCGGCGAGTGGAAGCCACTCCGCCCAATCGTCTTGCAGGTATGCTACATACGACCGGAGATACTGTTCCAGCATCGCATTGGCTCTCTCGGTCTGTCCATCGGTTTCAGGATGATAAGCAGTTGACAACTTGGCGGCAACGCCCAGGCGCTTGCATATATGCTTCCAGAATTCGGATACAAATTGGGCTCCACGATCTGATATAATCGTCAAGGGCAAGCCGTGGAGTTTCCAGATATTCTTTCGGAACAGGCGGGCGACTTCTTCAGAATTGCAAGTACCATAACAGGGCAGGAAGTGTTTCATCTTTGTCAATCGATCGACTACTACCATAATAGCATCGAACCCAGTACTCTCGGGCAAGTGTGTGATGAAATCAATCGAGATATCCTGCCAGGCTCTCTGTGGGATCGGGGAGCGGGCGGAGGACTCCCTCCTGGCCTCTACGATTCGGGGCAGCGCGGTAGCAACTATGGCAGTTGCGGACCCACTGTGTGACGTAATCATAGTATCCAGGCCAGTAGTAGTCCCGGGACAGTAATTCGAAGGTTCGGGTGCGGTGCGGGTGACCGGCAGCGGGAGATTCGTGATACAGGCGGAGCAGATAGGTTTTCAGGGGGTCGTGGTCAGGGACGTACAGTTTCCCTCGGTAGTACAACAGGTTGTTGTTCTCAGTGCACTCGGCAAGAGTGATTTTCGGGTGTTTCGGGGATCCCTCTCGTAGGGACTTCAGGACAGATTCAGGTATAGGATCGGCTTGATAGCCTTCGCGGAATAAGGTAAGCAGGTCGGCAGGGAGATCTAAAGGAGTTTCTGGGTCCTCTAGTGGTATTACAGGGTCGGGTGCGGGTACAGCAGGTGGAATTAGAGTTCTATAACTTTGCCATTTTCTGGCAAAGTTATAATAGCGTCGGAATTCGAGTGATCGGTGGTGTCGGTAGAATCGAGGTTTCTCTGGCTACGGGTGGTTACCGCAAATCGTACTTTCTTGACGATCCTGGGTTCGATCGGGGTAACAGCGGTAGGGAACAGATCAGGGTCCAGGTTTTCTCGTTTCAGAATGGTACGGCTTTGGTGCAGGAGGCGTTCATCCCCCTCCTTAGGAGATCTTCTGACCTCCTGGTCAGAGCATCAGGCTTAGCACCTAGCTTACCAGGACGATAGGTGATTCGGAAATTAAACCGGGACAGGAATTCGGACCAACGGGCTTGACGACGGTTCAGTAGCTTTGTCGTAGTAAAATACTCTAAATTCCTATGATCAGTAATTACTTGAATTGGCGAGGCGGCGCCTTCCAGCTCGGGACGCCATTCTTCGAAACAGCGAATGATAGCGAGCAGTTCCTTATCGTAGATCTCGTAATTACACTCGGTTGCCGAATGCTTCTTTGAGAAGAACGCTACAGGTCTCAGGATTCCCTCGTCGTCGTATTGAGAGAGTACTCCAGCAGATACATAGTCGGAGGCATCGGTTTCCAAAATCACTTCCTTTTCCCAATCGAAGGAAGCCAGAACAGGAGCTTCAGTAAACGCTCTCTTTAATCGGTCGAATGCGTCTTGACAGGCAGAGTTCCACAGGAACGGAATGCCTTTCTTGGTCAGGGTTTACCATCGGGTTAATTATCTTCGAAAAGTCTCTGATGAATCGTCGATAAAAGTTCGCGAACCCAATGAATGCTTGAACGTCAGTTACAGTAGCGGGCGATCTCCAGTCTACGATCGTTCGGATCTTTTTGGATCCATTCGGATACCATCTCTTCCTACGATAAGGCCTAAGAACGTGGTTTCGGATTTCAGGAATTCGCATTTCTCGAATTTAGCGAACAGACCAGCTTCTCTCAGTGCTTGCAGAACCTTCTGCACGTGGCGGACGTGCTCCTTCCGGGTTCGGCTGTATATCAGGATATCATCCAGGTAAGCGGTGCAAAATACGTCCAAGTATCCTCGCAGGGAATCGTTGATAAACCTCTGAAAGGTTGTAGGGGCCCCCGTCAGCCCGAACGGCATGACCAGGGGATTCGAACAGGCCGAATCGGGTACGGAACGCAGTCAGATATTCCTGTCCCTCTTTTATTCGTATATTATTAAAGGCGGAAATGATATCGATCTTACTGAAATACTTCATCCCTTTCAGATTGTTCAGAGATTCCTTTGTCAACGGCAGGGGGTATCGATCTTTGACGGATAGATTGTTCAGAGCACGGTAATCTACACAGAACCGAAGGCCTCCATCGGCCTTTTTAACGAACAGGACAGGTGACGCAGCAGGGGAAGAGCTTGGCCGAATGAATCCTTTCCTGAGGTTCTCTTCCAGCCACTGTTTCAGAGCTTCTAATTCGGGGCGGGACATAGAATACAGGGCACCGAAGGGTAGAACAGCTCCTTCCTGAAGTCGAATCTCATGATCGTACGGCCGATGGGGAGGCAACTTCTCCGCATTCTTTGGGGAAAAGACGTCTTTCCAGTTCCGGAATTCAGGTAGTAGGTCTTGCGGGTTAAATTCTTTCCTTTTATTCAAAATATCATCGATTTGTTCTATCGATATCTGAAACATTTCGTATTTTCGACGGGCGTAAGCCGAACAGGCTCTCAAGGAGATCGCAGCTATATCCCGATTCTCCAGTCCCTTGGGACGGGCTGGCAATTGTACAGGTCGGGCTTTCGGGGGAACGTCAGGCAGGGCTTTTATACGGGATGGACGGGATGGGGTGTTGCAGAATTCATAGCAGAACGGGCTATCGAATTGGAACGAGTTTGTTGCGAAGTCGACACGAGGATTATGCTTTTTAAGCCAGGCTATTCCCAGCACAACAGGATAGTGAGCTAATTCGGTCACGTACAGAATGATCTTCTTTTCGGTATGGTCATTGATCCTAAGTCCCACACGGATGTAGGATGTGACTCGGTTTCCAGGCAGGGTGTTTCCATCGAATCCTATGACTTCGAAGGCAGCAGAGAGTTGGTATACAGGGATCCCTTGGGACGACACCCAACTTCGATCCGCAAAGGCAGTTCCTTCACAGCCGCTATCAACCATAGCGTAGGTTGGGAGAGTATCTCTCCCTAGGAGCAGGGTAGCAGGTAGGATCATTAGATCCGCACGATTGTTCAGTTCATCTTCCAGCGGAAGGCCATGAGTAGCAGCAGCAGACAGACGGAGAACACGCGGGGAACCGGCCTGATCGCGGTTTAGGCCAGGCGGGCCCCTTTTCCCGAACTGTTAGGGCTTGCGGAAACATCGGATTGCGGGGAGCGACTAGTTCGTCGCCCGCGGGGGACGGGCGAAGCAGTTGGCGATGCAACAGGGCTGGTTCGGGCATTTCTGGCTTGGATAGGACGGGTGTCGGGGTGCGGGCAGTCTCGGACTATGTGGTTGGCAGAGCCGCAACGATAGCATTCGCCGCGTTCCCTGCGAGTTGATGTCTTTATTGTGGAAACGGGGCGTCTTCCGGAGCTCAGGTCCATAGGGTCACCAGGAGCGGGTTTCGAAAACTGGGGAGATTCGACAGAAGGGGTAGAGGGTCTTCGCGGGGAGTTCGCAGAAATAGTGGGGCGCGTGCGGGAGATCTGCTGCTGATGCTGGCGGAACCGATTGTCGAGTTGTTGCAGATGGTCAGCGTACTTTCGGAAATTTCGAGACGGGGCCGGGTTATGTAGCAGCATATCTTGTAGTTCACGGGAGATTCCTTGAAATAGGAGCGGGGTCAGGGCGTCGTCGGGCATCTCACCTTCCAGGGCCAATCGCTGGAATTCGGCGAAGTAGGTACTGAAATCCAGGTGTCTTTGCTTCAGCATATATAATTTGTTTTGCGCATTCTGTTTGCGGTCGGGGTCTCCAAAAGCGTTTTCCAAGTATTCCAAAAGCAGGCTATAGTCGGCGAATTGAGGGATTCCATAATTGATCTTCGGGAGTATAAGTTCGTATGCTCTCCCGGTAAGCCTCCCGGCAGTGTAAGTCAGGCGGGCAGAAGCGGTAGGAAATCGGTCAGAATTGGAGTTCATCTTCGCATATATTTGTTGGACAAATCTCCGCAGGTCGGTGCGGGAGCCGTCAAACTCCTTGGGGTCGGGGATTCGTTCACTCAGGCGAGGTGTAACAGGGAGGACAGGGGCAGTGGGAACAGCAGGTTCAGAGGCAGGTTCAGTGGGCGTATGGACAGGTTCAGAAGGGGCGGGGACATGTTCGGCGAGTCGATCGAGCAGGTTTGCGACCTGTCCCGCGAGTTGATCTCTTAGCGCTTCGTGGATGCGCTCTTGGAGTCTTGCTTGGGACACTTCGTGGGACAGAGCTTGTACGTCGTTTTCCAATTCGGTATAGTACGCTGATACCGATTGGAAATACTGATACCAGGCTTGCGGTTCATCGGCAACAGAGGTAACGAACTCAGAGGAGTCGGCGGGCAGGCCGGGCGGTTGCGGGGCAGGCATTGTAAGAACGATGTATTGATGGGCAGGAGCTACGTAGTATCACGGGGCAGGCAGGCAGAATAGGGCTTCTAGTAACCTTGCCCTAATTTGGCAAAGTTATATTGATTCAGATAATAGGTTCAGATTAAGGATTAAGACGTAGCTCGAAGAGCTACGATACAGGATCTTCCTGGTTGAAGATATACAGACTTTTCGCAAGTAAGCTAGCCCGATCGGGCACTAGCTCACTTGCGCACCGGCGCGAGCGCCTATCTTGGTCCTATCGGATAGGATCAACTGCTCACGTGACTGGCACCGTGACAAGTTATATAAATCTATAAATAAACTTATCAAATATAAAAGTTATAACTTTTTTTATTTTTTTTATTTTAATAAAAATAATTAAAATCAATGAATATGTTTAGATTACTTTTAATATAAAAGAACATCTCAGAATAATAATTATAAATTGATTAATCTTACAGTTTCTCAAAATTTTATTATTTTTAATAATCTCTAGTTTTAACATTCAGTCCATATTAACTAATCATGGTATCAAAACACATAGATCGAGTTCCATTTTAGATGATGAAGGGGGGAGATGATGCTAGAAAAAGAAAAAAAGGTTTGATTAGGTATGAAAGTGTCTGCTGATAAAAGGAACAGAAGAAACAAATTCACTACTTATTAACCTTATGCTTCGGTAATGGCGATAATATCGACAAGAGGTACTTTTCTTCTCTATTTAAACATCCCAGAATATACAGGCTAAGTGGTTATATATAGAGTTATATAAACTTCACGAACTATATTATCCTTGATCTGTTCATGACTATGCAAATTGAATCATAACTTGGACGAACAATATCTGCTCTGGGTGTCTTCACCTCGACCCATCCTTCCAAAGTACAGAGTGGTGGATGGTAGTGTACCTAAATTAACCATTGGTGTTGGGTGAACCGCAATAACCTCACTGTACTAGCATACCAGGAAATCGATGGCAAATTCTACTTAAGCTAAGAAGAAGCGTTACATACACCGGATCTCACAACGTGTAATTATCCGGGGAAAAAGACATGATATAAAATAATCGATTTGCTATCGTTTAAAATAAATTTTTGTTCAAATCGAATATAATTTGATAGAATTATCGTAAATTGAATGTTTGATTTTCTTCATTGAAACGATGTGGAATATTTGATGATTATTTTTCAGCAGCCGTTACGAAATCGGGTGTATCTTGGTCAGCGAGGTAAATCTTCTCAAGTCGCAGGAATTCCTCCTAACCTGGACCTGGCTCGACCCAAGTTCCAGCCTTTAACCCGGCAGCTCTCATAACCGCATATCTCGCCATCATGGCGTCACATTCATCGTCGTCCAAGAATACCTATTTTTCCGAGACCTGACTCTCTCGCCTCCCATTCAAAAAATCGATCGGACGTTTCGAGAAACTCCACTTCCTTCAACTCTTCCGCTCTTCTTCGTTCCTCCTCCTCCTTCATTCTCTTTCTTTTCGCTGCTTTTGCTTTCTTGTAGGCTTTTCGTGCTCGTGCCATCTGACTAGGCTCAAGTAATTTGTTCAGTCTTTCCTGCGAGAATGTGTTGTCTGGTGTGATGACTCTATCTACCATCCAGCTAGGCAACGCCTTGTACATCCATGCGGCATTCTTTCTTAATTTTGCGGGATTTTCAAGTTCCTTGAGCAATTCTCCAGCTGAAGGCCTTTTGTTATGATCAAGGACTAGCGACTTTTGAATCATAACATTCAGATCCTCACTGTAATTGAAGTTGATGGAACGTACTCTTCTAGGATCCATAAGAACGGCCCGTTGATGCTCCTTGGTGAGATTTGCGAACGACTTATTTCCCGTCGTAATCCATGGCATTTTGGTGGATGTACTCCATTCAAGTTTGGCTAGTGAGTACATTATCGATCCCGCACGCCAAACATCACTTTTTGCACTTATAAAATTTACTTCTGGAGGCTTGTTTCTCGGGTCGGCATCGGGATCGTCTATCACAACACCTTTTCCGACCGGAACAAAAATTGATTTCCCGAAATCTCCTAGTCTTACATCTGGATAGATACCATCGCGCGGCTGCATGAAAGGCCACGCAAGATATACATTCTCCGCGGCTAAATCGGGATGAAGAATGGACGGGCGATTCAAATGACTAGGATCGTACTGGTATTTAGGGTGCTCATTGTGAAGAAAAGCAAGAGCTTCAATAAGTTGACTATATATCCGCCATATGAACTGCTCTGGTGGTAAAGTGGCATTTTCCTTGCAACCCATACGTAACTGTTTAAGGTTACCACCATCGCAAATCCGGAAGAACTGGGCCATCATAAGCTTGTCGCCATCGTGGTATTGATGAAAAGCTTCAAGGTTTTTGATGTTTTCGTGGCCGTTCTTAATATAGCGAAGATATGTCCTTATCTCATGTTGACGTTTGGCATCGTGACTCTCACGTTCGATTTTTGTTGGTGATTGTTCTGTATCTTCGCTACCTGGCGACAATGGAGGGGTCCATGGTCCCTCGTCTTGTATGACCTGCAGCTTCAGATCATACTGACGGTGTCCTGCTGTGCCTGTATCAGTGATTCCAAAATGAAAAAAGCTGTTCCCACTGCTGCGTAGGTAGGTATCGAATCGAATTTCCTCAGGGTTCAACCTATGTTTTTTCTTGTGTATGTTGTCTCGGATTTTGAAAGTGGAAGCGGCACGCTTATAAGCAACAGCCTTTTCTTCAGCTACAAATAGCACCATGATGTTGGTTAGATCCTCATGATACGGACTTTCGAGGACAGTGTTCTACATTCAAATGTAATGATTTCTTTGTTCCTGGCTTGGTTCGAGGACAGAGAGAAATGCTTTGAAGAGTAAAATCACAACTGTCAAAGAGCTTACTTTTGACACATCCGGAAGTACCAAGGGTTCCTTTGTTCAGATATCTGTCAGCCTTGACATTCATTCAAATACATACAGTATTGGATGAAGAAAAACCAACTACACTAAGACAGTTACAATAGTGTTAGCATTCAGGTCTCGAAACAGAGGCCGGAAGCGATCGAGTAACAGAAGGCGAACGAATTTATAGTCATCTGAATGAGAACATTCTTAACCTAATGCAGTATTTAAAATGATGAACATATGGAAGTGACCGATATAACTAATTTTGAAGGCAATAAAGATGGCCATGAGACTGAGCTGCATAAGGTTACTTAACCGTATACCAAGAGCAGTTGTGCAGTACTTACCATCTATGCTTTTTAGCTTTAAACATGTAATCACAGGTCATTCTTTTCTATACTGCAACACTTACTAACACATTATTCGAGTTAATGATATCTTGTTATCTTTGAACAGAACTGTAATTATCCTTCAATTTTCTATGAGAAAATTATGGCATGATTGCCGTCAATGCATATCAAATCCCCCTGATGATATCGGCGGCTTTTTCCGCCACAGCATAAACCAAATACAGTTCTAGAGCACTTATAATTAGTTGAGGATCTTTTACACCAAAACTTGACTATTTTATTTGTATATTTTAATAAGAATAAAAATTATATTATTGAATTTATATTTCTTTTATAATAGTATTTCAATAAAATAATCTAAAAATAAAAAATTTTAATTTTTGAAAAATTCAAATAAATAATAATATTATTTGAAAAATGATATTTTTGAATTTTATTTATTTTATTATAAAAATAAAAGAAAATTTTAATCTATTAAAATTTATTTTAATATTTAAAAATATAAAATTACAAAAAATAAATCAATAATTTTTAAATATTATTCAATATTGAAAATTGTAAAATGTTCAATTTTTACTAAATATTCTAATAACGTGGTTTAACACCGAGTGCACCACTTTTACCTCAATTTGCACTTTCCAACTTCAACACGCGATTTATCAATCATTTATTATGCAATCAAATAGAAAAGAAGCTCAAATACTCTTAGCTATCGAAGCTATTCAAAAGATAAAAAACTAAGCATTCTGAAAGGCTACCAAGCTATATAATATAACGCATACAACACTTCTCCGCAGAATGAATGGTTTAGCCCCTCGTACAGAAATTCGAGCAAATAGTCATAAAATGGCCGATTTAGAAGAGGAGGTGCTTATTCAGTATATAATTGATATTGATGAGAGAGGGTTTGCACCTAAATTAAGTGGTGTAGAAGATATGGCGAATTATATTCTCGAATCAAGAGGTGCGAAGAGAGTTGGAAAGCTCTGGGCTCATCGATTCGTAAAGCGTTGTACAAAATTAAAGACGCGTTTTAGTCGTGTTTATGACTTTCAAAGAGCTCTCTGCGAAGATCCCAAGCTTATTGAAGAGTGGTTTGGATTGGTATCGAATATGCGGGCGAAATATGGTATTCAAGATTGCGATTTCTACAACTTCGACGAAACCGGCTTTATGATGGGTATAATATGCCCTGGAATGGTTGTAACTAGTTCTGAACGAAATGGCAGAAGCAAGGCAATACAACCAGGCAATCGAGAATGGGCTACGGCAATTATATGTGGTAATGAAGAGGGTGAAACTATACCTCCATTTCTGATAGTTCAAGGACAAGTTCATCTTTCCAATTGGTATACCGAAACCGATTTTCCTGCGGATTGGGCCATTAAACCTACTTCTAATGGATGGACGAATAATGAGACAGGTTTAGAATGGTTAAAGCATTTCGATAAACATACTATTCGTCAAGGAAGGGCAAATATCGAATGCTAGTATTGGATGGGCACGAAAGCCACGAATCAATACCTTTTCAATCATATTGCAAATCAAATGATATTATATGCCTCAAATTACCACCACATTCAGGTCATTTAACTCAACCACTTGATTTTGGATGTTTTGGTGTACTTAAACGTTCATATAGTTCTCAAATTGAGGAGTTTATCAAGGCACATACCAATCATATCACTAAAGTTGAATTCTTTATAGCTTTCAAAGCTGCATATCAACAATCAATCACCTCTCAGAATATGAAAGCTGGCTTTCGAGGAACAGGTCTAATACCATTTGACCCTCAAGCTATACTCTCAAAATTAGATATTCGAATTCATACGCCTACTCCCCCCCTTTCGATTTAAACCTTTGGATCTCTCAAACTCCTCACAATCCAACTGAAGCTCTTTCTCAATCAACTTTAGTGAAATCTCGAATGGCTCGTCATCAATCAAGCTCCCCTACACCTATATTCGAAACTGTACTAGCTTTAGCTAAAGGTACAGAGAGATTGGCACATGAAAATACACTTTTAAGTGCAGAAACCCGTACACTTCGGAAGGCAAATGAGGCATTAAGCAAACGTCGACGCGCGAAAAAGACTCAATTACGTCAAAGAGGAGTACTTACTGGAAAAGAAGCTACAGATATAATATCACAACAAGAGGTTGATATTCAGATTCGACGCGACGAGCGTCAAAATGGGGGAAATTCCAATGGGGAATCATCTACTAATCGATGCTGTAGTAAATGTGGAAAGACTGGTCACAATTCAAGAACTTGTTCTAATAATATAATAGACCCTAGATTATTAGATTCTTAATAGTTTAAATCAATTGATTCAATAATTGTTGATTAAAATAAGTTTAAAGTGGTTGAATAAGTGAAAAAGTTACCTTTTCAACAAAGCGCCTGTTCCCCTCATTAACTCTTCACTCAACTGATCACTCTAATACATATTACCTCTCAAAACCGCAAAACACAAACCCAACATACAGTGCAAGAGCGCTGACGCTCAGTTAACCAAACAGCAATCCACCCCCGCTCCCCCCCCCATTCCAGTCAAGGGATCAAAGCCTTCATCGAGCCTACTCACCCGGGAACCAAGCCCCACCCTAACAACAACCCAGATCAGACATGCCCTTTTACTATAAGAGGAGGATCATACACGCAAAGGAGCGAACAGCCCCTGGCATTGAAGTTAAACTGTTAAATTTGGCTGCGACGATCACGCCGCTTAAAAGCTCCTTATCTTAGCACGTCTCAATACCCCAAGGGAGGTTCGAAGTAGACGTTAATCAATATAAATAAATAAAAATAAATAAAAATAAGTGAAAAAGTGGCGACTCGCTGATAAACCACGTTATATCAATTGTTTTAAAAAACTTCAATAATTATTGTTTTATTATTAATTGAATATTTTCTTGTATAAAATTTTATACAAATAAATCTTTAATTATTATTTATATTAATTGATATTTAATTTCATATCAAAAACTATCAAATTATATAGTTTTAATTCGAATATTATAATATAATAAAAAATAATTAATTAAATTCCTTTTAAATTATAAAAAAGATTTACATAAAGATTATGTAAAAAAATTTTGAAATTTTGAACAATATAATTTATTGAAGAATAATAATTTTGAATCAAAACTTTTTTTTTATAAGAATTGAATCTATTATAATCATTTTCGATTTCGATTGTATAATTTGAGAAAATCACAAAAATCAATTTCAAATTTTAAATTATTATTTTATATCGATATATTACAATTTAAAAAATCTAAAAATATTATTTTATTATTTTTATAAATATAATTGTTTATTAAAATAAATAAATTTTGATATAAAAAAATATTTTTATTAATATTAGTAATCTAGTATTGTAAATCTTATATAAATAAAAAATCATAATTTCAATTATTCCAATTTTGATTATAAAATCATAAAATATCTGAAATTTTCAGAATTGAATTATTATTATATTATAAATTTATAATTTAAATTTGAATCGATTTAGAATACTTATATATAGCTATTTATTGATAATCAAAATCATATCAAAAATTGATTTTTTTGCTATGTTTTCAATTGAAGAAAAATCCTATACAAAATTATTATAATTAATCAAAAATTAAAAATATATTAATTATATATTAAATTATTGATATTTTATATATTTATTTATTTCATTAAGTTCTAATATAATTTTTAATATAATTGAAAGAAATTATTTTAAAAATTATTGATTTTCGTTTATTTTATTAATAAATTTTAATATTTTGAAATTCTTATAATTCAATTTAAAAAATTATAACAAATTAAAATTTGAAAAATAACTATATAATTTTTTATAAAATAAAAATAAAAATAAATAAATTTATATAAAAATATTTCTAATATTATTGATTTCAAAAATAAAAAAAGTTAAATATTTTATTTATAAATCACTTTTATTTATAAATTATCTATTTATATCAAAAATCGTTATTTTAATTATTAATAACTTTACAATTGATTGATAAAATTTAATAAAATTTGGATTATAGATTCATTATAATTGTAGGTTGGCCCCACTCTAGCTTTTATTTGAAGGTATTTGTATTATAGTGGGCGAACGTCATTTTATACGTCGTTGCGAAAATCTGTATTATTTTGTATAGTAACACTATCAAAATTAATATAATATATCTATCGTCGAAATCCTACCGAATCATTTACCATTCATTGTAGCTCGAATATAGCAAATAAATGGTTTACGTTTACATAGCATTTATATTAATCTTCGAAATATATTCCTAAACCCTTTAACTCAACAAAAGCTATTTTGACTCCCATCGAAGAGTTTGTTATAATCTTTTGGATTCTACGATCTACAGAATATACTTCATATTGGAATAAAAACGGAATATATATTACAATATATTATCTACAGCGAAACGTATCAAACCCGCCACTAAAGACCCTATATGAAGATAATTCGAAATATAATAAGAGTAACATTACCATAATTACCATCTGTAGAGATATCCTCAATAATAGTTACTGATTTCCCATTCTCTGGTGAATTTTTATATACCTCTCTTACTTCTCTACCAGATTCGGTTCCGATTTGTACTCCTGATTCGTCCATATTATGAAGGTTTTCAGATGTAATTTCATATTTCTCGATCCCCTTTTCGAATTCTTTCACCTATCTCTTAACTAGTAACAAGAATACTTAATTTTGCTGTGAAATATAACAATTAAATGTACTTTTGTGAATTGAAATGTAAAATGAGTTTCCAACGTAAAATGACATTCGCCCACTATAGCACGAATGTCTTCGAATAAAAGCTAGAGTAAGGCCAACCCATAATTATAATTCAATTCTGAAAATTTCAGTTTTTTTTGTGATTTAATAATTGAAATTTGAATAATTTAAAATACAATTTTTCATTTATATAGCATTTATATATAAATTTGAAAATCTTGAAAACTTTAAATAATTTTTCAATAAAAATATTATAGTATTTTTTCAACTATTTTAATTTTGATCAATTATATATATAAGTTTTATTAAAAAATTAACAATTATAGTTTTATTATTGATTAAATATTTTTCTTTATATAAAATTGTATATAAATTTTTTTTTTTCAATTTATAATAAAACTATTATTACTAAAATTTTTTTACAGAATTCATATAATTAATTAATTAAAATTTGAATTTTTTTAAAAAGATTTCTAATTTATTTTTAACTATTTTTGTTGAAAAGTTATTTAAGATTTTTAAAATCTTCAAATTTAAATATAAATCCTATATATATAGAAAATCGTTATTTCAATTGTTTAAATTTCAATCAATGAAATCACAAAAAATCTGAAATTTTCAGAATTAAATTATAATTATATTATAAATCTATGATTCAAATCTGAATCGATTTAATTTATTAATTGTTGAAATATTATACTAAAAATCGTTATTTTTAATATAGAAAGATAATCTATAAATAGAAATGGTTTATATGTAAAGCACTAGATTTGTAAGTCTTGATATAATTTTAACAATCAATAAACAATTATATATAGTTACTGTAAATTATTGAAATATTAGTAAATGAAAATCGTTATTTTGATATAAAAAAATAATCTGAAAGAAAACCGGTCTGAAAGTAAAGCATTAGACTTATAATTTAAATTTCAATTTTCAGTTTATTATATAATAATTGATTTAAAAATATTGAAAAGATTGAGAGTTTTCTTTTATTTATTTTTGTTTAAAAAATATTAAAGATTTTCAAGATTTTAAAATTTGTGTATAAATCCTATACAAATTGAAAATGATATTTCAATTATTCAAATTTCAATCAATAAAATTACGAAAAATCTGCAATTTTCAGAATTGAATTATAATTATATAATAAATCTATATTTCTAATTTTATTGAATTATATTAATTGATTATAAAATTATTAATAACTGGAAATAACGATTTTTAATAAAAAAATTGATCTATATTTAAAATAATTCATAATTAAAATATTAGATTTAATTGAAATTACGATTTTCTATTTATATAAGATTTATATATAATTTTGAGAGTTTTGAAAACTTTTAATAAGTTTTGAATAAAATTATTATAAAAAAAAAATTAATCTTTTTTAGAATTTTAATATTAGAATTTATTGAAGAAATCAATTTATTTCCAAAAAAAAATTAATAATTATTATATTATTATTAATTAAATATTTCTTTATATAAAAATTTATATTGATATAATTTATTAATCAAAATTAAAATATTTGAAAAACATTTAAAAATTATTTTTATTTAATTTTGTTGAAAAGTTATTTCAAGTTTCAATAATTTTTAAATTTATATATAATTGTAGGTGGCCTCATTATAGCTTTTAATTGAAGGTATTCGTATTATAATAGATGCAGATTGTTTTATTTTGGAAATTCGTTTACATACAACCAAATCACAGCAAAATTGATATAATTGTTGCAAAAATCTGTAATAAGATCATCAAAATTTGTATAGTTTTCTACGAAAATATATAATAATATTATCAAAATTAATACAATATACCTCAAAATGATTTCAAATGATTATATGAAAAGTTTATTATTATTATTATCAAAATCTAATTTCATTACTTTCTTATTTGAAGTAGAAAATATAAAATCAATAACAAGAGTATTCAATTTTATTGTGATTTGATTGTATGTAAAACGAGTTTCCAAAATAAAACGATCTGCATCTATTATAGCGCGAATGCCTTCGATTAAAAACTATAGTAAGGCTATCCATAATTAAATTCTATACAAATAGAAAATCATAATTTGAATTATTTAAATTTTAATTAATAAAATTGCAAAAAATCTGAAATTTTTAGAATTGAATTGTAATTATATTTTAAATCTAGAATTCAAACTTTATCGAATTTTATTAGATAATTGTAAAATTATTAATGATTTAAAAATATGATTTTTGATATAAAAAAATAATTTATATTTAAAATAGTATATTAATAATAAATAAAATTTAAAGATGATTAAAAATTAAAATATTATTAAAAACAAATTAACAAAAAATTAAAAAATATCAAAAAAACCTATATAAATATCAAAATCTTTTAAAAAAAGATTTAAAAAAAGTAAAATCAAATAAAATTCAAAAAAAAAATATGAATATATTTAATTCTAGAGCATTGATAATTAATTGTCAGATTTTATTCGGAATCATTTTTCGATTGAATTATTTTCAAATTGAATATTAAATCAATCCTTTATTATTTTGATTAAGAAATCGATTGAATTCAAATTAATTATATATATTTTAATATTAATAAAAAAGAATTTTATAAATTTTTTTTTAATATTTATAATATTGAAATATTGATAATTAATTAAAGATTTTTTATATCAAAATTCAATTATTTTATTTAAATATTTAAATAAAAATAAAATTTATATTATTGAAGTTGTATTTTTTTTATAATAAAATTTTAATAGATTAATCTAAAAATAATAGTTTTTAATTTTTAAAAATTCAAATAAAGAATAATATTATTTTGAAAATAATTTTTCAAATTTTGTTGATTTTATTATAAAAATTAAAGGAAGTTTTGATTTTATATTTCAAGATATAAAATTGAAAAAATAATCAATAATTTTGAGATATTATTCAATATCGAAAATTTCGAAATATTTAATTTTTTATTAGATATTTTCAATAATTAAAATTATTCTGATTTATTAAAATGATTGAGTTTTGATATAAAATGGCCTTCGGTTAATTATCAGTATCCAATCATTGTATAATATTGATATTGAATATTATTGAAAATAAATAATGTCATAAAATTTATAATATTTAGAAATTTAAAAAGGTCTTTAAATTTTTTTAAAAAAATAAAAATAAATAATTTAAATTCTTTTATATATAGAACTAATTAATTTATATTTCTTTAAGATTCATTTTTATATCAAAAAAGCCCAAAGTATATATATTTTATTCAAAGTCTTTAAATTGAAATAATAAAAATTATTAAAGATAATTTCATAATATTAAAAAGATTTATATAATTATTATATTTTTTAACATTTTAAATATTTCAAAAAATTATTTATAGAATTCTATTATTTCAATATAAGAATTATGATTTTGTATCTAATTCCTTACAAAAATTGATCAAAAAACAATCATTTATTTTTATTTTTAATTAAATAAATAAAAAATATTCAAAAATATTTTTTAAATTATTTATCAATCTTCGATTTCGACATATCAAATCATTCAAATTTAAATAAATTTTCTTTATATATTTATAAATAATTGGAATACTTGAATTTTGATATAAAATGATTATTAAAGTAATATAAATATATAATTATTATAAATAATTAAAATATAAGTCCCTTACCCTACATTCCGGCCACTTTCCTCACCAAAAATCACAAAAATTTATGTTTATAACTTTTTTATTTATGAATATAATTTGATGAAATTTGGATTATATATTTATTATTTATATGATAGTAAATTCTAAAAATTTCAGATTTTTCGTGATTTTATTGATTAAAATATAAAAGGTTGAAATTGTGATTTTCTATTTGTATAAGATTTATATATAAATTTAAAACCTTTGAAAATCTTTAATAACTTTTCAATAAAAATAACTAAAAATAAATTATAAATTTTTTGGAATATTGGGATCTATATTCATTAGAATCTTTTTGATATAATAAAAAAAAAATTTGTAATTAATAATTTATTGTGATTTGATAATTTTTTATATAAATATTTTCTTAATAAAATCAAAAATTTTAATCAAATCATTAATTACAAATTAATTTTTGTTATATTGAAAAGATTCTAAATAATATTTATTTAAATACTTCAAAAAATTGATAATTTATTTTTAGTAATTTTTATTGAAAATTTATATATATATTTTATGATTTTGAATTTGTATATAATTTGTATATAAATAAAATTCCAAATTTCAATTAATAAAATCGCAAAAAAATCTGAAGTTTTCAGAATTGAGTTATAATTATATAATAAATTTATTATTCAAATTTCATTAAATTTTATTCATTGGTTGTTGAAATATTAATAGCTGAAAACGATGATTTTTGGTGTAAAATGGTAGTCGGAATAGGGAGGTGGCTGGAATATAGGGTAGAGGAATTAAATAATTTCAATAATTATTTATCAAAGATTTTTAAATTTTTATATAATAAATAATATATTAGAGGATTGTATTTTTAGGATTTTTAACTTTTTGAAAAAGTTTAATAAAAATCTAGATTTTAAAAACGTTTATTATAAATTCAAATATTAATATATAAATTAAAATACAAACAAAAGAAGATTTATTTATAAAAATAATTAAAAATTTATTTTTGTAATTTTTCAAATTACATAATCGAAATCGAAAATGGTTATAAAAGATTTAATTCAATTTCTATATAAAAAAAAGTTTCAATTCAAAATTATTATTATTTAATAAATTAATTTTTTCAAATTTTCAAAATTATTTTATATAATCTTTATATAAATCTTTTTATAATTTCAAAGAAATTTAATTAACTATTTTTTGTTATATTATAATATTCGAATCAAAATTATATAATTTGATAATTTTTGATATAAATTAGATATTAATTAATATAAACAAATAAATATTATAAATCAAATCAGTTGAATAAATCTAAATCGAAGATGGAATAGATTGAATAAATCGAAAATCCAAATTTTTTTTAAATAAAATATATTTAAAAAAAATATATAATATATATAATTAATATATCAAGAAAATTTTTATTTAAATTATTATTAATTAGAATATTCAAATTGTAATTTATTGTATAAATTAATCAGATTATAATTATTAAATAAATCTAAATCTTATAATATATAAAATATAGATCATCTGGTATAAAACATTATAATATATAATAAATAATTTTTAGAATTTTTATTAATATTTTAATAATTTAATATTATTATATAGTTTTAGAATATTCATAATTAATTATCAGATTTTATTCGAAATCATTTCTTGATTTAATTATTTTCAAATTGAATATTAAATCAATTTTTGATTATTTTGATTTAAAAATTGATTGAATTCAAATTGATTATATATATCAATTCTAAAAAATTTGGATTTTTTATAATATAATTAATTGAAATTGAAAAAATTGAAAAATAGAATTTTATTTTTAGTAAATTAATAATATATATTTAAAATAATATTATTATTAATATTAATTTAAAAATATTTTTATTGTAAATAAATTTTATTATTGAATATAAGATTTTATTTTTTTATATATATTATAAAAATAATAGATCAAAATATATATATATCAATAATATATTATTAAAAAAAAATTAAAAAAAGAAATTAATTAAATTATATCAAAAATTATTATTGAAGAATAAAATAGATTTATAATAGATTTGGAATTTATATAATATAAATTTAGAAGTATATATATAATAAATTGATTATTTGAATAAATAAAAAAAGTTTCTTTATATATTTATTTATAAAAAATTATATAATTGATTTTTCATAAATTTTTATATAAATAATCCAAAATATTGATTTTCCTATAATATAAATTATAATTTTAAATCTAAATATTCTTTTTTTTTAATAATAAAAATATTTAGAAACTGATTAAAATAAAATAATTTTATTTTCAATAACTTTTAATTCTATTTTTAATTTTTATTCAGAATTTCAGAATATAAACAATATCTATTAAATCTATTTAAGACATTTAAAAAAATATAATATAACGTAACTTGACTAGAAGTGGGTCATGTCATGATATGGGTCAGGTACCTTTACACCAAATTTTGTATATAAAGGTACTTAGAGCGACTTTTATAACTCTACAAATATTAAAGATAAAATTTAAACCTTTGATAATGTGGTTTAATATCTAATAGAAATATAGTATTCAAGTTATAAAACAATTGTTGAGAATCTTGTTCTTGAATTAATACGATTTTAAAAATTCCCATAGTAATTTTTGTTAGGCAAAATTGAAAATTTGAAAGAAACTTTAATATCTTTATTAAACAATTTCATCTCTATATAATACTTTGTCATATTGAATATTTATATTGAATATATCATACTGCAAAATATTGAAACTATATCTCTAGTGTTTCTAGAGATATAAAAGTCGCTCTAAGTACCTTTATATACAAAATTTGGTGTAAAGGTACCTGACCCATATCATGACATGACCCACTTCTAGTCAAGTTACGTTATATAAAGATATTTTTATTAATATAAATTTATTTAATTTAAATATTTTATAAATAGATTCTATTATAATATTAATCATAATATTAATTATAATATCAATTATAATATTATTTATAATATTTTATTATAAAAAAAGATTTTTAAACAATTAATAATAAAATTATTTTCTTTATTATCTTTTATAATTATTTTATTCAAAATCTAATTAAAATTTTTTTTTAAAAAAAATATTTTAACTAATTGATATTATATTTTTATTTTAATAAAAAAACCAAAAAAAAAAAAAAACTTTGTTTTTGAAATCAATATTATATAGATTATAAGAATAATTATAATATTTAATTTTATATATTATATTATTATTTTATTTTTATATTTATATTTTTCATAAATGTAAAGATTAATAATTATTACAAAAATATAAAGATCATAATAATAATTTCAATAATCATAATAAAATATTTTATTTTAAAAATAATATTATTAAATTTTTCATCAATCAATTTGATATATTTATTATTCTATTTTTGAAGAATAACAAAGTAATTTATATAATTGATATAATAAGAATCATAAACATATTTAAAATATTTTAAAGGGTTCCAAAAATTCTAATAGTTAAGATTATATTGAATTATAATAGTTCTTTTGTTAATAATCTTTATTTTATTTTTAAAATTAAAAAATTAAAAAATTAAATAAATTTTTAAAAAAAATCATTTGAAAATTTTTTTATAATTAATATATTGATTTTATATTTCGAAAATTTAAAATTGATATATCTGAATCCGATTTGTATTATAATTTTTTTAATAATAAAGAAATTAATAATTAAAGTTTTTTTTTTTATAGATTTGTAAACCTTATAAAGATATTTGTAGAAATATAATTATATTGTATTTCAAACTTTTCAAAAAAGATCTCAAATATATATTTGATAATTTTTGTATTTTTCTTAAATACAAAATAGATTTTATATATCAATATCAATAAAATTCAAAACTTAATTTATAATAATAAAAGTCAAAAAGATTATAGTATTATTAATAAATTTTATTAATGTTTATTACAAAATAAAAAATTCAAAATAATTCAAAATAACTTTTAATTTGTATTTTTTAAATAAATAATAATTAAAATTAATATTATTATTTATAAAATGTTCAAAAAGCTAAAGATTCGGAAAATACAGATTTTTGATAAAGTTTTTAATTTTGATATAATTTTGATGATATTTGTATAAAACATTATTTTCTTTATATTTAATAATCATTAAAAAACGAAATTCTAAAATTGAATTAAAATAAAAATCGAATTCTTTTGATAAAAAAAAATTAAAAAAAAATAAGTATTTTTGAAATAAATCAAATATTTATTTGTAATTGTAGAAACCTTTGAAATATTATACGATATAAATATTATAATTATATTTTATTATATTTTTGAAAAAACAAACTTTTTAGAAAAAAAAATTTTGTTTAGTATATTATTATTATTTAATACAAAATGAAAATAAAAAAATCATTTTTAATAATTTTATATTTTATTATATTATATATAAAATTGATAAATCATTACAATTTTTAAAGTTTTATAAATCTAATATTTTTGAAGTTAAAAAAGTAATTTAAGGTATTTTTTTCTATTTTTTTCTATTATATTTGTAAAAAATAATAAATAAAAATATTGAAATAATTATTCAAATAAAAAATAAAAAGATATTATCGATTTAGGAATATAATATAAACTGATTATATATATTATGAAATTCAGATTTGAATAACTATAGAATAATAATAATAGTAATAATAATAATAATAATAATAAAAACAAAATATATAATTTATTGTATTCAAAATCTTATTAAAGAAAATAATTATTATTTAACGTAACTTATGGTGAACCGGGTCAGGTACCTTTACACCAAAATTTTGGTGTAAAGGTACTTATAGCGATTTCTTATAACTCTACAAATATTAAAGATAAACTTTAAAGCTTTAATAATTTAGTTCAATATCCAATAAAATTATAGTATTAGAGTTATAAAACAATCATAAAGAATTTTGTTCTTGAATTAATACGATTTTAAAAATTCCCATAGTAATTTTTGCTAGGCAAAAATGAAAAATTTAAAGAAACTTTAATATCTTTATTATATATTTGTATATTTATATAATACTTTATCATGATCAATATTTATATTGATTATATTATACTTTAAAATATCTAAGCTATATCTCTAATGTTCATAGAGATATAAAAGTTGTTATAAGTACCTTTACACCAAAATTTTGGTGTAAGGTACCTGACCCGGTTCCCCATATGACCCGGTTCACCATAAGTTACGTTATAATAAATTTAATTGATAACAAATATTTAAAAAAAAAGTATTTATTGATTATTTTTTGGTAAATTAATATATTATTTCTATTTTATTTCTATTATATTATTAAAAGTTTAAATGAATAAATAATAAAATAATAAATATAATAATAAATCAATATAAAAAGATTTGATTATTTTTTATCATAAAACCTTTTCAAAAGATTTCAATTATTTTTAGTTTTTTATAATTATAGTATTATAATTTATATATTAATTAAACCGAAATAATCTTTTTGGGGCTAAAAATAATAACAAATTCGTTGAAGATTTATTATAATTATTTTTTATATCTTTTAGGATTTATAATCAATTCGTATTATACAATCTATCAAATATTTATAATTTGAATCTTTTTGATTGAATAATTTTGAAATTATCCAAAGTTCTTTTTTGAAAGGGTGATTTGTGCATTCCATTTCGATATTAAAACATAAAGTAGATTTTATATAATTTTTTAAATAATCTAAAAATAATTTATAAATAATCTAAAAATAATCTAAATAATCTAAATAATCTAAATAATCTTTATTTTATTTATTTTATTTATTTTATTAAATCTATTATTTTTATTTGTTTTAATAAATCTATTATTTTTATTTGTTTTAATAAATCGAACAGATTGTTTCAATCTTTTAATATATCAATAATTAATTAATCTTCAACAATCTATTGCAAAAATATAAAATTTTTATCAATAGAAAACCCTTAATTTTAGAATAATAATTTATTTTTCGATTTCATTTTATCGATTTTTTGAAATATAATATTAATTGATATTATTAAGTATCTTTGAAAAGTTTTTATATAAATTATTTGTATTTTTGCAAATTTTATAGATCAATAAAAATCAAATTACAAAAAATGTTTTAAAATATATATATTAGAATTATAAAGATCTCAATAAAAATTTGAAATTTTGATTAATTATAAAGATTTAAAATATTTTATAATAATAAAGATTTTGAATTAAAAGTAAATACAATAATTGAAATTTTTATTTTAATATAATTTTTGAATTATTTATCGATTAAAAATTAAAATTATTCGATTAAATATTTAGATTTGTAAATTTTGTATTTAAATTAAATTTTCGAAATCTTTATTATTAGGATTCTTAAAATTTTTATTTATTCCTTTTAAAATTTGATTAAATATATATTGATAATTGTTTGTTTATTAATTAAAATATATTATTTTATAAAAATAAGATTATTAATTATAAAAACTTAATTAACATTTCAATATTATTTCAATCAAAAAAATATAATTTGTATTAGGATTTTGGATATAATTTGTGGATAATTGGATATTATTTTTAAATATAATTTTGTTTTTATTTATAAATAAATAATTAAACAAAATATATTAATTCGATTTTGGAATAATATTTATAAATATTTATAAACTTTTATTAAAGTAATTAAATAAAAAATTGTTTTTAGTAAAATTTGTTTTTAATAATTTGATTTCTAAAATTATTAATTGTTTTTTATTTTTGTGAATTATAATTTTAATTTTTGTTTAGAAATTAAATTTAATAAATTTTATTATTTGATATAATAATAATATAAAAATATATTTTTTTTAAAGGTAATAAAATAATTAATAAATAAAATACATATTGAATTAATTTCGAATATTAACAAAATAATCAATAATTTTATATAAGAAATATATAAATAAAAACAAACCGAATTTTTTTATATTATATTGAAGAATAAAAGATATATATAAATACAAAAAATATAAAATTAATTTGTAAAATAAAGAAATTTAATAATAAATAGATTGAATTATATAAAATATCAAAAGTTTATTTATATATTTGTTTAATTATATTATTAGAAATATAATTTTTTTTTGTTTTTTATTATTTGTTATTGAAATTAATATATATAATTTTTTGTTTTAAAAGATAATTGATAATTAATAATTTGGAATTCAAAAAGATAAAGAATATAATATTTGAAAGGAAAGATATAAAAAAAGAATTAATTGGAGGTTTATCTCTTTAAAATTCTTATTGTATATCCTTATGTAACGGTGGTCTGTATTTTATATATTTTATATATATTAAGAAATTCAAATTCGTTTAGTGTTGTGATTTGATTGATTTATATAATGAATTGCGATTTGAATGTTTTAATTGGTAATAATTCAAATAAGGTTTCTTTTGGTATATTAGTTGTATATACTACAAATATCTTAGATATATTTGATTTAAAGCTTTTTCGATTTTCGACCTATTTGATTTATTCGATTTAGGCTTATTTGACATATTCGATTTAGGTTTATTCGATTTATTCGATCTATTCGATCTATTCGATCTATTCGATCTATTTGACTTATTCGACCTAGACTTATTCGATGTATTCAATATATTCGACCTAGGCTTATTCGACCTAGGCTTATTCGACCTAGGCTTATTAAATCTATTAAATCTATTAAATCTATTAAGTAAATCAAATAAATTATTTTGTAAAATTTTTTTAATAAGGTAAACCTCCTTCTGCCTGTACTCTAATATATATTTAATAAATTTTTTTAAAATCTGAAATTTTATTAGACTTTCTCAAAAAGCCAGGGGCCCGGTGTGCGCAGGCCCCTGGTATAAAAATAGATATTTGAAAAGATATTTGATAATTATAATAAAAATGATTATTATCAAATAAAATAAAAATATTATATTTCAATCTGGTAATCAATATTTGATTTAAAAGGAAATAAAAAGATTTTAATAAAATATTATCGATTATATTCTAAAAAATCTAAATTATTATTTTGGATTTTGAATTATTTAGATATAACAATATTATAATCAATTTCGATTTTTGTAAATAGAATTATATAAATCAACAAAAAAGAAAATTAAGTTTATATAAAAAAGATATTTTATTTTTTGGGATAAATTTTAAAAAATTATAAAAATAAAGTTTGAAAACAAATTTGATTTGAAAAAAGGGAGTATTATTATAGATTCAATTCGTTTTGATTAATTTGTAAAAATATATACAATTTTTTTATTATATATAATATATACTTCTTTTAGTATTTTTTCTTTTTTATAGAATATCATTTTATTAGAATAAAAATCTATTCATCATTATGATATAAATATAAATACTTAATAAAACATTTTATTTTTCAATATCTAAAACCAAATTTGAAAAAGATAAAAAATTGTTAAATTTTTTTTTTTGGATATAATTTTACTTAGTGTAAGACGAGTAGTTTTCAGAACTCTTAGAATTTCTATATGGAATCACAAGAAATATTAATTTAACCAAGTATATTCCGTTGAGATCGCAAACTACAGAAACCAATATACCTCAAGCAAAAGTATTTGCCATGGCTAATCTATTTTCGTATCCAAAACCTACCTAAGAGACCCAGATCTTAATCCACAACTAAAGCCTACATAAATCTCAACAAAGACCGGTTCGCCTGTTTAACCCCTACAAACAAAATCATGCCCATCACCAGCATCAACCAAACCCGTAACGAGTACTCATGTTTCATTTTCTCTCCTCTCAGATAAGCTTTGGATACAAGATTTTCCCTCTCCCATCCCCCAAATGCATAAGTATATAGGCAAAGCCAGCAACCAATGCCCGGTATATTCTCCACATTCTGGGCCACTTTCCTTACCCCTCCATGGGGAACACACTTGAAGGGTCTAATCCATATTGCAGGACCATCTGATAGCATGTGAGTGCGTCATAAAGGCATGCATACATACACACTTACGTCTGAAGCCTACCCTACCCATGCAAACACCCGACGCATCTCTTAGCACCCCAAAGTGTCAAGAAGCGGGTCCCTTGCAAAGAAGAGTGGTAAAGAAACAACGGAAAAATAAAGTCTTGGAACTTGGCACTGCGCCAAGACTAATGTACAAAGTTGACAGTGTGGGGTTCATTTCGTGTATTTCATTCGTTGTTAAGCAACTCATGAATGATTTCTCAAAACTAATCTACCAGAAGGACAGAAAAGATGATGAGTACTAAACTAAGCTAGCTAAGGTGTTGTGCGGGGGTTTCAGGTGAAAGCAAATCAGTGACAAGTAGAAAGCAGAAAGAGAGCCCCAGATCCGATCCTGTCCATCCAGTCGTAATAGTAAGAAAGGAAAAACAAAAAGCAAACATCGGTATCCCGATGCACAGGTATCATGTGAAGGAGCCCAGACCGCAAACATCGATGCAAGTAGATAAAATAAAACCAAAATCCGAATGAAAGTTTGATGCAAATGCAAGTAAAACCAATGTCCACCTCCAACAAATTATAAATTCCAACCCTAATTGAAAAAGCCCTTAGTATCCATATTCCATCCATATGATTGGCTCGCCTTCTGCGAGCAATTATTCAAAACCGCAAGCAACACCAAGCCAGATCAAGCCCCGTAACTACCATTAAATGCATAGATGAAAACGCCAGCGAAGTAAGGACACAGATGCGAAGCGGAGAGTGTATGCAAACTGGTAACAAATTCTCGTTGCTTTGTCTTCGAAATCGTATGAAATTCCCCCGTAATTGGATGACCAACCAATTACTCACCAATCAGTAAAAAGAAGTTTTCATTGACCCAGATCCATGTTGTATTCATCTTCTTCCTTAAAGCCGCCAATAGAGCCAGGACCACTCCCTCCGCTGTTGTGGCCACTCCAATATTGACCTGCACCACCCATACCGGTTTGACCAGCATCCGTACTGCTATGGTTGTCTGGACTGAGAGAATTGTCAAGCTGAGTAAAGTTGGAGCCACGGTCTGGCTCGCCCCTATAATCGGTATGTTTAGGCACTCTCAAACCCGTGCCGGGGCGTCGGGTGTATTCGAAACTAGCCTCACCATTCTTGGCCATAGCATCCATCAATTCAGTATGCATGCGCTTCTCGTCTTCTGTTTTCTCATATGGCCATGTTCCGCCTAACTCGGCAATGAGATTGGCAAGATCTTCCATTTGTTGAGCTTGATGATGACACATCCACATGAGATCTCTGGTCCAGCTTACAGCACCGTTGAGAATATCACCCTTGTTTGGTCCCTTGTCTTTCTCCTCGATCGGAATACCGGTAGTAATATTTCCTGTGGCCCTTCTGGCACCGGGACCGGCAAGACCGGACGTGGCTTGGGGAGGGCTCATTCCGTTTGGCGGTGGTTGTGACACGGCGGTGAGAGTCGGAGACAAAGGAGAATTGTTCATGATGGCCTTGCGTACCTTCTCGTCCTCAAGTCGATGCATGGGAACAAGATGACTCAATTCTTGAATGCGCTCATTGATATTATCCCGTCTTCTTCTCTCAACAAGATTGTGTGATTCCCGTCGGCGTCTTCTCTTCATTTCTTGTGACTGCAAACCTGGTGCATTCGCTGACCCGTGACCATTGTTGAGTTTGGTTGGCATCGAAGTACCTTTAAGAATGTCAGAGATTTGTGGGTTTGGATGAACCCCTTGAATAGGCGAACCGAACTCAGAACCCGGAAAGGAGCCAAGACTGTTCGGTGCCTGATCCCATTGCCCAGACAAGGTCTTTTGGTGTCGGTGGACATGATTGGTACGGATTGGCTGAGTTGGGAAGTTCGATTGATCGGCTGATCCAAGATTGAGAGATGATATCGCAGGAGTTTTCGGCGTTAATGGACTTCTAGTGCTGGATGCTTTTCTTCCAGATCCCACTTGAGCCAACCTTGGCCGTTGCTGCTTGGTAAAGTTGGTATCTCCATTGTGCAAGTCAGCACCGCTCAACGGGGAGCCTGCATATGAAGCCGGAGATTGAAGCGACGAGCCAAAGTTGTGCTGCGTTTGCATGTGTCTGAATTGCGCATGGTTGAAGTTGTGAACAAAAGGGCTTTGAATAGGATCTCCATCTGGCGTATTTGAATAGCCATTCATACTCGGGTCGACACCCAAGCCGTTCCCATTGTTTCCTCCGTACATGTTATGGTTGTTGTTGAAGTCAAATTCCATACCAAAATCTTGACCGTTTTGCATGCCACCATGATTCGAGTGTGGGTTATTTATGGTGTCTAGACTATCTAGCAACTCGTCGTCACCGAAAGTTGAGATACCCTTTGAGAAGCTTGCGCTTGGGTTTGAGGGCTGAGTTGAAAAATTGTTCTGAAAGGAGGTCCCATATCCCCCATTTGGTATAGACATGCCATTGCTGGCAACATTCAAATCATTGGGATTGATGCTGCCTCCGTGTGAGCCGAACTGATTGAAATGTGTCTGAGTTAGACCGAAGCTTTGCGGATTCGACATGAATCTTTGGTTGTGGGAGGAGAAGAATTGATCATCCGGCTCGTCTTTGATAAACGGGCTCGACGCACCCGTGCCGGCCATTTTGGCTATTTTGACTCCTGATTATAAAGGTCTTTGAGGAGGTTATATGTCCTGCGAAAAGTTGGCTGTTGGTTTGTATTTGCACCTCTCGTTTTGAACAAAGATGATCTTTATCTATATGTGTGACAAAAATTAGCCATTGTTAGAGCTTCAAATAAGCCATTCGAATCAGGAGCAAGCACATGCCCGGATTTGCCGTAGATTTTATAGTATGCTTGTAACTATCTTGGTAAAATGACAAAATAATTGGTCTTACAACCAATGATCACATCTACATGACCATGATGCAAACTATTTCTTGATCACCAAGTCATCAAAGGGGAGGGAGGAGGAGGGGAGGGACATGCATGTATGGAAAGGATGTGCACTTACATGCGGGAGACAGTTGTCGAGTTTCAAAGGTGTAAGCAGAAATGAAGCTGACTTACGGTTCCCGGGAAAGTAGATTATATGAGTTTTCTTCTTGAAATTCTTGGAACTTTGTTGTTGGACAATAGGCCACGACGACCAAGATCAATCCGGTCTTTGATTTGGCTGATAAGGTAGGTAGGGCGAAGTGGTAGATTTATTATCGCGAGGGCGGCCTTGTCCGACAGATCGTCAGTATATGTTCTTCCTTTGATGCCTCTTAACAAGGTATAGAGATAGAATGGAGGTAAAGTTGGAAAGAATAATTGCGTTGTCAACCCAAGAGGGGGAGGAAAGGTTACCTTTTCTAGGAGTGCGCTAGAAAAAGGCGGAGAAGTTATGATTGGGGAGTAGAGTTTCCAAAAGAATGTGTGCCAAAACAGCCGTTGTGTGGGATACTCACGATATTTCGGTGAAAGGCGGTGGGTGGGGGGGGGATTAACCTTTTTCACTTTTTTACTCTCGGTAGCAATGGCCGAGAGTCGCACAGGGTGGCTTCTATTGATTGATTGATTTGACGAGGTGATAGAAATTTAATTTCTTTCGTTGAGAATGAGTATTTTGTGTGTGACAAGAAGAGTCGAATCGATAGTAAAAGAAGTTCTGTAAGGTCGATGGACAGGAAAAGGAAGAGGAAGAGGAAGAGTGTTCTGTAGGAGACGGATAAAACCACGAGGTAGATGATATGATGGAAAATCAAATCAAATAATAAAAACCAAAAATATCCTTTATTGAAATCTTTCAGTGCCGGAGCAGCGAAATGCAAGAAAGAGGATAGAATTGAATGATGATATTTCGAGTTTCGGTTTCCTGAATGTCAAAGTGTGAAGGTTAGAATGGAATAGTGCTAGGTTGAGGTTGAGGTTGAGGCGTAGATTTAATTGCGAACTTTGATGGTGTATGTATGTGTCGAGCGTAGTGTCAGGTTTGACTTACCTAGTGTATGAGTCGCTTTTTGTTGAAGCGTTTAAATTTATTAATCCTTGAAATGGAGGAATGGGTGGTTTTATGTGGTAATGGTGGGTGGTGGTGGAGATGTGGAGGAGAGGATGGAGGAGGAAGTTGGTGGAGAAAGGCTGCAAAGAATTTCCCAAGAAGATGGAGATGTGTAGTTGAGATGTGTAGTTGAAGTTGTAGTTGTAACTCGTACTCGATGAAGATGAGAAAGTAAGAATTTCCCACTCGCTTCTAATAGGTGATACTCGACCGAGAATTCCCCCCTGGGTATACGTACTGACTGTGACTGGTACTGCCTTCTCTTTGATAGTTTCGAATATGACTTTATTCTTCTTCAAGCTTGGAGCGATTGGTTGTTTGGACCGGCTTTCCCTTTTTTACCCTTTACCCTTTTTCCTTTTTCCTGAATTAATTATTTGGCTTAGGGGGATGACAGTTTCGGGTTATTTATCATTCGATTCGATAGGAAGCAAGCAGGGAGAGGGAGGGGGGAGGGGGGAGAGTTTGTGCTCCAAAATTATTTTCCTTTCCCTTCCCTTGTTTCTTTGAAATCCGGGGCGGATGCGACGGTCAATTCGGGACTTGGCGTAAAATAAATGACGAATGGACCGCGTCTAGCGATGTCAAAATATTAAAAATAAAATAAAATAAAACAAAATAAAATAATAATTGGAGAACTGCAAGTCGGTCTGTGAGTTATCGCATAGGAATCCGATTCCCTTCTGATTTGATCGCCTTATGGTTTCGCAGGAAAGTAAGAAAATCAGCCGCTAATGAAGATCTGTACGATGGATGGTGATGTACAAAGACGTTTGTTTGTAGCTGTATGTGAATGATAAAGAGACAGGAGGAGGAAAGGCAAGTAATAATTCAATAGATTATGTGCAAGCCCACTTCTTGCAGTGGAAGTGCTCGGGTCCTTTTTAAGAGACAGAAACAGACCACCACTATCCAAATCCCTAACTCGAGAAGGGCTAAAACCGGCCTTATTGTCTGTCTGTCATATGGTAGTTGTAGTTTAACAAAGAGGGACAGGCTTCGTTCGAGATTATCCTGTCCTGCCTAACCTTCTATCAACTCGTAGTAATTATGGGAGTAAAAGGGTTGATGAGGTATTCGCGTGTAATAATTTGACCGAGAGATGGAATTTCTAGAGGTAGGACAAATAAATTTCAATTAGTTTCCTGATTGGAAGAAGAGAAAGAAAGTTCTCTATTCATTGTCGTTCAACGTTGTGCATGAATTCTTTTTTTCTTTCTGCTTTTCCTTTTCTTTTTCTTTTCTTTTTTGGCTTTTGCCGAACCAACAAATGAATACCAAGGCTAGGTAATTCACACCAAGGTGAGGAAAAAAGTAAGGGAATGGGAGTTAAATACCGGATTTACCAATAACATGGAGCTCTTTGCGAGGAATGCGAAACTTCCCAAGGGAAGGGAGGGGTGTCGGTTTATTTTGAATAGCGGGGTAGATAATTGATAGTTGATAAGGAGTAGATAGATTATCTCCTCCACAAAATTGATAGCGTTAGGGTACAAAAGCTCGAAGTTGTTACAACTGTCACAGCTGTCGCGGTCGACGAAAGGTTTGAAAGGATCAGAGTACCTATGTAGATAGATGATTGAATCCCAAGGTAGCAATGGCGACTGAAGCTTTGTCGGAAAAAGGTAAGGTTTGTGGTCTGTTTTCCCTGTTATCCGTGTGAAGGATTGAGATCAAGAGAGTCAATAATGTGATATGTCGCCGATAAGAAGACCGGCAAGATGTTTTGTTTATTCAAATGAGTTCAGCCTGTCCGGTGAAACGGGTGCAAGCTTCCACTTTTGAGAAGCTTTTAGGGATGAGATGGTACAACCGAAAGCCGAAAGTCTTACAGGATGGAGTAAGACGGGATAAAATAGGTAGGTAGTCCAATCCACTTCAGTCCAATCCCGCCTGGAGGAGAAGGAATAGAATTTCAGGTAAAGGATTGTAGTCCTATGTACCTAGGTAGCAAAGCTCGGTTGAGAATAATGTATGATATTGCTACGTTGGTGGTTGGTGGTAGGTGGTAGGTGGTAGGTGGTAGGTGGTAGGTGTGTATTTTGAAGTCGAGGGGAGATTGTTGAACCTCACTTAGCTTTGGTGCAAGTATATAAAAAGTTTCAGGCTGAAAATTGATGGACGGTGGCTCAAAACTTTGGCAGTTTGAATTTGGGAGGTTCCTGGAATTGGGATGGGAAACTTTGGAAGAAGTTGAGAGGTTGAGGAGGCGAGGATATCCTTTTATGTCTTTTCTCTCATGGCATACATGTACATACAGGCTTGAGCCACTTGACCTATATCAAGAAGAAGAGGAACTTCTCTAATCACGAATAATTTGGAGGGAGGAGATAGCTCCGAAAAGTAGCTCCTACCAGGTTTTCCAAGATTTTCATAGGAAGCTTGGGAAGGTTGGGGAAGGTTTCACTCGATATTAGAAATGGATCGTGTCGAAAGACGAAAGACTCATACTATGCATCCCTCCTCGAAACTAGCTGAACCACCCTTCACACCCTTTTCGCTCTTTACCTAGGTACTCATCACTACAACCTTATTCAGACCAAACAATATGAACAGATCTAGTAATCCATGTCCGGTATTTTATTACCCTGCACAAAAAGATGAGATGGAGGGGGGTCGAATGTCTTGAAGTTGAGCCACACACCAACAGGCAAGCATGCAAGATAAAACAGATTCCTATGTTGTCTTGGAAAGGGATACAGAAGATAGGCTACAATACAATCTGATGTACTTCGATCAAGAAAAGGCTCGAGATAGGGAAATGTAGACATGGCATGTACGTACTTGTAGAAAGACTACCTACCCGTATCAAGACTTTGATGCTATGTACTATGCATTTTTCCAAGCTCCTCTTGCGCATAAACCGTATATAGTATGAAATGGGGTTTGTTTGTTTGCCTCCTTCCTCCTCCTCTTCTCTCCAGGATTCCACCATGTCTGGGTTGACTCGAATATTGCATGATTTTAAAAATGTTCTCTTTCATTTCATCACTCTTTATCGTACAGTACAGTAATACCTCGTTAAAAGCGTTTGTGTACTTTTAAACTTCTCTCCATTTTAATTTGATTCGCCTGTCCCGTACCGACTAGCGCCATATGATATGAGACATTTTAGCGTCAAACCGACAACTTCTCCTCATGAACTTTCCCATGATTGCCTATTAACACTACTAAACTTGACTTTCCCACCACACCATCTGCGATAAAAGAAATCCCACCCATGAATCATTCCAAAAAGGGCTTATCGCATACCTCTGGAGATAAAAGTTAGAAGGCTCTTGCTACTCTGTTCATTCCGATCATCCCTAGAAGCTACACCACACCCCCCTTCCTCCCCCCATTCCTGCTGACTGCGGCCAACTCTCCTCCAATCACGAATTCCATCTTCATCACACATCCATTATTCGAAGCTAAAGCTTTCATCCTCTTGAGAGCCTCTACATTGATCACGAGGAGATCTTTTATTGCAAAGAGATATACTATTCAACTATAACCCTGTTCGTCGAAGAGGTCATTGGACACCCCTTTCAACACTCACAAGGAAACCAGTCGCATTATTTCCACGAGGTCGATTAACGCACGACATACCTGCAGACGAATTATACTGAGTAGGACACAAACGGCCGTATTTTCTTTAACGAAATACCCCGAACCGATCACATCTCTTCGGCCCATAGCCACACCCGTCCTTTCCTCTCACCCAACTATCTACCTAAGTCTTGAACATTTGCGGCATCGGCGAAAGGGAAAGGAATAAAACAAGGGTTTGCGAAGGGAACCTTGATACTATACAACTGCCGAAAGGTTAGGATTAATGCAATAATGGCTTCCTCTTCTTTCAGAGATTCCATGAATTCCCTAGGGTGGTCACGTCGCGACCCGGACCTCCCCGTCAACACCGCTCAGCAGACCGGTGGCCTTCTATCTTCAATAAAGTCGTTAAATCCATTTGGAGATAGTGGCTATGTTCGACTGCCCACTACAGAGGGGGCCGGAGCGCCTCTGCCTGGTCGAAATCGACGTGAAGAGGAAGAAGGATGGTTTGCCCGTAAGTCAACCTACCTACCGAACGTTTCCATTTCCCCACACGTTGCACTGTCCCTGCATCCGCTGCCATCTGGTGCGACGTACATTGGTGGTGTTAAGTGTGGCTTGACTGGCACTTTCGTATCACTTCAAAAATTGATTATCTAGAGGGCTGACTATTGCATTTTCCTATATTTTAGTGAGTAGGTGGGACCGTCTTCTATTATTTGCTGGGTTCAATATTGGTGCATTGGCCTGCTTTGTTATCTGTTTCGTATTATTCCCGTACTTGATTGTTCTTCCAACCAAGTTTGCGATTCTGTGAGTCTCACTTTCCTTGCTATTTTAAACTCATCCCCTGCAAGCTTGGTCCAATACGAATCGAAACACTTCCAACTTTTTAACAACTTCGCCTCCATGCAACTACCCGTCGGGCATTGCGTATGGAGTTTTAAGTTTGGCATCACTCATGATACTACCGAAGTATTAATGAATGATTTGAGATATTGAACGATTACGAAGTTATGATTCATACATCCACACCCTCAGAACTGACTTGGAGCGTGTGACAACCAGATGGACTCTAGGTTCAATGTTATTCCTCGCATCATGGGCTGCAATGATGGGCCCGTGGACGTACATTAGCCACCTGATATCAGCGCCACGCCTTCCATTTACCACGACCTATTTTGGATCCATCGGGTTGACCCTATATTTCAGTCTGGGTGTAAGCGTTTTCTCCTAATATGATTCCCCACCATCTTCTAATAATATATGGCGTTTAGCTTCGAAGCAAGCCGTTGACCTTGATCTCGGCCATTATTCAAATAATATGCTTGACCTGGTACCTGGTCAGCTATTTCCCAATGGGTTCCAGCGGTCTTCGATTGGCGACAAATTTCGGAGTCAATAGAGCAGCCGCGTGGATGTCAGGATAAGCTTGTGGAGACGGATGAGGTAATCCCTTTGGAGCAGCAATTTTGTAAAATAGTGCACACAGATACTTATACCATGATAAATATGTCGACGACCTTTTTGGCTAGGTTCGTATCAGTCAAGTGTATCAATGTACGTATCAAATGATGTAAATAATCTCGGAAGTTATCCGCAAATGAGGAGGCCTTTGTAACCTTTTACTTGCATGCAGCATCTCGCTGGGGGATGCGACATATAACCAGCTTCATCGAGTTATGTACCAGTACTGACTCTATATTTGCGTATATGCAGGAAGAGAGTGGGTTGCAGATAATGATACAAGATCTTTCGAATGCCTGCAAGTGTATGCGAGTCGACTAAAAAGACCTTTGTATCTAGTCCGGGGGTTACATTTGAGGGGAAGCATTCGTTATCGAGGGTTCCTAGATATCGTCATTCTCAGATCAGATAGTGGCTTCACGAAAACGGGGATGAGGGTTATCGTGAAGGGAGTGAAGGGTTTGATAACCCGGTGATTGGGATTTGCACTTCACAGCAGAAGATCTCGGAATGGCTCATTCATCTGAAGATTTAGCTGGCTACAGTCTGTATTGTGGTAATGTGATGTTTCTTCATCGTACACGTAGATAGGATACGATAGGTCTAGAAATTCGAATTTTAAACATGTGAAATATTTATATGTATACCTGCCGTATAAGGTCCCCCCCCACCCCCAAGAACCCCTACTCTTAGAGAATATCTATGTTCGCAATTTCGTTCTTGCCGAGGAGCTCAAAATGTGAAGATCGATTATGCTGATCTGATAACTAGATTTTGCACGTTGATGAGAATGGACAAAATGAGACGGGTTGGGCGTAGGCATGTATGATTTCAGATACGATTAATGACACCCGTTTAGCGATGAGCACAGGTGGATACGGATCCAAGAGCTAGAAAATGGAGGGGTAATTTTTGGTGTGGATACACTTTACGCCCGCCCGCCCACCTTTCCTGCATGTTTTGAGTGAAATTTTTATTTCTGCTTTTTGTCCGTAGGCGCAAGACGCGATCCGAGGGTTGATAATTATGACTTAGTCATGCCGATGCCGAATTCAAGGTCAAATAAAGTACTTTTGGTTTCAGATTTCTCAAAGGGGGGGAGGGAGGTACGGTATTTGGCTGAAGAATGAAAAGACTTCCATAGTGACGTTATTGTCTCATGTATTTATGGTGAGTGGGAGTTTTTGAGAAGGAAGACTTGGAGGGGCAGGAAGGAGAGATCCACTATGTATGCAGATGTGAGAAATAGGAAATTACCTTGGCTATCTGATCTAGCGAAGAAGGTTGAATCGTGAATGAGGCAACATAAGATCTTACAATGAAGGCTTTGAGACCCCTTTAGCATCGTGACGAGATTTGGGAAGGGTGATGACAAGGCGAGGAGAGCGAGGAAGGTAAGGTATCTATCGAGCTGCTCTAATGAAGGACAAGTTTAAATAGGTACTCAGCCGACATGATTGGAATGATCTTTTCTTACATGTGCACGAATCCCAGGTATTTTGTTGATATATTTGTCTGGGTTCGTAGGAAGACAATGAAGATATAAAAAGACCCTTCGCGCTTGATTGCGGGTTTACGAGGGCTGTAGATTGTTGCTACACAGCTGGCCGGGGTCCTCAATGTTGAACTTCGTGTTCTGATATGTTATTGTGTAGCGCGCAATCAATCAATCAGTCGCAAGAGCAATGGAGTTGAATGCTAGGTATGTTCATGATACCTGATACCCTAGTATCTCATGAATGAAGAGCTATCTTTGAAGGATCTTAAGATGGATGGATGGCTCGTCGTCGTCGTATTCAGCATGGAGAATGGATTCCAGCCTTGGAGGAGTTAAGATAGGAAGGAGGAGGAGGAGGAGGAGGAGGGGTAAAAGGATGAAGCGGTATGATTGAAATCTGCAAGGCTTCTTTTCATATCACAACTCGGATACACTGACAATTTATACTTGGTGCTTAGAGAAAGAAGATTTGAACCAATGATAATTAGGTAATTAATTATATGATTTATGATTTATGATTGCTTCGCAGAACCGTTGCCCGATGGCGATGATCGATGATCGATCCCAATGAAGGAATACTGTAACTTTACAAAGTGCCCTAGATCTTGTGAATACAGTATCTTCTTATTTCGAGATGGGCAAACCGCTCTGGTCTGCCTCTTCACATTCACGGTAAAATACATACACACCCAAATCGAGAACACCAAAATTATAATATCGTATATTCGATGGTATATTGTGACAAATTTAAACATTCCCCAAATATAATTCTAATTAAGAAAATTCAAAAAAGATAAAAGATGAAGCAAGTTGAAAAGTTTGGTATTTATAATATCTACAACATCTGTAACATCTATAATACAACAATGCCTTATATATATAGGTAATTACATTATCTATTTTGGCAATATCAAACGGAACTTAATATACCAGGACCTTCCGTGAAGCCGCTCGGCGTCCATGGAAGAAAGTGTAAAATTCTCAGCCGAGAAAAGAAAATCCACTAAACTCAGAATCTAGCAAAAATAATTCAGATCGACTTCAACCCTAAAGATTCTTTCTGCCTTTTCTCAATTTTAATCTCCCATCTTTTTTTTTTCAATCTCTTTCCTTCCGACCCCATTTGAACACTTCTTGTCATAAAAGTGGTTTGAAAGAGGTCTTCTCTCATTCGAATACCCATCTCTTCCAAAGAAAACAAAAACAGCATACTAACCATTGGTTTTTGATTTGGAACGGGCAACCAAAAGATTTCCGGCCGTACAGCAATCGTAATACATTGTCAAACTCTGGAAACACTGGCAGTTTGACACCATTGCTGACTTGTTCTTCCTGGATTGAATACTAAAGATCTTTTTCATAGGATTGATCTTCCGGTACATCTACGATCTTTAAAAGGTGCGTGGTGGATTTTGATACTTTCATAATAATTATTTTTGTGCGGCTACATCCGCGCAATTGCAGATCAGGCAACACGAAGAAGCTGCGTTCCATGTCATATTGATTCACGAATGGCTCAGATTATGCTGGAATAATATAGCTAACATTCCATTATAGAATCATAGTTTCCAGTCAGTCGTTCGAGCTCAATCTCGCGTCGCGGCCAGCACAACCTGTGTCATCAAACAAAGATTCCGTTTCGTTCCACACGACTTACTGCCTACGATTTATAAACACCGGAACTTGTTAACTATCTGTCCTTGATCTGCCTTCACACTTCCAAGTCACTTCTTGGACTCCGGTATTTTGCGAAACTGGCGCTACAGTATACTACCTTATATCGCGCAAATACGTCTGTATTTATTTCAAACGAAGTTGCCGCAGCGAACTTTCCAGATCTCGATTCCTCCGTCTCCAAATCGGTTCAATTTTTTCTAGACGTTGATACTTGATCAGCGCATTCGGATAGCAGTGCGGAGAGGTCGAGCAAACCTCTCCGGACGTTCAATACTGAGGGTGAATTTCTAGTCGCCTCTCTGTATCAACTTCAAGCATTAAAAGTACCTGTTCGCAAGAATCGGACTTGCTTGAATTGAGTGAAGAAGTCATATCTTTTGTGATAAAAGTCACAATGGCATCGGCAACAACGAAATCTGAGAGCACCCCTACCCCGCCTACATTCTCATACGCGATGGCCGCAAAAGGTCGCGCAACCTCAACTGCAAACTCAGCCATGCAGTCAAGTCAGGCATCGGCTTCTGGTGTCAGCACACCTGCTAAAGAATCGAATTCCGTATCGAATACACCTTCAGCATCGGTCATTGGGGCTGCAGGATCTGAGAACGGTGATAGAAATATCAATGGCGCCACGGAAGCTCTGGGCAAAAGTGATCCGCTTGGAATCGGATCAACCACGGACGCGAAACTGACATCGCAAGTGAGCACGGGTTCTATTTCGGATTCACCAAATGTGAATGCTGCGCTAAGTGTAACGATACCAAAGGAGGAGGAGCTCGCTTTAAATGGAAGTGGGGATGCGTCTGAACACGGGTGGGAGAAAGCTGGACGAAATAGAGAAGATAAGCCTTCTATGGAGGTGAATGAGGGCAGAAAACCTAAGAAGTCCAAGAAGCAAAAGAAGGACGACAAGGAGGCAGAAAAGGAGAAAGAGAAAGAAAAGGAGGAAGTGAAGGTACCAGACGTTCCCCTGGTTCCAGCTCCACCTCCAGCTGTAAACTTCTGGGAGCAGCGCAAAGAGGCACAGGCTGCAAAGACAAAGTCGAGTCCTTCAATACCTCAAACAGCAAACGCATTCGCTGAAAACTCTACCCCAAATTCCACTACAAAAGCTTTCGACCCTAGACGAAAGGGAAAGAGTTCAGTTGAAGATGAGAAAGCAACACAGGTTGGCAAGGACAATGCCTTGAACAAGGGTCAAAAGAAAGGTCTAGATGGTCTGACCAAAGGGAAAGAGGATCCAAATAAGCGACCGGCAAGAGGTAGTAGGGTCGGCGAAGAAAAGGACAAGAGTGCTTCCGGTCCATTACCTCCTCCAGTCGAGGATTCTATGGCGTGGCCAACACCAGAGACTGCGCTTGAAGAAGAGAAGCGTAAGCTCCAAGAGGAAGATAAAGTCAAGAAAGACGAGAAGGACGAGAATTCCTCCAACAAGCCAAGGACGAAGGAGAAGTGGGTCCCAGTGCCGTACACCCCCTCAGTCACGTTCAATACTCCATTACCAGTTCGAGGCGGGCGAGGACGAGGTGGTGCGCGTGTGGGCCGTGAGGGTGGACGGACTAGTCATGTGGCAAATGGTGTTACTGGAGAAAAATTGACAGGAGGTACTGCTAAGCCGGCCGAGTCTGGTGAAATAGCTGAAAAGCGCGGAGTCCGATCATCATCTCTTCCGCCAAACTCCTCGAGGAGACCTGCAAACGAGGAAGATGCTAGTCGTGACCCACGCAAGCATATGACCACCTCCAATGCAGAGAAAGCAAAGGCGGGTGCTAGTAAGAATGAGCCTGTATCACCCACTGATGGTGGAAGAACTCCTATCGCTACCCAGACGGACAAAGATAGCCAGACCGTTCAGAAAGGACAGGGTGTTAGCGAAGGACAGCTTCCAAGTAAATCTGGCTTTGGTGACCGCAGAAACGACGGTTCCGGAAGTTCTGACTTCAAAAACGGAAGCAAGGATCAGAGAGCTGAGGGTCGGGCGGAGCGAGGCCGTGGAGGATATCGTGGTCGAGGCACTCACAATGCTTTCCCTAACGGTCAGCATGTTTTCGCCAATGGCCACAATACCATTCCACCTTATCAAGGCCGTCAAAATTCAACACCCTACAGCCCCCCGCCTCAAGGGCCATTCAGCCATCAATACACCCAAGCTCCTCCCCGTACTCGCGGAAGCTCGAGATCACAATCCATACCAAATGTCGCCATGTACCCAAGAAGTGGCTATGCGAACGGCAATCAACAAATAGGACCTCTGCAGACCATGTATGACTATGTACCCATGCCAGCCATGAGCGCTTTACCATATACCTCTTTCACAGACTCCCAGTCTGTGACCCTTTTGTCAATGGTCAAGATGCAATTGGAATATTACTTCTCGATTGACAATTTGTGCAAGGATGTTTACTTAAGGAAACACATGGACTCACAAGGATTTGTATTCTTACACTTTGTGGCCGAGTTCAAACGAATTCAGTCTCTTACGCGAGACATTGATATGTTGAGATATGCGTGTCAGCAATCCACTGAAATTGAGATTGTTAAGGGCGAGGATGGTGTTGATAGAATAAGAAGACGTGATGGTTGGGATCAATGGGTGATGCCATCCGAGGAGAGAGAAGAGTCAATGAAGCATAATGATGGACCAGCTACCTTAATTCGTGATAACCATGGACCACCAAGCCATATGGGCCAAATCATGATGCCAGGTCAAGAGATGGGCTCACCAGCCTTCAGTTCCGGTGGACATGACTTTTTGAGATTTGGCAATGGAGCCGACCAAGCGCCTTTAGCCAATGGTAATGGCAACCACTATCATGAAGACACACCGCTATCAGCTGCCGTACCTAACTTCACTCCTGGTCTGTTGCCGTTAAACGGAAACACAGTCCCATCGCCTGACCCTTTAGCGTCCGAAACCACATTCACTGATGAACAGGTTGAGAACCTGAATTTGGTATTTTCACAAGCTTCCCGAAAGACTAGTGACCAAAAAACTGTCAAGCACCCCTACCACCACTCATCATCAAGAACCTTCTCTAATGGGTCAATTGATGGTAGGTCAATAAATGAGGAATTGTATGAAGAGCGTCAAGGTCGACCTTTAGTCAATGGGTCCCACCCACGAGAGAGGTAAATTAGTGCTGCTTTGAATTTCACGTCAATCTACGGTTCTGACTTATACCATTCTAGCTCTACAGAAGGTGATCGACGGACACTTTCCCCCCACTCAAGCTACAGCAATGCCCCGACAGTCATGTGGGTTAAGGATCAAAGACGACAAGCAGCAATCTCCGAATCTAATACCACTGAGAAATATACCACCTTCCGTGAAAGGGCAATTAGAGTTCGGGAAACCACTCAGCCTGGTGAAACTCATACGGACATGAAGTTACTCTACGAGTTCTGGGCGCACTTTCTGTGCAGAAATTTCAACCCAGGCATGTACTACGAATTCCGCAGATTGGCTCTCGAGGACAACAACAACAACGCGTCTACAGGAATGGAACAATTGATCCTCTATTACGATGAAACCCTCAACAACAAGAAGAAGACTATCAACGAGGTCCTAGCCGGACACTATGTAGATGTTGTCAAGGGTCATGATTCCCCGACTCAACGATCTGCATTCTTAAAACTTCGTACCTCTTGGCGAAATGGTGCTCTGGATTTGAAGAGTCGAAAAAAGATTGACAATCTTCTTGATGCTCATTTGAAGGCATTACTTGAGCAATAAATTTCCTTTACCTTTCTAGTGTACGCCTCGATACCCACGTAGCTTTGGAGTCATACTCGGCCATTGACTTGGAGGTTACATACTTGGCTTGACATCTACATTCCACCTTCACATTCTACGACTCGGTCCCCCCTATATCCTCTGGCATCGCTTCAACCTACGTGGCACGGCTGTTCATCGCTCCAATCATGCAACGTTGCCTTTCGCTCGGATAACATGTAGCGATACAGATATTATGATCTGAGCAACTTAAGTTGACTGTATTTCCGAGTTTTGATCTGTGGTTTCTACGGCGTTTATCAGGAGCTATTAGAGAATTGGAGATCTCTGGGCATCAACGACGACTTGAGTTATGGAGCTCCAACCTTCTATCTCGGCAGAGTGCTGGGTGAGTGAGTTTGACAAATAATATGGCTTTTTCCTTCATTCATGTTTTGCTTTTACATGTTCATATTCTGGCATAGCCACGGCATACTTTTAGTTCACCATCGGACGTCTTCGGCAGACATGTTGTCAATCCGTCATATTGCTTTTTCCGAGAAAAGATTGGGTTTTGTGCGTGCGATTAATGGTTCAAAAAAATGGCTTTTACTTGTTTTTGGGGATTGAGGGAGGCGGAGGCGAATTTCGCAAAATACAATGATATGTCTGTCGCATCACCCTCCTCCCATGAATGATAGGAGTGGGTGAAAATGCATCAATGTTACATAAGATGGAGAAAACCAAATTTGCTGCAACCTTGTATCATAGAAAATTTTAACAGCAATACTATCTTCTGATCAATTGAAGTGTTGTTGAATTGTGCGGTTATATGTCTTATGGTTACATGTCTTGTATTGTGGATGGATGGAGTGCGGTCTCGATGAATCATATGGTGTTGGTCATCCAAAATGGCAATGGTGAGTATATGATATGATAGCATGCCTTCCATATTCCTCAGGTGTTAAGTAAACTTGCAGAAAGGGAATGGGCGCGACGCGCCTTCATTTATCTCGATCAAATTCAAGGATAACATAAACAATACAAGATCCTTTAGGTCATCAGGACTTGGACTGATGACATTCCATTGTGTGGTGATTTTAATTATGACTATTTGTCCAGAAGTCCCCAAGAGTCTCGAACAATTGGCCAACAGTTTCCAGTATTCCTTTCCTCTGTCTAGAGTCACCTCACACATCTCTTTCTATATCATTTCTTTTTACCCCAGCTTTACCATATACAAATCATTACTATTGATATGCTAGGTAGTCTTCGGATAAGCACTTCACTTTCCGGAAGGTTCTTCCCCCTTCAAACCTTCATTTCCTTGTCATGTGTTTGATCAATGAAAGATATTTAGCATCTTAACTTTTTATATTTGAGGGGCGGATACCTTGAGGGCTGTCTTGTTCTTTCTATTTCTAGTCTTTAATTTCCCCCTTCTCTCAAAAAGTAACATCTTTTGAAGTTTTCACTTTGCTTGCCAGCAACCACAACCACAAGCGCAAGCGCAAGCACAAAAACAACAACAACAGCAACAACAACAACAACAGCAACAACAACAACAACAACAATATAAGTCAATAGTTGATATTTATCAACGATTGCTTTACAGTCATGAGTTTTCCATCCAACAATCCTCCTAATACTACAGCGAAGCTCGAGATCTTCAACAGTAAACTAGCAACACTGAAGAATAATGGAACGGTTTTAAGTATCAAAGATCTCGCAAAGGAGCTCTTCGATCTTACTCTTGAACAGGCATCAACGGAATTAGAAATCCGTGATGACCCCATGGGAAAACAAACCACACAAGCTACGCAGATATTGAAGATTTATTTAATTTTGTCGGATGAGGGATGTAGAAGAGTTGTGGAACTGAGGAGCCGGGTGAGTTATTTCAATGCCCTTACGCGACACATCAATTTTAGATTCGGATTGACTTCCCGCAGGACTATCCTTTTGTCTTCCTCTACTGGTCTTCTCCTTACGCAAATTCACAACCGCGTGCAAATCACTAACGTTTGCACATAGGGATGGCATGATAATAGAGAAGAGGGCGACGAGCACTTCCGACAGCAGCGGAAACGTGCTGATTCGACCACTCCTGAAGAGGAACGTAGCTTTTACAGGATGATGCAACAAATCGGGGACGAAATGCATAAGTCTCACCACATCTTCACTATACCTTTCGTCCCAGACGGTCAAGTCAATATACTTGATCTTTGCATGGCTCCAGGTGGCTATACATCAGCAGCTCTCAGCCATAGCAACAGATTCAAAGCGTATGGTATCACACTGGCTCCTGAATCTGGTGGCCACACAGTTATTATCGACAAAAATCGTCTCCAAGGCCTGAGATTTCATGATATCACAATGTATAAAGAGTTTCGCCCAAGTGATAAAGAGATCCCCGAGGATTTCAGGTCCAGATTTAGTGATGTTAGGCCCTTCAAGTCTATCAAGTATCATCTCGTATTTGCGGATGGAAAGACTCTTCGTACCCACGATCGCATAAAGGACACCTACAATGCCAACCTTAATAAAGAAACGGTACGCTTACAAACTTCGCAACTTATCCTCGCCATGAACAGAATGCACAATGGAGGCACCCTGGTTATGTTACTGCACAAGGTTGATACATGGCATTCAGCTTTCTTGTTGTACACGTTTTGGAAATTTGCAGAAATTGAAGTCTTCAAGCCAGCTAAGAAACACGCTACGAGAAGTAGCTTTTACATGATTGCAAAAAACATCAAAGTCAACCATCCGGGGGCACTCAGGGCTATTCAAGAATGGCAGGAAGATTGGGTGAGTTCTTCTTTCTGAGCTGTTTCACCTCCTCATATCCCCTATGTTTCGCGGCTTGGCATTGAAGAACTGTTCTTGCTACGACCATAACTGACCCGTGATTTATAGTACCGTGCCACATTTGGAGGTCCAGAGAATACGGGTTTACCAAAGGAGGATCCATCAGACGAGACAGTTCAAGAGTTGTTACTAGAATTTGGACCCGAATTGGTCAGGTTGGGACACACCGCTTGGATTATACAGGCAAATGCATTGAGTCAGACAAGCTACGCAGGCTCAACGACCGATGGTAAGCTTGAGAGACTTCCTAGCAGGCTCGATGATATAAATGAAAAGTTCGGAGTAAAGGTGAAGGTCGAGGATGTCGCAGTGAAATGATGGCAAGGATGCAGAGGGCGTCAACGAGTTGGTTGAACCATGTTAGCCTGTTTTCATGCTGCTTCCATGTCGTTTTACCTTTAGAAAATATTCACTAAGATGGTGTTGCTTTGCTTTTAGGGGTCAAATTGGGGTTCAGAAAGCGTGTCTGGAGTGGTCTCAAGGACATCTTTAAGGATCATCATGAGGCAGTGAAAATGGAATGCGGTGTGGGATATGTGCCAATTTGTGGTAGAGGGGCTTCAGGATGGGCAGTGGCAAGTGAAGGACAAGTTATTACTGATAGCGAGGCTAGGATTGATGACCAGGCTGCTGCCTGTCGCACCACTCGTGCTCCGGGGGACAATAGAGCTATGTTTATGATGGGATCTTAATTCGGTTTGCTTTGCGTGTCTGGAGCTATTCTGAGGATTGAATTGGATGATATCATGTTGGATGGGTGGTTGGTTGATGGTGATCTGTTTGAATGACAGTGAACATCATCCTCTCGCATAATATTAAAAATTTGTGTTCACTCGTATAGGTACTACAGAATGGGCATTAATCCATGTTTTCTAATTGACAGACTAGAAGCTATAAGTGTCTAACTGTACAATATACCGGCCTACGTAAGGTAATAAATCTCTATTTCCTCACAAGGTTGGAAGAAAACACTCAGTCACTTCGATAACACCAATACACCTCTAATCTGATCACATAGAACAAAACCACTATTGCTCAACAAACCAGCTTTCGTAGCCCGCTAATCAATACATCCCGTGTCTCATAGTGTGACGCATGATAGGAGGGATTGTTGCAGATTTAGGAAAGAGGAAAGTGAAGATTTACGTGTTAGTTATAAGTTTATTGATTTGTTATCTCATAGGATGCATGCAGAAGAGAGATCGGTATGAGAAAAAGACAGAAACCCTGGAAAGTATTAGACTATGTTGGAACTTAGGTTAAAGTGGCTGGTGAATATACAATATTTGGTTAGTGGAGATATCGCATCTACTCGAGCCGCAAATGAAGCGTGAATTTTCAGTTTTGTTGGAGAGAGACTGTGTATTATTAAGACATACTACACTAGATTTGGATGATGGATGAAAAGCTACATGTAAGATCTACAACCGAAGAGCGATTAGCTTTAACATGAATGGGGAGGAGTCCTGCAGGGTGTGGGTGACTAGAGGGAAATCACCTACTGATTCTGTGGTACAGTCGTCGATTTAAAGACGAGAACATTCTGGAGTTCCACATACTCAGTAGCTACAATGGAAATCTGGCACCTTAGCAATCAAGCTATAATATGCGTAGTCCATTGAAGAGAGATTTGTAAGCATGTGTCTGTATTAATGATATTGAAGTTGTTGGTTGATGATAGAATTACTGTGATGGGTATCTAAATCAAACATAGGACCCATGACTCTGTCAGTTACACTTCTATTTGAAAACATCAATTCATATTTATGAGGATATTATAAAGATAGTAAGTCATTATGACAAATTTGATGACTATCACAAACCACCGAATGCCTTAACCACCGGGCACATAAATGACTGAAACCCAAATTATGAAAACACCAGCCCCCTTACTCTATAAAACGGAGCGAAGACCTCTCTCCCCCTTTCAATCTCAAAGCTCAAACTATTGCTCCATCCTTCCCGCCAATCCCGCCCAAAAATTACACCTTCCAAGCTGATCATCCGGAATCACTTCCATGGCACTTGCCCCTGTCTGCAGTACTAACCTCTTCAGCGTCCCACCCGCCGCAGAAGGCATCCCCATACTTTCCCAATGCGGCGCACTTGCATCCTTTCCGGGATTCGGACTTAAAAATTTAATAAAACTTATCCAGTATTTCATTACCACCGGAACAATATCTGCATTGTATGTCCTGTAACTTCCTCCATCCCCATCATTTGCATTTCCCGGACCGAATATTGCTGGTAATTCGAAAACATGAGGGACGCCCAGTCCATTGGCGATATTGTTATTGTCCTGCACGTTGTAGCGGTAGATCCATACCTGCGCTGGGTCGTTCAAGGTAGTGAGGGAGATAGAGATGGTTATGGCGGGACAGATGAATGTTGTTTCGCCATAGGCGGCAGAGGCGGAGGGGAAATATGGATTGTGGTTTGCAAGAGGAGACATTAGTGGGTATTGGGCGTTTAAGGAGGATGTATCCAAGGGGGTCAGACGGGGATAGTTGTTTTCGAAGAAGACGGAAACGTCATTTGAGGTGGCGGCGTTGGAGGCGAAGACGGAGCCTTCATCTGTTGTATCTATTGGAGTAATAAGTAAATGTTAAGGTAGAAACTAAGGGAAGAAAGAGGATAACCAACGTCCAAACATAATTGGTATCTTCACAAATAATCCTTTCTCGAATAGAACATAAGGATAGTCTTGGATAAAATCTCCATCAATAGTTGGTGTCCAATAAAAAAGAGGTGAGCCCAGTTGTCCTGGATATGGAGAAGCGATATTTGCAGCTTGAAGGACCGCTGTACTTTGAGATCTCAAACATCCAAGAACATCACCTGCTGATCCACAACCAGCCAAGTTTGCATAACTGTCAAATTGCCATTCTAATCCTGATACTTGAGGTTGTGTGGGGAAGAAAACAGATTCGCCGATTGCGCCGATGAAGAGGCTATCGTTTCTACCTCCACTACCTTGAAGTCAATAAAGGAGCATATCAAGCCGTCTGGACTTACTATGCGCTAATATGAAGGGCGACTGAACCAGCGCCAGCAGAATCTCCATGAATGACCACATGATTTGGATCACCGCCAAACTGTATCTCTTTTTAGTAAATTCGCAAGGGACGGGACAGTCCATACATACCTGAGCGATATTATCTTTAACCCAGCGTAGCAGGAAACGTTGGTCCAGAAGTCCTGCATTTAAATCCCCATCGCCTCTCACTTTCTCGCTTGTCAAAAATCCAAACGGCCCAACCCTGTAGTTAAAATTGACAAAGACGATACCATGATTCGATGTATTGACTACTGTTGAGCCATTGAAATTGGCATTGGAGTTGGATATATACCCGCCCCCTTGTATGAATACCCAAACTGGAAGTTTGGAAGAGGAGGTAGTACTGCTAGGTGCCCATACATTGACGAAAAGGCAATCCTCTGATTGTGAGGAGGTGGATCCATTGTTAGTAGCGAGGCAGATCGGTCCAAACTAAAGGGAAACATTAGTGAATATACAATTTTGTACGTGAGAATCATGTACCGTTTGTGCATTCTGAATACCACTTGTCTTTTGCGGCGGCTGAGGTGCGCGGAATCTTAAATCGCCAAGGGGAGGAGATGCATATCGCATTCCAAGATATTGAGTAATTCCTGAACCTAGCAAGGCACCTTGATATTGAGAATATCCTAAATCTACGACAGATCTAGGCTGTGCTTTTTTTTCATCATGGATTGGGGAAGAGAGTGCGATTGCAATAAAGTAGCAGGCTACAACTCCTAACCAGAATGACATTTTGAAAGAGTGAGGAGTGTAAAGATCTAGTTTAAGCGTTTGAGGATCCTGAACAGAGTATGGAGAAACCTGAGAAAACTGATTCAATGTGCAAGAGATAGGATTGAAGTATATAATGATGGGATATACCCGAGGAGAGTTTCCGGTGGCAACAGACTTGAGGGCTTGAGGCTTGAAGGACAGTGGATGAGGAGATCACCTGCTAGTATATTGGACACGTGCACATGTGAATGGGTGATATTTTACTATATGTGAATGACGAGGTATGCGACGGTCTGCGTTTGTATAGACAATCAGATGAGAATTATGATGAAAAGCCCTTGATTGCTCACCGCAACTACGAACCCATACAGCCAGTTGAGAAGTCTTTGGATAATATGTATGTTCTTGAGTTTATGTCTAACAACCCCCTCAAAAGGTCACCGCCTGAAGTATATATGTATTTATGCCACCAGCTATACTTGAAGTGCACGCATGCACCCAAAACTTTTTGATTATCATGCTGAACATTGAAAGTAGCACTTAACATAATCCTTGCATCGTACATGTAGCTACACTTCTACATTTATACATTTTATTCGATTCAAGCATCCCACGTAAGTGAACTAGGCCCGATGCAAGTTGTCCAATTTTGGCGCATACGTTTATTTAGACGTAGATTACCCAGGACTCGGCAATCATGAAGATGTGTACGTTGGCGGGTGATCAGATTTATGCAGGATACTGCACGAACCAACATAAAGAACGAAGGATTCGGTCAAATGAAGTATCGAGTCTAGACAAGTCTGGATACTTCTAATGGAAGAATGACCACCCGATCGCCATGTGTGCATAAGCTCTCCTGTGGTACTCATCGGAACCACAACGTTGTGTAGTGCTGGGGAATTCTGATATTGTGGGGTAGTAAAGCTTAAGGTTACTTGAACCATGTTTTAGCCGCTGATACTCAAGTTGATGTTGAGGGCGGATTGAAAGTGCGAGAAGTCATGAGCAAAACGAAAGTAGAGAAAGAGAATGACAGGGTGATATGTGCAGAAGTAGAAAATTCGTATAGTCTATTCCGTTAGTCGAATGAGGGGGTTGCTAGTAAGTACGTGGGAAGATTCATGTAACTATTGCCATGTGCCTCTCTCTGTTCTTCTATCACAAGTGCTCAAACACAACATATTGAAGTATTCCCTAGGAATTATCTACGAAAACGGCGTCCGAGTTCGAATACCTCTGTCCTCACAACGTAGGAGATGTCACTGACATACTAGGTAGACCGATTAATGCATTGAATATATTTGCAATGTTGAGAATTGAAGATCACGACGATTGTTTGATTAGATTCCCCTGGTGCACAGACATTTATTATGTAATCAAAGCAAGTCACCGTTACCGAGGGGTAGAGAGAATCTTATTGATGCATTTCTCCGCTCGAGTAGGTACCGGAGCACAAACTACCAGCACTTCTTTACTTTGCAGGTCTCTAATTAGGTTAATATACTGCCTTATTGAAGTCCAGGAACCGATCTACCCACTTTATATCTAGATGTTAGATATATGATATATTATACTGCGGGAATTGAACACCACAAAAGTGTAGCGACGCAACTCTTGACCTAGAGATAATGTCACGCCGAGAATCTGCTTGAGAATGAAGGTTGCATATCTGGCTTTGTGACCCACTTGGCACTGTACTGTGGAGAATATAGCTGGAGTAGATCACGTTTTTCAAAGGAAACGTGGTTTGATAAGCGTTCCCATTTTGCTGGCTGCTCGTATCTCAAATGATGAGTGGCCAAATCAAAGCCGTATTAGATATAACGAGACTTCGATGTAAGTCTTATATCTGAGCAAAATCTAAAGGCGCCAGTCAGATCATGGAGATGCATATTTATAACCATACTGCTCCTTAGCCTTGTTAGCTAAATCAGTTAACTTTTCCTCACTCTCCTTGAATTCCGGCTCTTCCTTGAGTCTTCGCTGGAAAGACTCATTGCCAAATTTACTCTCACTTGGAATAGCCGTCCCCTTTTTCACAGCCGGTCTAGCATTAATTCTCTCCCACCATTTCTCCAAGCTGGGAAATTTGGCGAGATCAACACCTGCCAAGTAGGAAACGTTGACCCAGCCAAAACTGGCGATATCGACAATACTGTATTTGCCCTTTCCTGCTCCGACAATGTAGTCACGATCTTTCAAGTGGCTGTCGAGGATTCCGTATAATCTCTCACTTTCACCGACGTAACGCTGTGTTGGATATGGTATGCGTTCTTTGGCGAATCTGTAGAAATGGTTTGACTAGAGTTTATTAGCATGGAATTCAGTAGCAGAGAGTGGTCCCTTGAATTTACCTGCCCCTGCATAGGACCCAAACCACCATGTCTAAAATTTGCATCAGCCCATGTGTATATATACAAAGAGTTCTCAAAACAACTTACTGCCACGCAATCCATTGTTCGGCACGACTAATATCATCCGGATCGGTAAAACTGAATTTGTGTTCGGGATCGTAATGACGGGTCATGTAAGTTAAGATAGCCGCAGTTTCGAAAACGGCAAAATCATTTCGGTCGTGATCCACAATGGCAGGAATACGGCCGTTGGGACAAATCTTGGTGAACCATGGTTCTTTTTGGATATTCTCTCCAATGTTGATAGCTTGATAGGCGTAATCCTTTCCATAAGCTTCCTTGAGCTCCTCAAGAAGGATTGTTGCTTTGTGACCATTTGGAGTACCCGCCGTGAGAATTTCGATGCCAGACTTGGCAATTAATCCCGAAGGTCTATTTGGCGAAGACATTGCTCGAGATATATTTAAAGTATTGAAGTGTTTAGATGTTTGGAATAATCTGTTCAAAGATGTTTTAAACATGAGGAAGGAGGAGAGAATGAAATTTTATATCTCAACAAAGTCAATTACCTGGGGATCTATGAAATGTGTGTATGTTGTCAATCTCATGCGGAGTAAGAGGCTGCACAGAAATAATCCGCTCCGTGGACTAAACTTTTCAAAAATCCGTCCTGTAATTGTAAACAGATCATTTGTGGATTTTCCAACAAAGCAATAACCCCGCCCCGCGGGTACCCGCTGCGCAGCCTAAGATTGAGTAGTAAGAGCCCGTTCGATGTCCAACTTGTAGAATTTTATAATTTAATTTGCCGGTTTGAAAGGAGATTTGTAAGCAAATATACAAACCTATGATTTTGATCAAAACCATGTTAAAAAAATCAGTCTATTTGTTAATTTAAAAATAAATAATATTATGAATTTTAATCTTTTTAAAATAAATATAAATAACTTACCTTACTTTATTTAAATATATTGTTACGAGGGTTGCCGTCTAGATCACGTGGAAGTGCTCTAGGCTCTCGAGGTGGTTTATAACTAGGCGTCAAGCAGGGACTTTAAGTAATGACAATAATGGTATGCAATTCGTAACTAATAGTAGAGTATACTAAATGATTGATCTTGAGCACGAAGCTCTATACAAAGGAAATCCATCTTGATTATATAAACCCTCGTAACATTTTTTTTAATAATATTTTTAAAATATAATTTTATGAAAAAATCTTATAGTTTTTTAATTAAACAAATACAATAATAATATTAATAAAAAATTAAAAAAAATTATATAAATTACATAACTTATTAAATTAAAGATTTTTATTAATATAAATATTAAAAACTTAATTAAAAATAAAAAATTGAATATATTTTTGTTACGATGGTAACAACTAACTAATTAGAAGAGCTTGGACCTTGTGCAAAAGCGATCAGATTTCATTAAATTAGTATGTGATTGATTGATTGATTGTGTTTATCGTCGTAGGCCGTAGGCCCACGCGCCTTGGCGCGTGATAACCTTAGCCATCTATTCCAGATTTGGACAAATGACGCTCAGAGGAGTATGCCTCTGAGTAGTGTACTAGCTAGCTAGGGAGGGTATTTATATACAATTTAAAGGGGCTAGGGCAGGGTTTACATGATTGCCTTCGCAGGGGGGGTTTGGGCCGGTAGGCCTTTTGGGGTTGTAATTGTGGACATCCTCGTCCACTAGATCACTACCTCTTGATCTCTCTCCCTGTCTCCTCGTACTTGTTTTGGTTTAAAGAAGGTTTATCGCGTCGAAACGCTGCTAGAAAGAAAAGTAAATGCCAATCAAAATATTGTACTCGAAAACCCTTCATTCCTGCTCCCCTTCCCGATACCACCAATCCAATTGCTCCTTATATACTAGAACGTACTGTAATCGCCCACCGTCAGGATTGCCTCGTCCTCATTCTGATCATCTCGCCAATAGAAAACTTATGAAGGAGCACCAATCCTCATATAACGTAACTATAGCATGCACAGATAGTGGCTCGTACGGGTGACCCAATTCCGTAAGTAGCATACCTCCGCTGGATGAGAGCAGAGTAAGTTTTGTCATCAGCTCAGGTCCTTCAACAGTACTCCTCCGGTGTTCCCGTGTGGAAAGTATATAAATTGTTGTCGTTTCGGTCGTATCGATCGTGGGAGGTATACAATATGTATTATATACGCGTCAAAGATGTCGAGTTGTACTATATGTTCCAGAGGAGTCTCACTCTTAAGAAGTGAGATGATTTCGTGGCGTATTGTCGTAGATGATGGTGTTGTCCTCTGTTTCGTAATAAAGGTAGTGTTGTAGAGAGCGCACTCCGATAATGCGACTGTCAAAAAACCGCAAACGGGTAAAAACGTCGTGATCGGGCGCCTCTTCCTCTTCCAATTACCACGACTCCATCAAATGACTCAAACTTAGCTCTGCAGACTCTCATAAGAGAGCTGGAGGTTCGTAGGATGCACCGCGTACAGGTGTTGAGTCTTCGCATCCCTAAATTAGTATGTGATTTAGGCCACCTTATGATCGTAGGCGCACGCGCAAGCAGAAAGCACGTGATCAAGGATTCCCACCGAGCTGAGGAATCCCACTATGGTGGGATTTATTCCCACCTCGATGGGACGATAGGGAGCGATGGAATAGGGAGTACGAAGATCTATATAGCTAGGAAGGATTCCCTTATTGTAGAGCTTCGTGCTCAAGATCAATCATTTAGTATACTCTACTATTAGTTACGAATTGCATACCATTATTGTCATTACTTAAAGTCCCTGCTTGACGCCTAGTTATAAACCACCTCGAGAGCCTAGAGCACTTCCACGTGATCTAGACGGCAACCCTCGTAACAAAAAACAATAATTCAGAATATAAATATAAATTTATATTAAAACTAAAATGTCTTTTTTAATATTTTTTTAAATATAAAAATAAATTTTTTTTAAATAATAAAATCCAATTAAAAAAAACTTTTAAAGTATTTTTAAATACTTTTTTATTAAAGTTCAATATTGAAATTAAAATTAATTTTTTTGAAAAGATATAAAATAAAATTTGTATATTAGACTGAAAATAAATTTTAAGTAAAAATAAAAAAATTCTGATGTTTTGATTGATTAATCAGATGCCTGTTAAGCGATAAGGCCCACTTTAGTGTTTTGTTACGAGGTTTGCCGTCTAGATCACGTGGAAGTGCTCTAGGCTCTCGAGGTAGGTTTATAACTAGGCGTCAAGCAGGGACTTAAAGTAATGACAATAGTGTGATGCAATTCGTAACTAATAGTATGGTATACTAAATGATTGATCTTGAGCACCAAGCTCTATACAAAGGAAATCCATCTTGATTATATAGACCTTCATGCCTATGGCTAGCTAGGAATCGTCGTTCCTGGGAGCGAACGTTCCTTGGAGCGAACGTTCCTGGTTGTTCCTAGGAACGGTCGTTCCTCACCGTTCCATCACGTGTTCTAGGGTTATGTGACGTACTTGTCGTAGTGGACGTAACATGTTTAGAGCGATAGCTTTATAAGCTGGCTTACGACATAGAAGCTAAATGGTCACCTGGACACATGGGGATCGAAGGCAACGAAGAGGCAGACCGCCTGGCGAATGATGGAGCAGTGGGCATGATGGATCGAGGCCTAGCTAACACCCCTACGGTAAGTGGGGTGCGCTCATTCTACGGAGAACTCTGTACTCAGGCGGAGGACTGCTGGTGGGGGGAAGCTAGGACTACGCTATCTAGCACCTACTCAGCATGGCATCTTCATACAGCACAAGAGAGCCCAGGGAATTGTCACCGCCAAGGGGCGTGCTGCATCGACTGTTAGCAATGCGAACGGGGCACGGCGACTTCGCAGACTACCACCGCCGGTTCAAGCACGGGGACAACCAGCTGAGATGCACCTGTGGGCAAGAGAAAGAACCCTTCCACTTTTTCAAATGCCCCATCAACAATGAGACACGTGGTCAGTGGCCAACTGCACCACGAAGCGCCATCACCACCACCTGGCAGACGATCATGTATATCCACAAGCTTCTACGTGCTCCAGACACGTTCGCAGAGCTCTTGCGGGTCTCAAAGTTCTATACCCAAGTATGCCCGCTGTACTGACCCGGTGCTACCCCTCAAAATCCCTCTCTTCCCCTCGCTCAAAAGCAGAGCACAACACGCCACAATCCACTTGACTTCTCCAACTGGGCTATCCGACAACTTAGCTCTTCCCCTCTCTACATTTCACTAAAAACACACACTGGTGTGCAAACACTGACGCCTAGCTAACCAAATGGCGGCCCCCTCACTCCCCCACCCTCTAGCTACAGAATGGGAATGTATAAAGATAGGCCTTGCGAGCCCTTCCACACGCACTTATAAAATAACAGTCACACACACTCGCCACAACTGAGTGGACAGGGCGTTCACGCAAAGGGACGAACAGTCCCCTTCTCAGATGCTAAATTGTTAATTAAGGAGGTCAACAGCTGTCTGTAGTTAATCCCCTTAGCTTAGCACGTCTAAATACCCCTCGGGAGGTCAGAGTAGACGTTAATCACAATAATAATAATAATAATTATAAGCTGGCTATCAAACAGACTCCAAGTTTACTTCTAAGTCATCAATAAGCTGCTTAGAAATAAAAGCTTCGGTGTCGGGTTTTGGCGTCGGGTTTTTTGAAAGCTTGACTAATAATTTCTTTTACTAAAGAGAAGGCACCACATAAATTTGATGAGGAGCCAATTGAGAAAAGAGAGAGGTATATATATGTACATCTGTAAACAGGTGACTAATTGATTCAACTGGGTCATTAAAACCATACTCGAGTATCAAGCTCATTGATATCTTGATACTCGGTACGGAGTATACGCGTCAGCATTCCCAAAAATCGGAGATCACCCAGTCAGTATGCGGGGCTCCAAACTGTTGGTGTAGGTGATTCATCATACTTTAATATGACCGCAAGACACAAACACTTGTACAGAGTATTATTTGTTTTATTCCAGTATTCCGGTATTGACTTGAGATTTACATCCAAATGGATGAAAATGCATATCAAATAAAGTAAATCATGTAAATCAGTCGAAATGACATCCTAAAACTCCCTACTTTCTCCAATATCACAGACGTCAAAAACACCAGTTTCTGGTAATTTCTTCCATGCTAAAGCCTTCTTTAATAATTGAGGCGGTTCCATGACGGCTTCCGGTGTCAGGACCCAGGTACCCCAGTGGATACCCATGGCACGACGACATTTGGTGTCGAGGAATATGTTTACGGAATCGAAGGGGTTGGCGTGCATAGGAGAGAAAATGTGGCGAGGCTCTTTATCCAACTTGAGATTAGCTTCAGGTTTGAGAGACGAGAGTTGGAAATTGGGAGGGTGAGATTGAAAACCAGTCACATACCATAAGCACCAATAGGAATAAGACCCAAATCAAAAGGCCCTCTCAGCTCCCCAATCTCTTGAAACGCAGGACAAGTCGGTAAATGTTGATACTCAGGGCCGTAATCATCAGTACCCTTGGGGACCTGCGGAACTGCTCGATACCCGGTGTCGCCGCCAAACCAGACAGATTTTGAGTAGTCACCGGAGCCAGAGGAGACAGCCCACGAGCACCAGAGTGTGTGGCCTTTGTCGAAGGCTGTGCGTGCTGACGTATGTTGGGAGGGGAGACAGCTTATGCGGGCTGTCATTGCGGATGCGGATGTTGGCGAGGAAGAGGAAGGAGAGGGTGGTGAAGAGCTTTTTGAAGAAGTTTTCGAGGAAGTTGATATGCGCTTTTCCCCCGTGATAGGGGATAAAGTAACGTCAATATCCTCCCACCAATCCATCTCGACACAATTTTTAATCCCACACTCCTCAAACCATTTCTTAAGCCCCAGTCCTACAATGAACTGCACATTTGGATGATTCCTCTGTATTTCCATAACCGTCGGATGACTCAAGTGATCATAATGACTATGGCTTATAACCACGAAATCGACGATTGGAATCTCAGATAACTTACAAGGGATAGGTGTGTAGCGTTTGGGGCCCATGAACGAAAATGGTGAGCAACGTTCTTCAAAGACGGGATCGAAGAGTACCCGTAAACCAGAGGGGAACTCAATGTAGTAGCAGGCGTGTCCGAGCCAAGTTGCGCGAAGAGAAGGGGTAGCACGAGTAGGCAGGAAGCTCGGCTGCACGACAGGCACAGTTGGGGGAGTTGTGTCAGGGTTCCCGAATTCACCGGCTAGTTTCGCCCTATAAAGAAGTCGACGAGTTAGTAGTAGTTACTGAAATGTTAGTGAATAAATAGATTTCCGATAGATTCAGTTGTATATATGTGTTCACGTGCATACCATGATGCTTCACTAGCCTTCCAAGGGCCACTGACGTGGAGGCGAAATGTCTGAAAATGAGATCACCAGGGTATCAAAAACAATGTGACATTGACATGAAAACAATGGAAACATTAGCATGGAAGATTCTTTCCTCCATTTTCCACCACCGGGCGAACCATCACGCTCCCCAGTGAATCATACTGAGCCTATATTTGTCCACAACTTCATCCACAACCTCCCATAACCCTTGGAACGTGTATATGCAAAATTCGAAGCCCCCGCTTACCGTAGCATAGCCAGACCGATACCCGGTGCACTCATCTCCACCCAAGAATCCCACGGATTCGTAAACCCTTTTCCATTTCTGAGATGATGCGCTTTTGCTTTTGAATTCTCTGGTACAGCGCTAAGAGCAGTTGGACTGCTCATGGTGGCAGCGTATAAGGTCGCGCCGATTAGAGATCCGGACATAGCTCTTATTGTATTTTTTGGATTGGGTTTGAAGGAGGAAGTCGCGGATGTTTGGCGCAATGGATGCTGAAGGAGAGAGCGGAGATATGAGAAGCGCATTTGTCCGAAGGGGAAGGTGGGGGAGAGAGGAGGGAACAGAGGGAATGAAGAGTGAAGAATGTGATGCAAATATAGATGAGAAATGAGAAATGAGAAATAGATGGGTTAATGAACCTTTACAGTCTTACTCTGGACAGGTAGAAAGCATTTGCGTTTCTCGGTCTTATCTTCTTATCGACGGAGTTAACCATGGTGATATCATGGAGATGGCATTTCCCATGGCCCGAACTCCATTTAAAGCGGAACAGCATTGGATTTTCAGAGAGGGTGCTGATGAAGTGACAAAGGATTGACTGTTTACTCATCTTGCACCAATCTAGGTAGATTAGTCGTGCTGGCTTGTGAAGTTTTTGAAATTGATTAATAATCTCGTGAACATGCATACGAGTTATCCACGAAAGCTCAGGCCTCGGTCGGCTGGACTTCCTCCGATTTTCTTCGTTCACGTGACCGAATACCCACCTGGTAGGCAACTCTCACCCTGCTAGTATCACAGGGCGATCAAAACCTATAATGTAAGAATTCAAATCACCACGCAAAATGGTCACAGACATATCCATTTCGCAAATAAATAGCCATTGATTTCTATGAATACAGGTCGTAAGGGTGAAACTCATAACTAAGAGTTACGTCCACCCACCAAAGAGATAGCATGTCCTCATGTACAAATAATAAGAAAACGATCCCCGGGTATGCTTTTGATTGAGCAAAGAAAAAGTAACAAGACTGAAAAGAGCCAACTAGCGAAATCCGTGTATTCACATCGTAACCTCCGTGGACGACCTGACGACGTTACCGAAAAACGCCCCTTGGCCCGTCCACCGTGAATCATCAATAGAAAAACATTTCATATCCCACCCGGTTGTCATTAGAAATCTATGTTATGTGAGCAGAATCCAAATGGTTACTGAGCAACCTATTTGGAAAGGATGATTTACCAGTAGCGGCCACGACGGTACCCGTCATCAGCATATCCGGCATCTCTTGGTGGGTAATCTCTTGGAGGAGGGCGATCATAAGGTGGTCTACCATGCCCATTGATATATGGGTCAGCTGGAGGGTAATCACGACGGTAAGGATCATCAAAACCACCACGACGTGGCGGTGGGTAATCATCGATTGGGCCACGAGGTCTAGGTGGCGGAGAACGTCCATAACGACCACGATCATCATCATAATAGCCACGACGAGGGGGGCTTCGATCGCGGTAGGCATCACGACGAGGACTATAACCTCGGGGTGGACCACGTCGATCATAATCATCGATGGGGTAAGGTCGTCCTCGAGGAATTGGCGATCGAGATCTGGCACGGTCGCGTGGGAGATCCGGCTGGGTCTATTTCATCTCATCAGCATCTCATCAAGAGGGTATTTAACAGTGAGCGACGTGCGTAGATGCGCGAATTTATGTACGGAATAGATCTTACATCAGCAGTGCAAGTGACTCGGGCGCCTTTAAATTCACGGCCGTCAAGCTTCTCGACTGCAGTCTTTAAGTCTGCAGCTGTTTCGAACTCGACGAAACTTCTATTTGGTCAAAAATTAGAGGTTATCCAATCTGAAAGATACAGGCGTCACTTACCCTTTGCCATCACGGTCACGACCAGTCTCCGAGTAAACGACGTCAAGGCTAGATTGACGAGCGAAGTCTTTAAGATCCTATATCCAGAAGTCCACGTAAGTTGTTGTCCTGGACTGTTGGGCTTTGCAAATGCCAAGGGATGGATGTTGCGCTTGAATTAGTAGCCAGGAATATATCCTTTCAAAGGTAGCTGATCCACCTTCCAGAGGTTGGGCCATCTGTGCCGCGCAGTATGACCACTATTCCGGATATGCAAGGGCAAGAGCAAGCAATGATAGCAGAAAGGAAGTCGAGACATGATAAAAAAGGCGAATAGCGATCAATGTGTGTGAGTCCATAATATCCCGGCCGCCCGCGCAAAATGCACTAGCATGTTGTTATGGTATGAAAATGCAAATTCCATAACTGCGCGCCACTGACCAGGATTACAATGGTAACTTGGCCAGTGAAGGCCTGTATAGAAGGAGGGCGTCCAAAAATTATGTGGTATGTAGTCCAAATAGCAGCAATAATTGATATCCATGAGTCCGGGTGAAGGAACGGGGTAAACAGACCTGCCAACTGGTCTCACCTGGAAGTCCAGAGATTTGCATTCGATGAGGGGTACGTCTGGGACGAGGAGCAGTTCGCTCAGGATTGGCAAAGGTATCTCTATTACGAGTACCACGGGCGAATTGTACCGTCAAGCGTTCGCCCATGAAGTCGGAACCGTGGAAAGCTGTGAAGGAAAATATGTCAACTATTGCATTCGCCCTCGAGATGAATTTTTTTGGGTAGTTATTGTTGCTGTTGTTGAATCCTTACCAGGAACGACGTCGCGCGCATCCATTGCATCCTTGTATTCAATAAATCCGAAGCCATTCATAAGTTTGATCTCGGTAATTTCGCCTGTGCCATGAGTGTTGAAATGAGCTTCGACATCAGCTTTGGTGGCTATTTAAATTTGTTAGTAAACAAAATAGTTTTGAGTGTCGCAGTTCGCAGTTTGCAGTTTTCCATCGCATATCAATTAGGATCTTGATTCAGCTTACCATTACGAGGAAGATTCCCCAAATAAAGTCTGGTGGAGGAAACCTCGGTCATTTTGATGGAACTGGTGTTGATAAAGTTGAAGTAGGTTGTTGATGTGGTAGTAAAATGCTGCCAATAGTTGAAAACTTTTTTGTTTTAAACTTCTGGCTTGGGGACAGCGGGGAGCCTTGTTTTTGTTTTTGTTTTGTTATTCTTGAATTTTTCGATCGAGAGGCCAACACCGTCGTCGCGATCGCAAATTGAAGAAAATACCCTTTTTTTGACTTGGGATTATCTTGAAAGGCAGTAAGTAGAACGCGAAATGCAATCAAATGTAAATTGATCAATGCTTGCTGCAGCTACCTTAACCTCAGGTACTGACTGGTTGTGCGCAAGAAAGTGGGGATAAAAAAAGGTGGATGATGATGATGATGAATGAGAAGTGGAAGGTTTGATGGATGGATGGATGGATTGGATGGATTGGATGGATGGATGGGTTTAAGGGAAAACGAGGTTAGTTCAGATTATTGGAGGGAACTGAGGGAAGGGACAGGGCCTTGGGAGGGAGCTAGTAAATTTAAATAGGCAAATAAATAAATAAATGAATAAATAAAAAGTGTAAAGAAGTCTCCCGTAGTAGGTAGTACAGTTATTACAGTAGTTACTGGCTGAATGAGTGAGGGAGTGAGGGAGTGAGGGAGTGAGGGAGAGGGAGTGAGTGATGAGTTGTGATTGATTGACTGAATTGACTGTACATAGTAATAATAATACTCTATTTATCATGGGAGTGCAAATAGTAAACTTGCGATGGTGAAATTAATAATGTAGGAAAGGAAGTGGATGAGTAAAAAGCGGGAATGGAATGAATTGATTAATAAGCACATTCCACTATTGAAACTTTGTATCATCACATGAAGATCATCCATCTACCTAGCACATGTACATGCCAACCAAGTATATTACATACAGACCTGCACTTTTACTATTACACAACCAGAGCAGTGTGTACTTCCAATTCTCAACGCTTCAGCCAACTCCTGGCCTCATGTACCTGCTTTCCGATGTAAGACTTTAAATAAAAGTAGATGGGCAGATCGTCAAGCATCAAAAAAAAACACGCTATCACTGGATGAATATGCGATAGGTCAGATCATCAGCCATTTATTATTATATTTATTTCCTTATTTATTTACCCATTTACCCTACCTAGTATTTACTATCGAGAGAACATTGCTGTCATGGGCCCAATCATTAATTACCAGCTGCTCCAAGAGAAAACACCAAAGTTAGATAGAGCATACCATATGATCCATATCCCTTATTATTACTCTTGCTGCTTTCTCCATGCAAGCCATTCTCAGCGAATCCATACTATTCACTCCCTTCATTATTTGTTTATTCCTTTCATCCTTTTCGCTAAACATTCCGGAAAGTAATTACTACGCAGTTGCACTGCATTCATATTCACACATGTATACCTCATTTAACTCTCACACATATTACTATGTATGCAATAAGCTTAGATGGTATGAATATGACTTTTCAATCAATATCAAGCAACCTTGAACCCGTATCATTTCCCATAACTGCATCAGTGTCCTCACTCTACCTTCCCGGGAGTCGACCAGGTAAACCAACAACGCCAGACCATTCATCCAAGACGCGGATAAACTCCTTGCTCGTCAATCCCTTTCCATATCCGCTAGAGTAGAACCTCGAATACACAAGAACCCTGACATATACTCCAACAAACAATCATCGAGGAACAAGGCCATAAAAAAACAAAATTCATCCACTCATTTCAATATCTTGGGTATCTTCTCGGATTTCATCATCACCCCCGAGCTCATGCTCAACCTCATCCACAACGAATCCTTCATAATCCTCAAGATTCTTCTGGATATGGACTTTAAACTTGATAATGTCGTTTAACATCTTTTCAATTTCCGTATGCAGTTCCTCGCGCAGAGTGTTGGCTCGGAGAGTTAATTGTTCGTACCTAGACTATGTCAGTGTGGTGCTGTTGAAAACTATTCCGTGATTACCGACTCAATGTTTGTATTCATTTCTCGTTGCTCCATGAGTTGCACAGATTCCGTAAGACCAGCTCGCATTTTAGCTAGCTCTTTCTCCATCTTCTCAATTTGTGCATCAGATGCCAGTTTTTGGGTCGTGGTGACCTATTTGTGCATTAGCTCCCGTCGATTGTCGGTAAAGACTGGTGTTATTACCTCTTTTGTCTTTTCATACTCTTCTTCTGCAGCTCTGACGCGGTGTTCCAAAGCCTCAACCTCACTCCTCTTATCGTCGATAGCCTCTTTGATATTGTCAAGCAAATCGTTGTGCTTCTCCATCTCTTCCACTGCATGGGTTCTTCGTTCTGATATCTCTTTTCGGAGGCTAATGAAACTGTTCTTCACATGACCTCGAAGATCCAGGTTTAATATGTGAGCTGGTTGATAACCTGTTGTAGGATCGGCAAGAAGTCTATCGCCATCTCTCCCGCCGGAATGAGAACTCGCCATTTGCGATGCTGAGAAATTAGGTCCTTCATTGACAACAACCTGAAGCTCGTAATTCTTCCCTTTGGCGTTGATGGCCGTGGATGGAATGAGCCCTATTTGGTATCCCAGACTGTTATATTTTTCCACGACACGCTCCAACTCTTCCAATTTACGACTCGCTTCCAACTCCTTTTCGGCAACTTTTCTCCTCGCTTCGTCCAATCGTTGTTGAGAAGCTTCATGTCCCTTTTGAAGTCGCTCCATTTCAGAGTTCAGGCGATCGATGTCTTGCATACTCATTCCTCTGCTATCTATTTCCTCTTGTAACCTTGATCGCTCATCAGATGCTTCTTTGAGTTCTTGCAAGACTTTGTCGAGCTCCTCTTGCAAGAATTGTATACGAGACTCATATTTCTCAGACTTTTGATGCATGAGATTGTCGAACTCTTCAAATTTCACTTTGTCGTCTTCCATGGTCTTGAAGTTTCTGTCCAAAGTAGCAATATCCGAGCCAGTCTTTTCGAGTATCTTTATCTCCTTTTGTAGTCGTTCATGCTCCCCTTCAAGAACACGCATTTCATCGAGATATTTTGCATTCCCTCTATTGAATTCCTGTGCCATAGCCTGAATATGTGGTGCAAGAACTTGGTCCTGATCATCATCTCCAGCGTCTTCGTCCATGGAAAGCCAATCTCGATACGCACTGCTGAGGAAGTTGAAAATGATGCGATCTCCACTCACATCGACCCCAGCTTCTGCGCATGCTTCATCATATCGGTCGGTGGCGTATCCATCCAACATCTGAGCCAGTTGCATCATCCAATGTAATAATCCAAGAAACAGTGGCCACGAATTTGCACCCCCGACGGCGGATAATGCAGATTTTGTTATGCTTTTCTGGTATGGATAACGTAGCTGAGCCATGATTGGAGGCACCTCCTGATCGATAGCCTTTTGGAACCGGTAACTTGGATCAATTCTGTGGTAAAGCCACTGAAACATATAGACAAAGTCCTTTTGAGTTGGCGATTTCAAAGTATTGGCCGATACGTTATGATTCATTTCTATATCGTAATTGTTATTGGCCATGTACTCCAACAATTCTTGTCCAATCTTCCCCTGATAAGCTCGATCTCTCAATGGACGTGGGTCTTTCGGTACTCCAGCTGGCTGAGGTCCAGTTTGAAAGAAACTCTGATGTCCCATCGGTCCATTTGTTGAACTCCGGGATCGATAAACACTGCTTCGACGTTCTGCTCCTTCCGCAGATGCGCGGCCCATCTGAGGTGGTGCATAACTTTTCCGGCCACTACTATTTTGGAATGAAGTCCTTTTGACCGACGAAGTTCCAATATCTGCCAAATTTGTGCCCGAGGAAGATCGTGAGAATAAAGGTTGATTTGGCCGTGAAGGTGCGAGAGATTGTCTAGCTCCACTGCGAACATGGCTGGCGGTAAAAGGTGCGTTATTATAACCACCGATTGAATTCGATCGCTTCATGGCGGAAGCTGGTTGTGGTAAACTCGAATTATAGTTGATGCTTCCCAGTGTCTATATTGAATGAGCAACTTCAAAAATTAAACATTTGAATGAGGGGGATATAAGGATCCTTACCTCTCTTGGTCGGCGCACGGAGAAAAGACCTGTGTCTTGCGACATTTTCAATAATTTGTCCTCCAGAATGAGGTTCCTCTCTATGAAATAAATGCCACGCGGTTCTTGCTATGTGAAAGATATTATTGTATTGAATAATTGGAAAATGCTGTTTATGCAAAGTTTTTTTATTTACACTGACATTCAGATTTGCGACCTCACCACAACAAAACTTGCGAATTTGGTTGTTATCGAATGGGCAACAACGCTAAAGGGAAAGTAAACAATCCGATCTAGTTTAGGGCCAAAATTAGACAACTCGGTCACGTGCAAATTTAAGTAAGGCAAGATGACGGGAACAAAGCTCGCGATACCTCGGTTCCGGCCATTCTTGTCTTAGCGTGTGGATATGTACAAATTCCCCGGATTTCACAACTTTGTATTTGTTTGACGGTGAGAGGAACCTTTAACCCTTTTCTTCATTTCATCTGTTCTTCATCATGGCGATTCGTGAGGATCTCGTGGCATCTGCCGTAAGTTATTCCAACTCCCTCACATATTCGAATACTAATACGTAGCTAGGTTACATGTAAGAACGTTTCCGTGGAGATGGCTTCATCATTTCTAATATTTCAACAGTTCTCCAGGACCCAAGTGTCTCTGCATCACCCTTAGAGAATCGAATCGCGTTTCTGCAATCCAAAAACCTTACACAGGAGGAAGTAGATGCGGCATTAGGAAGAGCCAGCGGCGAACGTTCGCCAGCACCACAAAACTATTCGAATTATCCAGCACAACAGCAACTAGTAAGACAGCCTCCACCTGCATATGGAGGATATCAACAATACCCATGGCAACAGCTTCCGCCTCCGGAAGTACCGAAACGGGACTGGAGAGATTGGTTTATTATGGCTACAGTGACAGGTGGCATAGGATACGGAGCATATTTCCTAGCGAAGGTAAGGTCTGAGTTCTTTGTAGGTATCAACTATGCTAACCTATACAGCGTTATATCTATCCAATAATTGCTCCTCCTACACCTCCGCAACTCGAACAAGATAAAAAGGAGATTGACGATTCCTTTGAAAAGGCATTTTCTCTTCTTGATCAGCTAGCAAAAGATACCGAAACACTCAAGACATCCGAGCAAGAACGAACGGAACGGTTAGATGTAGCGTTAACTGAAGTAGAGACCGTTATCAATGAGTTGAAATCTGCGAGCCGAAGAAGGGATGACGAATCTCGACGCATGGGCGATGAAGTCAGGGGGCTCAAGGATTTAATACCCAGAGCTATGGAAGGACAGAAGGAGGCAACAGATACCAGGTTAAAAGAATTGGCAGTTGAACTGAAGAGTTTGAAGACATTAATGGGTCAAAGAATGAACCCGCCTTCGACTATGAATCCGTACAACAGAGTTCAGAGTGCAGCTTTACCCTCGACTCCTTCTCCAATCAGCGCAACTACCCCTTCTAGCAATGCAACTCCTGCCGAAGATTCCCCAACCGAAAGCATTACTCCTAAACCAGCATCAGTCAGTACAAGCTCAGGTACCGAGGCCGTAGCATCTGTCCAAGGTCGAAATGCCACTCCCTTCAGCTTCACTACTGGTGCGCCAGCAGGAGGAGCAAAGATCCCAGCCTGGCAAATGGCAGCTGCCAACAAGAGCACTAGCGCCATTCCTACTACTACCACTACAAATGGTACACCGGAGGCAAGCGGACCAGCTCAGGCATAGATCCTATATTGACATATTTTGGAGTCAGCGAAATTGCATGGAACGGCGTGTTAGGGTGTTAATGACTGGAGATGGAGATTTTGGAATATGAAAGCGTCGGAATATTGACAATATAATCTAATAGAGCACAGCTGTTTGTATTAAACCTATAATGTCAAGAGGTAGTCCCATATTTAGTTGAAGGCAGGAATGTCAATTTGGTGTTGCAAAAGTTCATCAATCTGGAACGCTTTGGAAATGTAAATTGAAAACTTTAAGGTTGGGAAAGAGACGACAAATTTATCTTCAATGGGATCTGAACGAATTCTTCAAGCTAGACTGCATGATCTGACTGCTTTGAATAACACCAGCATAATTGAAATATTTCGCGTGACCGGAATCCTTCTCCAACTTGAAACTTGAGAATCCATCCAAGGCAAATATTTAAGTGTATGAGACGAGACCGCCCATTCCATTCCATTTCCCAGCTATTCACAACCCAGAATCAACGTGCCACTTTGAATTTGCTCTAGAACGTGACATTATACCAGCCGAGGTTGATTAGTTTCACATGTGCATGGGTTAGTCGACTAGGTGGCGTCTAACAATTTCATAATTACATCTTGTTTGCCATACTGGGTTAAATTATGTTTATATATGGATTTTGAGCCGAATTCAAGTTGTATTTTTACTGTATTTATATAGTAATCCCATATCACATTTTGTTTTACACTATCCGGGGAACAAAGAGATTGTTGAGTTGTTGGTCAATCCATTGCACCTTCAATCTCGCTGCTTATAATTTATCCTGTCACCAAGACAACAAACATACACCCATATATCTCAAACTCGCCACTCTGATTTTTAATCCACATATCCATCAATCATGGATACCGTCGTCTCCTCCCTTTCTCTCGCGAAAGTCCTACTCCCAAAAATGCCCACGATAGGCAAGACTCTCGTATCACACACCCTTGGCCTCTCCCCGAATTCAACACATTGGGACCTCAAAACCGAACTCACAGTCAACATCCTCCGATCCTTCACATATGGCGGTCTGGGTCCCATCTCCCGAACTCAGGCCGCGACGCTGAATGATCCTGGTATCAAGGGTAGAATCTGGGTCGCCAAAGTCACATTACCAGTTCCATCAGAGGACGATGTGCGTCAAAAGCTTTTTCAAGTAATAGAAGAGATGAAAGATTCAGGGGACTCGCAACATCCCGGGGGTTTTATAGAACCGAAGTTGTTGCCCGTAGAAGGCGAATGGACAGGTTATCGCGCCTTTTGCCCCAAAGGTGCTCCAAGATTGCGAATATCAGAAACCCAGCAATACGCTGAGATGATGAAAGAAGTTACTTCTCCCGTGACAATTCTCTATATGCACGGTGGAGCACATTGGCTTTTAGATCCGGCCAGCTATCGTCAACAACTCAAGAAACTGGCTAAATCAACAGGAGGACGAGTACTTTCCCTCAGGTATCGACTTGCGCCACAGAATCCTTTCCCAGCTGCTCTACTTGATTGTTTAGTTGCGTATCTAGACCTACTATTTCCACCAGCAGGATCATTACATGCTGCTGTCTCTCCAGAAAATATCATCATATCCGGCGATAGCGCCGGAGGAAATCTTTCATTATCACTTTTACTCGTAATCCTGCATTTGAACAGAACATCCCAACCAATAACTTGGAACGGCGAATCGCATCTCATACCACTTCCAGCAGGCTTAGCACTAAACTCCCCCTGGACAGATCTCCTCTGCTCTTGTCCCTCATTAGAAACAAATAAAGCATATGATTACATACCTCCGCCCTCCATCTACCCCGCTCCTCATTCCATCACCTATCCCAGCTGCCCTCTCTGGCCTACCCCTTCCCCACGCTCAAACATCTACTGCGAAGATACCTTCCTCATCCACCCCCTCGTATCTCCTTTATCCGCAGGAGCCTCAGCATGGAAAGGAAGTCCACCCATCCTCTTCCAAATCGGAACCGAGCAACTAGCCGATGAGAGTAAAATATTGGCGGCTAGGATGGCGAATGTGGGCGTACAAGTTGGATGGGAGGAATATGAGTACATGCCGCATTGTTTTGCGCTTGTGCTACCACACTTGAGAGGTACGACGAGGTGTTTTGAGAGTTGGGCGAGGTTTTGCGGGGACGTGGGTGGGTTGCAATGCGTGGAGAAGGGAGAAAAGAAGAGGGAGATAATGACGAATGGAGTGAAGATTAGCCCGGATGGTGTAAAGGAGACGGAGGTTGATGTGAAAGGGTTGTGGAAGGAGAGTGATGAGGTTGTGTTGGAGAGGATGAGAAACAGGGCGAGAATTTTGGTTTCATTCGGGAAGAAGATGGATGGGGATGGAAATGAGGATGTGAGTGGGGAAGGGAATCAGAGAGCGAGGTTGTGACATGAGGATTTAGGTATTAGATGAGAGATGAGAATAAGGCATAGAATTAATCAATCCTCAAGCAAGAAAATAAAATATTTGGATCACTAGCTCCCCGACATATTAAACATCATCATAATCAGCAGTGCACCACTAGAAAGAAACAACTCCAAGTATGTCGGTATCTGAACCAAAATTCAAAATTATCATCCTCATCTATCATTGCGCTGCCTATCTATGTGTAAAACAAGGCCCAAGATTATTCAACTACCACTCATACAATGCTTCATTCCCGCTTCGTTCTCCGCAACCCTCATCAATATCAAAAGTATTAAAATTCTTATTTCGTTGAAATCGTCCCATGCATTTAAATTTCCATCCCCTCCCACTTTCCAGCACCTTTATCTACCGTACTCTTCGTCACTTCAGACGTAAAGAGCAAATGCAAGCAAATATCGCGCTCTATATAGGATAACCGTGGACATGCAATTTGAAGAAGAAAAAAAATGCCGTCCCAATCAATCTATGGCACCTAGCAAGCAAAGAAGATCCGCAGTCAAATTAAAATTGATTTTGAGAAGTTATGCCTTGATCTCGTACTCTCGGCGGAACATATCATCGACGCTCTTGAGATAGTAAGTGTCCTTAGCGATGGTGTCCGGGCTACCTTGTGGGGTGTATGACTTTTGGAGATGGGCTTGCTTGCGGAGATTGCAGAACTGTTGTATGGTTAGCACAAGATCCAAGAGTTCCTTCTCACAATATCATTCATACCTCTTCGTAAACCTCTGGAGCGACGGTTCGACGAGCGTCAAGTCTTTCCTGTAAGTTCAAAGCGTTTGCAATGGCCTCAGTTGAACCATCGATCTTCAAGGAGAACAAACTTGCGGCCAAACCACTTCCGTAGCTGAAAACACCAATTCTTTTTCCTTGAAGAGTAGCACTGTCGACGTTGCTCAACAAACTGGCCAACCCACCATAAACACTGGCAGTGTACATGTTTCCGCACATGGTTGGCACTTGGATACTGGGTTGAACGCGCTCATTGAAACGCTTCTTTGTCAATCCCATGAATGTCTTCTCGACAACCTTGTCGCTCAAAGACTTGGCATAGTCCATATCTCTCAACTCAGCCGGAACATCAGCAAAAGCGGATGCGGTCGGATTAGCAAGATAGTCGTTGTAAAGCATACGGGCGTATGACTTGGAAACGAGCTTGCAGGTAGGGGCATGGAAGGTCATGTAATCGAAACGATCAATAGGAGACTTTGTTGATTCCTCTGAGACGGCGCCATTTGTATGTCCGTTTGCTAAAGGCTTGAGAGTTTGTTCCCGCTTGTTGTATGCCTTGTAACAAGCATCAACTGCTTCGGTATAACATCTGAGAGAGAAATGACCGTCAACGATTGGATACTCGCTAGTAAGGTCTGGCTTGTAGAAATCGTAGGCGTGTTGCATGTATGTTCCACGAAGGCCAGGCTCAACAACAACTGGAGCGTTTGGTCCAATCAACATGGCAACAGCTCCTGCACCTCCAGTTGGACGCGCAGCACCCTTGGCATATAAAGCAATGTCTCCAGCAACCACAATAGCATCTCTTCCATCCCATGCCGACGATTCAATCCAGTTAACAGCGTTGAATACAGCATTGGTACCACCGTAGCATGCATTAACGGTATCAATTCCCTCAATGTTTGAGTTTTCTCCAAACAATTGCATGAGAACCGATTTTACGGACTTCGATTTGTCAAGAAGGGTTTCCGTGCCAACTTCCAGACGTCCAATGGTGTTTGTATCAATGTTGTACTTGCTGAGAAGACGGGAGGTGACGGTCAAGGCAAAAGAGTAAATATCTGCAAGATGCCATGAATAAGTTAAAAAACCCCGAGAACTGTTGCGAATCTGTAAATTCTCACCTTCTCTATCATCACAGAAGCTCATCTTGGTCTGCCCAAGACCAATTGTATATTTTCCTGCACTGACGCCATCGAACTTTTCGAGTTCTTCTTGAGCAACACACTGGCGGCGGGAAGACGCAAGTCAGTTTCCAACGTAAACAAACGGGGTTCTGCAGGAATAAATGAGATATGGTGAATTACCTGACTTGGGAAGTAAATCTCAATGGCCTTGATGCCAACATTTTGAGGACGGGCAGACATGATTGCGAGGGGCGGTGTACTTTTGAAGTTCTGATATGGAGGTATCTGGGTAATCTGATAGAGTTTCTGAAGCAAGCTGTTTGAACTTTTTGTATGTACAAGTCAAGGAATTTGACGAGACTGAAGACAAAGATTGGTGTTAGTATTGTTCCAAATCAAATGTATGTGTGTATGTGTGAATTAAAAGAGAATCCAAAATAAAAGAATTGTGTCCTCCCAAACAATAAATAAAAAGGGGAAAATCAATAAAGAAATATCTTCTAATATTATTTTTTATTTCAATTTTTTTTTGGTTATCGGTAGGTATCAACCAAATAAATTCCAATTTCCCACTAGAGCGCCGCCCGATAATCGGTAGAAAGGCCTAAAAGGTTGTGATCCCATGTCCATTCACGCCATTCAGAGTAAAGTTCCCCTCAACACTTTACAACTAACGAAATTAAGAAAGACAATGAGTGGATTGAATTGGTTGATTTCACTTACCGATTGGTATTTATTAGGATGTTACGGAGTACTGTATAGGTAATCAATATCTAGATTTGTCAATTTGGAGATTCCGACTTTGGTACTGTACTCATCCACACAAGACTCGATGCTGATGGGATGGATGCTGAGGCTGAGGTGGGTGGTCGGTTGTATGGGAAAGATAAGTATGTAACCTTAAGTACGGAGTACTAGGTGGGTGAGTAGGTAGGTAGGAGGTAGGAGGTGTGTGTGTGAGGAATTTCCAAATCATATGGCTTTTTCCAAAGAAAGATAATACAGTATCAGTACATATCTCCCTTTGAAGGTTGGAAGAATTGGCCCTTCAATTTATACTTTTGTCTATTCTATTTCTCTCAGTCCACCCAAAGGACTTGTCACTTTGAGTTCGGTGTTTGTAAAGGTGCATACATTTGACAACGGATATGCTAAGGAGGATTGAACCCTTGGAACTAATGCGGACCCCTGAATTTCCATGACATGACATTCCAACCTCACCCCCATCTTCACTTTCCGATATCATTGATCTTATATAAGGAAATCGGCCTCCGAGAAACGAGGACGAGAAAAGAGAAGACGTGATATCTCGAAATAACTGCATGATCGGCGATTGGAAACAAAAGAGCAAACGAGGTGGCAAGTGGAGAAAGAAAGGTTCAAGTTACCGTTGCAGCTGTCGTTTGTGTTGCGCGAGAGAGGGAGAGAGAGAGAGAGTGAGAGAGAGAGAGAGAGAGAGAGAGAGAGAGAGAGGGAAAGGGACCAAATCATAATTGAGATTGTGTTATGGGATTATGGAACAGCTTATGCAGGAACGACGATCAAGTCAAGCCGAACTAGTGAAAGCGCTTACAGTACATACTTACCATTTGAGATGTGACTGACAGGTCATCAACTTTTTCGCATCTCAGTTCAAATGCATTCGTCAAATACGTCCTCCTGCATTTCTATAAGAGGAAAAAATGTAACGTCTAGGTTGCATCAATCATCTTCACCCTAAGTCCTTTTATTTTCGAGGTTCAACGCGCCAAAGCCAGAAATGGTACAAGATCATGAAAAATCTCCCAATGTAAGACTGTGCCACCGCGATGTGAATCAATCTCGCCATTTACACGACCAAGTATGGATTGAGTGGAAAACCTATCCCCGGCATCCGAGAGGATAGTTTTTCCACGGCTTTCTGTACATTAGCTCGTCTTGGATTTAAGGATCAAGAAAAGTTTCTATTATCTGATTTATCTTTTTGATCAGATAATCTGCTTTATCTTTTTGATCAGATAAGATTTATCTTTCGATCCAGAATATTCCCCATAAAAGATGTCCACATCCTCTCACTTCAAACAGGGTGTCTCTTTGCTATGTGTCATGATGTCGGAACTAGTCGAAAGAATTCTTCAAAATGATTTCAGGATCGATCTGAGAATCTTGGGGATGGGCCAAAGGGTTCATATTAATTACCTCACCATGGCGGGATATACGTGCAGTGCAGCCTTATCATTATCTCCAATGATCTATCATTCAAGGCAAGTCGAGGCTCGACAACAGTCATTTGATTTCATTCAAGGCAAGTCGACGCTTGGAAACTACAAGTTAACGCCATACGCCTCGATACAGTATATATATTGCCTCACCCAAAGTCTTTCCAGCCTGGGGGTTTGATAATGGGATTTGAAAGGAATCCAGGCAACAATTTCCACACTTTTGATACTCAAATCGAAAGACCTTATAACCTCCAGAAGAAGCTACTACGTAAAAAAAGTGAGTACGGTACCAATCGCTTCTAGAAGCCAGGGACAGGGACTTTAAGATAAACATGATCGACAAAGGAAGATGTCTTCCGACATTGAAGTGGGTGTTGGTATCAGGCACGCACCAGCAGCACGAAATCAATAGCGAGTTGCGAATTCAACCAAATATACAATTTTCAAGTAGAGAGAAAATGGGCGAAAAGTCGAAATGATGGAATCTCATTGTCGAGATTTCTTTGGAGGTTTGGACGAATGTCGTTCGGTACCGTATCTCCAAAGTACGATGGGAATTTTCGTTTCACAGCAGAGTGGAGAAATATGAGGGGAGAGTTGATGGAAGGTTTTGGCCCTCTAAACGGTTTGACCAGATCCCCAGGGCAAATAGATCACTTCCATAATAGATAGGTATTTGAGTGATATTCCCGACTGGCGTCTAACAAATTCCACATAATATCGGCTGCTGCGTCGAGGATAAATACACAAGCCCTTGTGACATTGTTCACATCAACTTCCCGTTCTACCCCGGCATCGGTGCCAATCAAGCATTGCATTCGGGTTTCAGATTACAGGATCTCTGGAGTTTGTACAGGTACCAACTGTCAAGCTTTTCCTCTCTGCACAGAGATGTTTGAACTTCGGATTGAGAAGGCGGGACGAGAGCCAAGCGCCAAGATGTTGCTCCCGACCATCATCCGTTGAGCAAGAACGGAACGGGCATCATGCTTTTGATCTCATAGCGAGTAACCTGGAGAGCATTTTTGGGGAGGATATTACCACCTGGAATGTCAGTGTTTCTTCCCCCTAGCCCGGGGAATTTTTCAATATTTGAATGGGTCGCTGAAAACAATGCGTGTGCACTATACCTGAAATGTATCGAGTGCTTCACGTGTGTCGGGTGATGTCCAGATGTGTATGAGTCTATGGCAGTTGGCCTGCATGGTTCGATGCGAATAGTGGTGTGAGAAGATTTATCCCATGTTCAATTCTTGGATTGGTGTGGTAGGTGTGGTATCAAATACACGGACATCGACACCGATGAAGCAGCTGGTCGAAAGATTAATGAAAATGGATGAAAGAAAATTCTCTTTGTGCAAAAGACTTTTCATATCTATATCAGTAGAATATGGGGGAATGGAGGATGGAGATACATGAACAGTCCTCTTCTATTTTTGAAGCAGTAAAATGCGTGGTTGGATGAGACACCCCACCACCTCAGCCCCTTCATCGCCTCACTGCTAGGACCCCCATTACTCGAGTAGTAGATAAATTGTTGCCAGACTTCAACAGAGTTATGGAAGGTATCATTCCACCTTGTAAAGTAGACGAATTCATATTTGATCACTGATTGAATCAGAAGCATTACACCGTACCGCTCCCCCTCCTCGCGTTCCTTGTAAAGCCATGCTAGTCTCACAGGCCAAAACTCGATATCTATGCCCATAGATTTCGCGATTTGTGTTGATGATATCTCGAATTGTGGCCTATATCTTCCATCCAGAAATGCTGGGGCGTCAGCAAAAGTCAGTACATGATATTCGAGTTCAATTGAATTTAGACATTTCAATGTTTGAGGAGGTATGGAAAGGAGGCTGCAACTGGCCGGCGAGACGGAATAGTTCCAGAGATAGATCAGTCTGATTGGAATTCTACCTGGGTACTAATCACACGCCTTGCATACAATACGGTGTATATTGGTGGTGTGAAGAAGCCATCTCCCAAGCCAGTCAATTCGATGATCAATCATTAATTATGACATCGTCATCGGGCATTTTTGGATTAAAGGTGGGTTGAAACTTGACTCCTTAGGCTTTTCCTTAAGCCCTGAAAACCTTCTACCGTTCTATGGTGCATACTTTCTAGCTTTCTAGAGACCGTAGCATAAGCATACCCACCCGTAGTGTTCACCACTTTAAACTTTAAAGTCTTAACAGTGTCAGTGATGGATGATGGATCCATGAATGGAATGCTGCCAGAATAGAATCTCTCGAACTGGGGTAAGGAAAAGAAATGAAAAGAAATGAATAATCGGAAAGAATCAATAACATGACTCTTTTTGTTATTTTCCCAATTAATTGCATTGCATTTATAAAAGATGATGTAATGGATGGATATACCTTGGGTTACTGAGTAGACAAGTAAAATACTGCGTATAAATAAGTCTGATGGACGAAATGCAGTGATTATACTATGTATGCACAGTACATACCGGAATTTTCCATGTCTTTTTATGATGATGTACTTGGTTGGAACTTGGGACTAATATCCTGATGATTGACAAGTCTTTTTTCCATTTTTGAATTTGCTCCGACCACATTTTACTTCTTATGTGTACTTTTTTGTACCAAGTTTTCACTCTACGGTGCAGGTAGAGGCAGAGGCAGGGTAAAAGAAACAAACAGACAGACACAGCACTTGCAGAATTGAAGCATGTATATCTATGAAGTATCTATGAAAGCATATAAAGTATGTATATCTTTGAGAATGCCCGCTCCACGATTAAATGATTACAGTACTCTTCTAATATGCTATGCCGTCTGTAAACTATGTACGATAATAATAGCAGATCGACAAGAGCAATCAGGAACAAAAGAGGAACCATTCAAACCGGATACATTTGACTGACACTAACAAATAAACCTTCACTCCGTACATGCATCACTGGTAACGGCATAAGCATTTTCATTTCTTGAGCCATTCTAGTCATGAACCCAATCAACCAATCATTTATCTCCCTCGACCAAAAATCTCCAAAATCATCACTAAGCGAATTCTTCATGTCCACTTTTATCGTCTCGGATGAGGGAACTTGGCGTTCTTGTGCTTGGCGATCTTCTTCTCAACTCGTCCAACAACATGAAGCAGCTTTCTCTCAAACACACACACACACTCTCTCTCTCCTGGCTCCTGGAAAAATACCTTCAAACCCCCCCCCCCAAACCAATTCGTGTACTACACCAAAGGATATCCATTCTTACAATTCTCCCACCACCCCCCCCCCCAAAAAAAAATTCACACTCTTTTTACTCTTCAAATCGCAAATTCAATAGATATTCCATTCCATGTTATTTTGATCATCAAATCTCGTATTAACGCAAATAACGACAGTGCCATCGACAGATACATCGACTTATCAACATCAACATCGATAACAACGACGACGACGACGACCCACCATCGAAAACGAGAATATATCGAAATCTTCCTTTTCCTTTCATGAATAACCGATCAATTATATAGCATTCCACTTACTGCAGGAGGTACCATTTAGAAACCTGTATTTACGGACTTGGATTTGAGGCTTGGGTCGTGAGAGTGTTGAACACTCGGGAGTGCGCGGACATCCGAGGTCTCAATAGGCGCTCACTCGCACTCGTTCGAAAAAAATGGGTGAATCCGATCATCCTTCGCATTTCGAACATAATAGAAGGGGGTCTCAAGGGTCGACGCGATTGTCAATGCAAATGCAGGACGAAGATGAAGATGATTATGCTTTGGCAGCCTTGGGAATTTCAAATGGTGGTGGTTATAGACCATCGGACTCAAATCAATATACCTACACTCCACCACCACCACAACCACCACAGCAAGAACAGGCCCAGGGTCAATTACCACCCTTAGAAAGGAGAAGAGCATCAACACCACCACCACGACCATCGAGTGCAACAAAACCAAAGGGCATTGATTCGTTCGCCTTACGGCATGATGGTGGAATGGGTGAGATGTCAAAGGGTCCGACGTTCGCGTCCCAAGGGCAAAATGGTTATGGTAATGGACATGCATTGACAAGGTCATCTACCGTATCAAGTATGTCAAGCATATCAAGCGAATCAACAATGATGAGGCCGGAGAGCCCATATCGAGGACCTATGGGACCGTCGCATCCATATAATATGTACAACCAGGACTCTCGACTAGCGAGAACAGCGAGTATTGCAACAACTTCGACGGCCCCGGCACCACCGCAAGAAATGCTGTACACAGGTCCAAGCGGACCAACACATCCTTATGGCATGTACCCGCAGAGTACAGTCCCAAGCGATTCTGATCATTTGCCCATTGCACCTATTCCGGTCGGTTTCCCTGGCCTTAATAATGATTATCAACGAAGATTAGGTCCGGAAGGTGAGGAGGCAGCCGACCTCATTGGGCCTGATGGACACACGGAACAACTGCCACCTTATACCAAATACCCTGATGAGGCGTTTGCTAGGAAATCACGACCCGCATCTATACCTACCCCTGTACCTGTACCTACAATACAAATGCCAGCTCCTATCATTCCCATATCTGGTGCTGGGGGTATAGGACTAGCGACCCGAAATCCAGAGTTTGCATCACAAGAAGATCTTCACTCATCTCGTTCGCGTCAATCAACCAGGAGTGTCATGTCAGATCGAAGTTCACATCACAGCAATAACGCCGACATGGAATATTCCGAGAAGCAACCATTAAAGAAATGGCAGATTGCTGCCAAAAGGAAATTATGTGGCATTGTTCCTTTGTGGGTTGTTGTTCTAATAGCATTGGTCTTCATTCTTTTTGGCATCGTGCTAGGAACCGTTTTTGCCATTCTGAGGCCAAGGCATAATAATGGTGCCCCTAACAACCAACCCTTTAATGACCAGTCAGTTTTCGTCAACTAACACCTTTAAAAGGTTGCTAACCGTTGATATAGAACAAGCCAAACAACTATATATGCTACCATGACCACCACATTCGATGCAACTCCACTATCTACGGTGCCCGCTTCACTCCCGTCACTTCCAACCGGAACTTACAACATGCCTCTCACGGTTCCCTCGACCGCTCAAAGTGGTTGCATCATGAACACGGCCCAAAACTCGGCCTGGAGTTGCTCTATCCCAATGACACCCCTTGAAATGTCTATCGTAGATATTCCAGGAGGAAGCGCACTCGCCAATAAGGAAATTATGATGAACTATGGTAACTCATCGTTAAAGTTCTATCCATATGGCGCTCAACCACCGATTTTATCCACTGCTCAGGTGCTCTCTCTCGTCAATGATTCACAATATCCTAGTCGAGGTCCAGCTTGGTTTTTTCAAATGCCATACAACAAGGTAGTTGTGTTACCACAGAAGGCTCTTTCAACAACTATGAAGCGTGGCCAGTCCGCTGCTGGTTTCATGAATCACAAAGGCGTAGCTCAAGCGGGAGATCAACCTTGGTTTTGCTATTGGAATGGAACTATTTTAGAGGCTTTCATTTACGTCAACGAAACTAGCAGCGGAGTAGGCTCTACTACTTCTAGTGGCTCATCTCGAGGTAATGGCGGTGGATATGGGACGAACACACATTCATCGGACGTACCTTCTTCGACTACCCAAGCTTCATCACAAAGTTCTTCTTCGTCTTCATCTGGATCTTCACAAAATGAACCCCGCTTCTTGCCGCAGTACCCAAAAGTCTATAAAGTCGCCGAACGTCGTGTCCCTAGAGGTGGTCAAACTGTTCCAGCCTATTGTGTAGCTCATCAAATTTTATGGGATGGTAATGCTGCACCTTTAATGAACTCAACTGGTCAGCCGATTACTATATATTTGAACGAGACGCAACCTACAACTTTATCGCCTCTACAATCACGTAGTCTTGTCCCGGACCTCTTTGAGCGAGATGTAGTACAGCGAGATGGTGATGAGAGCTGTGGATGTGTATGGCTCGAATCTTGAAACTTGATTCAGCTTGAACTTTTCACTTTGAATCATCTTGAAATAATGGGCGTACTGGGAGATTTTTGGGTATTTGGGAGTTTCAAATGGGAAAGGAGATCTGTTGTATATCGGACCCGATTAAGATCATGGCGTTTTAGAAATGGATGTGCATAGCAAGCCTACTTCACTTTTTTTTGGGGGTTTTTTTCATGGAGCAAAGGAATTGGGTCTAGGGATCGACGTTGATCTTGGGTTTTGTTAGACATTATATGTTGTGGCTAGTTTATTTTACCCTCCCTTTTTGGAATGGAATGTTTAAAAAGGAGGGAGGTATCTATATGAATGAAGGATAGTCGTCTGAAGTTTTATGAGAAGAGAAATGGATAAATGGATGGATGGACGAACATGAAGATTTAAGATGAGATAGGTTTTATAAGAGAGAGGAAGAGGAAGAGGAAGAGTAAGGACGGGGATAAAGGCAAGGCCTAGGATGACATTTTTTGGATGAACAGCTTTTGATAGCAATTTGAAATCAACGATAGATAATTGATTGAAATGATATTGAAGAATTGAATCAGATTTAAATTGACTCCAAACGAATTTATCATTTTATGTCTATGAGCTGTCAAAACTATACATGGCCACGGGATGGACTGGTAGATAAAATGCAAAATATAAAGATGAAGATCGACACAATTCATATATAGATATAAACATATCTTTTTCCAACCCTCACCTCAACCTGCAATCTCCAAAGCATACATATATATATAATTTCAGCGTTATCGACCTAGAGCAGTTAGGTAGTAAGTTACCTCGATCTTTATTCGCTTCTTGAAAGGTGTGGAAGAGGGGATATTATATTATATTATATTAATATTAATTAGAATACACTCCCTCTGTTTTCTTTTGATTAATTAATTATTGATTAGTTAATTAGCTTTGTGTATACTCGTATACAGCAGGAGAAGATGGAGAAGGGGGGAAGGGGGGGGGGGGTATAAGAGTGATATAAAAGAAGATGTGATGTGATGTAAAAGAAGAGGAGAGGATTATAGGAGTATAGGAGTATAGTGGAGATGGAGATGGAGATAAGATATTTATAGAGGTGGAGGTATTGAGGTATTGAGGTATTGAGGTATTGAGGTATTGAGGTATTGTAGATTAAAAGGAAAGGGGGTGGAGAGGGGGGGAGAGAGGGAGAGAGAAGCGGGCGAGGGAAGAAATATGGCCCTCAGTTACGATATTTATGATCTAGAATTTCAAGGATTGTTCTGAGGAGGATGCTACGTGTTGGAACATATTTATTGATGAACGTAAATATTAGAATAGATATGAATCCTTAAAGGTACTAAGTCAAGATTATATCTTCTCACTTCAGATATCATTTAGATTCGAAGGACGTGGTTTAAGTCATCTGTCTTTTACGTCCTATTGATCCAATATCTAATATCCATATATACACGCCTCGCCACGCCACACCACACGCAGCCGCACACCACACCCCTCTTCCCCTATTCCTCAATCACATCCACATCCACACCAATATCTGTCACTCCATTCATTCATCCACCCATCCGATCATCATCATCATCATCCTCATGTTCAATTTCAGTCTCCAAACTCCATATCAAAAATGCATTCAGTGAAACCAGCCAACAAGACAACCATCCCAACGCCTCTGCTAAAGCTATTTATGCATTCAAATCCCCAAATAAAACGTCGATGATTTCATCTAATAGCGTGAACGCTAGGTGTGCACTGTACTTCTATTAGTTTTGTTTCATCACTGCCGCATCTTCCCTTCTCCAACCGTGGCCCACCTGCCGCTGACAATCACCATTCCCTCTTCTCTACCGGACAAAATATATAAGAAAAGACAAGAACTCACTTCAACCTCGGATTATTAAACGTAGCGAAAATTCTTCTACTAGCCGCTTGAGCATTAACTCTTCCCACCACGCTTCCTGCCAATTCCGGTATCAATGTAGCTAGCATCAAACTCGCTTCCTTTCTACTCTTACTCTTCTCGCCCGTTGTTCTAACTTTACCATCCACTTTTCTCTCTCCTCCAGGCCACATCGATTCCTTTAATATCGATATATATTTCACCAACATATCATCCTGTACAAGACCCTTAACATTTTCACGGACTTTTCTTTCGATTGTCCCACCCAAGAGTTGATGAAGAACGACAACGACTGCACGACCACGTAACCAGTTATTTCCACGATTGAGTTCAAAGACTTCGAGAAAGATATCGCAAATAGGTTTTACGAAGGGTTCGAGTTCGCGGTCTTCAAATGCATTGAGTTCGGCTTCTGCTTCGGCTGCTGTTAAAGGATCTTCGCTAATTGTCCCGGGCATGGTAATGAGTTGATTAGTAGCTGCTGATAAAAGGTTTTGTCCTGCGACTGAAAGTTGATCTAGGACCGGAATGTTTCCAAGGATATCCTCCATCCCATCTGTTACTGAGTTGTAAAACCTTGTTATGATGTCTTTCTTGTTGTCGACAGCATCTGTGTCTTCTAAGTCCGGAGCGAGAGCACTTTGTGAAAGAAATGCACGCAATTCTCGACTTCGACATACATCTGGCAGCAGAAGAATCTCTCGTAGATATTTCTCTAGTGCCACGCGTCGCTTTTGAAGAAAATCACCTTGCAATTTCATAACCATCCGTCTACGAGGAAAATCAAGATGCCCTACTGAAGGATACTTGATTCTTAATCGTTGATGAAGTTCATGAAATTCACTGTAGCGACGAGTAATTGTCCAAGTAGCGGCTGGCATTTGTTCTCCAGCCTTTCTCTGTACTTCGATAACGTAAACGGCATACTCTCGGCCATCATCCTCTTTTCCAACCATGATTGACTTGATTTTGATTGTTGAACGTCCATATAAACTATTATCACTCTCTTGAATGACGTATTGCTGCCTCTGAAGTTCCTTGCGACGAATTTCTCGCTCTAAACTAGCTTTAGACTTCCGGAGAATTCTAAGCTCGGCTGTGTTGTTGGTAAGTTCCGCTTTCCTTGTTAATGAATCAACAACAGCATCTTGAGCTATAAGTCGATCGATATCAGTGGTAAGTATCGTGATAGCCTCCGCTAGACCCAAATCTCCAGGAGCTGCTTCATGAACTTCATCTTGAGTGTCTTCATCCTCATCTTTCTCAGGATCGTCATGTTCGTCAGAAAGAAACTTTTCTTCATCCCCAAATAAATCGTTATCCGTGAAAACACCAATCCTAGATGAAGTATTTACAAGACCAAGAGATGCTATACTTGGCCTTTCCGTTCGTTCATGTCTGTCTATCCCCTTTCCGTTCTCAAATCCAAATAGATCGGCGCGCTTATGGTCGCTTGAGCTCCTGTTCGAGATGTCATTTGATGTAGAGTTAAGACTTGGAACTGACGAGTCCAAAATATCATTGGGACCGAATAGTGAACTTCGAAGATCATCAATGTCAGGATTATCTTCCATAATCGTGGTCAAAGCCGCTTCCATGGCTTGCACAACGTTGTTATCTGGTACAATCACTCCAGGCTCCTGATCAAGGCTCATTATTGAGTTTGCCATTGCATCGCTATCCAAATCTTCTTCGTCAAATAGAGGAGCATCTTCATCCAGAGAACCCCGAGAGTTCGACATTTGGTCTGGTTGGTGAGTGGTCAAATCGGTGAAAGACATGGCAGTCCTTCGCAAATCCGCTCTTTTGGGAACCAGCTTTGACGAAGCTCTCGAGAAAGAAGGAGATCGTGTGTTGACTGTCATGGTACTGTTTGCCCTGGGAACTAACGCAGGCTTCCGCATTGTATTTTCCATATTAAGGGACGGTGCAGGGGAAGGCTGCCGATCCTTCGAGGCTTCTTGAGATGTGAGGCACTTGTAGAAGAGATCTGATCTTTTGAAATGTGGGAAGAATTTATCTTGCATTACTTCAAGTGCGGAAGTTTGAGCGCGTAGGATAGCTCTCCTAGCCATGAAGTATTGCTTTGAGGTTGCCTTATTTCCAGCTTTGAGAAATTCCTGGACAATTTGCCTCGATGTCTCTGGAACTTTAAGTTCTGGTTTGGAAAGATAGGCATCATTTATTTGGGCAAGATCCGTTCTATCAGCGTCGGTCCAAGGAGCAATAGTAGTAGGAACTTCATCGTCTTCTGCACCATCATCTTCAAGAGGATTTCGAAATCCATCGACTACAATCCAAAATTGTACGAGGGACATACAATTCTGTCTATCCATGTATTCCATGAAGTATGAAAGACCAGAGGGATCATGTAGGAGATCCACGAGTGAAGCATTTTCGAGCTTCGAAGCTTGAACGCCATTACGACCCGGTTGCGGCACTTGAGCTCCACGACCACCTGTGGCAGCCAATTGATTAACTCTTTCATCCAAAATCCTTTTTCCAATGTCAAGTCGTCGTAAGTATACCGGATCTTGTCCTTCCTTCAGAGCATCTTTCTTAAACTGACTAGACACCTCACTTCGAAACCTTCTGGCATCTGATAAATTATTGGTCTTCCGAATAGCACGAATAAATTTCTCAAACCTTCTTTCGTGATCCCCCGGAGAGAGTCTTGGAAATTGAGCTGCGCGCTTTGATTTAGGAGCAGGTGATGCATGCTCATCTAGAGCAGCTCGCAATTTTCGCACCGTCGACCTATCCTGAAGCATAGAACGTCCCTAAATACCATGTTAGCGCAACCGTGAACGTGAAATTGAGTAATCCCGGAGTACATACATATGCTTCCATTATCTGATTCCACATATCTGGATCAGAAAGCATCTGCATAATGGGGAAAAGGACTGCACAAGCCAACAATTCCCTGATCAAAACACCCACTGCACGACTCCCGATAGCACTCTCCGGTAGAATTTCTGGCAGTAGCTTTTGTGTCAAATTCCGCAGATATTCCTGTTGCACCAGCTTCAGATCTGAATAGGCCAAAGATGCAGCAGAGTGCAGCTTCCCGTCATTGTATTTCGCGGCAATCGCAAGGTCCAGCTCATCAGATTCCGTAACACTTCGATTTAAATTCTTGCCTCTGATAGCAACCTCTGCATTATAGAACTCCTTGAAATGGCCTGTCAAAATAGGAACAAAGCGAGTGGTTACAACCTCCACCAAATCTATAGCTAGGAATCGCTCACGCAGATTGACAAGAGCCACCCTTATCGTCTTGTCGACCGAATTGGTAAATGTTGGATTCCTGCTAATACTTCCATACCACGATGCCACAAAATCGCGAAGTATCAGGTCTAACAAATCGTCGAGGGCGCATGATACTACGAAAGAGTCGGGAACCAACGGCTTTCGGATGTGAATTTGTCGTGTGCGTAAGGCAGCTATCTCCTTCTTCCATCTCGTCGCTGCCAGAAATGCAGGTCCTTTTGATCGACGGACAATTCGTTCTTCCGCATACTGAGAACCTCTAGATGTGAGAAGTAGCAAAGCTACGAGCCCCACGACGGGTACGATAAGTCCTGCGACAAATGCATATCCAACCCAGCGTAAGGTTGGGATCCAATTGGTAGCGAATCCCCATGCAAAAAATACGGCGATACCAGCTAGGATCACATCTCGACGACTCAAGGCCATAATCTAAGAAGGGCGAATGTATTTATGAACAGCATTTTTGGGTGGAAATTTTTTGGAGGAGCTCTGCCAGATTGTCAGAAGTCACCAATGGCTGGGTGGTTGTAGCTTTCGGCTTTCAGGGATTTCGCGTAATCTTTCCACTTTACACTTTTACATTTACCAAGGTGGTAGTGATGGACGGGACGAGTCATGGTTGATGCTTAGAAGAAGAGCATACTCATCTCCTTCACAGGGAGAAAATAGGTAGTAGTGTGTGAATGAGAATGAGGATACAAATTGTATGATTTTCTAATTAGTTATTTTATTCATTTTGGTTCTCTAGATTGACCTTCCCTCGACCCATCGCAATTCTTGTCAAGCGTGTAGCTTCCATCATAAATGACATCATTTTTATATAATTGGTACGTCTCCTACACCCCCCCTCCCCCTTATATATACCAAGGCTCTCTCTTTTACCCAGGCTCTTTTACCAAGGAGGATCCTCCAAACGCTTGAATAAAGCAACAAATTTTGGTCCGTTATTCCTGGTTACTTTCTTCCCCTCCTCAGTCTCCGTCCTCATTATATTGACACATTCATCCGCCTCTTGTTCCTCTTCCGACACTCGCTCGAAGGTGGGATGCGCATTGAAATGTGTAACCATCCAATTATGGAGATCTTCAACATCCGTGATAGTGTATATGATCCCCCCTGGTCGGACTACGTAGGCATACTCGGCAGCTAACGTGGTTGAGACAATTCTGGCCTTGTGCTTTCGAGCCTTGAAATGGGGATCTGGAAAGCAGAGAAAAATCTTGGCGAGTTGGTGCTTCTTGAAGAAATTTGGCATAAACTTCATCGTATTGGCTCGTATGCATGAAGCATTTTGAAATAAACCAGTTTCCTTTTCTTGAACCCTCAGAGCCTTGATTCGTTCTTGTACATATTCCGTAACCTGTGCTCGAATTTCCATTCCTGTCGAAGAAAGTTAGAATTGCGCAAAGTTACTTATGTGACAAAAGAGACAAAAAGACTCGTACCGAGAATTAAAGAATTTGGCAATTTAGGAGCTAAAGCTACCGTCAAACCACCAAACCCACAGCCAATATCTGCAACCTCAACATCTTGCTTCATCTTCTTCAAATTACTAGATTCTACACCTGCCGGGGTTTCTTCAATTCCTTCGGGAGCTACTGGCGACTCTGCGTAGGCGGGGTAATGTGAAGCCCAATCCATCTGGGCTGGGGAAGCAGGACTATTACCCGTCAATGAATATCCATCAGATCGACAATTGGAATTGTACGTACTATGCTAAACGATGATCTGAGAAAGGATTGGCATGCGCTCTCTGCCTGTAAAATTTCTTCTTTGGCAACTCTTTACTCTCCTCACCATTCTCCCTCGCCGTCCTATAATCCTCCCTCTTTTGCTTTTTATTTGGTGGGCCTGCCATCTTGCTTGAAGAACTTCCAAAGCTTCTCGACAGTCAACGATATTCTCCTTGATATAGTGGAATAATGATTGTTTGAAAGGATGGTAGAATACTGATGTGGTGTAAACGAGGCTTGAGCATGATGAGATGGAAAGCTCGAGGCTGAACTTTTTTTTTTTTTTTTTGCGTAAGGTTAAGGTCAACCTTGTACTCCGTAATCCGAATGCGCAAGATTAAATCTGTAGTGGGTGGGTTCTTTCTATTTTAGTATCATTTTAGTGATAAAGGGCCGTGAATTTAAGGATTTAGCTCCTTCCCAACCCTTGTAAAGCACTAAAACGGAGCAAAAATTGATAATCGTTCATCCCGCGATAACAATTCATCCCCCATATTCATCCCCACGATATGATATTTTTAAGGGGCGATCTCAATATATTACAAGACCCTCTTTGAGTTGTGTCATTGAAACTCATCCAGCATTGGTTATTAACACAGTTAATGGAATTCAGCCTGTGGCTCTAGAGGTTGCTATACTTGTTTGTATAACATTACAATATCTCAGGTATGTGCTTGTGCCATAAGCATTAAGACTTTGGGCCATTCATCATTCTTCATTTCCTACTACCACTTTCCCTCCATTCCTGTCATATGCCCCATACGTCAATATGATAAAGGTCACATCTCCGAATTCTGCTCAACATTTACCAATGTCAATGTGATTCAAGGGATTCATAGTTCGCGACTACATCTCTGCCAACAACAAGCATTTCCTACAGCCTAAGAGAAGGAAACCACAGACAGTTTCTCAACATTCTTCGTCAAGCACCCTTCGACAACATCAAAGGACTTTTCGATTCTACCTAGTCGTTTGTTTCTTCCTCATAAACATGTCGTGGTTTTCCATTCTTCCTGAAAGTCTGGCGTTTGTTGAAGTTTGGGCTATGAATACGTTTGTATGTACATGCCCGATCCCGGTGCACTGAAGTTAACCTTTTATAATAGTTTCTACTGGGCATGATATGCATTGGCCCTTGGATGTTACTCCTTGTGTATGACGTGGTTTTCTACATATTCCGCTTGATAACTTACGAAATACCCTATGTTGGTGGACGAGCAAGGAATAGACCACGACCGCGTGCGCCAAGCTTGAGTGAACGACCGAGGCTTTTGACAATGCCTTCAGCAAATGGTCCTGTCAATGTGGCAGAGGTTATAGAAGAAACGGCCGAAGGACTGAAGAAGAGTATGGAACAAGCAGGTCAGCCACGAAAGGACAGCGGCGCGGTTATAGACGATTGAAGCTGCAGACAACTTTTATGGTATTATAGCAATTATTCAAGAAAGCCTTTCAAGGACCTTGATCAGATCACCTGTGACACCCATTGCCGTCACGTCTCCTCCAGCACCAGCTCCCTGAATGATCAAGGGATTGGACCCATATCGTTTTGTGTAAAAGCTGATGATGTTATCGCTTCCTTTAAGTGCAGCGATTGGGTGTGATCTGCCGAATTTCTCCAAACCCACCTTCACCTCCTTCCTTGCTACATCGATACTTCCAACAAATCGCACAACCTTACCCTCCTTCTCGGCAGCGATCTTTGTTTCCTCCATCTGAGAATCAAACTCGGGCAACTTCTGAAGGAATTCCTCTCCGCTCGAAACGCTCTCCAATTCTTTGGGGATTAAACTTTGCACTGGGAATGAAGTAGGAGATTGAACCTCAAGCCCTGCCAACCTTGCCAAAATTGTCAATTTTCTGGCAACATCGAGACCATTCAAATCGTCTCTTGGATCCGGTTCAGTATAGCCCAATTCTTTTGCCTTTGCGACCTCCGCAGACCATTTTCCTCCTGAACCTTCAGTGGGAGCAAATGAATTGAACAAGAATGACATTGTGCCGCTGAAGACACCCTCGATTTTGGTGACAGAGTCACCGGTGTCGACCAATTCTTTCAAAGTAGATATAACGGGTAATCCAGCACCGACTGAGCTTTCATGATAGACTTTGGCCCCGGATGATGAAGCCGCGGAGAAGATATCCTGCCATAACTTATATGATCCAGAGAATGCCTTCTTGTTGGGAGTGACTATCGAGATTCCTTTAGACAAAACGAGTGGGTATGCATCTGCTACGTCTTGCGAACTTGTGTTGTCGACAAGTACGACCTTTGCAGGTGCAGCTGCTAAGTATTCGATGATCTTTGGTATAGAGAGGGGTTCTTGTGTGGAATCTGCGAGTGTGGTTGAGAGGTTGGAATATGAGAGAGGAGTATATTTCGGGCTATAGAGAACTTTCTTGCTCCTTGACACGAAGATTAGGGATATCTTGGATGAAGTGTATCGTTGAGAAAGAGCTTCAAGTTGAGATAAAAAGCATTTTCCTACACCACCAGCACCTAATAATGAATCAGTATTGGAGCTCCTATGAAAATCCTAGAAGTTGGAGCTTCATACCAATGACGGCGACGTAGATTTCCTTGGCTACCATGTTGACTTGAGTTGTGAACCGAGATTTAAAATCAATTGATTGTAAGTGTTTTGTTTGAGTAATAGTCCTGCTCGTACGTACTCTAAATGATCAATTGTAGATTTGTCGGTGGGGTTGTCTCTATGCATAATCCGATCTCGCACATGTTTAATGCCCCTCCTTGTTGTATCCACTCCACCACTCCAGCCTTACTACTTATCATTGGTCAATCCTGGGAAGACGAGGCCAGACTTTTTAGCTACCTGGATTCCATTCCTTCAGCCTCACGAGCACATGAGATTTATATCAAATCGATGATCGCATCTCCCAGCTCTTCTTCTAATTACCACGACGATAATAAATATAACAAAATGTCACACGATCCGAATAATCTCTACAATTTCAAAAAACCAAAACTCCACGACTCATCAACGAAAGAATTATCATCATCCACAAATCTAGCATTTAGCTCAACTCTTTCCTCACTTCTCACCTCCAACACGTCCTCATCAGCCACCACTCGCGGACGTCCTCGACCCTCAAAAACCAAAGAAGATATCTTCAAAACTCATAATAAAGGAGCTAAAAAACGTGCTGCGAAAGATCTAGAAGGTGACGAAAATGGATATACACAAATACATAAAACCGGCGAAGCAATAGATGACAATACACTTCATCGAAGTAAAAAGCGACTCGCCGAAAAAGCAAAAATCTATTCCCGTTTAAAACGCGGTGATCATGGCAAATTGGATGAAAATGGGAATCGAGAAGAAGAAGGACTCGTAGACTTTGATCGAAAATGGGTTGAAGAAGGAGAAAAAGATGACGACGAAGGTAACTATAGCGATGATTCATTTAGTGCCGGCGGCGCAGACTCGGACGCCGAACTCGTCGAATACGAAGATGAATACGGACGGGTACGTCAAGTGACGAAATCTGAAAAGCGCCGTCTGGAACGTCGTCGAAACAAGCAACTCCTCGGCGCGGAGGAACTAGAACGTATGTCTGCTCGCCCATCAATGCCAACCCGACTCATCTACGGCGATACAATCCAATCAGATGCTTTTACCAGCGCGCTAGATGCCGAGACGGAAAATAAGATGGAAGAGCTGGCGAGGAAAAGAGATAGGAGTGCGACGCCGCCGGAACAAAAACATTATGAGGCTGATAAGGAGGTTAGGAGTAAGGGACAGGGATTCTATAGTTTTTCGAAGGATGAGGCGTCGAGGAAGGAGGAAATGGAAAATTTGGAGAGGATGAGGAGGGAGACGGAACGGGGAAGGAGGGAAAGAGAGGAGGCGAAGGAGAAGAGGAGGAAAGGGATTGAAGAGAGGAGAAGGGTGTTGGGGGAGAAGAGGGCGAAGAAGCAAGCAGATGCTTTTTTTGAAGGGTTGGGTGATGTACCTGGGCCGATAGAGGGAAAGGAGTGAACTGTTAGATGAGGTGGAGTTTCGAGATACCATACAGATACTTGGCCATTCAATAGGACGAATGTGCCATTGAAAATTGAGCATTCCATTTAGATAACCACAGAGGCAGGAAGATAGGATTTATGATACCCCCAATAGATTTACATTTGATTTCACAAATAGCTCTTCAACAATATATATATATATAATGCTGCACTAATGGAGATCTACATTGTGGCAATATTCGACATTTCGCTTTGCAAATACAAGAAAAACCACCATTCTGCAGAAAAATTCGTGATATACGTATCTCATAAGTTAATGTACAGCCCTTCCTACATTACATATCAATATCAAGCTCCCAAGATCCAACCTGTCTGCAAAGAACATCGTTTATTTTGTATGGTGCCCTAGTCCGACCAAAAACCAAAAAAAGGTATATGAGTACATCTGCATCTATTCCCTCAAGCGCCAGTAATAACATTGATCAAATGAAGTCTTTTGACCTCAGATACTACCGCTTTAGCAAATACTTCTTATCCCACTTAATTTGTTGAGACATAGCGACATCTAACAACCATTCGACCTTGACGATTCTCGGCTCCATATTTCCCGCCTTGGCCATTTCTTCAAATTTAGAGTAGAGAGCTTGCTCAGATCTTTTGTCGCTGCTGATTAAGTAGATAGGTTCAGGAGGTCCATCATCCTCTTCTGGTCTGGTGGGTTTAATCGTTGGACGTCCTTTATACACGCCGAAAGTAGCTCCGTTGACTTCTGCAATATCCTTGTAAGTTTCGACACCATTGTCGATGTCTGTAGTACAGTATATTGGAACTGTATTTAGGAGTCGACCTTTATTAACTTTAGCTCGGCTCAAAGCATCCTTCAACTTGATTTTATGCTTCTTCTCATTTTCTGTATCCTCTAATAGAAAGTCCTCAACATCTAACTTTTTCCCTGCCTTGATACAAGTCTCGATGTATTTGTCTGATACAACGATAGGTCCATGTGCAAGACCGACGAGGAATTTCCTAGTTCGAACCATTTTGGGAGCAGCCATAATGTCGACTTTGCCATAATTATTCCACACGGCAATACCAAGATTACGTAGCTTTCTCTGTCGATTGTTAGAAGGACGGCGACCAAGTAGATAGGTCAGCTTACAGTATCTGTTTCCTCCTTAGATGCCTCCGTGGCCCAAACCTTGTAACCAGTAATAAGCATACGAACTTGGACCTCCGGTTTTATCGTAGTCTTTGCCCTTTTTAGTGGACGAACATCAGTCTCCTCACTCTCACTGTCACTTTCCTCTTCGTCCTGTTGACGTTTTACAACTGGACTCGATTTGCGTTGTAACTCTCGCTCCTTCTCAATCCTATTGGCAGCTCGATCACCACCGAAGACGTGCCCTTTTCTTTTCTTTTCCAATTCGTACTGGGCAATATCAGGAGCAAGATGATGAAGGGCATGTATTGCCTTTTCTTTAGCACTTCGGCTGCTAGTCGACGAAGGGGTATCATTTTCTTTACCCAAAGATGTGCGCTTCTTACCAACTGGTGTTGAAAGAACATTTGTAGGGTTTGTAGAAGTTCTCTTGCCTTTGGCTTTGGGTTTCGGAGGAGGCGCAATTACTCCTGCTTCCTCATCTTCAGTTTCTCCGTCCATGTCGTGATCTTCATCTCGGTCTTGAATTGTCAAATTCTTCATTTTCGCGGGCTTTGGACTATTTGGCCCAGGACTTGGATCCCTGGGATAGTATTTCCTCTCCAAAGCCTTTAGGTCAAACTGAGTTTGGCCAATAACCTCACCAAGATTTGTTCTTGGAGGAAAGTGGATATAACGAGGATCAGTCAATTTTTGAAGCTCGCACTTGGCATAACTTTCTTCAAGCCAAAGATGATTTACCATATCAATATTCCATTCGGCGGCAGCATTGCACTTCTCACTCGTCTTTCGAGCCGTGATAAGATGTGTGTTATCCTGCTTCATGCTTTTTGTGAACTCCCCACCAGCAGCATTTACCAGGTTCTCAAGGTAGATACGTGCCTCTCCACCATAATTAGAGAGAGTTATTTTATACTTTTCGAAACCTGGTAGTCCTCCTTTCGGCATAGGATAATGAAGAAGCCTCCTAGTCGGATTTGTCCATGTGTTGTGGGCAATCAAGTAGTAAAGCCAAGAGAGATTACCCACATGGGTTGAAGCTGATCGGGAGGCTATGACATAATTCCTACCCTCTCTGTAATTACAGACAAAGATATCAGCTTGACGTACTGAGGTTGTCATTGTGCCTTTTCCATGTTCGATAAGACGTGAAAGCAATCCGGTAAGTCGGCTTCCGAGGTCCAGGTCTTTAGACAACATTACTTTTTTCCCTTTGAACACATCAAGATCACGTTGTATCGGAGAAGCCGTTGGTGTCTCGAGCATATCAGAATGCGCCGCAGTAGCACCTGTAAGTCCTACAGAGGAAGGTATTGGCAGGTTATCTTCGGGATTCATGTGAAAAATTTCAGGATTCGGAAGCAAATATGGCCGTTCGTCTATGCGCCTACCTAGCTTCAAGCAGTCATCGAACCTATTTTTGATTAGTTTAGAAAATGTGCCGAAGTGGTAACACTCACCACTGTGGAAGCACAATTTTGCACTTCATATTTTTCTCCTTGGCCGTCTGACATTTGGGATGATCCATACTAAGGGCACAAATGTGAGTTACCAATTTAGTCAAGCTATTGCTCTCCATTCCACCCATAGCGCATGTCGCACCAATTATCGCAATTTTATCACCTTGCGGAATATCTGCGCATGTAAGGTTAACATTGGAGAAGATAAGTCGTTCGTCGGGTGTGTAGGGGCGTATAGGAGCTTGTCTGCGTCTGCTGAGAGATTGTGTTACCCAACCGGGCGTAACAACCGGTATTAGCAAAAGGCTGGCCTCATTGTAAGATGCAAAGTCGGTTGTGGTAGAGACTATATGAGTGAACTCCTCCAGCTTTACGGCATCGTCTCGGTTTTTAAATTCTGCTGAAGCTCCATTATCCTCAAGAATGTCTCTTAACTGCAAGTTTACGTCAGTACGCGGACACAACATTACAAGTTGTTGGAACAAGACAGACCTGTTCCGCTTGCGTGAACGGAAGCTCTTTGCTCACAATGATAGTGATATTGCAACTATCAAATATGGGAAGGGGAGCAGCGCCACCTTCGACTTCAGTCATCTTGAAATGCCAATCCACATGAACAGCAAGATTTGCGACAGATAGCAAAGTGCGGTAATTGAAAAGTGCCTTGCTAATAATTATTTGAATAAAGGTTGTCGTTGTGTATCTGTGTATTGTAAGGTAAGATGCTATGGTGTTATTGTTGTGGTTGTTGTAATGTTTGATTTTCTCTCTATTCGATATTCAAAATTGACAAACGCGGGACCTGATGCGCGTTTCTAGATATCACGTCAAGGGTCAAACTTTAGGAAAACGCGCTAAAACGACAGGGATAAATTGATTGCTTTTGACGCCCAATCACGTGTTGAGCTTGAACTTTATTGTTCTTTTACTTTACTTCCCGAGGTCACTTCACGTCACTTAAAAACATAAACACAACCTCAGATATGTCAACCCGGTGACCTTGATGTTATGAAATCAAATTCTTATCAATGAATAGGTACGAAAGGTTAATTTGTACTGTATTGAACTGCATCGAACAAAATGGGAAAATGATGCTAATCATCAACTTCCCGCTCCCCTTTACCGCTAATCTAGCGTTCCCGGACCGAGGCTTGTGGAGAGCGAGGCATACGCAGCTGGATAGATAATCAAGTACTATGTATACCTTTCATCCCCATTCAATACTATCTTCAATCCTTTTTGTATTTTGATCTTTGAGTCTTTGAGTTGAAGGTCAAAGTGTATTTTGTTCTGTTATTTTCACGTCATCCTTTTGAGCTTTTCGTCCATAAATACGCCTCTATCAAACTAAAGGACCCCTTCTCCACATTCATCCCATCATGCAGTCCGCAATATTTGAGATAAAGGAACACACCCTCGAATGTCAACACATTCGAGAATACCCTCGTGCCACTTCAACTACTCAAGAAGATGTATTGCATCTAGCAATTAAACAATACATACCTAAAGATAATCCTCATCCACAGCCAGGAGATGTGACTATCATTGGTGCTCATGCAAATGGATACCCAAAGGTATGCATGCTTTCGCTTCCATTTGGAGAGTTGAAACACTAAATTTGCATAGGAATTATATGAGCCATTATGGGAAGATATTCACGCACGCTCAAAGTCCAATGGCTTCAGGATACGAAGTATCTGGATAGCAGATATAGCTCAGGAAGGCGCTAGTAGTGTCCTGAATGAGAAATTATTGGGAAACGATCGTATGTAAAACCTTTTTTTTTTTTCGATTTATGCATTCTCATCTTTCTCGCGATTACAGCTCTGATGAAAAGAGCTCCAACCTCTTAAAGCCCATAAGCGTGGGTAAATAAAAACCTTACCTAGAGTCTTGGTAGTCTACTTATGTAGTCTGTATTGAAGTCCAGAGATTCATTCCCATATAATTCATAAAATGCAGTATTTTAACATCCCGTTTATTCCGTCTCCTTCCTATAACAACCGCCGTTCATAACGTCATCTAACATCATCATTCATCTAGCATCCTGGATTGACCACGCTCGAGATCTCCTCCACATGGTCAATACCTACCGTTCTCAAATGCCCCTCCCCATAATTGGAATTGGTCACTCTTTCGGCGGCAACATGCTCACCAACCTCTCCCTCATGCACCCACGCCTCCTAACCACCCTCGTATTGCTCGACCCTGTAATCCACCAATATGCTTCTAGTCCAACCGGCAATCCCACCCAGCTATCCACCTTTCGTCGGGATCTCTGGCCCTCCCGGGCCGCGGCTGAATCTTCCTTCAGGAAATCAAAAGCATATGCTAAATGGGATCCTCGTGTTCTAGATCGCTGGTGTCAATATGCTATTCGCAAAACTCCCACTGCGATCTATCCCGATGAACCAGCAGGAAGTACAACCCTAACTTCAACTAAACACCAAGAATGTTTTTCTTTCTTGCGCCCAAGTTGGGAAGCCTTTTCTTCTGATGGTAAAACTATTGTCCGTCCAGATCTTATCCCAGATTTACACGAGAAGAGTCCATTACAATATCCTTTCTACCGCCCAGAACCAATCAACACTCTCATGCGGCTACCACAACTCCGCCCTCCTGTCCTTTATATCTATGGCGCCATTAGCGCTGTTTGTGATCCTCCTTCCCGTGTTGAAAAACTCGCTTTAACGGGTACTGAACATGGAGGTAGTGGAGGTGCCAAAGAAGGAAAAGTCAAGGAAGTCGTGTTAGAGGGAGTAGGTCACTTAGTAGCACAAGAGGCAACAGAGCAATGTGCAGATGCTTTGGCCCCATGGGTAGGACAAGAATTGAAGAGGTGGAGGAAAGAACAAGAGGAATATTTGGAGTGGACTAAAAAGAGTTTGATTGAGAAACAAACCCTTTCCGAAGAGTGGAAGAAGAGGATTGGAGGACCACCAAAGAGGGCTGCGAAAAGTGGAGAGGAAAGTAAGTTGTGAGTTATGGTTTATTGTGATGAATTTGACATATAGAACTTTCTCTGCAACTTAACAATTAGTGGGCGTTCCTAGATGGGTACTGAGTGGGAATATTATAAATTATACTTGGAATATATATTTTCTATTCTTCAAAATGCTGCTACCGACGTAATGGGAGTAGGCGTACTATGTTCTGAGTAGAATCGCTCGATAAATTCTACAAAACACATTCACAACAAAAGCATTGCAAGAACAATGTGATAAATTTCTCATCTATCATATACCTCCACATCACCAAATACCCAAATCAGAACTCCTCATCACTTGGAACCCAAATAAGTAATCCTTCCTTCTCACTCTTCATTCCCTCCGTTGGAGCAATCTTCAAAACCTTCTGAAAATATCTATCCCTAATCACACACCTAATTGGTCCAATCCACTCACCTCTAACCGTCGGTAATAATCTAAACTTAATAGTCCTTCTTGAAAGTGGGACTAATTGCAAGGTAGACTGTTTGACGCCCGAAAAGGCGAATTGTTCGCTGGGTTCCATTGTGATTGCAAAAGAGAGGAAATGATGTGAAGGATTCTCGATTGTGACGTCGAAATGGATCATGGATGGTATGGTTGATGAATAAGTTACTGCGGCTAGGACTCGAGGTTCACTGCTTGAGACTAGAAGACGTGGGACAGGCACTATACATGTATTGATAGTGGAACTGTCTTTGTCTCTACGCCATTTAATGACAAGAGATAAGTCAAGAGTGGCTGTACCTCGGTCGTCAAGTGAGTACTTTTGTGTAAAAGTATCAAATTGAGCTTCTTCGAGGACTCTCGGACTAACTTTCACGCCTTCCTCAGGAATTGTGGTTAGTCTCTTCGTGGAGCACTTGATGCCACCTTGTACGCCAAGAATTTCAACGTCAACATCTTCAACAATTATGTCTTCTGTTGCAAATGAAGCAAAGCGAGTGGTTAGACACCACTTTTGTGCCAACCCAAATGCTTCACGATCGTAACCATGCCCATCCTGTCCGATCTCCAATGATTCCTCATGGGTGAAGAAGCTCGGCCAGGGGTCTGGATGAATCCGCGGAGAGAAATCATAATTAGCCTCAAAGGGATTCAAGATTGAAAGCTGTGCCGACATCGCCTGGGATATAGGTGTTTCCAGATCCGTTATAAGATTGTAGGAAGCCTTAAGATTAAGATCATAAACTGCTGGCATATCTATGGATGAAATGAGTATCTCCACGGCGATGGAGGAGCCACTAGCAATAGTGCCCAGTGACAATTCATGATCATCTTCCTCTTCTGGTTTGGTGCCATCTGAAGGTTCAGCTAGATCGAGACGCCTTAATATAATATTGGATGGAACGTTTTCTCCAAGAAGACGGGCTTCTAAGGCCACGACAGAATCGGTATCCTCTCCATTCTTCACTCCGAGATGTAAAGAAACGAGCTCATTTGTATAATACTGGTCTTGTAATTCAAGAATACGTAGCTCCAATTTGGGCGGCTTGGGAAGTACGTGAATTGATGACGGTCTGGTGCGAACGAGCTTCTTCTTCGTTCCAAACTCGCCATACCACATCTCTGGAAATGTTGGCCTGTCGAAAGAATGAACATAATCAAAGTCAAAGAGATCAGAGGTAATGGAAAATGTGGCTCTCAAAGCTTTTACATCGCCCGCTTCTCTCAAAAGATTGACAAATTCGAAGGCTTTGATCTGACCTGGACGAAAAGTAAGATCTTCGTATCCTGCGAACGTATGTCGAGCGGGCGCTGGATCGTGTCCATTTTCTAGAGTAGACTCATCCACTAATGAGATCCTTTTGTATAAAATTCCGGATTTTGGAACCTCAGAAGCTTCACTGCCTGCTTTGTGCCGCACAAGAATGGGTTTCATACCACCCGTGAACTCTACACGTATTTCATTAATCGTTACAGGCGTGGATGAAGCTATAGCAGAAGACCTGATCGCTAGTTGGGACAATGAATGCTCGCCCACCTTTCCTTCAGACTTCTCAAAAGCATATGATGCAGTCAAGAAAGATTGGACTTCTTCTACATGAAGTACAATAGCAGGTTTAACCTTGACTGTACTCAAACCATCCAAAGACTTCTTGATATCATAATGCCAATTCGATCGACGGGAAAAGCCTGCGATACTTGTTAACAGATGATAGATGTTCATTTCCCATAGTATACTGACAAGTATGTAGAAGTTCCCAATCCACAGCAACGACTGTACCTCCATCGCCGACTTTAGCTGCAGCTTTTCTCAAAGTCCATGCAATCTCCTCGACCACAACCCACCACCCTTCATTCCTATATGTCATTTTCTGCCATAAAGCTCGAAGAATTCGTAATGCGTCATCCCATGCTTCCAGCCTCATGTATTCTTTTCCACATTGAAACAAGAGCTCTTGCACTAAACGATGTTGTCCCCTTGTTTGAAATTCGGCAATGGCTTTGTTCAGAACGTCAATTATAAGATTTGCATGATCAACACCTTTCCGGCCTGGTAAAGGGTTTTCCTCATGCGGCTGGGGACAAAGATATGTATCATATGTATAAACCCTACTTGCAATTTGTGAAGCAGGGGATGAACCCGGGGGAGACCTATCTTCCTCCGGTATGGCCAAAGCAAGAGCTCGGCGAGCCATTAAATGTTTCGAAGCCTCACGGTACCAAAAACCTGGATGATGTAGGTTCTCCCATGGCTGCGCCCCGCCTGAAGTAAGTTTATCAAGTGGTAGGTATATCGTTGATTTTGATTGAGTAAAATCCGCAAAACCGACTTTCTCAATAATCTCCGCCATGATGGTTGCCCAGCGAGCTTCCCATGCTTGCCAACCATATGTCGATGAACCCTTGCCTCTACGATCTACAAAATCACGTATTCTATCCCGATGTAGTTGCCATCGACGGACTGCTGTAGATGTATGTCCATTCCATAATAGACACCGCAGTACTCTTATTGCAAAGACATCGGCAATGAGGCGTCCTTCATTAAAACGAGGACTCCATGTAGCAATTGTTTCAAGGACCTCTTCACCCAACAACGCTTCATAGCCACTTTCAAATGAACGAACAGCTACATCCATCTCCTGCCTGAATTCGGCAAAAACTCCAAGCTTAAAGTCATATCTCACGTTCCATCCTTGTCCCGTTAATGTTTGTGAAGTTCCGGATGTGGGTGGTGCTGTTGGGGGTGGGACTACGCCTCGGTTGCGCTTCCTTCTTGAGTGCTTGCTCAAGTCACGGTAATATTCAATACAAAGCGGGTATATGGTAAAATAAATCGTCTCAACAAAAGCTTCAATTTCAACAGGAGAGCTTTGAGGAGGTAAGAAAAACAAGGAAGTTTTCGAATCAAGACCAGTTCCTTTACGAATGTTGGAAAGGCGTTCTTCTACATCAGCAGATGGCACTCCAGGTGTTTCGCTCAACAATGCAACTATAAGCCGAGTTTTGTAACCAGATTTGTTCAATATGTTTTTGATGTTGTTGATGTCCGTCTTCAACTGATTATCATGTAAAGTTGCTAGATTAGGATCAGATGTAAAATTGTAGAATGAAAGATATGCGCTTGGTACGAGATCTTGGTGTTTATCTATCCACTTGGTATCCAACAGTCCATCCGGAAAAAGTGTTGCTCCAGGAGTTAATGGAGATAGAGGGGAATGTAGAATAAACCTAGAATTCGGAGCTGGACTCCCAGCATCTGGGGAATGCGAGAGATTCGTTGGAGGTGGTGCCTTGCGACTTGGTAAAATATAATCCTATGAACCTTCAGTGATTGACTCCAAATATGGTGGTCCCTTCTTTAGCTACCCTTCCAATAACCTTCACCCTGAACTTATTCTTCTCACTATGCTCGGATCCATTCCATGGAAGGTTTTCCGCGTCGTTGGTTTTGAAATATTTTAGAATGTACTTCGCATCCTCCGATTCCAATGGCGCAATATCAGAAGTGATTAGCACCCCTCCTTCCTTTAATCTGGCATTTGTGGGCGATGGATCAGCTCCTAACCCGGAGACCACGAGCAATGGTAGATTATGAGCGACCCATGCAGTCGCATACCCATCCATCTTGATGGCAGTGTGGTGCCAATAACTCCATAGGACAACAAATGAAGGTAGTTGAGGATTTGTTCCAAGACAATGTTATTTCGTGGACATGGATTGGTGGATGATGGAAGGGATCGTTCGCAAATAGAGATAGGTAAGGCTGAGGTCAGTAATTTACATATAGGTAGCTCTGTTGCAGTGTTCGTGATCAGTCAAATAGTTGAGGAGAAAGAATATAATTCATAAGACGAGTATTTGAGACAAAATGTAATGTTGTATGAATTCCAATGTCCCAATAACTAACTTCCAGACGATAAGTACGAAAGGCTGATAATTTCACAATGCACAGATCATTCATGTTTAAGCACCGACAAGCCGATCTACGCAGCCTCGTGTAAAGTTACTGTACCCTCCCAGCAAGTACAAACAAAGCTTCTTTAGATAACTTTCCACCATTCATCATTCTCGACTTTATTTCTATGGTATATTGTGAATCCCTCTCTAGCCATATCTTCTCCTTCTCTTGCATACTTCTTGATACAAAAACTCAGAACTTATTTGTTTCCCATCTTTAAGAATAAGAATATACAAACGGCGCATTCATTCCTGTTTCCCACAAACTCATTGCGATCGAATACCTTTCGTCAATCTACCCCCGTACTCAAGGCACCCAATCCAGCTTCTGGATGATTTTATTGAATGCGAACAATAACGGCATGCTCGCAGGACCTTAAGAATATAGCTCCTGCAGATCTATCGTTCTCGTTTACATTATCTTTGAAATTGTCACAATGGCTTCTCAAGCTGCTATGATCGCGGACACGATTGTTGCTATGAAAAGAGCAGTCAAGAGAAAAGCATATGGTATATACTGATTCTTTTAGCGAAACAAGTTGATAGATATATCTAACAATGTTTGGCAGAATCAGATTCCGATGCTTCAATCGAAAGACTCACAAATCGAGGAAACAAATTACGAAAGAGAGCAAGATACGTTAAGCAAGGTCAATTGATCCCGCCAAGTGGTCGACATCCATATAGAGAGGTAAGATTTGTAAATTGGGAAGATGATAGAGAACTGTCTAATATCTTACTTTTCATAGACAATTGATCATGCCGGCTACATGAGAGATATTATCAGCAGGAAACCCCCGCTTATCGACGAAGATGGCGAGGATATCGATAGCGATGAGGAAGACGAAGAAAAAATCGAAACCGCAAGAGCAGCAGCGGCAGAATTCGATCCATATGCAAATATAAAACTGGAAGGTCCGTAATTCGAAACGGAGATGCTTCGAAAGCCTCACTAATTTTTTCGAATAGAACTCCTAGCACCTCTAACCGCTGCCTCGGACTTACCAGACCATCCAAGCCTCTCGCAGCCCTTCACATCGAAAGTTCTGACAGAATTAACGAGGAATGCCGGAGAGATGGTTCAAAAAGAAATGGCGTCTTTATGGAAGATCAAACATCTCCTAACCCGATTTAGCGGTCATGATACTTGGATGCCGTGTGAATCTGTCGAAACCGAATATGACGCTTCATTTTTTGAGACCGAAACCGAACGACACCGGGCTCAAATAAAGAGAATTGCAAAAGAGCATGCGGACCTGATGTCGAGAGGAACTCTAGCTTCTGAGTCTGACGACAGCGTAGCAGTTTCTGGATTAATGATTATGGGTGTCGAAGGTGACACTGCGTCTGGTGTTGCTGCCCTTCAGGCGTTGAAAGGAAAAGGAAAGGAATTGGATTCTGAAAAAGATATGAAATCTACCTCTGCAAATGGAGACATTGCAGATACATCTGCTGCCAACGGCACGGGCAACACTTCCGTGCTAGCATCCGAGTCAATACCACTGCCAGATGATGTTGACATGGGTCAAGATGACTCGCAAGCGGCCGGAGATGCAATGGATATTGAGACAATGGGCGAAGATACTGGGGATAATGCCATTCCTCGCCGGATGAGGACTCGTGCACAAGCACAAGCGGTGTTTGACAATGCAACCCGTTCTAGGTCTATAACACCCGATTTGAACGGCGAGCCCTTCGTTCACCCTTACTTTCTCGCGCCGGCCAACTCATTTCCGGACCGAGATCTTTATTTACCACATGGTGAGGCTGATGAACTGAGAAGATTGTTGGTGCACTATATTCAGAAGCAAGAAGAGATCATCCGAGGGGCTCAAAAAGTATATGATGGATTGTTGAGAGCTGATCGCATGCGCCACTTGGTACTGAAATGGACGAAAGCCGAAGGACATGTCGGTGACAATCGTGACATGTCAGATGGCGAGGATTGGTATGACAAAGACGAATGGGGATTAGATGAGGATCTTAAGAAAGGACAAGATGAAGAAGAAGAAGATGCCGCCACGACAGCCAAGAAGACTAGAACGAGAAGACAGTGATTCCATGATGGGTAACAATATTTTTGGATGAGGTATTTGATGGAAGGCGTAACGGTATAGGAAATTGAATAGGGGACAAGGAATAAAGTGTACGAAGATACCATGATTCATGATGGGCGCAATTAGGAAAGATTGTGTTATGCATTTCTATATTGAATGCATCAAATGGATGGAATGAAATGGTACAAATAATATTCATAGTGAAGTTTTAAGTAAGGAGTAAGGGGGGTGAGGAGTATGTAGTAAGTACGGTAGTAACCTTAAGTGGTAAGTATATATAAAGAAATAAAGATATTCAACTTTGATGAAAGGGCCATATCATAATTTGTGCAAATTCTATGCTTGTGTTGTGCTGGGCTGTACAATTTTACAATTTTACAAAATTCTCTTGGTCTTGGCCATAGCACGTGTGGGAGTTCGCTTCCAAAAGACGTCATGCGACAAGTATGTACAGTACAGCAATGATTCGTTGAGACTTTCACGTGAAATATTTCCCTACTTTGGAACTTCCACTTCCCAGTAGATTTATTAATTTCCATACAAGACAATCTGTCCAATTCTTTTGATTTTACAACTTGATATATACCGAAAGCAAGCTCTTAAGCATCTCCTCCTCTACTTCAAACTTGTTACATATCGCATTCATTCGCTAGAGTTTCGATAACTATGTCGAGTTTTCTAAATAATAATAGAGGTCTCGTCGACTTTGACCAGAAAAGTCTTGCAAGTACGTCAAGGGGATTTCATCGCCGCAATAGTTTCATAATATACTAATGGCCTCCTCTAGTTGCGGCAGCATCCATTGCGTTTAACCCTATCTTCTGGAAGTAAGCTCCCTCTTCCCCCTTCCCCTCCACTTAGTGTCATGCTAACTCAAGCTCTCAGTACCGTCGCTCGTCAAGGTAAATTTACAATTATCTCCCTCATTGCCAAAAGCACCTATTGATAAGATTTTCCTATATTCAGAGTACCACAATAAAATCCTCACCAAACTCTTCAATGGAAATTCTCGTTACGGATGTTATTTTCTCGCTGTAGTCATCTTTTCCCTCGGTATTTTCCGGGATTTCCTCTACGAACGCGCCTTACGCTCTCAACCTACTCATCCTTTGCTTCTATTCCCCCTCTCACAATATGCGTCCTACGCGCTTCTTATCTGTGGTAATACTCTTGTCATCAGTTCCATGTGGGCATTGGGTGTCACGGGTACGTATTTGGGAGATTATTTTGGTATCTTGATGGATAAGATGGTCACCGGCTTTCCGTTTAATGTTAGTAGTGCCCCTATGTACTATGGAAGTACCATGAGCTTTTTGGGAACGGCACTTTGGTGGGGAAAGCCAGCTGGGGTTCTGTTGACGGTGGAGGTATTGGTTGTTTATCTTTTGGCGTTGAGGTTTGAGGATCCATTTACGGCTGAGATTTATGCCAAGAGGGAGAGGGAGAGAAGCGTAAAGAAGGGAAAGAAGGGATTGTAGATGATATTTGTGGGTGTAGATATGGGTGGGACCTAGTGGAGTCCGGGGGAGTCAGGGTTTGAAACCGGGGGAAGTGCGGATCTGGGGTAGTGCATGGGGCAGTGGATGGTGGTGATGGTGAGGGGAGATTTAATAATTTTCAAAGTAGAAAAAAAAGCTAGAGATGAACTTCAGGCGAGAAGTTCATTTTATGAGGATGGGTTGATGATTGGGTGGTGCATTTAGATTCGGAAAAAATGATACCAAAAAAGGGGTTCAACAATGGGCAGGATTGGTTCGCATAGATATCAACTACTTTGCATTACAGGTGTTATATGGTAGGGTAAAAAAAAGAGAGAAATAGTGTACAGTCGTTATATCATTCTATCAATCTTTATGTTTATTGTCTATGTTCTATTTTGACTGTTGGCTGTCGGTTCTTCGATCATCATAGTCCTGCGTCATGGTCCTGTATCATCATAGCCCCATATAAACATCACTAAATCTCCAGTCAGCAAATCACCTCAAAACACACCATAATTCTGTCCTCCCTTTCCCTTCCCTAAAGGAAAAGAAAAAGAACAGAACACTCACGTCCTAGCCACCAACGGCATCCTCTCCCTCGCCTCCTCCACCCTCCCAAATCAATCCTCGCAATCCCCAAATTCCCCCCTCCTCCCCCCCTTCCTCCCCCATATCCAACAGCACTCTCCCCAGCGGATCCACCACCATCGAATGTCCATAACTGACGCGTTTCGCATTATGCGCGCCGACCTGCGCGGCGGCTACGACGTACGATTGGGTTTCGATGGCGCGCGCTCGGAGCAGGATTTCCCAGTGGAGTTTTCCCGTGGGGACGGTGAAGGCGGAGGGGTAGGTGAGGATTTGGGTGTTGAGGGTGCGGAGGGTGAGGGAGGGGAGGGGGAAGCGGAGCTAGATTGGTGGAAACGGGGGGCGGGGGTTAGTTTTGGGTGTGTTTTTCGGTTTTTGGTTTTTGTGGTGGTGGGTTTGCTGCTTTTTTGATTTGGTACAAACAAGTAATTACATGATGTATTTGATGGTGGTGTGATGTTTGGGGTTCGATTTTATTGTTTCTCTGGAGTAGGGTTCTCTGGGAGAGAAGGGGTGATGTAAATTTTATGATTTTGGTTCATGGGGTAGTAAGGTATTAAGAACACAACACTTGAATGTTCAACCTCACTCCTCGTTCCATCAACGAATTTGAAACCTCAAAAAGGCATCAAATAAGAGACTCGAGGGAAGAACAGAAAAAAAAGAAAAGAACATACATCAAAACAAATCAACAATCCCACCTTCCCCACAACCGTGTCCACAGGCTCCTCAATCCTAACTCCCGCCTCCACACTATCACTCTCCCTCAACCCCGCCGCCGCATAATCAAACAAATGCAACTTATCATACTGACCCACAATCGTCCCAAACTCATTAATCCATATACTCCTATTGAGAACTTTTGTACCGTCGCTATTCGGCACGTGGATCCCGACGTTGATGGCGAGGGTATGCGTTTTGGCTGTGCGTTGGAGACCGAGTACGAAGGGGGATGTGGATATAGGGAGGGCGAGGGAGAGGGATGATGGGGGGATCCCCGGGGTGGTTATGTAGTCTGTTGCTTCTGGGAGGAAGAGAGCCTAGATTTTGAGGTGGGATGAGATGGGTGTTTGAGAAAGGATGTGAGATGGGGGACTTGGGGAAGGCGATTGAGAAGGGATGAAAGTGAAAGGGAGAACGAAGAGCAAGGAAGAAGGAAACAAACTTTTGCTCCTTGTTCTGAGGCTTCTTGGGCGAGCTTTTGACAGATGAGGAGATTTTGTTCTATGTTGGATGTGGAACATAGTTGACCTATTGCCTAGAATTGAAAAGTTAGTTGGTTTCTTTCTTTCTACAAAATATTCATCCAGATTATATTTGATGATATGTAGAGAATATTATAAAACTAACGATAATAGTCTCTAAGTTTGGATTAGAATCCATTTTGATTGATTTTTTTAAATGGTAGGAAGATTTCGAAGTGTTAAAAGATCGAAAAGGCAGGTTGGTTTTTGGAGTATGACTAGATATTGATATTGGTCGATGCTGCTGACAAATGATGAAGCTTTTGATGGGATGAGAATAGACTCTGGCTGGGAAGTGAAAGTGGGAGGCAAAGTGAGATCTCCGATGGAATATCATCATTATTCAATCATCCACCAGTTTTTGATAATTATTATCATCTAAAATTCACAACTCGAGTAGACAGACGATCATTAATCAATATTCCATTTCCGAGGTTCAAAACAAAAACATTTCTACGATAATTGATATCTTCAGTCTAATCCTTTTCATACAATTGCATGAACTTATCATGCATGCATGATGGTTTCTAATCAACCAAAAGTTAATTGTGCACAACATGCGGAATCCCGTCCATGACGTCCATGACCACAAAGGATCCGAACTTTTAACGAAATTCCGAATTTCCCAAATAATTTTTGATCAATTGGAAAACCTCCACATCTCACAAACTACAACCTTACGTGAGCCCTTTTTTTTGGATTATAAAATATCCGATTCCCTTCGAAATCAAACAAACGAAATGCCATTGTAATTCTAGAAAACCGAAATGTCAAATGGAGGAAATGCTGGGAAAAAATCCTCTTCTTGTATGTGATCTACTTACCCCTCTACTATCTCATCCAAGAAGAATTGAAACTAATATACCACCCCCTGTCTAAGATTTCCACTTCACAGCAGGATTAGGATCAGGAATCCTCTCTGCAGTTCTCCTCCAACCTGCCGATCTCCTCAAAACCCGCTTGCAGCAAAGTAACCATGCTTCCCTATACACCACCATCCGCGAGCTCTCCCAATCTCCAAATAGCATTCGATCTTTTTGGCGAGGAACCGTTCCCTCTGCTCTCCGCACAGGTTTTGGTTCCGCGATTTATTTCACGAGTTTGAATGCTCTACGACAGAATGTCGCACGCTCGAATCTTCTAAGGACGATAGGTGTTGTGGATGCGAAAAATGGTCCGGTGCATTCATCCAGTTTGCCTAAGCTATCAAATCTCGCGAATCTGACGACGGGGGCCGTGGCGAGAGCGGGAGCGGGTTTCGTACTCATGCCTATGACTATTATTAAAGTACGATATGAATCGAATTTGTACGCTTATAAATCCATCATGGGCGCGGGAAGAGATATATTCCTCACCGAGGGGTTCCGGGGATTTTTCTCTGGTTTCGGTGCTACGGCTATTAGAGATGCTCCGTATGCGGGATTATACGTGCTCTTTTACGAACAGTTGAAGAAACGTTTAAGTCATATTGTGCATTCGGTACCTCAAGCTGAGGAATTAGTCGAAAATTTGGGAGTGAGGAAAAATATGAAGGGGAGTACGAGTGCATCTATAAATTTTGGATCGGGGGTGTTAGCAGCGGGTTTGGCAACTGCGATAACGAATCCGTTTGATGCGATTAAAACGAGGATTCAGCTGCAGCCGAAGAAATATACGAATTTGGTTATGGCGGGGAGGAAGATGGTAAAGGAGGAGGGAGTGAAGAGTCTTTTTGATGGGTTGGGTTTGAGGATGGGAAGAAAGGCTGTTAGTTCTGCGTTGGCTTGGACGATTTATGAGGAGCTTATTAGGAGGGCTGAAATGGCTTGGAAGGGAGAGGAGGTGATTGTTTGATCTTGGGAAGAGAGACGAGGGTAGGCGATTCACTCACTACTCATTATTGATTTGTGGGAGTTTGTATAATTACCTTTTCAGCATAGATGAAAAATATGATATCCCCTTTATTTATTTTTTTGGCATGTTTTGTTTGATTGTTTATTCTTATTCCATAACCGTTAATGCCATTCGTTATATTGTGGGTATTCAAGCTCAGTACATACATAGAAAAAGAGATGAGAGTTCATCCAAGAAGGTACTCGTAAGAAGAAAATAAAACACACTAACAAACAATGAAAGAGAGAAAGAAAGGAAGAAAGAAAGCATTCTCATCATCCATCAAACTCTTGCTCCAGATCATTTATCACTCAGTCATCCCTTATTAAAAACCCAAAAACCAATAACCAAAAATCAAAAACCAATATTCAAAACCTTTAACCCCGATCCTTACCCACCCGCTCACTCCATCCTTTCAATTTCGCCGTTACCCATTCATCACCATCATCATTATCTCCTCTACCCCTACCCCACCAACACATAATAATCCCATCCATCCATCCCATTTCCCTCCCGCACCTCCCTCCTCAATCCCAACCCCATCCATCTACCTCCCCGCGGCCCACCTAACCCAAGGACTCGGACTCCTACTCCCCACATGACTATGCCCCCTCTTATGTTTCCTCTCAATCACCAACTGCAAATCATCACTCTTCCGATGATGTTTCTTCTTATGACGATCTTCCACTACGTATTCCTTGACGTATTCAATGGCATGTTGTTGTTGCTGATGTTGTTTTTGTACTGGTGGACTTCGTGTTTCGCGTAGTTGGCGCGTGTGGGTCCATAAGATGTCTTGTTCTTCTTCGGGAACCCAGCGTTTGATGAGGAGGTATTCGGGGTCCTTGGGGGTGGGGTTAGCAGGGGGGGTTTTTTTTTCTTTTTAAGGGGGAGGGGGTTTTGGTTTTGGGGAAGAAGAGAAGGGAAAGAAAGGGGGTATTTACCTCTCTGTCAAATTCATAGGAAATTCCGTATACACGTAAGGTTTCAAGCGATAAATGTTTCCTCGACATTCTGGTATAAGTTGGTCTTGGTCCCGCAGGTTGAATTTGATACTGCGGAGGAGGTGGAGGAGCATGCTGTATTGGAGTAGGAGTAGGAGGAGGATGAGCAGGCATTTGAGCCACTGGTGGCGGAAGAGCTTTTCCTTCTTTCACAGCTACAATTTGTTGTTCGTTCAAACCGGCTTTGTGAAGATCTTCATGAAGACGTCGTTGATATTCCTTTTCTCTCTCTTCCCTCTCGTGTCTCTCTCGCGCTAAGCGATCGGCTTCTTGTTTTTTGAATTTCTCAATTATCTCTTCTTTTTCTTTGCGTTCTCGAGCTGCCCTCTCGGCTTCTTCTCTCTTGTACTTTTCGATGGTTTCTTCGCGTGCTTTGTTTTCCCGCTCGTGTCGTTCTTGTTCCATGCGTTTCATTCGTTCGTACGTGTCTCTGATCTCTCTCTCGGCTCTTTCTTTCTCCTCTTGACTACGTTTTTCCTTTTCCATTCGCGTTTTTTCTTCCTTGAGGGAGAGAAATTCGAATTCTTCTCTTAACATTCTCTCCTTCTTCTCCATCTCTTTCTCGGCTTTATATCTTTCCAATTCCCCTTTTGTCATTCTCAACTCGATATCTTCTCTCAATAACCTCTCATTCTTTTCCCTCTCCTTCTCTCTCTCCCGCTCAGATTTATACCGTTCCAACTCCCCCTTCGTCATCCTCAACTCAATATCCTCCCTCAACAACCTCTCATTCCTCTCCCTCTCCGTCTCAGCCCTATACCTCGCCAACTCCCCGGAATCCCTCACCAACCTCTCGCTCCTCTCCCGCTCCTTCTCCATCCTAATCCTCTCCAACTCCGCCCTCGTCCGCTCCAACTCAAATTCTTCACGTGTGAAACTCCCTCGTCCAGATGATGTTCCACTGTGCGAAGCACTCACATGACGACTATGACGACTATGACTTCGATGCTTGCGTCTCCCTCCATCTGCTACACTTAATCTACTTCTCGCACGACGACTTTCATACACGGAAGAATCATCGCTGTCGCTATCGAAATCATTGTAAATCCGTCGCTGATCTACGATGATAGGTTGTGGGATAGGAGCAGCAGCGACGGGTGGTGGAGGAGGAGGAGCAGGAACAGGAACAGGAAAAGGGGATCGTTCCCGATGACCTGTTGAATGAGCTCGTCGGAGGGAAGATACCTCTGGAGCGAGATAGGTGGATGTTCCGTACCGATAGCCCGGGGTGGGAAGAGGACTATGTTGTGGTTGTGGTCGTCGGTATGGGATTGTAGGGACGGGATCTCGTCCTCGCGTTAATGTTTCGCGGGATATATGGATGTCGAGATCTTCGTCTTCGTAGTAGTGACGTGCCATTTTTTTTGTTGGATTTTTAAGATGATAGATTTAGTTCGAGTTTAGATCTTGGATTTTTTCTTGTCTTGTATGGTTTTTCTGATTCGTTTAGAAAGATGGGATAAATAGATAAATAGATAAATAGATGGATGGATAGGTGGGTTGCTCAAATAGATCTAACCCCGCGACCGAGGGGTTGGGTTGAGTGGATTGCGATGTTGAGATAGGATGAATACGATGCGATGCGATAAGCCTTTTTTGAAATTTGCTTATGTTGCTTTTTCCTGTCTGCTTGTGGTTTTTGGGATGCTGTGCCTTTGGGATAAAAAGCTTGTTATTTCAAATTTTCATGTGAAGATACCTCAGGTAGGTAGGTAGGTAGGTAGGTAGGTGGGTATGCGATGAGATGAGATGAAAGATGAAAAGATGAAGATATGAAGATATATTATTCGTCTGATATAGAATATCAAAACGAGGAACAGGTGAAAGAACCAACAAACGAACAAAAACTTCCTTAAGTTCAAACTCAAACTCAAAGTCAAGTATAGAAGTATAGAAAAGAGTAGAGGAAGACGAAGGAAGCTTAAAAAAAAAAGATGATCAAAGTATGTATGTAAAAAATGTCTTGTCAGGTCTCGTCAAGGTCTCGTCAGCAGGAATGGGCATGGGCTGATTTAAAGCTATTTTACTGGATCCTGATCTGACGGAGGAGATGGGATGGATGGGTTTCTGTATTTCCAATGCACAAATGCAGTAGGGTTTGTATCTAGGTAGGTAGCCAGGTAAAGAGGTAAAGTCTCTATGGATCTATGGATCTATGGTATGGTATGGTCGAAATCACGGCTGCATGACTGACTGACTGACTGACTGATTTGATTCAAGTTTTGGTTGGTTGTAGGACTTGTTTCATGTTTGGGTTGTATTGTAAGGTAAGGTAAGGAAGGGTAAGTCTCTGGTGATAGTATGTATGTATATTTATATATAGATGTATAGATATCTACAAGCCAGGTACTATTCACCATTCATCCTACTTATTTCCCATCTTAATAGCGTAATATTTCCAAATCCCTACAAAGTAAAACAGACATCGAGAACTTCAACTTACCTACCTAGTACATAGCTACATACCTACATACCAACCTACCCATAGATTCCTCTCACAACGCCCAGAGCTGACAGCATAAATTGTACGTACAGCCCTAAGACGTTAGTTAGGTAGAGTTTTTGCCTCCCATCTAAAAGAGAAGCGCTACCTACATAGTCTCATGCATTCTACTAGGTTATACCCTAGCAACGATTATGCAGCTAATTTCGATATATGTAACAAGGGTTCGTAAACTGATCCTATGATAAGAGGGTGGGAGGTTGGTGGGGAGATGGTATTGATTGGACTGGACTAGTATTTATTATTATTGGGATATTTTTCAGCTATATGAGTGAGTTACTTGATGAGAGGTTAGATGAAGAATTACTGTAAACCTATGATTTACATATACTCTCTAACTTCTATGGTAAATACGTAGAAAAGAAATCATTCCACTAGATGAACCTATTCACACGCCTACACTGTATCTTACACACGGGGGATAAAAATAATAAAAAAATTTAAGTTTACCAGGTACATTTGAGGCTCTGAACGTTTATTTCTCCACTCTACGAGTAGGTTAAGGTTAATTAATAATGGAACCGCACCCTTAAATTCTCGATTTCTCGATTTCTCATCTCAATCACCTGCCGTGTACGGAGAAACTGGCATATTTCTCGCTACTAAAACTGCACGCTGCGTTTATTCTTTACGTATGGTTTGTTCGGATGCACAGATATTAAGTGGGGATGGGATGGGAATGTTCTGTATGGAAGATAGAGATAGGAAAGGAGAGGAGAGGAGAGGAAATCAAAATGTTGGTGTTTTGTTTCTCATGTGTGTGCGATACGCTGCTTCAGGATGCGATGAGGTGGGTTTGCTTGGTATAGTATGGTATGGTATGGTATGGTATGGTATGGAGAGAGGCTGGACTCTGGACTGAAAAGGGAGGTAGGATTATAGGTAGAGTAAGCGCCTGGGTCTTTTAGAGTCCTTTTAGAGTCCTTTTAAAGTCTTTTTTACCTTTTACTACTATCATGAAAATGTGCACATGATTTTGATGATTTGGTGAACTTCTCATCCCCTACTATATACTACCGGTATACTCCGTCACAAGTCGAGTTTTATCCCTTGCGTTCTTTGGATGAATTATTGGGTGAGAAGTATTGATGGTGGGATTATTGTGAGGGTATTTTTGGAGGCTAGTGGCAAGGAAAAGAAATGGGTGGAGATTGGTGCTGAAAAAGATTCAGGAATCAGGATAAGTGTTTTTGTTTGTCTTGACTCTTGAGGGCCGAGTAGGTACTTTTAGGTTACTTGCTTGGTTCATTTTTGATATTGATACTAGTTATGTTATTCGATAAATACATTTCATTTCACTTCATTCCACTCCACTCCTGTTCAATACAATACAAAGTCTGTTGACTGAAATGCCAACAAATCATGAGTACCACAATGATCTTTGTATCTCTTCACATGACATTTAAAACCATTTTTGTCTCTGAAGGAGTGAAGAGTGACTCCTTCACCATAAACATCCACCAATCCCCACATCCAAGTCTCACTACAGCTACAGTATCAACTTACGACCCCTGGTCCATCCCCAAGTACAGTAAATCCTTCCAAAGGTGTAACAATCACATCATACAACTTTTCATAAATCTTAAAATGCATACCTAGGTAGGTACAAAGAGATATCCCATTCCATACATAATTCCATTAAGCACGTCCACCACTTTGAAGAATCCTCGCAATATTCTCCGTACTCTTCTCATACGTAGTCTCTAAATATTGTAACTTCTTGCCCAAATTATCAATATCCGATTTCAGCTCCTTGGTCTCGCTTTTTAATCTCTTGTCCACATTGGCTGTAGGGCTGAAAACGAACCTATCCAATCATTAGTGCTTGTTACATCTCTCTATCTCGTGAAGTGATCATGTGGTTGGTTTCATAGTAAAAAGAAAAAAAATGATGCTGTGAGGAGGAAAAAAGCAAGGAATATGGAGATTTAAAGGGACGTGAGTGTAAGGGGATAAATAATTACATTTTCCCAACTCCTTCATAGACATTGGTGTTGGGTGGTAACGTGGATACTTCGGTGGATGTGAGTTCGAGTAAACGGATTTCGCGTTGCTTGAGAGAGATTTGAGATTTGACGACACTGATTTGTTGTTCGGCTTGAATAGCTTGAGATTGAATTTCGTTGACAAGCTATCAGATTGTTAGTAAACCTTACTTTGGTTTTGATATTGGAGGATTTTGGGGGGAAGAAGGGGCTCATATCAAGAGTCTGTCTTGGGTGCTTAAGTTTACCTTTTGTAAAGCTTCGTTTGAGATAGACATCTTTGTATGGATATATGTGTATATGTGTGTGTGTATGTAACTGGGAGTCAACTAATGTTGGATTTAGGTATATGATTCTTCACGCTTCTTCACAGTATATGCTCCTTGTTGAATGCTGTCCGTCTGCTTGCCTCAATATGCGTGGGGAACTATTTTCAAAAATATCATGCGTTGACCGATAAGGATCTCGATAAGAAAGGCGGTAAGATTGAAGTTGGTGGCAGAATAGATGGCTATTCCAACTTCAAAACCCCCACGATGATAAAGAGTAACATTGGAGAAGTTGTGGTTACTACATCTTGACACCCTCGGTGTTGTAATTATCTTGTCAATGTTCTTGTTCTAGTTCTTTGCTGAAATACATGTGAAAGTATGAAGCCTAAATGAAATACAAAGAAGGTTAATCTATAGTAATTCAATTAGATATACTGTATGCTCAGCACATGAGCTAAATATAAATGATTGTTAACCTTACAAAGAGAAACCATGTTGACAGTTTGGCACTTGACTTTACTTCTTTCTCTCTTACTTATCGATCAGTCGACCTATTGTATATAAGTTTATAACCTCATTTTCAAAAAACATACAAAATATATTTCGATAATTCATCTAAACCTCTAATTACACTAGCTCCCGTAGCTTCCGGTCAAAACGGTTCAACAAGTTCGTATCAGATCCACCTTTTCTACCCATATCTGGAATGACGTTGCATTTTTCAAGCATTTCTCACATTCGACAGGGCCGACCCTTCACTTCCTGACACAATCAGATCAAGTACCAAAGTAGTTTCCTTGACTAGAACATTAAAGAACCTGCTAATGCTGCTTGCCAATGAATTCAAAGTCCAAAAAATTATGTATACGGGGTGTTAGACCAATCTAGATATTTTTCTATCTTTTGAATTGTTCATTCATTCAAGTATATTTTCATCATCATTCCTGTCTCTTGTTGCTGCGATATCAAACTATCACCCCGCTGTATGTACGAAGTACATTGACCTACGGGTGATCAAAACAACGAAGCTTTCTCCACGATTTCACCATGGGTTTTCATCTCCCATCAATTCCATATCCTCCAGCGCGGCCAGAAGAAGGTTTTTGGGCTCCTGTAACATCTACCATAAATTGGTGTGAAGGTAATACCTTCCAAACTTCAGATCATAGTCATCATCCTCTAACATTGGATCATAGAGGATTACTATGCTACTATTTACTCCGCCGAGATCGTCAACACTCTTACCAATCTACTTTTTCTATGGCTTTGTATCAAAGGTACCCTGAATTGTTTAAAGTATGAACATGATAGCGTATTTCTGGTGGCATTTCTGGGATATGGTGCTGTAGGCACAGGTGAGTAGTCAACTAATCTTCACAATACTCAGACTAACATTGCTGAGGTTCATTCTTGTTCCATTCAACCTTGAAGTGTAAGTCATGTCTATCAATGAAAGCGTTCAATTACTGACACAATAGTTTAGATCCTATGCAGCTTGTTGATGAACTTTCTATGATTTATACTACATGTCTGATGTGTTATGCGACTTTCTCTTTCTCTCAATCCCGCATCTTCAGACAAATATTAGCATTTAGCTTGATATTTTTGTCCGTATTTATAACGGTAAGCAGATGGTCTCGTCCTCACTTCCTCAATCCGTAATGCTAAAATAAGAATATCAATAGCTTTACTACCATTACCTCCAAGACCCCGACTTCCATCAGAATGCATTTGCGCTTCTGACAGCTACCGTACTTTTCCGTTCCATGTATGTCATGGAAGTTAATATACGTCCTTCTCTTCGAAAGAAATATGCGACCACGGAACTTTCTCACGAACATCCTGATACCACGCATTCCGAGCGTCTAGCAAATGAGAAGAGACAACATGATATTTTGAAAGAAATGTGGTTGATGGTTGGATTAGGTCTTTCCATATTTCTCGGTGGCTTTGGCATATGGTCTTTGGACAATCATTTTTGCTCGACGGTTAGACAATGGAGACATGAGATTGGACTTCCGTGGGGATTATTACTCGAAGGACATGGTTGGTGGCATTTGATGACGGGTATTGGATCATACTTCTATCTGGTTTGGGGTATTTGGCTACGACATTGCTTGAATGATAAGCAAGATGAATATGTTTTGAATTGGCCACATCATTTCAGTCTACCGGAAGTCATCACGCGTCCTGAGAGTAGCAAAATCTCGAATGGAAAACGGAACGGAAAACGAAACGGACATATCAAAGATGAATCTAGAAAATCCGTTTAAAAAGGGTTGTGTGTGTGGTGGTTTGTTATGGGTTTAGGAGTACAGTACCTCTTTAGAATAGAGTGTGGGCATCCAGCACGGGTGATTGGCTGTCTGATTAGACAAAATATTGATACCCATTTTTTTAGACCATGAATTATATCAACCTCGAACTTTTGCTGTTGATTCAACAGATTGTATAAGTATAAGTTTTTATTTATCTGTATTTGAAAGGACTACGGAGTATTCAGTATTCGAACTGGGTGACCCCCACCCCCCACGATTAGCTCTAGCCTTGCCTAAAAATGTAGGACCAGCCTTGCGCAAATCTACCAACCCAACAGGGTTAAATCTCCAACATGATTGGCTGGATAATCAATTCGTGTCCAATATCAATGAAATAGTTTCAGCCACGGCAAATACGCAATACGCAAGCCTTCAAAGTCAGCATACATTTAAATGAAGTATACGTACTTTTTCTATGAATAAATATACGAATTTACCCAAGATACCTTTCCCCATATTGTCCATCGACTTCAAGAATTTCTAAACGCAAACAAAGCCAATCTCATGCTGCGAGGCTACAACAATTTCCTAGTCTGGATCATGATATGCAATGCGTGATTTGATATTCAAACAACAATCTACGGGAGCAACGTGTTTCATTTTTGAAGCTTGAGGATCATGACTAGTCCTGCAAAACAAAGCGCCTCTAGATGGGGATCATTTTTGTCACAAGCTGTAGGAGGGTTGGAATCCAGATTAGATAATATCTTGGCAGAAGGGCAAGAAGGACAAACAAACAAACCAGCTTCTACGGCAAGCAGTACAGTTGCAACAAAACCAGAGGCAGGTATGGAAATCCGTCTAAAGTTCTTGGACATGCATAGATCTGACAGTGCCTCTAGCAATTTCTCGAAGTGGATCGAATAGTAGCAGGACAAACGATCGATTACAAGAACGTCTAGCAAGGGCGGTAGCTGCAAAGAATGCACAGAAGTCCGGTACACAATCAATATCTTCCAATGTACCTTCGAGAACTGGTAGTCCAATCACAGCTAGTGAAAGTCCAAGGCAGAGTCTAGATGCGAGTTCTAGTGTAGGAGGTGACGAGGCTACGAAACGAATTTCGCGAGACTTTGGGTCTACTGCAACTAAGAATGCTGTCGAGTTAGATGCGCCAACTGTGGAGGTTCGACCAAGTACTCCTGTCACAGAACCCACTTCAGATTCCCATCAGGCATCACCCGGTATAAGTGCCTTGAAGGCTGAGCCTAGTTCCCGTTTATCGACAGATTCTACCAGGTCTAATATACCTAGAAGTTCTATTGATTCTATTCAACAATTGGAGCCAGTACCACGCTCTTCAGTTGATGAGCTACCGGTGATTATTTCGACTCCAGATGTGGTCCCAACGTCAAAAACCCCGGCTGAACTAGAAGCTGCGCTCAGTCAGCTTCAGTCAGACTACGAAACCTCAGAATTACAAAGACAAGAGGAAATTCATGGATACATAGAACGTATTGATGCATTGCAGGCAAAATTACAATATTTAGCAAAAGAAAGTCTAGAATCGGCTAGCAACGCTAAAAATGCTGCACCGTCAGGTAGCCTGGAAAGAAAATTGGCCGAGAAAGAACAACAAGTCATCTTGCTCATGGAAGAGGGCCAGGTTTTGTCTAAGAAGGAGTTAACCCATATGACGACAATCAAAAAGCTTCGTGCCAAAATTCTTGAAAACAACAAAGAAGTCGCGGAAACTAAGAAGAAACAGGAAAAGGTTGAGAAGGAGGCTGCATCTCTGGCAGAGCGCCTCAAACGAGCCGAGGGTGCTGAGAAGAGTCTAAATGAGAGGAACAACGTGATTAATCGACTTCGAAAGGAGCTTGATGCGATTAAGATCGAGAGAGACACTAAGGATACGATAATCGCGAACCTAAAAGCTCAACTCGAAGATGATGCTGCTCAAGAAAAACAAGCCGAGGCCAAAATTGCTCATGAAGCACTTGAAGTTGAGAAGAAACGTGTTGCTGAACTTGAGGATGATATTTCTAACCTCAAAATTGAGAAGCAGCTTGTTAGTGACAGAGCACAGATACAGATTAAGGAGCTCAGAGAGAAGGTGGACCGGGAGTCGGAAAATGCTCGAATTGCGGCTCTTGAAATGAAAAATGAGCAACAAATGTTGGAGAGTAAATTAGAGGTTATGAGAGCTAGAGCTGAAGAAGTATCATCCGGTGCTACAGGAGATGCGCAAGCAAAACTTTTACGTCAAATCGAAACCTTGCAAACACAATATGCTGTTGCAAGTGAGAATTGGCAAGGAATTGAAGCTTCATTAACGGCACGTGCAATTAGTCTAGAAAAGGAGAGAGATGAAGCGACTAAGCGAGAAGCTGATGTTAGGCGAAAAGCTCGTGAAGTGGTATGTATTAATTGTCTATATTTTTATGAACGAGTGCTAATTACGCTTAGACTTTAAAAGCTAAACGTAATGAAGATGAATTGGAAGAAACTAGGTCGAAGTTACCCAATTTTGAACAAGAACTTTCCGAACGAAATGCTCAATTAGATGATCTCAAAAAGCGTGTCGAAGAGGCTGAAGCTGCATTAGTATCAGCCAAGGCCGAATTTGAAGAAGAGAAACAGACATGGAATTCTGAAATGCAACAACGATTGTTGGATGAGAAACAAAAATGGCTTGAAGAAATTTCTCTCAGTGGTCGCGGAGATTCACCTGTAGCGACAAGTCGAAGGGGATTAACATCAGAATATTTGGGTTTACAAAATATGCAATTGAGAAGAACTTCAGGTAGATCTACAACCGGTGAAGCAACTCCGGAGAGACTTTTACGTCGTCAATCTGGTCAACTACCTTCAAAATCCCCAGATCCTGGAACACCTGTCAGACATGATTCAACGGCATCATTAACACATTCCGTTTCATTAAATTCAATTGCTACGAATGGCACGGGGGAAAGAAGTGATTTTAAACCGCAAACACCATCACTTCATACGCTAGAGAATGATGATTTCTTCGAAAACCATAGGTCTTCATCCCCCCAACAGACCCTTCACGATATAATATCCACTTCAACTGCCGGTGCAGGACCCAGCGTCCAACTCGTCGAAAGAATGAGTTCCGCAGTTCGCAAATTAGAAAGTGAAAAGGTGGCAACGAAAGAAGAAGTAGCTCGATTAGCAGCTCAACGTGATGAAGCGAGAACGGAAATCGTAGCGTTGATGAAGGAGATAGAAAGTAAGAGGGAAGTCGAAATGAGGGTGAAAGAATTAGAAGAAGAGGTGAGAGGTGTTAAAGAGAGGTATGAAGTTACGCTTGAGTTACTGGGGGAAAAGAGTGAGGAGGTTTTGGAGTTGAAGGGTGATGTGGAGGATATTAAGGCTATGTATAAGGAGCTTGTTGTTAGGAGTGTGGAGTAGGATGGGTAGGTGTGAGGAAATGTGTGGATGATTAGGTAGATGGGTGTGGGGAAGGGGTTAGAGGCGTAAGGGGAGGTATGAGAGGCAGGTGTAAGGTGTAAGGTGTAAGGGGCAAGGGGTAAAGGGTAAGGGGTTGTACTTTTATCTTTAAATAAATCAGCGATCGATTGTTGAATCGCGCGTGTTGGCGGGTAAAACGAGCAAGCGGGCATAGATCTTTCAAGGGAATGAATAAATATGTTTAATGATTTTATTTGATTTCATTTGATTTGAACTTATATTTTTTATGTTTGTGTTTGTGTTTATTCACTCTAATACACAATCGAAATTAATCATACGGAGGATAAATAATTATTTGTTGGATTTTTATTTGATTTGTTTTTATTTGGGCCGGTACTGGATATATAAAAGTTCTAAAATTTATTTATTATATATTATAATATTTTATAATAAAATCTCTACAAAAATTATATTTTCCTGTACAAAAAGACGCAAATTTTTGAAAATTTTAAGATTTTTATTTTTAATCTTATTTAACTTTTGAACAAAAATTACTAGAAATAAATTAAATAATTTTTAATCTTTTTAAAAAAAAAGTTTATTTTATTTTATATAAACTTTTAATAATTGAGGATTTGAAAAGCGAATAAATCAAAGTTTTAGTTTTAAAAAGATTTTAAAAAACAAATAAATCAAGGTTTTAAATGAAAAGTATTATATTATATAATAAATAATAATTAAAACTTTTATTATCTTTGAATAAAATAACTTATTATATAAATATATTTGTAATCTTAAATTAGATTTCAAATTGTTTTTAGTTATAATTTATAAAAGAATTGGCATTTCTAAAATTTCTGATTAAAAAAAATATAAAGGGGTTCATAGCGGATCGTTTGATATAAAAGTGTTTTAATTTTATTACCTGGATAATTCTTGCTTGAGTATAAATATTATATTTGCTTCAATATCTAGATTTTATTAGTTTCATCTCAAATGTGGACTTATACCATCAGTACACTAGGTATGACTGGGGGCCCGTTTGTATCTTTCCTAATCCTATTTCTATTTTCTAACTATTTTGTATTCGGATTAAGACTTTTAGTTTGTTTCCAGGCTATAACTATTTATATATCTCGGATATGGCAATGATATATCACTGTATCTGATGATGAGTGATGATGAATGATGATCAGAATTGACAATAATTATTGGGAAGTGATGCTCTCTGAATAGATAACATGGAATTTACTTCACTAGAAATAAAACTGAAAATTGGACTTGTGAGTAATGAGCGGCATAACTAATTAAACAACTGAACCACGCCATCAATTCTGGATACCGTGTCCAACTGATAAGTTGATGCATTGAAAACCGAGATTAATCTAGCTTTTATAACATCTAAGCGAGAATTTTCAGTGTTCGGATTGATAAAGGGGGGTTTATATAGGTTGAAAAAACAAATCTTTTAAACTCGAGCCGCACGTAGGAGAAGCAAGAATCCTAGTTGAACTAGTGATAACTCTTCTTCTAAGGAATATATTTTCTTGTTATGACAAAGGAGAACACTTTCTACTGTTTTTGATCCCGTAGATTCTGATAAAAAATAATTTTGCAAAAACATCTCATGATTGCAAACTAATACTTTATTTTATTGCGAGTGTCATGATACAGATGCTATATCTTTTAAGCAATAGTATATCAGAGAGAAGTCCAGGTTAGCTTATATCAAAGTAATCAAAATTGATAACAATTTCCTAAAGTGACAGTGTTAAGAAGCTGAGTAAATTATATGAATATTATCGTAGATGTTACGCCCACATAACCATGCCATTCGACCTAGAAACTGAACATATACTTGATTCTTAAAAGAATTCATGTTCTCAATCTGACATTTGAATCTTCTAAATCATGGACTATGGACGGGGATAATAGATTCCTACTATAAATATTGACCGAAGAGGGTCTTCTTATAACCAGAGGAAGATGTACTCTGTGGGCCCTTGAGGAATAGAAACGTGACCATAGGGGAAAATTCTTATACTGAAGGTAAGAAAAACTTGTACTTCCATGCTGTTGATGCTTTGTACTTGGTCACTTGCAGCTTCCGTCCCTAGTTTAAATTCGAAATTTAAGCTGTTTTTTAGTAAATAAAACGCTCAGTAGATACCCTTTGACACGGAAATATGCTACGACATATGAATCAGAAGTCCACTGTGGCGCCATCTCAGAGCTTCCCCCAATTCATAAAAAATATAAGCTAGATAATGAGAGTAAAGGTGACTATGTAGTGTATTGACGATTAATGGTGAGCGGACGTTGAAATTTTTACGTTGCAGTAAAAAGATATATTGACAGTGAGAATTTGAGGTGTTAGCAAAATTTGGTTAAGCTATTGGTGAGAGAGGCGCTGATGTTTCCAGGTGTCATATGAGTGACGGATATCTTTGTTTTCGGGTCAATTTTTGGACTTCAAAACGTACTTGGGGTCTACTACACCGAAATAGTGATGCGTTGCCATGGGATTGAGGTGAGACTGTGGCTCTACGGTGCTAAAAGTTTTTTTTTTCAGTAAAGAACTTGATTGTACCTTCTCCAGACGAAATCAAACAAGTCGTTGGGATGTTTTCTAGATGGGAGATGTCACTTGGACCCGTCATTATATAAAATTTTCATTTGCCATTACAAGATCAAACAGCTGAGTTTTATACAAGTAATAGAACACAATTTATGACTATCCATACCATGTATATTACTACCCCAATATTTAGCCCCTTCACATCTCACACACCCTCACCCTAAAAAATGTTAAAAAGCGACGAAATCTCCCCAACAATCCCCGAAGCTGCAGTCTGAGAAGCAGAAGGCGCACTGGTAATACTCGAAATATCTGTAGAAACACTGCTCTTACTTCCCTTTGCCGTCACACTTATAACACTAGAAGAACTAGAACTACTTTTCATACTCAAAGAACTTCCCGTGGAAGAAGCTACGGTGGTCATCCCACTTGTTCTGGTTGACGCAGCACTATAAACGCTCATCTGACTTGAAAATCCCGAAACACCAGCTTCATACCAAGCCGCTTTTCCTGCCTCGGCACTAATGATCGAATCTCTGTATCCGGTTGGAACAACGATTTTGCTAATGGAAGCAGAGGATGAGATGGTAGATGTAACTGTTGTAGCGCTGAGGGAACATCCGATGGTTTTCACAACTGTAGAAGAGACAGTGAAGAGTTTTGTGACGGAACCGAGAGAGTTGGTTGCGGGGGAGACGAAGTAGGTTACATCAGTTACGGTGTTGGATACAGAGCATGAGATTGAGCCGGTGGAGGATGTGAGCGAGGAGGAGGATGTTATGGTTCCGCTGGCTGGGATGGAGCTTGACCTAATTCCTGATGATAGGGAACCCGTGCTTATGACAGAGCCAGATGTGCTACTGACACGGGTTGATGAAGTGGAAGAAATAGTAGAAGATGAGACTTTAGATGTCGGGATCAAACTTGCTGAACTAGAAATAGAACTGCTGCTCGAAACCGAAGATTTGGAGCTAGTGGTCGCGGTGCTTGGGTCCGAGGTGCTTTTTACCGAACTCTTAATAGGAGTTTCAGTAGTTTTGACAGAGGTAGTCGTTGGTGTACTTAGCACGGCTGTAGTCTTTTGAGTTGTTGCTACAGCTGTGGTTTTTTGGGTTTTTGGTGCAACCTTTGTAGTTTTTGCGGTAGTTTTCTTCGCGGCTCTTGCGAAGAATCTAAACAGCCCAGCATTATCAAAGGACCCGCCTGAAGGCGGAGGAGTCTCCAAAACAATTCCAGATATTGCAGTAGCTAGATCAGTACTAACAGAGTCTGCTTGAACACCAGGATATGCTTGAACAGCAGAAACCAAAAGCACAGAGGCAATAAGAGAACAGGGAGAGAAATACATTTTGAAACGAATGATTTTAACAAACAAAAGGACTGTAAGGACTGTAATAACAGAAAGACTGTATGAAGTTTTTAAGTAAAGTTTGGCTCACGAATCTCTTAGTTGGAGTACTACATCTTATATGGGAGAGGTGACATTCGGGAATGCTGATTAACATCTCGGATAATTGATGCGACCACAACATCAGTAGTATAAAGGATCAGGATTGTCTCTATTATTATGTTTCCGTTCCAAATCATGTTATACATGATTAGGAATCACAGACGAAATGAAACATAAGCAGATTTCCACAAAATAAGTATAACTATCGCTTATGTCAGATGGTTCATAAGTATTATGGATGACATACTCAGCAACTGCGCCTCAAGCGATTTAAGCTTAAAGATCCTACAGTATGACAAACTTAAGGGTTCTCGGTGTTCCACCTTTTAGTTCTAGAAGAAGGATGAAAGGATCAAACTGATCCCATTTGGTAATCACTTGGCATGGCTTTTTTGGATTGTGGGGAAATTGTACACAGTGAGCAAACGAGCTGGGCATGTACTGATATAGCATACTTCTAACTTCTACGAGATATAATTTCCCACCTTCCATGTATATAATCTATCCTTCCAAGTAGTCAAGGAAGCTTTTTCATCAACACATTCATTCCGTATTTTCGCTTTCGCAGCAATTTTCTGTCCTTACCTGGCGTTATCTACATTCGTTCAGTATTTTACACTCTCATTTATATTCCAAAATTTCCAATCCTTTTGAAAGACTTTGAAGAACAAAATGCAGCTTCTACCATTTCTCTTAACAACGGGCGTACTTGGTCAGGCGATGGCTGTTAGCATGAGCAGTCGCTTTACGGTTTCGTCTAGTTGTTCGATCTCTAAGGTTGATGACATGCTGACGGAAACAATCGACATGGTCAATACTGCTACTCGAGGAATTGATACTCTCCTCAATGCCGGGGTGAAACTCAACCCTAATGTTGCCTCCAGCGAAATGAAAGCTCTCACCAAAGCTGCTACCACAGCTTGGGGAGTTACAGAACCTAAGTGGTGGTCATATTCATTAAGTGCAGCTGATACTGCTCAACTAAAATCAGCGCAAGGTATGAATGGATCGTTTTGATGCGGAAATCAGTCGAAAAATCTAACGTAATATAGGAAATTATCAGAAACTTTACGCAGCTTTGAACTCCGGTACTGGAATGACCGCAAGCCAGAACACATTATTCTGTGATGATTCGACATTGAAATGGACCACTGTATGATTCCTCACCAGAACTAGAGATACAAAAGCTAAAATATCCACAGAAAGCCATTGACATCTTCCCCGATGGTGGTACCATGACGACTGAAGAATATTGTAGGTAATGGATGGAGAGCATCATGAATCACTAGCTAATAAATCATCTCCAGTCAAGGCTCAAGGTCACAAGGACACCAGCGTTGTCAAGGGATTATGGAAAGACCCAGACCACAAACGTGGGAAAAATTACAACTTCATTATTGACGAATACAACGGAGGCCAAATGTGTGGGCCAAAGTCTGCTGAAGCCATCACATACTGGCAAAGCGGAAATATGTTTCTGTGTCCCAACGCATTCAATAATGCCAACTACAAAACTAGCTTGAAAAGTATGAGGACTTCGACAGCTCAAGTTCTATGGAATGATGTGCGATCACTCCCTGGAACTTTCCTGCATGAAATGATGCATTTCCTTGACTTGAAACCACATGGTAAGTCTTCGTAGTTTTGGATTAGCTAGATCTTGCTAATAAGGGACATAGTCATCGATCAAACAGTTACTGGTGACAAGGGGGGGAAAGTTGCAGCTTATGGTCTAATTGCAGTATGGATGTTGGGTGGTCAAGCTGGACAAGAAACGGTAGACAGATCGAAGGCTTTAACGAATGCTGATTCTTATAATGTTTTTGCAACAATGGCATATCTTCAGTCAGCAGAATTTTTGGGTTAAACGGAAAAATAACAGGAAATGGACGCGGGAGCATGTAGGAAATGAAACCATGTAATGTTGAGTTGTTTTCCGGTACTTTCTGCCACACAATCCTGTACAGTATTTCTTTTTGTAGAGGCGGTGATACGGTTTCCTGTGAAGGTCGAAGGTCGCGTATTCTTCGAACAGACAACCGTAGAGCACTAGCGCGTATTAGTGCGTCGAAACACTTAAATATATTTCCTATCCTATCATAGATTCTACCCAAAAAATAATAATAAACACCTATTTTGAAGAAAGGACTAAAGTCATAAGAAAGATCAACAAGTATTAGGCTCTCAACTTCAATATGGTTTCCCCGAGCAGAGTCAAGTCCATTACGCGTAGTGGAATTAGGAAACGAGCTAGTAATCGTGTTAGAGATCCTGTCACTGGTAGATTGCGGCCTCAACCAAACCTCAAACACAACGCTCAGCCCAACCATCCGCCTCCAAATCCACCAACAGCAGTTTGTATCCAGACGCAGGAATCTGACTTCATATCCAAAGGGCAGTAGTATGTGCTTCTTGACAAGCTGGTATGTTTCCAAAATGATCAAAAATGGATGGAATCTCTAATGAGTATCCTAGCGACGCACAAAGGAAAAGCACTCGGGACTTAAAACAAGAAAAGTCGAAATTTAAGCGAAGAGAAAACGAGATTTTATGACACGAACGCGAAGTCGCGAGACTCACCGAGTATGGCGAAGACGTTGATCGACAAATGCAGGAACTTGAAGACAGATTGGAAGGTCTTGAAGAAGTTGAGGAGCAAAATCAAGAACTTAAAAAGAGAGTAGAGTATCTTGAAGAGATAAAAGCAGAGAAAGAGAAACGAGAAAGTAGGGGTGAGCAGCTGGAGGACATGGTTTGGGAGCATCGACTCGAAGGGAACAGTGACTTACAATGGTCGGATTCAATCAGAGATGAATTACAGACCGCTTTTCAGGACCGACGTTCGAATTGTTTTACCAAAGTGAAGGTATTGATTGTTCGATGGGCTTCGGATGACGTAGGTGTTTCCCAAGAGATGAACGATTTGGCTATCGCTTTCAAGTACTCATACAACTTCGAGGTAGCGAAATTCGAGATCCCCAATATCAATCCCATTAAGGCATTACTAAGCCGCGTTTGGATTTTATAGGAGACAATTCTCCCGACACACTTCTCGTTTACTCTTACCATGGTCATGGTGGCTTTCATGATATGAGACACGACCATATTTGGTCAGCATAAGTGTAATCCATGACAGCATTGCCCTTCTAAGCTAACGATACTATAGAACCACGGAGAAGGAAAGTCCTTGTATGCCTTCCAGTGGTATTCAGACTCTACTTGAGGAATCCCAATCACAAGCTATTCTGTTTTACGATACGTGCTATTATGCAGATACTGCCATGATACTTAGCCCTTCAGCAGGAGGTGTAACAGAGCTAATCGCGGCATGTGGATTTCAAACAACTGCCCCGGGAGTCGGCAATAACTCTTTCACGTCCACACTTATGCGGGAATTATCCTCAGCCGCAGCACAAGAAGCTTTATCCGTTTCTGAGTTGCACAACCGAGCACTTGCTCGTTTAATAAATACCAGAAAACGCGATAGAAACACAACACCTATTCATTGCACCTTGATACCGGACGGGTGATCGAACATTTATCATTCTAGAACCTTCATCACCACTTCTAGCCCCCACGCCTTACCAAGCTTCTGGAACTTGGATGATGAGAATATAGTGCACCATATTGGACTTGTGCAGAAAGGATCTGATAGACTTCACGCTAAAGGATTGTTGAAATGGTTATTGAAGGCCTCCTCTAGTGTCCTCGACATCGAACTAAACCACATTCAAGAACGGCCCGCATTAGATGATGGTTATGTATCTCAATAAAATTCCTTATTACCAAATCCAACGATAGAGCTGAGGCCATAACATGGGGAGGTAGCTCGTAAATAGTCCAAGTATCCAAATATATCGATATCAAGCTTGATGTCCAGTCTTAGATATTATCTTGACATGGCTGCAATGCGTGGCGCAATAATCATACCATCAAAAATATCTTGAACTTCATATTATCTCCTGGTATCTGTGTAAGTGGTTTCTGCTTGTCACATATGCCACCTTCCTGACTGTTGTGGTTGGTGCTTTTGGACTTAACTTATCAAGTGACATGGTTTTGCATTGACTTGTAAGATTACAGTACTAACCTTTAACGTTATGAAGGAAGGGGTCTGTACTGTGCGATCTTGCTAGTGATGGTTTTCCCATAAACCATCTCACAATAAAATGCTTCCTATGAGATTTCCCCTGAAAAAGTTGTTTGGTACATGAATGTATCAACCTGAACATTTCCTTATTTCACGTGATTCATGCTTTTTGGTTTCACAGCCTAACTAAACCTGGACCATCGAGCTTTAGGGTAACTAATCCAACTAAATCCGTCAATTCAACCATGGCAGATAATGCACGACAAGACCGTGAACACGGTCGCAGAAGGCATTCACGTTCTAGGTCGCCTCGGCGACATCATTCGCATTCCCACCGAAGACGATCACCGCATGGTAGCCACCATCGAAGTATACGGCCCGCCGAAGTAGCACCAGAGCCTCTACCATACAATTGTAGGCCGATCACGAAACATGATTACGACTCATTCAAACCAATGTTTGCATCGTATCTGGATATTCAAAAAGGTATATTTTTGGACGAACTAGGAGACACAGTAGTGAAAGGGAGATGGAAGAGTTTCATAGGAAAATGGTAACCACGAATTCTGGCTCTGGCCCAAGAAAGTTTTGGGGTACTGGCTAACATGTGTGAGGAATCGTGGAGAACTTTCAGAAGGTTGGTATGATCCGTCAACCTTGCGAAAAGCTCAAGAATCAGCGAAGGAATATGAGGATGAAATCGCTCGAGAATCAAATCCAATTCAATCCCACGAGCCTTCCTCAGGTTTCACAAAGCGCGAATCCGAGTACGATGACTCTAGCAGATTCGAAGGTGACGAAAATGATAGCGATGATTCCATAGGTCCAACGTTGCCAGAAGAGATGAACAAAGTCAAAAGGAATAGGCCTGGGCCGAGTATACCAAACATGGAGGATCTAGAGCTCAAGAGAGGTATTTGCACCGAACTTTGAGACAGGATTGTTGCAGTACCTAACTTTGTCACAGAAATGGCTGTTGAAGACCGATTAGCTCGGCGCGACGATATAAGGTATGAACGAAGAATCGACTGTAAAGAGCAAAAGGACGCATTAGATGAATTAGTTCCTCGTGCCGAAGCTGGAACGCGGGAACGCCAATTGGAAAAGAAGAAGGAAGTGAATGAAAAGATGAAGTCCTTCAGAGAGAAATCTCCTGGTGCAGCAGAAATTCCGGATACCGAATTGATGGGCGGTGATGATGGAATCGAAGGATTCAAGAAGAAGAAAGAGGAGTTTGAGCGCAAGAAGAATGAGAGAGAATTGAGGAAGGAAGAAATAATGAGAGCTAGGCAAGCTGAAAGAGAGGAGAGATTGCAGGAGTATAGACAAAAGGAGGATGGAACTATGGCTATGCTCAAGGCTTTGGCGAAGCAGAATTTTGGATGAGAGGATGAGAACGGAAGACAGGATAAACAATAATACCACCTTTGGACAAATCAATGGCCTCATACATATGCAACGACACAAGCTATTTCAATTTCAGCCTTGTCGCAAGAACATTCATTATGTGAACCATGTTTGGGGGCAAATTCGATTTAGCCTCGCGCGCAGCCTTGTGAATGCCGAGTCGGATAAAATAACTTATCGACCACTTCGATCCAAACAATACAACCAATTCCGCGCGTATCGACACCATATGTTCCAGAGAATCTGATCTATTGAGACGCAAAAGAAAATTGACATCCCAAATATATCAGAAGTTTATCAATTTACTGTATGCGACAGAAACAAGAAATAGCCGGTGCCAGCGGGGCTATCATTATGGATGTCATCAGGAGGAGGACGATATGCAACGGGCTGAGAGGCACTCGATTCCGTTGTTTGAACCAAGTCAATCATACTTCAAATTCAGTGCACCGCTCAATAAGCACAACGACAGTTCGAGCAGCGAACCAGAAAACTCAGATCTTGAAAAAACCTTCCAGGCCTCAGCAGCAATACAAGTAGAGCCTTCATATTCAGATACTATGGATTCCAACTAACTCGCCGCAGGACTTCAAATGCGAGACAACCTCTAAACTCAACCGCACCTCCATCTGCTCCACCCCCTCCACCACCGAAACAGAATCCACTTCGAGGCAGGAAATTCGCATTGATAGGAAGTAGTTTGGCGGCCCTTATATTTGCCGGCTATTCTTCGTACTTATTTGTGTTACTCACTAGGGTACCGGCCGAATCTCCTGCATCTAAGGTCCAGACTGATGTCTCAAGCCGTTATGATACCATTGCGTCTACATTTGACTCGGAAGTCGATTGGACGGAATGGAGTATGGGAATCACAAAAATGCGCAAGGAACTTGCGCAAGAAGCACATGGAGATGTACTTGAAGTATCTATTGGCACAGGCCGGAATTTAGAGTATTATGATTGGAATTTCAAAGGATTTAATGGTGTGGGAAAACTTCAAAAAGTGGGTGGCATTAAGAAGGGGAAAGTCAAGAGTTTTACGGCTGTCGATAAAAGTGGTGAGATGTTGGAAGTCGCCCACGAGAAGTTTTCGTCAATGTTCCCAGGAGTCTTGGGTGTGAGATGGATTATTCAAGATGCTGCCGAGAAAATACCTGGCCCCCCTCGAAATGCAAATGAAACAAGCGGAAACAAGGATACGAAATATGACACCGTAATTCAAACTATGGGGTTATGTTCCGTTGCCGATCCGGTAGGGCTATTGAAGAATCTGGGGGAGTGTGTGAAAGAAGATGAGGGGCGCATATTATTACTGGAGCATGGAAGAGCGAAATGGGATTGGTTGAATCGAGCGTTGGATAATAGCGCAGAAGGGCATGCAAAACTTTTTGGGTGTTGGTGGAATAGAGACATGGGGAAGATTGTCGAGGAAAGTGGGCTTGAAGTTGTGAATATCAAAAGGCGCCATGGAGGAACGACCTGGAGGATTGAATTGAAGAAGCCAAAAGCCAAAGCGGAAGAGAGTGGCATGAAGGCTACGATACAAGAGAAGATACAGGATGCACCGAAAAAGAGTTGGTGGTAAACATTTAGTCGAGTGGCCTTCAATTGCACTCCTACTACACTACTGCACCATCATATCAACGGGCCTATTAAATATATCGGTTACCGCACAGACAGAAGGCGATACCTAGATATCACGACAACATCCGACACTTCGAAGGATTTTTTTTTACCCATGCTGCATGCTGCATGCAGTATCTATTATCTCTTATGGTTTATTGGTCGTCTAATCGTCTTTTCCTCAATCCTGGGAATCACGCTCAATCGAAATTTCTGGAGGAGCTAAATGACAATCAAAATCAAGTCAAATTTATTATAAATGAAACAACGAGTACCACCTAAATTTGCACTCAACTCGGACCCTTTCTACCTTTCTCATTCACGTAGTGAGTAAAGATCAGCAAAATATGCAATTGACGTCCATACGCCATACACAGACATCATGCAGTATTCCTTGTCCGGCTATCCCGCCGATGACGTCCATGTGTTTGCAAAAGTTACGGTTTATAACGATAATTTACATTAACTTACATGAACTTACATGAACCACACGTGTCTGGATATTTGCCCCCCGTCAAAGGGCTGTTTGTCCATGCGTGTCCAACTCTACCACTCATTTCCTCGTTATCTTCACCCTCGTACCATTACAACATCACATATTCTCATATCCAGCTATCACGTGCCAGGGGTCTGGGGTCTAGATAGGACTTTCCCCGGCCGGAGAGTATAGTTAAAATAACGGGCAAGTGGATCTTGACTAGGCGATTTATAGGATCCCGTGTCAATGTGGGACCAAAATCTGTCAAAACACAAATCTTTTTACATAACAACTTTCTTGACTTGTTACAAAAATCCATGTTGATCTTTGGAAGCCCTTGACTATTTGCCTACTGTCATATTCTTATCATTTTGCGGGGTTTCTACCTTGTACTCCGTACGTACGCGGTGGGTAAAGTATTATCTCTTTCAATTTTAGATAGTAGAGAAATATGTGAGACATTCCTCTGTTTATTCCCTTCTTCTTCTCTGCAAAACATTCTCTCCTTCTTCATCCTCTTCTCTTTCATATCAAGTCACCATGGCTCGACATGCAAATGTTGATGCTGATGCAGCTCACTTGGCTGCCCATGGCCATGTACAAGAATTAGAACGTAACTTCTCTTTACTATCCATGTTAGGCCTTGCATTTGCAATCCTCAATTCATGGACTGCTCTAGCTGCGAGTTTAAGTGTAGCATTACCAAGTGGTGGACCAACTTCAGTACTTTGGGGACTGATCAGTAAGTTTAATTCCACGTTCTATATTTCGTTCATAGACTTGATACTTATTGTAAATTCAAAGCTGCCGGAGTATGTAATTTATGTCTTGCCGTCTCACTTTCCGAATTCCTTTCTGCCTATCCGACAGCAGGTGGCCAATACCATTGGGTAGCAGTTATAAGTTGGAAGAAATATGTTCCTATCCTCAGTTGGATTACAGGATGGATCAACGTCTCTGGTTGGATCGCACTCGTCTCATCAGGTGGTCTTCTAGGCTCGCAACTCATCGGCGGAGTCATTTCGCTCATGAACCCGGATTATGAACCACAACGCTGGCATCAATTCCTCCTCTACATTGCATACAACATTATCGCTTTTATCGTTAATGCATTTATGACATCCCTATTACCTCTAATTACCAAGTCGGCATTTATCTGGTCAATTGTTGGATTTGTGGTCATTAGTATCACGGTTTTGGCAACAGCATCTCCAGAATACAATGACGCGTCATTCGTCTTCACCGACTTCATCAATAGCACGGGATGGCCCGATGGAATTGCTTGGCTTCTTGGTTTACTCCAAGCTGGTCTTGGACTAACTGGTTTTGACGCCGTCGCTCATATGATTGAAGAAATTCCCGACCCAGGAGTTCAGGGTCCAAAGATTATGATTGGGTGTGTCTTAATTGGTGTATTCACAGGATTCATTTTCCTCATGGTCCTTCTTTTCGTGGGAGGCAACGTCAATGATGTTATTGAGAGCGCAGCCGGTCCATTGCTCCAGATCTTTTACCATGCAACTGGTAGCAAGGCTGGGGCAATCTGTCTTCTCATCTTCCCCCTCGTTTGTCTTCTGTTCGCCACCATCTCTATCACTACGACTTCTACGCGTATGACTTACGCATTCGCTCGCGATAATGGTCTCCCTTTCTCAGGAGTATTCTCTAGAGTTCATCCAAAATTGGCTCTCCCGCTAAATGCATTGTATCTTACCATGGCATGTGTATTGCTTTTCGGACTCGTCTTCTTGGGAAGTTCATCGGCTTTCAACGCGATTGTTAGTGCAAGTGTAGTGGCTTTAGGGGTTAGTTATGCGATACCAATTGCGGTTAATTGTTTGAGGGGTAGAAATTGTTTACCGGAGACGAGAGCTTTCAAGTTACCGGAACTGGTTGGATGGGTTTGTAATTTGGTGGGTTGTTTACTTTCCTCTTTTTCTGTAACATTGACTAATCCAATAAATAGGTCGGCATTGCATATGTAATGGTAACCACGGTTCTATTCCTCTTTCCTCCAGAATTACCCGTTACTGGAAGTAATATGAGTATGTTCTGCCCATATATTATCTCTTTATCTACAGTACTAACACGGTACAAAATAGATTACTGCGTAGTAGCCTTCTTCCTCGTCTTCGTCATTGCAGTCATACAATGGTTCGTCGACGGCAAGCAAAACTTCACCGGTCCAAGAATCGATATGGAAGCTATGCAGCACGGTGAAGTGGTGGGGATTGCGGTTGGTGATGAAAGTAGTGGGACTCCTAGTGCGGATTTTGGGGAAAAGGGGGTTAAATGAATGAATGAATGAATATAGGTATTCTGCCGTATTGTAAGAATATTACGCATTTAGACGGATTATTAGATGATACACCGTACATACACACATACATATGTACAGATAAATATAATTATGATTTTAAGAACACAGGTCTAAAAATGAACCGTGGAATATCAACATGGCAATAAAACAAACCGTGGTGAGTCGGATGCCGAAAATCCAGATGGGATGAATTATAGATAGGAAGAAAAGCAAGAAAGAATACGACGAACGATACCGCCCGGCCGAGGATAAAAAGCGGAAGTGTCCGAAAATGTGGGCTTTAGGTTTTTATTTCAGGGGTTCAACGGTCGGTAGGGAGGGAGGGATGAAGGGAGGGTGCACCTGGGTACTCGTGCGTGCTGTCAAAATTTAGAAAGTATAAAATTCCAAACTTTAAATCTGTATTAAAGAAGGGAAACAAAAAGCTTGAAAATGAAGATGGAAATGGGGCAGTTTATTTGATTCAAAGGAAAATATTTTTATATTTTGTTGCCAAGTGTACTCGTAGTGTGCGGAGTAGTGTTCGGAGTTTTAGTAACCTTATTTAGTTTATGCTTGGTACTTGGTGCTTTTAGCCGCTTGAGCTTGAGTACTACTCTGTAGGGAAGGAAGAATTACGGAGTAGGGGTTTCTGAGGGTGGGCTGTTGTAACGTTAGTTATGCCTTGGGCTTCGTGGGGTAAGTTCGGGAGGAGGGATGTTGTGATTTGGACTTGTGGTTTTTGGGGCTTGGAAGGTTAGAGGCTTGGTTTTAACTTTTGGAGGACTTGTGAGATGTATGTATGTATGTTCATTAGTGGTAGGGCTGGGGCTGCTTTGGGGGATGAAGGGATGTTTTGGGAGAGGATGGGTTTTGGAGGGTTTGGATGGATGGATGGATGGATGGATTGGGAAGGTGAATGGGAAATATCAATAGTGTGGTCATGGAAATGATTTGCTTGGATGGATTGTTGTGAGATGGCTGGGATTTTATGGTATGGGTAAGTAAGTACGGGGTTTAGGAGTATGGGGAAAATTTGGTTAAATGACTGGTTTTGAAGATGGCCGGGGATTCTACGGCGCGGAGTAAGTAGTTCTCCCCAGATGGGTCGGCGGGAGGAACTCGGGAGGGAGTATTGAGAATCATGTATGTGTCGGTTATGACGAGGGTCGACTGAAAGTGCGTAGCGGCTGGCGGAAACTTGTTCTTGGCATTGCAGCCGAGTAACTAATGTCGGCCAATTTGTAAGTCACTTGCTTGGTGCTAGGAGAAAGGATATGCTATTACCAAGCATAGGGGTATTGAATATCTCTCCGCATATAGCTGGCATCACGTTGGATCATAGCTTGGACAACATAAAAAAGCAGATGCTATGTCAAGCTTGTTCAGGTCATGATATTGACATCTACTCCCGATTTGGAATACTGCCTGGTAGAAAGAGTATTGAATTCCTCTTTCCGCTAAACTCTACCGATGAGCAAGAGTTTAGCCAGAAATGCGGAGAAAGAGGGGCTGGTTCATCTAGTTAACTGTTTATATTAGCGACGACAGGACTGGAAATTTCGGTCTGCCTTTTGTAGTAATACCATACTTTTCGGATCAATCATCAACAGTATTCCTAAAGAGACTGAAAATGACTCTACTCGGCCTGTTATTGGTCCCATTTATTGTCTTTTTGCCGGTGTAACCCCTCAAATACTTGAGGATTCCGGTCATGAAGTTGACCTTGTAGAAGAAAGTATGGTGGTCACTAGGGAAAATGATGCGAATATTTGACACTTATAGAAACAGAATTAGACAACTTTACCCTTGTGAGTCCACCTTTCCAGTGAATTCCATTTGCCATAGTTCCAGTTCTAATGCCAAGGCATAGTGGAATGCAATTAGTCCAGGACTGAGAATGACTGCTCAGTCTTCAAGAGTCGACACCTCAGATACAACCACCATGGTAAAATGCTGTCGACTTGGTAGCTCTACATCTTAAGAGCTGTGATATGAATCCTCAGTTCATAAGTATGATCACTAGGTGGATCTGCTCTGGCAGCTATGAGTGAAATAGAAGACTCAGAACACGGGAACGAACGCCATTGATGGTAATTACATAGGACTCCACTGGAGTATTGTAGCTCGAATTGTGAACATGCGTCTCTTGATTTGACGAGTCAAAACAATACATTGTCGGAGGAAAAAGTGCGTAAGCTCGCAATTTGTATATGATTTGAGAAGAAAGTGTCTCGTAGGACAACCCTCGCCCGCTTGAGAAACTGTATTTGGCAGTTTGTATTCAAATAGACTTTAGAACGCGTATAAGGATACAGTTCAGGCATTGTTGAAGAGGGTGCTAACCTATTCGTAGCCAAAGAGAAACTATTCTCAATCTAAAAGCAAGTTTGAAATGACTTTGTGAAGATATAAGGTTATCACCGCGAGGTCTTATAAGATTGCTCACCTTTTGTGTACTAATTCACAGACTATTTTGAAGTATCTTTTTATTTTTATTTTTTTTGTTTCGGTACGAAGCGATTCATGAATAAGTTAGCTGCTCATTTTGAAGTGTATTGAAGTTAGAGTTGGCGTCGTGATTCTAGCCTTACGTTAATTGTAGCTGTGGTTTTAGCGTTTGCTAGCCTAAAATGATGAATATCAAGCTTCCTTGGACTTTTCCATCACAACCTCTAGATTTTATTGTAAACTTATTCACCACCACCTTTTAATTTCAAACAACCACAATCAAAATGGACGACGATGATGATTTCGGTGCAGATGCAGATTTTCTAACAGCTCTTGCCCAAACTCCCGTTCTAGCTTCACCTGCAACCCGCGTTCAACAACCTACCCCGCAACGCGTTCAACAACCTACTCCACAACGTCTTGATCGCGCACCACCACCACCGAATAATGCCTCCTCAGGTCCCAAAGTTGTTCAACCAACTCCACAAGCTATTGCGTCGAGATCTTCTGGTTCAACGATACAGGTATCATTGCGACAGAAAGGCAATCCAATACTGACAAATCTTAAATCCTTTCCATGGGAATACTCAGATATTCCGGCAGATTATGTCCTTGGAGCAACAACATGCGCACTCTTCCTATCACTCAAATACCATCGATTACATCCCGAATACATATATAATCGAATAAAGGGTTTACAGGGTAAATACAATCTACGAATACTTCTTACAATGGTTGATATTGGGAATCACGAAGAGAGTTTGAAGGAATTATCAAAGACAAGTTTGGTGAATAATGTGACCGTCATATTATGCTGGTCTGCTCCGGAGGCTGCAAGATATCTGGAGTTATATAAGAGTTATGAACATGCAAATCCCAGTGCTATCAAAGGTGTTGAAAGTAAGAGTTATGGCGATAAAATGGTAGATTTCATCACGGTCCCAAGGAATATTAATAAAACGGATGCTGTCGCATTAGTTGATGCATTTGGAAGTATTAAGAATGCTATCAATGCAAGACCAGAAGAAATTGCTGTTGTTAATGGTTGGGGAGAGAAAAAGGTCAGGAAGTGGTGTGGGGTTGTTGATGAACCATTTAGAGCACGAAAGGCAGCTCGTAGAGTTTTGAGTAGGAAGGAAACAACAGAAGATGGGGCAGAGAGATTAGGAGTTTTAGATCGTGCTATACCTCTCAGTCGTGTTCCGTTGAGAGAAATGAGTTCTTTAGGAGAGAAATCTACCGACTCGTCACATCAAAGTCAAAGTCTTTCAAGAGAAGAACAAGATAATAGGACAACAGACGATGACGAGGAAGAAGCATTAATCTGGGTTGCTCAGCAAGAAGAAGATAGATTGGCCCAAGAGAAGAGGAAAGAGATGGCAAGAAAAGATGAAGAACTTAGTGGAGGAGTTGCCGCAGCTTTAGCAAAGCTACGTGAGAAACACTGAATAATTTGAAGATTATGATATTCTATTACTATTTCTTCATCTACATTGGTGTATCTCTAAAATGCTGAATGACATTGCTCTTACTCTAGATGAACTCGGGAATCGAGCTTGGAACATAGCTGTGGCCAGTGAACTGCTGGTTGGCCTATCCTTCCATTTGGGCTAATATCATGACTCGAATGTCCTGAACCTTATTATGGGCAACATTCTATCCCTACAGCGCTGCGTTACCTTTAAACTCAGGTTGGCTTTGAGAAAACCTTATATGAATCCAAGTGGGGTGAGACCTTTTAGACCACATTCCGATTGATATTCCAGTAGAAACTATTCTGAAGTTGCAGATTAGAATATGGCGTTTTCCACAATAACCCCAATTCCCCTGCAATAGGAACAATAAAGGGAATATATAAGGCTATATAATTCCATACTGCTAAAATGTTGAATTTTGGACTCAACCAATTTCGACTTGATGTACGAGTCGGATCAGGGAGTCTTTCTTAGACCTCCCGTTACATATCATGGTTTTGGTGGTTTTTTTGTAGATATACTGTATCTCTTCTTTTATGGATTTTTGTATTGCATTCTATACGGTCTTTACTTTGTAATATGGAGAAGGCTCTTGTACCTTCTCATCAGAGGTTTAATCTTTCTCCTTCAATTTCTTTGTTTGACGAAGGCTGTCCTTTGCATCTCCATCCTCTTTGGCGTCTTATTTACTATATCTTCTTCTTTTCAGTGTTCTGAGCCAACACGTAAGTCTTACATCCCAATCGTATACAGTATATCGGAGTATAGCACCCAGTGCTTTTCCAATCAATACTCGGAATAGTATTGCGAACGAAACATCGTCATTCTTCAACCCTGAAGTCGGGGTCATGGGCCGCGGTGTAAATCCATCTAGATACTTTTTCTCAAGAAGCAATAATGGGGCTTTGATCTTAGGTTTCTTTCCTAACTGTCTCTTTATATTATTTTTCGGCCTGCTTTTGTTTTGTATGTATCAGCTGGTGGTATCTAGTCTTCGTTGACAAATTCATCTGAGTCAATCTGATTAGCTATAGTGAGGTTTTCAATATAGTCCAGGCTATGTTTCTTTGGCGGATTCTTATATTACAGACATTTATCTACTTTCGATATGAGCTTTCAAAGAGCTTTCTTGTCAGTATATATACATATATATTAGAATAGAATTCTTCTAGAAATGGATACTTTGTTTCATCCATAAATCACGTTGCCAGTTGGCTTCTTTATCAATTTTAGCTCGTTTTTCATTAACACTTTGAGATTATATGGAGGCAGTCTCTCGTCATAGATCGAAGATTCATTCCTTATATTAACCTAACTAGCTTTGCTGTTTGCTCTTCTCACTGAGACAGTACCTTGTAAATGGCTATTAATCCTATTACTCAATTGAAAACGGATGAGGGAGTTTTGGTGTGAATATTGTAGCTTGATTGTTAATTTATCGGTCATTGACCCTTATTATATGGATACTTTTCCTAAACTATGAATGTATCAATCATCTTTCACAAATCCTCGAAAGCTAGCTTTGCTTTTATATAGCTTAATCTGATCTAGTTCCTTTCAGATAGTTTCTAGAGATATAAACTCGGTTAAGTAACTGCGTTGAATGCATTGATCATTTGGCCCTTATATCATCGATTAGGTTGATATACCTCTAGTCTTCCCGGAAATCAACAGAAGGTGAAATAGTTGGACGTGGTGTTGTCGATGGACTGCTTAAGGGATTTCGATTATTTTGTTTGTTCAAGTTGACTAGCTTTTATAGAGGCCTTAAATAGTTTAGTCTTTACAATCATTTATTCTACTTATTTAGAGAGGCTAACGTAAGTCATGGCGTAATGCGTCTAATTGCGGGGAACCACTCTATTAAAATCTCAATTACTCAACAATCAACTATAATACAATCTCCAATATCACTTTCAGATTCATCTTCAACTTCTTCTCCAATATCCTCTTCAGTCTCAGTCTCATATTCAATTACTTTCCCTTTCCCTTTTCCTTTTTTCATTGTCTGTACTTTAGTAGCTTTTTCGGCTTCCACTACTGCATCACATAATTCTTGCGTAGAAATATGAAAATGACCCTTCAAAACTAGTCTCTTTCCTTTCTTACGTATCGTACGTTTCTTCATAATAGCTCGTAAATTATTCGCATCGTGTTGGTGAACAATACTTTGAGCTCGAAGTTGCTCACTCCCAATCGTCAATTTTCGAATGTATTGACGAACCGGGGTTGAAAGAGTCGTATCATTTTCAATTGTTGAATTTAAAAGGTTATTTGCTGTTTGTAAGATTGCTACATCCGGGGGTGAGCTATTGACGAAGACTTGATTAAAAATATCAAATTGGGTTGGTTCTTTGGATATTTCGACTTCGGGGGTAAACTCTCGACCCAGTGTACGGAATACTCTCTGTGGATTAAATGGATGTAACCCAGCTCCCCGCCATGCCGATTCGATATTTTGATGATGGCATACATCGGCTCGAGCTTTAATATATGCCTCCATCCATTCAATCTTTTGTATTCGTACAAGTTGAGCTTGATTCAAATCAGAAAGTGCTGCGGTGAGCCGTTTTTTCAATGGACCGAAAACCGCAACATCAAGTGGCTGAAGCAAATGCGAGGTATGAGGAGGAAGTATAAGAAGTACAATTCGATTTTGAAGGCAGTGAGCTATAAAGCTTCCACTAATATGAGAATCGTGGCCATCGCAGATGAGAAGCCGATATTTGCCACCTGCTTTTGCACGAGTTGCAGGTTCGAAAACGCGTTTTAGCCATTCTAATCCATGAAGATTGCTTGTCCAGCCCTTTTTATTTGCTGAAAAGAACCAGCTACCAAGAACTTCCTTCGGAATCCAATTTTGAAGGACATTTTTACCTTTAAAAATCCCGAGTGGTGGAAGAATGGATCCATCCGCACAAATACACTCTACCATTGAAATCCACTCTTGACGGCCTGGATGTGCTTGATGTTTTGTACGAAGTGTAGAATCGATAATAATTCGAGTTGATTCCATTGTCCCAATTGAATGTCCAGACTCATCCATATTATATTCGTCTTTCTTCTCAATTCCATAATCCTGAATCGCTTTTTGATACGCGTCAAACCAAGTACTACTACATGTTTCCCTGGTTGCACCATCCATTCTTACAGATTCAATTCGACGGCCAATAACAACTGTAAGATGAGGGTGTCGTTTGATAAATCGTGGAACCCATTCATGACCAAGAAGGTGTTGTGGTGGGAGTTCAAGGGAGTCAAATGAGGGGCAATCCAAATTATAAGTCCGTTTTGAACGTAACTCCTCAGCCAATTCTTTTAACAACTGATGGCCTGGTGAATAGCCGCTAATTGTCAATTGCTTTATCCACTTAAGAAGTACATTCTCTTGTACAGCAGAAAGTTTCTGTTGCGATTGACGTGCTTCAGAACGCGATGAACCCCCTTTGACGCGTCGCGTCACAGTATCTTTAGAAAGCCCCAGTTCTTTTGCAGCTTCATATGAAGACTTATACTTTCCATTTTGAACTCCTAATACTGCTTCAGCAAGTCGAGATTCCATTTCCTGCGCTTTTAAACTTTTTCGACGGACCATTATTGAATTGTTGCTTTTTTGATGGGGTGGTCCCCCACAATTAGACGCATTACGCCATTAGACGCATTACGCCATGACTTACGTTATTCTTCTTGAATCGTTTTATCTTTTGATTTCGTTGATTAGTTAAGTTCACTTAATTAGCTTGACTATCTATCCAGCCTTCAAATCCATTGATACTCGTATAGCAGAAAGTATAGAACTCTTCCTAAACAGGATTATTTTTGATTAAAAGGGGTATAGACCTTATATATTTATATTCAAAATAGCAAAATTGTAAATTAAATTGTATAAATGTAGGTATAAAAAAATATTCTATTTATATATTTTTAGTATTTTTTGAAAATTCTTTAAAATAAAATAAAGTAAAATAAAATAAAAAAACTAATAGATTTCATTAACTAAAATAGACTTTTCCCTTGCGAATTCAGGTTCGTTTAAGAAGGAGTTCTGTACTTCCTGGCTGTACGAGTATCTTGATCTTGTTGACCATCTCATTTACTCGTGTCATTGTAGAGATCTCTGGTGATCTAGTCTTCTTGGTTCATTACTTCTATCTACATTGATATTTGGATTTTACAGTTATTCGATTGTCATTTACCGTGGCCAGGCTTGCATTTGAACTCACAGTTTATTTATAGACCTGTGTTTATATTCTTTAATTTTTTATAGATAGTAATACATTAATTTGATTGGTAATCAAATCAATAAAAAATCTATATATACTTATTCTAATATTTCAATTTAGTATTAGAAATTTTGATTGTTAAATTATATCAATTCTATAAATAATAGAAATAATAAAAAAACATAAATTGATATTTATATTTATTTTATTTAATAAAAAATAAAAATAAATCTAATAATCTACTTTCAAATTATCTTTTCTTCAAAATCATTTTTTAATATCAAAAATAAAAATATTCATTTGTTAATAAATCTATATCGAATAAATAAAATCATTTAAAAATTTCAATCAAAAACAAATTTTAAATATTATAAATATATTTTAAAATTTTCCAACTTTTATTAATATTTTTGAATAAAATAATAATAACCGAATTTGAATTTTTATATAAATTATATAATTTTTTTAAAAACTAGAAAATCTTAATTTTTTTTTAAAATTTTAATAAAACATTTAATATATTAGGAAATGAAAATAAAAAAATTTGATATAAAATAAGTTAATAATAAACTAATTTAAAAAAAAGAATTATTAAATTTATTAAACTTTTATAAATTAATATTATATATATATACACATACAAAAACAAAAACTTCAATCTCCCTAACCTAATAAAAATCTATCAATAATAAAAAAAATCTTTAAATCTTTATATTTTCCCTTTTCCAATTTCCAATTTCCAATTTCCAACATCTAATTTCTTCTGTCTTCCCTCCTCTCTTCTTCCTTTTTTCCCCTCCCCTTCTCTTTCTTATCTCTTTCCCCCTTTACCTCTTTTCCTTCCCTCTTTCTCTTTCCCCCTCCCCCCTACTACTTCCTTCTTCCCTCTTTCCCTCTACCCCTTTGCCTCATTTCCCATCTTCCCCCCTTTCTCCCTCATCTCTTTCCCCCTTCCTCCTTTTGCCCATCCCCACCTCTTCACTCTTCTCCTCTCCCCTTTTTACCTCTTTCCCCTTTCCCCTTTCCCCCCTCTCCTCTTCCTCCTTCCCCTTCCCTCCTGCTCCTCCCCCCTAACCTTCTACTCCAAACACGTCCTTTTCCTTAACCCCCTTTACCGAATTCCACTGCTCTCTCCCTCCCTCTGCCTCTCTCCCTCTTCTCCCACGACTACATACGCGTACCTGAGACAATCATCCACAAACCACCATACACTCGGGCCGAAACCATATCGTAGGGTGGAGTCAATTGAACTAGGCTAGACTGGACTGGACTGGACTAGAATAGACTGGAACTGGACTATGTAGATAGATACATAATCAGAAAGTTAGATACACGTAAGACAGACATATTCACCAAGTCTTTCAATCAATCAAAATACTAATGCACAAAACCTCGACTTCTTCAAGGGAGAAAAAGATTATTATTGCATTCAATGAATTCATTCGTGGATTCATTGTAATATAAATCACTTCATTTCCTTCATCCTTCATCTTCAATCCAAATCCACCACCATCTCATTCCTCACCCACCCCAGCATAGATACAAAAAGCCAGTTTTCGCTTCCTTTGTGCTCCCACTTCACTTCCACTCCCATGAACGTAAACAAAAACATAAGACACAATAAATAATCTAAACCCTAACTCACAAACCCTAACTCACAAACCCTAACCATCCATCCCCTTTCCATTCACCATCCATCGATTCCTTCCTCCAGTCCACACAAATATGTAACCAACCACCTTACTACCCCCCTGACCCATCCATCCATTCATCATCCCCCTAATTCCCACCCTCCCAATAAATCCATCCAATCCCCAAATTAGCGACAAGGCACAAACCAGGCCCATACACCCAATCAAATTCAATATAAACACAAACACCATGCTTCCGAGTCAATAAGGCATCGATACCATTCATTCATATCATCCATCCCTATATCTTAATTCAAACCCCCTTTCAACCAAGAAAACGCCATGAACCCCAAAGACCCCAAGAACCCCCAAACCTAGTCATCCATTTATGACTTAGGTACACCTGAAATAAAAGGTATCGCTCAAAAACGCCTTCAATGCATTCCCTTCCCTTCCCTCACGCTTTTCATCTTCGAATCGCCAACCTCAAATAATTACTTCCCATCGCTTCTCCTCTCCTTAAAAATGCATCGCATCGCATCGCATCCATCAATGATGCGTGAATCACTTTTAAACACGAGATCATAATCATCGTGCTTTCAGGTGCAGGTAAGATAACTCCTCTCCAAAACAACGACTTATCAATCCGAAACGGCTCCTGCATCAACAACTTCAGATCCGTCCGCTGCATTTCCTCCAGTTCTTCCTGATTCCCACCCTTCCATTTCATCTCTCCCATCTTCCTTGATTAAATCAAGTAAAACCAAACTATTCTTCTTAATCCTCTCAGGTCTATCCACAATACCTCTCTCAAGGATGGTAGCTTCAGCTGTTTTGGCCCAAATATCATGTAGATCGGGGATATTTTCCATCAACAACCTAAGTTCTTCTCTTCCTAATGGACGCATCGGGGGACCTGCTGAAAGACTAGTTCTCCATACCATACTGTCGTCTGATGTGTTTCGTCTGGCGGCTATACAATTAGGTTTAACACAAAACCATTCATTACATCCTGAAGAGTCATGACCTGAGTTATCCGGTGGATGTTGAGCCATGGGTTGTGGAGCCTTTTTCCTTCCCAGATGAGTAAATTTCGACATCTTGGATTTTGGTGTGACAACGCTCGGTTCGACAATAGGTAAGCGACTACTTTGTAAAAATCCATACCATTGATCGACAGCTGCCCTCCTCGCATTATATCCTTTCGTTTCCCAAAACCTTTGAGCTTGTCTTAATCCTCCTACGGTCAATATGGTCGCATACACTTCATCGGGTGGTCGATCCTTCAAGTAACCTCTGATTGATCTTTCCACTCTTCCAACATACGAAGGAGGCCTTAATCGACGAGAAAATGATGACATGACCAAAGGAAATACTTGATGAACATGTAACAATGTTCTATCATCATACATACTCATGACATAAGATTCGAATGGATTAAGCGTATAGGGCAATCGTGTTAAAGGCGCCCCACGTCTTGCGAGATGTTGAGCGTATATATTTCGGTAAGTTTCGAAGAAATGAAAGATTGTAAAGACGAGTGGGATTAATCGTTGACGCATTCGTTCATATTGTGGTTGGAATTCCACCTTTTGAGCTTCAGTTGTCCTTAAGAATATCTCCTTTCGAGCTTGTAGAGAGATCATTGTAGATAATTTCGATGCAACATGTAATCGATGCCATATTCCCCCCAAGTAATGTAAATTCAGATTCCTAGGTTCCGGTAGAGGATATAATCGTATGGTGTAATCGGGTAATGTATGTGCTGCATGATATCTTGCGATCGGTGCTTCATTCAATGTAACTAGAGAATGAAATGATCTGGAAACTTGTCGTAGGTCAAGTATAGTATGGATTGGTAGCGGTGCGATGATTTGAGCTTGTAATTCGGTTGGAAGTGCCAGGAAGAGATCAGAGAGAGTGACACTATGTAAGATTAGCAACTCATCCAACATTCGTGCGAGAAGGATGACCCCTCCAACGTTACCTTTGTCTTTCAATCCTTTCCACAATGAATCCCTGATGAGTTTCGACAACTGATGGAGCTTTGTGTGTGATGTTAACTTTTGATCTTAAAGCACCCAATGAACCACTGAAACTCGGTCGACGTTGTGTTCGTAATGAAGTGAGATCGTGTCCGAGTGAACGCTTCCTTTGATCGCTAGGTCTTAAAACCAAATTCTCATGATTCACATTTCGTTGCCTTGACGGTAGATTGAATGTAGCTGCTTCCAACGGGGATGGGTCATGATTAATGATCGGAACCGTCGAAGGGCCAATTTGTGCATTGAATGTTGTTCCCGTGGCGGATGGCGAAGCTGAAGTCGGCCCATTGTCATTCTCATTAATTCGACGTAGTTTACTAAAGTATCGCTCGGAAGCGAATTCGGTGATGTGAGCTGGTTCCATCTCTTCCCCTACGTTTGGTCCCTTATCCCAATAGGTCGTAGAGTTGAAGTCCCTCGTAATTGATTAATCATATCAAAATCTATGGACGACACTCTTCGTTGGGGAGAGTCGCCCGGGTCGAGTGGGTTGTGCTGAATTGGAATAAAGTTGAGGAAACAACGTCGCACGATTGGACCTCATGCATTATTGAAAATGCAAGTCGAAGTAATTATCGAATGATGGCAGCGTACCTTTGATCGGAGTCGAGGTAATGATCGGAGCGATGGGTTGTTGAAGAGTGAAGCGAATGAGTAAAATGGAGTCCAAGGTCGAAGAATGAGAATGAGGGATTGGGTGAGATGGGGTGGATGGAGATAGAGATACGTAGAGATAGAGATGTAGTTGGAGTTTGGAGTTGGAGTTGGAGTTGGAGTTGGAGTTGGAGTTGGAGTTGGAGTTGGAGTTGGAGTTGGAGTTGGAGTTGGAGTTGGAGTTGGAGTTGGATGGGATGTACGGAGTACGAAGTACGAGTAAGGTTCTTGGATGGGGGTAGGGGTCTGGTAGTTTATAGAACAATTGGTAACAGACTAGTAACGGAACCAGTACAGACCCAGTACGGACGGGGATTTTTCAATTAAGAGCGAGATGATCCGAATTAAGAAATATTTCTCTATTTGGGGGGACCAAGAAGATAAAAAGTGTGAATTTTCGATGAATTGAGACTCTCTTGACCGTTTGATGTGACTTTCGACTGTGACTCTTGACTGTGACTCTTGACTGTGACTTCTTGACTGTCAAAATCAACCAGAGATTGATTAATGATTTACCCGGTTCAGTATGATGGATGGCTTTGGCTGATATGATAAGATAATTCCTCTCAGATCAAAGAATCACCATGAAGATATTTCCTTTCTTTCCTATCACTCCTTTTCCCCTTGTTTCCTTTTATATATGTATTTCTTCGCGATGGTTTGGGAATAAAATGATAATGGTAGGTAGATGGAATGTTGGACTTTTCCCCTTGTATGTACTCGAAGAAGTATAGAACAAATGGAAAGAGTAAATAGAGTAGGTAGAATAGATAGAATAGATAGAATAGGTAGGTACGATAGGTAGAGTCAGGTAGGATGAACAACAAACGAACGACACGAATGAAAATCTGGAACCTCTTCTGAGAAAAAAGATTAATAAAGTGTGGCGGATGAGATGGAGGAGATAAAGTATAAAGTCCTGTCCTTCCTTCTAAGAAGAAAAAGGGTCGAAAAAGGGCAGGTAGGTAGGTAAGTAAGTAGGTAAGTAGGATGTGCTATGTAGTATGACTAGGTAATTCGGTATATCGGGGGAATTAATGACATGAGGAATGAGATGGATAGACACGTTTTCCCCTTGACGTTTTTATTTTATTTTCCCTATCTTCCTTATTTTCTTAGCTATTATTTCATTGTAACCAGGGTAGGTACTAGGTAGGAAAGTATGGAGTAACGTCAAATCGGTAGAGTAGTTATGGATATTGAAAATGCTACCCAACGAAATAATGAAGCCGAGCTGTTGAATCAAATGTAGTTTGATATAGAAGGAGGTTATTGATAAGATAGATGATTGTATAGACAATTGAAGGTAGGAGTAAAAGTAGAAGTACTGTAGTACTAGATGGTATAACTGAAGAGAAATGTTTGATCTTCTTTAACAACTGATCTGATCTTCACCAATTGAAAGTATCAATGAATGGTTGTTCAATGAAGACTAACTTGAAATCAAAGATCTTTCTCTCTCTATTTTCAAGCGTTAACTGTAAATTTATATAATAATATAAACAAAAAACTATCTAATTATTTCATCTCTCTACTTTACTTTGATTTATTTATCTTCTTTATTTATTAATCTCATGTCCTTCTCTTCTCACTCTCATTCATATAATATAACATTTCTCCTCTCTCCTTCTCACCTCATTCCTCAATCGGCCCAATTATCCAACACATTCCCTCCAATTCGTCCAAATCCCAAGCGTAAAAGCCGTAAACTTCTCAAATCCCAGGTCTTTATAATTTATTTCCACCAAAATCCTATCGAGATTCGACATATACCCACTTTTAGTTTAGTGCCGAGAATTCAAAGGGACCTTTCGGTCGGCGTCTTTATGGAGACTCCACACACACATACACACTCTCTTTCCTTACTTCCTCTCTCTGTGCACACTCCACCGACCGATTTTTGAATTGTGGATCCTTATTTTATATCCGGTTAAAGTAATTGGAGAATGATGAATGATGGAAGGAAAGGAAGGAAGAAAGAAAGAAAGAAAGAAAGAGAGAAAGAGAGAAAGAGGGTTTGATCATGGATGACGGGGTGAACTATTGATGAGAAATACTTGATCTGTGACTGATGGAAATGATGAATGATGAAATGGATAGACTAATGTTATATGGAGAGTGGGGAGAATGGGGAGAGTGAAGAGGAGAAAGAATTGATACCGGTAGATCATATATATTTGTACCTAGGTAAAAAGGAAGGAAAGGAAGGAGGATGGGAATTGTATTTCTGTTCTCCTCCAATTGTTATCATATACCTAGGTAGCTACTGTACAGAGTAAATATTAAAGAAGACTAAGTGAAGATGTCTTTGACTTACTACTACAGTATAAATATAAATCACATCCAACAAATATCATAGTTCACATTCAAAATGACTAGATAATACTGTACATGATAATAAACTCTCTATCAAAAAATAACCAACGTATCTTTTTACCAAGGCATATTTGATTCCTTCTTTATCCATCCATCAATCAAATCAGTACATACCGTACCAATGCGCCACCCACGGCTCTACCGAAAATAGACATGATGAATTCTTCCGCGATTATCTCCGAGCCCAATAGGATCAGCACAAATTCTCACTTAACATTAATCAACCAAAAATCAAATCCATCTGCAAAGGATATTTGACCGAGATGGTGAGATGGGAATGCCTGAGCTATCCATGCTCCCTCCTGCGGTTATCCATATGATATGATGGATAAGCTCAGTAGTACAACATGTAGGAATCAGATCGTTCGCTTGGTTTTGTTTCATCATTTTCTTCTTCTTTTCATGTACAAGATGGGAGTACAGCATATATATAACATTGTTGTTCTAATTGTGGTGCCTACATACATATATATATCCATACACACACACACTTGTCTTATCGGAAACATTCCTATTCATCGAAATGATAGAAAATATATTTTCATCGTTACTCCCGAATGATTTCCTTTTCCTCTACTCTGATAGGATAATCATATCTGTCGGTACTTAATAGACTCATTTACAACTTCACAACTTCACAACTTCACAAGCTTACCAAATCCTAAAGTACATGACATGTATCTATCCATTTCTATGACACTATCCGACTAAATTTCTACATACTAGTACTACAGTCTACGTACAATATGCCCTGAATCTTGATTGATCCCCCGTTCCTCATCCATCCCTCCACCTATTTAATATATGTATCCATTCGTATTCCCACATCGTCCTCCCCTTACCCACGGAGAAAGGCTTTTCCCCAAACCCCAAGCTATCGGCAAACTTACTTCGCACAACCCTACCTACACCCCATCTACTCTACCAAATACACATTTGAACTGAACATCTAGATTCTAGACGCCCCTCTTCTCCTCACAGATCAAGTTACCAACACACACTGCACTCGCACTTGCACATACGTACCGCACTTCTTCATAAAAACCTTCACGTCAAAACGCTTTCCAAATGGTGGAGAAAACAACACTGGTAACGGGTGACAGAACCAAGAACCATCATGATCCAAAACTTATAACTACACTGTATGTAACAAAATGGAGAAAATCCCCTTCCCAGACCCAAAAAACCCACTCTTTTCCCACACCCACACACACACATGACATTCCTAAAATTTTCTACGATACGCCGAAATGGGATCTGGGGCAAATATGTAATCAAAAAAGTGGTGGATTTCCCCATAATGATGTGAGATTTGAGACCGAAGCCGAGGGATGGATCATGGATGAGGTTGTGAAGCTTTTGGAGCTTTTGGAGCTACTACATACATATACATAAGTACTCGCTACGTACGAGTCCGACTGATAATTTGTTAGGTAAAATTTCAAGGTGGAAGGTTTTCCGGGCGCTGGTGGACTTTTAAGTTCTTTCCCTGGACTCTGGGGGAAATAAAATAACAGGTTTCTTGCTTGTTTGCTTATAAAGATTGTATTGTACCGGTATTGTACTGTCGTACCTTTGGTTATGATGCGGCGATGCAGATTATAGTTCATGCGATATGCCGTGAAAGAAGGTTGATGGATAGATAAATAGATATGTAGATATATGGATATATACCTACTCTAGATTCTTTAAACCTTTTTAACCATTAGCTAGCTACATACCACCCATCAAGGATGGATAGCTACATGGACAACTACTATCATTGTAATGTTGGTCATATGAATTGATATATCCCGATTCTACCATTATACCTATACCTATACAGATACAGATACTAACTAACTAATCTATTCCTTCTCGACCTTCCACTTTCCTCTTCTCAAGAATAATCCAGCAATTGGTGCTATCTATGATCTATCCATACTCCGTATACGTATTCCCTTAACCTCCAACTCCAACTACCATCAATGACTGACCGATCTCCCACTAAATAAAATCCCATACCATCCAACATACTATTGGAAATAAAATCAATCCCCCACCCCCTTCCCTTTCGGCATTGAATCTTTCTTTTCCGTTCGCTCACATCTTTCAATGAATCCCAATCAAAAATGAAATGTAACAACAAATCAAACAATTGGACCAAAAAGAGAAAAACTCATTCGGCCCTATTCTCAAACCTACATTGGATTTTCATCCGGAACGAACAGCAAAACGCAACTGAGCGGCTGATTTACTTTTTTTTTTTTTTCTTTCTCTTTTCTAGTATTTATCTGCTCTAAAAGTACTTTTAAATACTTAGGTAAGATGTTATGTTTAAAACACATGAGGAAAAATAATAGGAAGATCTTTTGATAGAAATATATAATAATAAAACTTCATTATAAATTTTTTTGATAGAGGTTCTTGATCACTGGTGGAAGTTTTGAGGGGACATCATTTGAACAAGCTAAAAGAAAGATGAAACGAGAGAAGACGCGACTTTGCGTATGTAGTGTAGATGTGCTGTGCTGTGTACTGTACTTGACTGTACTTATTTTCTTGGAGAAACCAAATGATATGATATGATAGGGAAAATGTAAAAAAGAAACCTTGGAATTCCTTAGAATGAATGAATGAATGAATCAGTCATGGTGAACAATCCGGCCCCCATTTCCTTGTAAAGTCATTGCCAAGCCATTTGGGGAAGTGGGATTTGATGGGGATGTGATGGAATGAATGGAATGAATGGGATGGGATGGATTGATTGATTGATTGTCAGCAATTTGATAATTTTTCATCTGCTTTGGCTGTACGAGATTGAGTACGGAGTATGTATGAATGAAACAATACCCAGTACTCGGCCAGAATACTCGTGTACGTACGGAGTATGTATGCAGTATGTATAATACTATAATATATATAATGTGATGTGATGTGATGTGATCGATGATGAGCGCGGTGTATAATATCACAAAGTATAGCAAAGGATATATAATTTTTTATACTAGAGTAGTCAGTCGTATGAGAATGAAAAGATTTCTTTTCTATGATCGATCACGGTAAGAAAGATCTGATGATTTTTTGAATTAATCGGAATTTGGCGATTGGTTGAAAATTAATCGATTTTATTGAATGATTGATTGAATGACGCTCCGCTGGCCCTCCGGGGGCCACTGCCGTGGAGGCAGACAACAGCATAAGATCTTCGAGCGCAGCGAGCTATGGGTGTCTGGGGGCTTGCCCCCATAAAGAAAGATATGAGAAGCGGACGATGTTATCTTTTATGGGGTGTGATTTTAGAAACAATGACCAAAATTGTACGGTGTGCTGATAGTTGATTATTATTCACACACTATCAATTTAAAGTTTAGATAACCACGTGAAATTATGGAGAGCTATCACATCCTGGGGTTGAAGCTTAATTTACAATGCATCTTCACAAGCTCCTATTGCGACAAAAACATCCCGCGTTCTATAATCTAATCTCAAACCTTTTTAAAGCTGGTCGATCCAATATCAAAACCTTAGCTCAATATCCCCGGTTGTACATGATATACTACTCAACTGTCTAATTACTAGGCTAATCAAATATCAACTAAAACACAACATTACAAATGTCTTCATCACCATCCCCATATCCTCCTACGTCAAGCTATACCCCTCATCGAAACTCTCAATCCTACTCTGGAAACGATCCAAATGCTCCACCACCGCCACCTCCTAAACCAAATTCCCGAGATGTGAGTCGTCAAGGTACACCTGCGGGAAGTGGAACACAATCATTTCCTAGACCTGGAGTTTCAATGCAATACGAAGGAAGACAAGATGATACTTCACGAGAACAATCTCAACAAACTCAAGATCCGGGGGATCAATGGCTTCCGAATATATTGCTGGATAAATCGTATGTATTACTTTACCATATGCAGTTGAACACTTTGGACTACGGATACTTCTTATCCTACCTATCATGATTCTGATGAATGTCTCTATTACCCTTGTGTATATTACCTTGGTATATAGTAGGACTTCGTGTCTGGAGAACATGAACATCGCATTAGTTAGCTCATCATATTAATATGATTCAGGAAGCAAGACCTCGCATCCGTATTATCCAACCCTGCTCTCCTAGCCGCCCTCACACACTCAACATCTACCGCTCATCCTTCCATCTCCATATCACAAGAACCGCTAAAATCCGCATTGGATGATAATATTGCACTAGCAACTCATCTATTGGAACTGGAGTCTCGACTTGATCACCTGCGCTCTTCAACACAAGCTCAATTGTTATCTACACATGCATTGGAACGTCAATGGAAACAAAAACAATCCGAGATGGATAGAGCTTTAGCTCCTTTCTCACCGAGCTCATTATATCAACGATTAGGTCAAGGAGTTCAAGAACAAGAAATGATTTGTAGGGCCATGGAAGAAAGTTTTCTTGAGGGTGATGGTATGGCTACGGAAAGGGAATCAGCGGATTGGGTTAGAAAGTATAGGGAAACGAAGAAAGTTTATTATTCCAGGAGAGAGAGGAAGGATAGATGGGATGAGGGAAGAGTTGGAGGTTGGAGATGATGTGAAAGTTTTGTATTATTATATTTTTTTTGACATTCGAAGGTTAATATTTTTTAGACTTATTAATGGAGAGAAAGATGATCCTGGGATATAAAATACATCATCATAGCTGTAAGAAACATCGAGGATACAAAGTACAAGGCGGCAGTTGTAAACCATGATAATTACCTACGTAGTATAGTAGGTACCTTCCAACAAGATGCGCCGAAGAGTCATCCGGGAATACAAAAAGATAAATTGAAACAAATGCCGGCATGAAACATCTAGATAATCTCGGCTGTTTTTGTAGATGTAGATGAGTAGTGGATATATATATATAAATATAAAAAGTATATTATTTATTGAAATAATTATTATAAAATATTCTTCTTAGATAACTATAAGTCTCAAAATCCTGTTCATTTAATTAATCAATAAGATTCATATTAAGTGAATGAAGTCTATTTCTGTATTTATAAGAATAAATTCTACTGTAATACAGATTTATAACCGGTATTATATACAGGGGGAATTTGACTTTCGCTGGCGAAAATCAATAAGTTAAGGAATAAGGAATCAGGAGGTGCTGATACTCTTTAGATGTACAGTAGATATTAGGTCCGAATGGAATAGTGAACCTATTAGAAGCGGGCAGGGGCGCGAGCGTTGTTAGGTACCGGGAATGGCGGATGCGATGGGTAGGTTGTGTTACTGTATTTTAAGTGTGGTGTGTGGTGGTATGCCGAGAATGAGGATGAGGATGATTTGGTGATATGGTGGTGATACCGGGTATGGTATGGAGATCAATCAGCATAAGGATCTTATCTAAAGTAATCGAGTTGGCTAATTTGCTAACTTTGCTCCCTTCCTTTTTTCCGCACCTTTCCTGTTGTGATTCGTGAAAATTAATGGTTAAATGGATGGACGAACATGCAATATGCAGTGTAAACATGAATAAACGGGTATATCCGTCTCAGTTGGGGTTACAGTTACAGTTACATTAAGAACTAAGACTTTACCCTGGGATTTTGCCTGAAGGCAAATTTTCTTGGTTCATCGTTCCACGGTTTGCATGCTATTTAGAGTTGCTTGATATTTCTCTAAGATTTGCTAACCTTAAGCTTGAGATGGGTTCAGTTTGTGTCACGCTTTTTTTTGGAGGGAGCTACTTTTTGCAGTCTTTTGTTCTCGCGGTTGGAGTTAAACAATTTGACGATATGCGGAGAAGATAGATTTGAAGATAGATAATTCTGAGGTAGAAATGTAAATTATAGATATGTATGTATGTACTTGAGGGTCGGCATGACTGAGTATTGGTATGGATGGCTTGCATGAGGAGCGAAATACGAGATCATCCGGTCGTGGTACCTAGATGAAATTTTCGATCTATCTGCGTAAACTGACATTTGAATACGAGATGAATGGGCATGAGTGAGGATGCGCATGTGAGTATGCGTGGATGACGGGTTGGTGGGATGGAATGAGCAGAGTAGATGGTTTAGGATGAAAGGGCCCGGGGAAAAGACGCATGCGAGTTCTCTTGGACATGGAAATAGTTGATATTTTCTTGAGATATTGCGATAATAATACAAATGAAATATATATGGAATTGACGAGATAAATGATTATAGACCTTTGTAGCGAGTGCAAGTGACGTTCTTGACGGCTGTAGTTCTGAGAATAAGGACGAGGAGGTGATGAGTTGATTATTATATTTAGATCTTTTAATATATTTTTTCTTTTATAAATAGTATTTTTGTATTTAATAATCTGAAAGCTATTATATAACATCTATCTGATAGTTCTTATTCTTATAATATTATAATATTATAATATAAAATATAAAATATAAAATATAAATAATATAAATAATATAATGTTACGAGGTTTGCCGTCTAGATCACGTGGAAGTGCTCTAGGCTCTCGAGGTGGTTTATAACTAGGCGTCAAGCAGGGACTTAAAGTAATGACAATAATATGATGCAATTCGTAACTAATAGTAAGGTATACTAAATGATTGATCTTGAGCACGAAGCTCTACAGTGAGGGAATCCCTCCTAGTTATATAGATCTTCGTACCCCCTATCCCATCATCCCATCGCTCCCACTTGATTTAAGTTGGTGGGAATCATATAATAACAGAGTTCTGTGCTCTTCAGATCCTCACATGACCTTAATCCCATACTAATTTGATCGAATCGCATCTCGTAAACACACGATCGTTTACTGTAATTATTATTATTATTATTGTGATTAACGTCTACTCTGACCTCCCGAGGGGTATTTAGACGTGCTAAGCTAAGGGGATTAACTACAGACAGCTGTTGACCTCCTTAATTAACAATTTAGCATCTGAGAAGGGGACTGTTCGTCCCTTTGCGTGAACGCCCTGTCCACTCAGTTGTGGCGAGTGTGTGTGACTGTTATTTTATAAGTGCGTGTGGAAGGGCTCGCAAGGCCTATCTTTATACATTCCCATTCTGTAGCTAGAGGGTGGGGAGTGAGGGGGGCGCCATTTGGTTAGCTAGGCGTCAGTGTTTGCACACCAGTGTGTGTTTTTAGTGAAATGTAGAGAGGGGAAGAGCTAGGTTGTCGGATAGCCCAGTTGGAGAAGTCAAGTGGATTGTGGCGTGTTGTGCTCTGCTTTTGAGCGAGGGGAAGAGAGGGATTTTGAGGGGTGGCACAGGGTCAGTACAGCGGGCATACTTGGGTATAGAACTTTGAGACCCGCAAGAGCTCTGCGAACGTGTCTGGAGCACGTAGAAGCTTGTGGATATACATGATCGTCTGCCAGGTGGTGGTGATGGCGCTTCGTGGTGCAGTTGGCCACTGACCACGTGTCTCATTGTTGATGGGGCATTTGAAAAAGTGGAAGGGTTCTTTCTCTTGCCCACAGGTGCATCTCAGCTGGTTGTCCCCGTGCTTGAACCGGCGGTGGTAGTCTGCGAAGTCGCCGTGCCCCGTCTGCATTGCTAACAGTCGATGCAGCACGCCCCTTGGCAGTGACAATTCCCTAGGCTCTCTTGTGTTGTATGAAGGATGCCATGCTGAGTAGGTGCTAGATAGCGTAGTCCTAGCTTCCCCCCACCAGCAGTCCTCCGCCTGAGTACAGAGTTCTCTGTAGAATGAGCGCACCCCACTTACCGTAGGGGATCGTTTACTGTAAGATCCGTGATCGTAACATATAAATAATATAAATAATATAAATAATATAAATAATATAAATAATATAAATAATATAAATAATATAAATAATATAAGTAAAATATTATAGAATATATTTCTTTTTTTATTATTGAGTATTTCTTTTGATTGTTTTATTTTAAAGCTTGTAATTTTCATCTATTAATAATTTTATAACAATTTAATATAATTTTATGAGATTTTAAATATAAATTTTTATATGAATATATAAATAAACTGAAAACTTTAGATTTTTTTAAACTTTTATTAATTTAAATATAAATTAATTGTTTTTAAAAAGAATTGTTTAAGATTTTCAAGTTCTTGAAATTTATATATAAATTAAAAATTAAAAATTAAAGTTTTAGCTTTTAATATCTCAATTAATTAAAATATAAACAATTTGAAAACTTTGATTTTAATTTTATTAATTTATAATAAAACTATTAATAAATATTGATTTTGGTTTTTATTATAAAAAAATAATCTAAAAGTAAAACATTATATTTGTAGATTTGTTTTAAATTATATAATATCCAAGATACAAAACCTTATAAATGAATATATAAAAAAGTTCATTTGTATTAATATTTTTAGTCTTTAAAAGAGATTTAATACTTTTAATATAATATTATATATTATTTTTTTGAAAAGATTTAAAAATTGATCGGGCACTCGTTAGTTTATATTCAAAAATATGTGAGGGTATAAAGAAGTAAAAACAGCTAAACTCAGATTCCTCCTCATTAGCCCGGGTACGAGTGGTACCTAGATTTAAATGTGTGTTATGCTTTCAGGAAGTTGGGTTTGGATATGGAGACATTGAGGGTGTGAATGTGAATGTGAATGGAGATGGAGGTGGGAATGGGGATGAGAACAGCTAGCAAGAGTTAAGCTTGGTCCTATTAGTCTGTCCATTTTGAAATTTCAAATTTCAAATTTCAGGATTTGGAAAGTTTGAAAAGAAGAAGAAGGGCTGTTGATATGTAACCTTGGGCGAGTAAAACGTGATGAGTGGTATTAAGGAAAAGGCTAAATGGGGTGAGTTTACTAGAAATGAGACCTGATATCTCTTCTATTATTGTCTAGTTGCCTAATAACATCAATATCTTATATATTATATCTATAACTACGTCAAAACTTCATCTGGAATCCTGTTTGCTTTATCTCCATGGGTTTTGTGATGTAAATAGTTGGGATTAGGTCAAAAAAAGACTGAGTCGAGGTGAATGGTTACCGATGGTTTTGCTGACGGGATAGGTGATTGTAGTTGACTTCAATATTGTGCATAGAAGAGAAGAGAGAGATCGAGCGTAAAAAGTGGATTTTGGAATTGAGAGCAATAGTTAGTAAATGATTATGCAAATTGTGCAGTTTATGTGTATTTGAGAGCAGAATGTCTTTTTAGAAGAGTGTCAATGGGCTCAGGGTTATAAACGAGAGTTTGGAAGTTTATCAAAAGTTGAGAAATGAGGTTATTAATAGTGAGATGAGCCATAGCCAAAGAAATTATTGGATGCAGCAAAGAGATGGTAATAAATATAGTTGGTTCCGGTTAGAGTGTAATGACTTCTTAATATATTTTGAGTGGAATTGAGAAACTAGTTGAGGTAATAAAAGAAGATTAATGAATTTTAACTATAGGTACAAGTTAATTTAGAGATTTTCTAGTATATCTGGCTGCAAATCAAAATGAATAAAAGAACATTAGACGATATGAGGTTGAAAAACAAGCGAGCGCTGTCTGGTTGCTTACATAAAAGCCTAATGAATAACTAGATTCAATCCTCTTCAGAGTTATCACACGAAGGGCTCTAGTGCTGGTATGAGGTTGAACGAGGAGATCAGACCAGCTAAGATTCAAAGTGGTGAATATCAGAGATTTGATACAGATTTGAAAGTTTTACTTATAACTAATTAGATAGGTACATTAAATAGGAAGAAAATAGGTACAAAAGAAATAAAAGAAATAAGCGAGTACAAGCTAATTACCTTGGCATCATTGATTATGGATGGTGGCCAGTGAATGATTTAGAGGATAGCGATAATACAGCCTGAAACCCATTGCAAGATGTAATTATGTTTATGATAATATAAAATGAAACTAAAATTAACAAAGAACTAGAAGTACATACTCATTTAGAGACATTTAGAAGAGGTTCTATCAAGGAAAAATTGAGGAAGAAATTGTCTTTGATTTGGGAACTGGTTAGATCTAGGATTGCTTATCTGCTTTTTCTTTAGGGGTGAGGGGGTCAAATGATAGGGGAATTCGAATGATAATTGAAATAGAGAAAATGAATAGTATAAGTAGGTAAAGTGTACAGGAGAAAAGCAGACAGTAGATAATTTAGTGAAAAAGAGAAATTGAATAAATAATTGGTTTCTAAAGGAGGATCGAAAAGTTACTAGGAAAAAAGGGGGACTGAAATAAGCGAAAATTGGATGGAAATTACTATTTGACCTGTGAAGTAATTACTAAATTTATCACCCAGTGGCTTGAGTCATATAGAAAGATCCTAATTTTATATGAGTCTGTAGAAGTATTCTACATCAAAGAATAAGTAGCATATCAATCATAAAACCCTTGTCCCACTGTCCCAGACTGTCTGTTAACGGTTTTCATCCTTTTTCTTCTCGCTCCTCCTTTTCCTCGATCTCAAACCTAACTTTCCCACCCACTCCCCTCTTCTAATCCCAGCTCCTCAATGCTCAATCTTATCACAACCACCCTAACCCAGTTCAAACCCCAAAACTATTCAATAACCCCTTCAACCTCCATCTCTTATTCTCATCATAAACAACTCCATCGATATCAACTCCCCTTTTACAACTTCGAAGTCTTTCTCGTTACTGAAAAGTATTTATTGCTCGATTAATGTTAAGAATGACGCTTGGATATTGATGGTTTCTTTTCTTTGATATCTATATGATGTTGATGTTGATGTTGCGAGCGGTTTTTAGTTATTGGTTGGCTTTTATTTGTAGGGTAGAAAGAGAAGGGAGTGAGGGAGTGAGGAAGAGGGGAAGAGGGGAAGAGGGGAAGAGGGGAAGAGGGGAAGAGGGGAAGAGGGGAAGAGGGGAAGAGTAAGGAGTTGAGAGGAGAAAGTTAGAGAAAGAAAAATTATTCGCAACATACGTGTTAAAGAACTCCAATGCACTAAATCAGGGTTCTTCATTGAAGATGAAAGTTTATCCGACTATTATTTTTATGGGAGATGGGAAAGAGAGTGTAGTAACATGCGGTCGAGCTAACTTGGAAGTGTGGGAGAAAATTATCAGAGATTCCCGGAAAAATGGACTGGATAGAGAATAGAATAGAAGGGAAGTTAGGTTTTATTTCATTAAGTGATAATAGTTTTGTTGAAATTGTGAACTTTTTTTCAATTATAATAAATCCTTATTTGATTGATATTTAGTAATTAATCTCCGTGATCCAGAAGGAGTTGGTTATTTTTAAGAGGAGCAGACTCTAGAGAAATGAATGGTAAATAAGATATGTGATTGTATTCTTAACTGTGCAAATGTGATTTGTGTAGCCCGCTGTTATAATTATGTAGAATTCAGAAATCGTAACTCTCAGCTTCCAAGCAATCTTATCAACTCCAGCTTTCATAGCTTTGCATGAAGAATAATTAGTGGAAAATTCAAGAAGTCAATGCTGAAGTCGAATCACCTAATATTGAAATCCTCCTGTGATACAAAATATACACACCACGCAAGCTTCCAAAGATATCTCATATCTCACATCTCATATCCTATCCCCAACCACGCTCCCTTTCATACGCCCAAAATCGAAAGTCAAACCGAAAGATTCGTCTTAATTAGCTTCTGCATTACCCTTACCATCCATCTAGTTTGAATTCTCTACTGAATCCAAAGAATATTCCACAATGATTTTCTCGGCTGCCGTTTCACCTACTAGGTAAGCTGTTGATTGTGTATGATTACTATTTTTGATTTGTATTAGCTTTCCATTCATCTACCATCGGATCATTGAATTCATGATTTCATCTCAACCTCTGCCGATGTTTACTCATTCACAACTCACTTCTCCCTCACAATAAATATTCGTGACGCGTGAAGCCAAAAAATTGCAAAAGCACCCCGTAAAACAAAACAAGAAAAGAATTACTCACTTAGTCAAAAGCGGAAGCACACTACAATCCACAACTCTTAATCCCTCTACTCCTAATACCCTAAAATTTGTATCTACACATGCTGTATTCTCATCTTTATCTTTGCCCATACGGACGGTGCTAGACATGTGCCAGCTACTAAAGATATTCTTGCGACAGTGTTCCTTTGATTGTATTAGCTTAACCTTGTGGACTTCATTCTGATAGGAAGACTGAATAGGAAAGGTAGTAAAATGGAAAAGAGACGCGAATAAGTGATGCCAAAAAATCACAAATAACTGAAAAATAAAAAGCAAGAAAGAAAGCAAGAAAGTAAAACTAACCCAGATCTCCTCATCACTGGCCTCAACACCACCCTCAGGAACACCAATCATCTTAATAGTTTTCTCTTTAAAAACTGGCGTGTCTAAGAATTCCAACGTTTTTCTCACGGCTTCGATCAATACTCTTCGATCATATGGATGATTCATTAAATTCGCGTTGATTATTGGTGGATCAGAGGGATTGGAGGAGGAAAGTGTAATGCTGCCTGTAGCTTGTGGATTCATGATGAATGAGAGACAGGTTAGGTAGCAGTCTTTTGGAGAGAGGACATGAGTTCCTGTGTAGAGAGGGGGAACGTGCTAGATGGATGTTAGGATGTTTTGAAAAGCAGATGAAAAAAAATAAATAAAAAGAATAGGGGACGCACTGTAGCGATTTCAAAAATGGGAACATTCTCCTTTCGGATAAATGCCTTTTCCTCCTCTGGTAACTCGGCAAATTCTTTCGACTCCAAAACTCTATCATTCTTAAACCATCCCATGGGAACACCACAATACAACTCAGCCAACTTTCCACTTTTATCTTTAATCCAACCTTCCTTTGCCGTCTTCTTCATTTCTTCACTCATCTCAAATTCCATTCGATCATTCGATCCTTCCTTAAGCAAAAGACTCGTACTTGTAAAAGCATGATCTTGAAGATTCTTTCCTACTTGTGGAAGATCTTTAACAATAGGAATATTATGTTTTTGAAGTTCAGAAGCAGGACCTATTCCCGAGAGCATGAGGATTTGAGGACTATTCAATGCACCAGCTGATAAAATGACATCTTTATGTGCATAGTATTCTCGACCATCAATTGTCCTAATACCCTTCGTTTTCTTTCCATCAAATAGGATTTTTGCCACTGGTGAGTTTAAAATGGTTTCAAATCGTGGACCCGTTATTGATAAATATGAAGAAGCAGTTGTTCGAAGACCCTCATGCATACATGAAGAACCCATTCCCATTCCAATAGGATTTCCCGAATTAATATCAGTATTTGACGGCAAACCTGCTTGTTTCGCCGCTATAAAAACATCCGTAAGTCCCTTTTCCCAAACAGAAGCATAGGAAAGATGGAGAGGACCACTCGTGCCATGATCTTCTGGTTTAGGGTTCGCGAATTCTCGATATTGATCTGCTAATTCATCATGATAATGTTCGATTTTCTTAAATCTTTCTTTAACATTAATCCATGACCAAGTATCATCGTTGACTTTCTCAGCCCATGCGTCGTAATCTTCCGCTCCGCCTCTAACCCAACATGAGAAATTTATAGTGGTACTACCACCAATCCCTTTTCCTCTAGAGTAATCGATTTTTTGTCCGGCTAAATGTTCACATGGTTCTGTTTTGTATCCCCAGTTTAAGGAGGGTTGTGTTCCGAATAATGTGAATCTTTGAGCAGGAATGAGATATTCTTGATCGTTGTTTGGTCCTCCAGCTTCGATTAGAAGAACGGATTGATGAGAAGAGGATGATGAGAGACGAGCTGCGAGCGAGAGACCCGCAGGACCGGCTCCGACGATTATGAAATCATACGTATTGTGTGATGTGGATGTCATTGTGAGACAGAATCGGGTATTTCTGTATTCTGTGATGATGTCTTCTAGAAAGGATGTGAGGAGAATGTAGAGAGCAATACGAGTCGTGTACTTACGAAATTTACGGAATTTTGAGAATAGAAAAGACGAAGGTCAGGTTATAATAATTTTTTGGAATATGTCAAGCAACCAATACCTGTGAGGCCACAAAGCCACGAGAATGTAGAGCTGACTGATCACAGATGTATTTGTGTTGGCACGTTGATTAATAAGATGTTCTAGACTTAAACAAAGATAAAGTCTTTGTAGATCTCGAAAAGGAAAATACCTCTATAAGAATCAGGTCTATAAGTTAATTATTTAAACCTGTGATATTTACCTCAGATGCGAAGAGGGTACAATTGAAGTATATAAATGATCTATATAAGAATAACTAAATAAAAATCCCCACTTTTAACAACGGAATTAAACCCGTTCGCTCGCTTGTTCTCCCTTTAAAATGATAGATTTTGGATTAGTAACCTATTATATGTAACGAACGCACGGCGGGGTAGCTCAAGAGTAGTACACCTAGCAGAGATAGTGTAACATTGGCATGATCTCGATTTATCAAAAGACGGCTCGGTATATATTTGGAACGTAAGACAATGAAAGGATCTTCGTTTTGGGAAAGCTGATTAGAAGAGGAGCCAATGATAACTGTTCACTAGTTACTTATATGTATTAATTGCGGGGTAAGTTATTGCGGCTGAAAGTTGAGGTTTCGTTTACACTATTGGTTATGAGCTGGTTGAACCGATCTAGACATAATTCTACCGAATAATTGCTGATTGACGTTCATATTGGTATTAGTGAAGCCGAATGATGATGCGATTGACTTTGCTTGATAGGATTATGGGGTGAGTTGCAGATGGGACAACCAGGTGTTACGGGGCTTTGTGCTATCAGGTTATTTCGAGACATACTAAATATTTATTGTCATTTGTCGGACGTTTGACGATTTTTGATTGTTGATTGTTGACATCTTACAAATAAGAAATTATCTATCGATTCCATGATAAAGTTTATGAATAAATCCTCCCATGATATATAGAGTTAGCCGACGAACTATCATGTTCATTGTGATTATGTTGTGGAATGTGCAATGTCGCTCGAGAATGAATATCGCTGTCGATTTGTAGAGCTGATGGGCAAAGCTTGCATATACATGGTGTTGCGCATTCGGAACTTCTAGTACAATTAGAGACACGTTATTCCGATCGAGGGAGTTTTCGAGATGAGCTCCATATCGACCATTGACGCTTCGACTTGAGTAAGGCTCTCCGAAATGATATTTGTTTTCCACCAAGAGAGGGAGTAGTTCTTTCCACTAGTAATCTCGAAGACCAGCTGTAAAAGAAACTCTACCTTTAACTCGCACTGCCCATAGAGGGGTATTACGATATGGCTTTGAAGAAAAGACAAACAAGACTTCCAATTTGATCAAGACTATACCTGAGTAAAAGCAGGTACCCCAAAGGTAATTAGGCTAATACTGGCGACATAACCTATAATTTGGATTTGGAAAGAAACAGGAATGATTCTTTTAGAAAGACTGTCATCTGATGAAGAGCGCTCAAAGAGTAGTCAAGAATTTCCCATCTCAGCTTAAATTTTTGGACGACAGCTCGATGTCAGTCATTCCACCAAGTGTTAGATTAATAGTAACCCCCATTAGTAAATTCACAAACGCTATTCAAACATTCGTCAATAGCCCACCAATCTGATGAAAGATCTTTGTAATTAGAAACTGGACGGCGAACCGTAAATTGCTGGTGTTCGTCGAAAAAGGAAAACCTTCTTTCTTGGGTTTGAATGTGTGTATTGATGAGAGATCAGCAACTGACAATGAGCGGTGAAGATGTTATTTTTAAAGGTAAGCATATGGTCTGCAGTCATCAACAATCCCGACAGCTGACATGCAAATTGGGGACAGATGTTACATCCCGAAGAATTAAAGCTATCTCTCCAGACAAGGGAATTGTAGATAGAATTGGTACACTTTAGACAACGGTAGTTGATGCCGACTAAAGAGGTGCTCGGTGTCATGATGGATTCAGGAGCTGGAAGATTTGGACTTTGAATGTCGTTCCCACAAAACACGCAATGTGACCCTAGCCCCGAGGTTGATCTTAGGTAAGTTACCGGCATTTCAAGAGCTACTTAGCTACCGTGATTCTCGAATGAACTGGCGCAGATCTGTAGCATCGTGGCTATAAGCTTATGGACACCACCAGGGCCTAGAAATGAGACGACATAAGATGGAATGCCAGGCATATACATGCAAGGCATATACATGCAACAATTGCACGAACTTTACTTGACCCATGTAATGTGGTCCAATTCCAGTTTATTTTTGTCAGGTTTTCTAAAGTGGAATGTAAAATGGTCATGACAATTTTTGGTAAGCTTTGCCCAAAAATGATATGACAACTGATTGAGTTGAAATATATAACATTCGATCATACTTATGATCGCAACGACTCGGGATGGTTCCGTTCAGCTGAATAAAATAAGAGGATGATATACCGGTTGTCCATATCACGCGTGAAAACGGTGAATGTACTATGATTACCATGAGAGCGTCGGAAGGGCGATGTTACATTCGACTTTAGATGGATACATAGAGCTCTGACGCATAGAAACTCGAATACGACTCTTTCCAGTGAGATGTGTAAAAGAAATGATTTGAAGAATTCTACTCGGGTAAGCAATGATTGTTTGCATGAAGAGAAGATCTTCCCTCACGGAATGGTATGGGTATTGAATCCTTTGGTAACATTACCGGCCGGGTAGGATTTCTACCCCGCTTCCCAATGTCATCCTGGTACAGTAATAACGTAGCTGGCTACCCAAGTATCTGATAAAGTATGTATGTATTGGAAAGAATGAACGATAAATCGCTCGCATAGTGGTAAGGTTAAGTAATGTGTAAGGGAAAGGATTTTCTCAAGATGGAAAATAGTACTGTAAAAGAACTGGCTTTGAAGAACGTTTGGTTCTGACGTTACTTTTCTTGGTAGATGGCTGATGATGGCTGATAAATGGCCGATTGACTATCAAATAGAATCTCTAGTGACAACGTTTTGTAACGGGTATATAGGTAGGCACGCAGAAGATATCATTCGGTATAGATATCAGCTACAAGTAGCTGACCAAGAGTTGGAAGTATCGAAAACCCAATCAAAGAGCATAGATTTCCATTCATCGTTTGACTTGGGCTGGTATTTGGTGTATGTATTTGGTTCCTATGAGTTGTTATGGTGTGTGGTAGCTTTATAAGAATGGGTGATCTCACTGCAACATGGTAAATGTATGGCTACAGCATGTCTCTGCATGGCTACTGACTGCATGGCTACAACATGGCTGCAACATGGCTCTGCTCCATTTCCATTTAGAGGTTCCGACCAGATGGCTGACCCAATTTGAGACCGACTAATTAATATTATGCATGTATTGTGCATACGTTATGCACACACTACTCATGTACATTGCATACCTATCTTATGCTTATAACCAGCAAAAGGATCCAATCTATTAATAGAATCAACCAACCAAATACAACCATCGGTACCTTTTGTATGCAACTTATTTCTTATTTGCTCTCTCGTATGCTTGCTTCAAATCCATTTGCAAATTATTGGATATACTCGAATTCTCATTGGCTATCGACAAGTATAGATGATGATTAATCTTTAATTCTATAAAGATATGATTAGCCATCCATCCCCGAGAAGTTCAAAGAAAAGGATATATATATAAGATCTTACTTATATCTTTCTCTTTTTTATCTCTCTATCGGATTAATAAATCCTCTGCTCCTCTCTATCCCGTCTTCCCCACCCTCACCACCTCTGCTTAACCCCTCTTTGTCAACTCGTCTTTTGACTGCGCCACATTTAAATACTACTTGTGATTCTTATGATTCTTATGATTACTATATTATAATACCCTGGGCTCAACCACATCTCCACCTTTGATGTCCTAGAAAGACTCGGTATTAATAACAGCCTGTCGGGGGGTTTTTTCCGTCTAAACTTTGGAAGCAGATGGATGGATGGATGGATGGATGGATAATAACCTTGTTTCATAACTTCATTTAAACTTCACCACTTTAATCTGAATGGATTAACCCTCGATAACCCTATCTTCCATAAGTCTCCAGACGAAGCTTCCTCAAAGCGTGTTACTATATCACCATCACCATCACCTAACGACAATCACACCACCACACAAAATGGCAGTCTCAGCTTCTTCACCACGATTACATTTCGAACCTGATTATGTACCATTACCTACTTCCCCCGATGATGTAGACCAAGCCTCTCCGCCATTATCATCTTCGACCGCTCTCGCACGCTTTGAATTCGAATCCGGTCGAGGAAATGAAGGAACAAAAATATTGATGGTAGAATGGGAAGATGATACTGCAGAAGGATCGGCCAAAAATATGGGAGATTGGGAGGTATCATGGGAAGGAAAGAGTACCGTTTTGTCGGCACGAGATGGAGCAGAAGGGAAGCTTCATCGACTCTACTTTTTACTGCCGCCCGGTGCTAGCATACCAAGAATTATAAAGTTATCACAAGTGGGAGGAAAAACGATTCAAACAAACCCATTGCCCGCGATATTTCCACCCGAATTAGGGTTGACTGCGCGACAAGCGGGACGAAAAGGCGTGTTACATACAATATGGGCAAAGAAAAGAATATCTGTTCTCCAAAGGGAGATTGAAGAAGAAATGAAAACAAATGGAGAGGGGGTAGGTTTGGAAATGGCTATACAAGAAAGACAATGGATAGAGGAGAACTTTGGTGTTGGGCCAAAAGTTACACAACCAGATATACAACATAGTGCTACGCCGGCTAGTCCGAAGACACCTGGTGGTGGAAGGTTATCCGAGAAGCTTAAGGGGTTGAAATTGGGAACTAGTGCACAAGACCTGAGTAATGTTCCAGGTATGTACGAGGTTGTGTATCTGCAAATGGAGAGCATGAAACTAAATATTATTATTACTATAGAACCTAAATTCGATAGTCATTTAAATCCATTGTCTCCAGAACAGGGTGATGTCGCCGTATCATCATTCTCTCTATTTCATGGAGCAACTGCTCGCCCTCAACCACTACGCCTTGTCGCTCAGCATCCACCGAATCATACATCACAACTAGGAATGAATTCTTTGAACGCTCTTGCCATCGGTGGTATATCACAAAAGACATCTGATGAAGATCAAACAGAAGACGAATTATTTGCCATCAAAATGAGTCCAAGAAGTCCGGAGATGACCAAAAGTCCTTTTAGTTTCGCAATCAAGGATGTAGCTTTGAGTATGGCTCAAAAGGAATAGGAATCTTTTCTTCACCATGTCTAAGGGAGGAAACCTAGAAATTTACGATGATACGACTACGAGGGAACGAACGAACACAAGTTTTGTGCGAATTGATTTGACAAGGTGCCCAACATCAAGGGATAGATTTCCAAAAGGTACAAAAACGCTCGCTTTATACCCACTATGCTTTAGTCGTTGATAACATCGATTTGAATAAGTTCCTGTCACCTAAGTTTAGATATTTACATATTTGGATACCAACTTTTAATCGCTAAATTGGACTACTTTGAGGGGGATTTTGGATTTGGATTTGGGTCTGTTGCGGTGTCTTGCCAAGGTTGCCAATTGTAGTCTTACATCTAATTCACTACCGGACCGAAACATGCATCCGAATTGTCTTTTGTCCAATGGTGGATTTTTCCTTTGGTTGTCTTTGTGAATCCTCATCCTTTCGCCTTACATCATGGTTGATGTACACAATCCACCATAAGTTCGCCGATTTAGCCACAAATTACACATTCCTTTAGTCACCGAAATGTTTCTTCTTCTTCTTCCTCGGAACCTAACTGAAACATTTCTGCCTTCCGACTTTCCCCATGATGGGCTAGTTTCCGCCCCTCCTGGCTACCCGACGCTATCCCCAAAAACCTACAGCTAAATTTTGGATCACCTCTAGCTGATTTTAAGGTTCCTCCATCCTCATTGTCACCTTGGTTTTATAGAGCTTTGTGAGACTATACACGATGATTCTCGGGATTGAATCTTGGTTTATGATCTAATTCATATAATGGCCGCCACCGAATGTTGTTTGATTCATTCAATGTCTAATTTGTTTACTTTCTTACATTTTTTATTTTTGTTTTATAATAACTTCATGAAATTATTTGGTTTTGGTTTTAGTGACCTGCCACTAGGTACTTACTGACTCAGTAGTACTTAACCTACTTAAGTGGATATCTTCCTTTTGACGTCATCTTTCAACAAGCAAGATTACTCAGTCACGCATTTATCGTACTATTTACCTCTCATGTTTGGTGTTTTATTCTTTCAAAGAAAACCCAATTCTCTCTTTGAGATATTGTTGTTCAATTGGAAGTTTTTATTGTGATTCGCTTCGAATTGGGGATGTAGCTTCCTCCTTTGTCGAACAAAGAGTTAAAAAGGTCACTGAAACAGTGATCTTATGTTTGTATCAACTCGAATGCCACAGTTCCTCTTTTCTCTTCACATCACTCACTTTACTTTACTATCACAATGTCCACCAACACAACAACCAATCTCGCTCCCCCATCTCCTATCCGCTCCCTCCCCCTTTCAACATCCACTATCCTCATCATCCTCTCAACATATCTTCTCTTGGTTCGTTTCCTCAGATTTTCAAGACGAGATTCGTTGATTAGGAAATTTGGATATACAAACAGAGAGTCTTTTAAGGGTATGACCAATACGGATGCGCAGAAGATTATTACTCATTTGGCAGAATTGGAATTTCCGAGCCTTTATAAGATGAGCTTGCAGTTTGGTCTTTTCAAGGTATGATCAATTTTTAGTTGTTCGGTGACCTGGATTTGTCTTAAATTTGAGCTTCATGTCGTCTCGTAATATGACCTATAGTCGATACTGTAAACTCGCCTTCTTTTCAAGTTGTCATGAATACTCTCCTACCGTTCATAGCCTCTTTCCCGAGAACAGACTAACCCCTCCCCAGACCTACGGAATCCCCTCAATCTCCAAGCTCCTCGTCGACACCAAACAATTCAGCTCCAAAGAAACAGCCAGCAAACGTTTTGCCGACACGGGTATCCTAATTGGAGAATTTTGCTCACATCCCCCTCTTCATCCACGCGTTCTAAAGGCTATTTCCCGCATGAATTATCTTCATGCCGGTTTTCAAAAAGCGGGAAAAATATCCAACGATGATTTACTCTATACATTGAGTGTTTTCATCACAGAACCCATAAATTGGATTAATAGCTATGAATGGAGAGATTTCAACGATATGGAAATATGTGCAATCTCTACCTTCTGGAAAGGAATAGGTGATGCGATGGAAATTTCTTATCATGTACTCCCCCGCTTCAACAAGTGGAAAGATGGAATAGAATTCTACGAAGACATTAGAGACTGGGCGCAAGCATACAGGGAAAAATTCATGCTCCCAAATACATATAGCAAGAAAACAGCAGATGAACTCGGTCCCCTCCTCCTATTCCTGGTCCCAAAGTGGGCTCTCCCTTTTGCGAATGATGCCGTAGGAATCCTCATGGGTCCGCGTCTGAGAAAAGCAATGATGTGCCCTGAACCCTCACCTCTCAATCAATTCCTCACACACTCTCTCCTCCAAACTCGCCAATTCACCCTCCGCTACCTCTCGCTCCCTCGACCGGAATTCATGCGCGTGAGAGAAATTAGTCCATCGGATGATAAAGGTATAAATGGAAGATTCCACTCCACGAACTATCAAGTGCATCCGTATTATCAAAATCCCGGCTGGTGGAATCGATGGGGTCCCATGGCGCTTTTTACGAGGATGGCCGGCGGATATGTTCCGGATGGGAGGGAGGAGTGGAAGGCAGAAGGGTATAGGTTTGAGGAGGTGGGTCCTAGGGAGAGGGAATGTAAGGGGTTGGAGGAGATGAGGGGGATGGAGGAGAAATTGGGGAGGGAGAGGAGTGGTGGGTGTTTGTTTGCTTTTGGTGGATGAGAGGGGAAGGGGGTGAAATAGGGAGGGATAGGATTGAGGAGGTCTAGCTCGGAGTTGTGAATTGTGAGCTGTGAATTGGAGTTGGAGTTGGAATTGGAGGCTGAGTTTAAAAGTTTTCTGTACAGTGAAAGTATACAGATTGTTCATTAACCCATCTCGCTCAATGAAATTTATGATGTAAGATCTTATATTAGGTATTTATTAATATAAAACATAAAATATAAAAAATGATATTGAAGAAAGTACAAGAAGTTTACATAAAAAATTATCCTGTTCATAGTTTTGCAGTCCCATCATATCACCACACAGCACAAGATAAATATACAATCAATAAATGAATAGAGGTATTTCATTCATTCATTCATTCATTCCCTAAGTAAACTAACACTCTTAACACCAAAACCTAAATGGGTATTCATATCCTCGTTAAACCATAACCCTCCGCCCATAACTCATAACCTTGATCCCTGAAATGAAAAACCTGAACCTGAGTTCTGTCCGTGTAAATGCTTGGGTTGGGCAGCTATCTTGAGCCGGATGACTCTCCTGTGATGTCCCAGAAGAATAAACAAGAAAGTTGAAAATAAAACAAAGAAAATGAAATGAAAAAGAAACCCCTCGTTATGCTCAACCGTGACACCATATGCTCCATAGCTCAATATCCCAATCATCCTCCACGCCCTGCTATCCCATAAATCGCCAACTTTCCTCCCGTTAATCCTAAATCATTTATTTTATCCCCGAAGCGAACTCCAGTAAGGTTAAACCATTTGTCCCAGACGCACTAATAATCGTAAAACCATAGTATTGCCTACCAGGTGAAGTCATGTTCGCAGTAGAGAACTTATCAACTGTCAATACTGCAAACTCGTCGAGGGGACCAAACAGGCTTTCTGCGCGCGGAATGACAACCCTAGGATGAAAGAAAACTGACTGCACGACCTAAAATGTCGCTGCCTCGTCATCAAAAGCAAAAGGATCATCATCACCAGGTAAAAGAACACAATTTGTGACGTTGAACTTTTCACCACATTTCGCAATCACTTCTGGTTTCCACGACCTATTGATGAGAGCAGGTTGAACCTTATGCATCTCAGAGGTAAACTTTGCTGGGTCATTTATTTCACCAAGATGATCGTGCTTTGCATTGGCCATGTCCATGGTCCAAATTTTTCGTTCCGCTTCATTCATCTCTTCGGCCAAGGCCCTGGGTAACTTCATATCTTCCTCTTCGTATCCCCATCTCTTAGGAATCGTAACGTACTCCACATTTGGCGGGTTTGGGCCTTGTTGTGCTTGATTGCTCATCCATTGATTGGTAATGTGGTTTTTTGCGTCGTCGATTTCCTTAAACATGTTCGAGAGGAGTAGCTCCTTCGCATCTACCTTCAAAGTTGGAAGAAATTCTCGGTCAAAGAGAGCATTGGGGTGATCTTCAGGACCTGGAGCTGGTCTAAGGAAGATACCTCTAGCTTCCTCCTTCTGTTGTCTCTTTAAAGCACTAGCTAGTCCTGATGTTGCCGGTCTGGATGAAATGGCAATGCGCTGGCCAAGCTTGGGAGAGCTCGGCTGCGGAAGGACTTGGGTTACTTCATCCTCGGGTTCTTTATCGTTTGATACTTCATGCCTGGCTTTTCCATGACGGGGATCTTCACCAGATGCTTCGTCGTAAGAACTTCGGTCGTCAAGATTTCCGGATGACTCCTCGATGACAAATCCATTGGGATGTTTAACAAATTCCTCGACCAAAAACCCCTCGCCATCATACATTTCCGATGCATCTTTTGCAGCTGCTGCAAAAGAATCTTCTACAAGCTCTTTGGATGTTAGAGGACGGAATGAGTTGATCCGTGCAGCAAATTCTGGATCTGGTAATCTTTGGAGTGAAGCACTGTGGAAACCATCCTCCTCTACCTCGTCAGGAGTAAATGTATTATTCAGGGCGATAAATGCTGCGTGTCGTGCTTTGAGACGTGAAGCAGTGTATGGATGATTCTCTTCTGCATCGTGCGAAATGGCTGCTTGGTCTCGCGCTTTGAGGGGTGAAGCGCTATAAAGATCACCTTCTTCTGCGTCGTTGGGAGTATAGATGAGTAAGTGATCATTTGCCTCTTTATTAGAAACTACCATAAGTTGAGGTACTTCTAGCGAGTCCTCAAGGCTGGTGTCAGGTGTCAACTTTGTAGCCTTTCCACTTTCGTCAGAGATGCTACTCTGTCCATTAGATCCATCGCTGTATGGGGCTGGGTCTCCGAAGGTTCCCTCTTCACTTGTAGATACTTCCTTATTTGGTGGGAACATAGTGTTTCATCTAGAGAATTTTGGATCGAATACAATCTTCTCGGAAGCGCGAGGAGACGCATCGTACATCAAGTGCTGATCTGACCTGGAATCATCCCTGAAACTACCCAAAGCCTCCAATTCGCTGGGAATAATATCATCCTGAGGATCATCTTGAGCAACGCTTTGTTTGATTTCACCAGTATAATGCTTGACCCCTCTCTCAACAGTCCCTGTAAAAGTTTTGAGAGCCTCTTGCCCAAGAACCCTTTGCTCACGGGCTTGTTTCTCATGAAAAGCTTGTTCCAGGGCTTTTACAACAGAGTTTAGTCCGGCAGGTGGTTCGTAATCAGAGTCCTCTTGCACCAAGAGATGTAACTCAGCGGATCGCTTCTTAGGAGACTTTTGAGCAGCTCTTTGAGCAGTGGCTTGTTGGCGAGGGGTTTCTGCAATAGCTTGTTGTGCAAAAGCATCTTACTCAGAAAGCTGTCCTTGAGAAGCTTGTACATTGGCGAAGGGTATCACATACTGTTGTTGAGAAGCAGCTTGTGGATTAATCCTCTTCCGAAAATGCTCCAATTGATTTGTCCGATGTTGTTTCCACTTTTCATAGGACAGATAGAGATTAATCCAGCATACTTGAGGATGTCTGCAGTCCTTTTCTTGGCATCCAAAATAACCACAGATATTGTTAAAGCTGTAGAAAACATTTCGAGGATTTTTCTGAAGGTGATTTGCTGCAGTAAAGTTTTTGCATATCCAAAATACGGTTTGCTTGTAATATAGCTCTAACTGACACCAACGCTTTTGAACTTCATCCAACCGACTGTATCCAAGTGGATCATTAGATGGATTTGGCAGCCAAGGATCAGTGGCTGTGAACTCAAGCAATTGAATTGGAACAATGTTGTTTGGGCCCCAAGGAATGACGATACCGGGAGGAAGAAATGATCTGAATCGATGATAATGTGGGATCATTTGAGTGCGAATAATTTCTTTCAAAATTTCCTCCGATCCTTGAACTTGTCCAGGTCGATGCTCAACCGGCTTGGGGGTATTCAGCTCAACAGGAAAAATTCCTTGTTTTGAAATATTTGATATAAAAATTCCCTGTTCTTCGAGCTCAAAGATGAAGAGTGTTTGTTCCATAAGATCTGATATAAAAATTCCCTGTCCCTCGAGCTCAGATGTGAAGAGTGCTCGTTCCATAAGGTATGATTCACTTTCCGGACCTAGTTCGGTGACAACGTCTTCCGGTGCTAGGTTATGATCGGTATGAATAACTTCGTGTGCGGGTGGTTCAGAATGTGCTACCCCTTGTTCCATGCTTGCCAATGTGACATCAACCACTGGAATATTAACCTCTGGAAAGGCAATTGGCTCTTCATCGAGCCTAACCTCATCGGGATGAGGAAGAACATAATGTCTATCGTCAGATCCATTAATTTCGTGCAAGTTCTCCGAGTGGTTCAGAATTGGTTCAACACCTACTTCGTATGGAGATAGACTGGCTTGTCGGCTAACGTGATGATATGAGTCTGGGGAATCAAGTCTACCAGTTGCTGAGTCGCATCGCACATAGACCTGGCGGTAGAAAGACTCCGGATCATCATCCTCAGTCGATGGCTGAAACAAGGGTACCTCGATGATACTATCTGGTTTGCTGCGTGGCACAAAAGTTTCTGTAGTAACTGCAGCAAATGGACCGGTATCTTCATCGAGATATCCATCCATATGTTCCGAAAGAGGATGAGATTGTTCGCCGACGTCTGCGATGTTTTCTAGACTCAAAGAGCTAGACTCATCTTGTATAACTGGATTTAAAGAATTGCTGCTATTTGTTTCAAACAGTTCATTGCTAATCCCAACTTTTTCAGATGTTTTTGCGAAGATTTAGAGGTAGACACAGAAAGAGGAACTTTGCTTCCGATTGGTTCGGTTACGCCGACTACCAGGTCGCTGCTGACGAGAGTTTCAACAGTAACACGCTCTGTCCATTCGGTGACGGAAGCATAATAAATTGTGTGATCTGCTTGTGATGATTCAATTTCAGCGCTGAGTTTCTGGAAAGAGGTCCATAATGCCAATGACTCACCTTCGATATCGACAACTTCATTGCCATGAACGAAGGAAGCATGCTCACTACCATTGTCAAAGTTGTCATCAAAGATGAACTTGACTGAAGGAGTGTTTGATGCTGGGGAGCGGACGATAGCATCATAAACAAAACCCATGTGGTTGTTGCTATGAATGGATGCAGCGTGCTCCGCGACTTATGCTAGTTCATCTAATTGGTCACCAGTATTATCCAAATTGTTCTCGACGATTGGCTCAACCGAGGAAATAGCTGATGGTGACGGAGGAGCAGAATCATGGAAATTTGTTTCATTCGCGCCTGGCGATATATTATTAGCATTATTGTCTTGAATAGAACGCATAAGGAAAGCAACATACCTGTAGTGATTGCCATCAAAACTGGCAACACGGTATCAGCAAATGATGGACCAATAAACTCATCAAAGCCGTTACTGCTAACCGCATCGTTTAAGCTAGCTTGGTCGGGTAGTTGCAAAAATGTTCCGACTGTGACATCTCCTGCTGAGAAATGGTCCAGAGAGTCAACGAGTGTTTCCGATTCTGGTGATGTGATGTTAGTGTTTAGCCTCTTGAAAAGGACCTCGTGGTGCGGAGGGTTAAGCATAATTGTTTGATTACCTGTGGAGTATCTCTTGGATCTGCTGTTCTTCAAGAAGCCAACAAAGTCCTTAACCTTGTCCAAAGTGGTCTTGCTGTCGTTTGCAGTATCTTGGGTCTTCGAAAGCTCCTCAGGACTCTTGAAGCTTTCATGATTTGCAATCTTGATGTCCTCGACCGAGAAAAGTCGTGCAATGGAATGGTAAATTTCCGAAAAGCCCATTGTAATGATACTCACAATGTAGAAAGTGGGAAATTATGCGTATCGAAGTTGTGTGTAAAGATATCTAAATGAAGTAAGATATCGACACCTAAGAGATGTCGATATGAGAAGGAGAAAAGTATTCGCATGTCAGAGATAGATGATCAATAACAGCTATTTACTGTCTTGAAAAATGTAGACTAAATGAAAGTGGAAGTTGTAATTGTGCTGTAATTATTTTACTTCTTGGAGTGGTGTGTCGAGGAAATACAGAGGAGAATTAAGGACGAGGCCAAGGGTTTGTTATATAACGTTTGATAGAGATGTGGCAGTAGAATAGATTAACCGCTCCAAAGTTTTCAGGCACTAATATGGACAGTTTTGACTTCTCTACTGTATACGAGCGTACCGTACTGACCGTACTGACAGCTTTTGGTCGCATAAGTGACTTTATTAATGACAAGAATCGTTGACGTGGGAACACCCAGTCATAAAAAATTCTTTGGAGACCTATGGAAGCTCAATATCTTGCGTGCAGCACTATTAAGGCAGTGTTAGATCTCAAGCAATTGATCTTTGGTTTAGGAACATGATGCAGGAGATACATACGGTATATATCTGGGTTGACTTCATGTTTTCCGCGTACGGTTGAATTTCCATCATCCATATCTAGTTGTACGGCAGTATGGTATGAGAGACTACCATAGAGAGTTTAAACTTTTTCATACGTATCGATTTGACGCTAGCCTAACATAGTATATCCATGGGACTTAAAATCAAACTAGTCGGACAGGGCTACCTCGGAGTAGTCTTTGGAAGGCGCACAGGCGCTTGTCGTTGAACTAGACGTTTGCTAACAGCTTAGTTGCCGGAAGTTTCCTCTTCATCATTGTCATCTACCCAGCTGCCGGCAAAAACTAGCACGCATTTGCCGACAGGGTTCCCATCATGTTTGGTCGCTCCAACATGAAGAGCACGGCCACAGCCATCCTTATGAAGACAACGATGACGATTTTATGCCGAATTAAGCGTTGTTCTAGAAGCTGTGTTTGCATTCAAACGGTCAAAGTTAGGATCTTGCAGTGGTGGATTGCCATCTTGACTACTTGTTGTCCTCCGCTAGCCTAGTCACTCTTTTCGTTCGACTTGTTAATTCCTCTTCGCGCTACAGATCATAAATGCAATTTCACTGACATACACCATACGTGAGCCCGCTAGGTCTTCAACCACGACCTATATCTTTCGAAGCTTGTGTCTATCCGCTGTAATCTCCAATGCCAAAGAAAATCTGTTGGCCATCAGCAGCACAAAGCAAAGCACGCATGCGGGGTGCTCTATAGTCCGGACTGCAGTCTATAGTAAAAGGCTGTTAGATTTCTTGACTGATTTACGTATAGATGCCTTTTGGTTCAATCGTGTTCGGCTATGAGGTACACCGCAAGCATGTAACATTTTCTTCTTGAAGTCTGGGGCTCTTAGGATTTGCGATAAAACCCAATTAGGTGTAGGTACCACATGACGGATTTACCGCGAGTAATGGTACCATAATCCAGAGCGAACCACTGTTCGACGGAGAGCAAGAAGAAAATCACTAGATTTGCTAGAATTGCTTTAGAGGGAGCACAAATCATAGTTCTTGAGAAGTAAGTATAAAGAGAACGAGATGACAGGAGAAGAGTCCGAGGATTCTTTTAGCTCCAGAGCAAAGAGACGGGATGACTAGGCAGCCATGGATGCATCGCTCAGCTCAATACTTCATTCAGACTGATCATCTAAGGCTATTACGTTAAGATTTTCTAAAAGAAAAATGTGACTTTGAAGACCGTTACTAAACATTGAAGCATGATTTTTGAGATTTGAGGTGAGGTTGAGTTGCTTGTTGCTTGCAGCTTCCTAGTTTATCGTGCACGGCCCATCATCAATCACAGCAAGCAAGCTTGAAGCTCCAAATCCCCAGCACAAAGGACGCAAGCCTTACAACAATCCAAGAAATCCCGGGACGACGAAGTGTTCCCTTTTGAGTTCTTCAGCTGGAGCGTAACCGAGAGTTATTTGACTCTATCCCATTACACCACACCACTCTTTTCACCAAGAATCTGCTCGGAAGCTCCAACTATGTCTGCCCCCACGAAATACATGCTGGTATCTCTACCAACATCTATCTCTCCTTCCGGTGATAAAGATGAAGCTTTAACAGCCTTGCGGTCTACAATTTCCCCGGATAATGGAACTACTATACCATTTAAGATTCCTGAATTCAAAATCGGTACACTGGATGCATTGGTTGGGCAAGCAGATGATCTTGCAAAGTTGGAAAGTGCTTGTCAAGGTGTCGTAACAAAAGTTGGGGAATCTCTTCGCAATTTATTGGAAGGGGATGAGAGCAAGATTGCACAACAGAAAACTGTCAATGATAGTGAGTCTATTGACCTGCGAGCTTGTGATTATAATCATGGGCTAATGGTTTGGGTATAGAACCAGCGGACCAATACCTTCGTACTTTCTCTTGGAACAAAGTCAAATACCGTGCAGACAAGCCACTTGCAGAGCTAATCGATTCATTACAAAAGGTTGGCAATATTCGCAGTGAGGGGTGAAGAATGCTGACGGAATGTAGGAACTTGTTAGTATCGACAATGATGTTAAGGGTAAAATGAACCAATACAACCAAGTCAAGACAAATCTTACAACATTACAGCGAAAACAAACGTAAGAGCTTTTTGTTCTTAGACTATTATGGCAAAATGCTAATAACGCGAAGTGGAAATCTCTCGACCAAATCCCTTACTCCAGTCGTCGATCCGAAATTACTAGTACAGGACTCCGAATACCTAGAGACTCACCTCGTCGTCGTTCCAACAAATGTCAAAAAGGATTTCCTGAAGACTTATGAAACCATATCCCCTAGGGTCGTCCCGAGATCCTCAGTGGAGGTTACCCACGATGATGAATTCACATTATTTGCAGTTACAACATTCAAAAAGCACAGCGCAGAATTTCAACACAAATGCAGAGAAAATAAATGGACTCCCCGCGATTACAAGTATGTAGAAGGTGGGCAGGAGCAGGAAAAAAAGGAGGCCGAGCGAGTAGAAAAGGATGAGCGCAAGGTATGGGGTGAAGCTTTAAGGCTTAGTAGAACTGGTTGGAGTGAAGCTGTTATGATATGGATACACGTCTTAACTTTGAGGGTATTTGTTGAGACAGTCTTGAGATATGGATTACCTCTGGATTTCGTTTGTGGTCTGGTCAAGGTATGAATGCTAAAGCCTAAGTTCTGTCAAATTTTACTAATCCCTCCCAGTCAAACCCAAAAGGAGCAAAGAAAGCTAAAACAGCCCTCGATTCAGCATATGGTTACCTCGGAGGTAATGCTTTTGGTCGAGACAAGAAAGGAAAGGCTCTAAAAGATGATTCAGCATTATCATCGGAGATTGCTGCTGTGGGAGTCGGCGGACAAGAAGGCAATGAATACACGGCCTATGTCTATTATGAATTCGAAATCATTTAGATAGCATTGGGAGTTATGTGAATATGGCGAGCGGAAGTTGGCGCATGGCAATGGGTTCATATTTGTTGAAGCATGCATTTGTATTATTGTATCGTATTAAGAGATATCAACAAAGCAATTGTTTTCAAATCTATCAAAGTTTGAATCGCTGAATTCTATCATTTCTAGTATTTTTGTGAAATGTACCTCCCAAACCCCCGAAATGTCTTAACCCAAGGTATCTATATCTACAACTTCAACAAATTTTCCTTCTCCAAGTACTCCACAATCTTTTGCACACACTCCTCCACGCTCAGTTTATCCGTCTTCAAATGGATTTCTGGCTTCTCAGGCTCTTCATATGGTGCACTAATTCCTGTGAATTCCTTAATCTCCCCCGCTCGAGCCTTCTTATACAATCCCTTTGGATCTCTCTTCTCAGCCTCCTCAACCGGAATATCAATAAAAACCTCAATAAACGGAATCGCCTCATCTCCATTCGCAGCCTTCTCATGCAACTCCCTCGCAACCGCACGATCTGCCTTGTATGGAGAAATAAACGACGTCAAAGCAATCGTGCAGCTATCCGCGAACAACTTTGCGACTTCGGCAATCCGACGAATATTCTCGTTGCGGGATTTCTCGTCAAATCCAAGATCTTTGTTGAGTCCAAATCGCACATTGTCGCCGTCGAGACGGTAGGCTGCGTGCCCGAGGTGGAGGAGATGTTGCTCGAGGGCTGTGGCTATGGTGGATTTTCCGGAGGCGGAGAGTCCCGTAAACCAGATTGTCATGCCTGGTTGTTTGCGGAGGGTGGTGCGCTCGGCGCGGGTGAGGGATGGGTGCCAGGTGATATTTCTATGTAAGTGGTTAGTATTTTGTTCAGCTCTCTTTGTATATCTTTCTGTTCGGGCTCAAACGCAGGAAGTGATTAGATATTAAACGCAAAGAAGAGAACGTACGTAGCCATCTTGAAGATTTTGTGTGAGGAAATGAGGGTAGGTTTGCAGACAGTCGGGTGCTGGGATAGAAGTGAAAGAATAAAGAAGAGAGAAGAAGACAATCACGCAATCGATATCAATGGATCGCCGCCAGCAACAAGATCAAGAGTTTCCCCTTATTTAACCCGCTACCGGTGCACTATAATTTTCTGCCCCGCACTACACATAAAGTTGACAAATGCATGAAAATGTTACCGTTACTACATGGTGGGGGTATTGAATCACGTGTTTCGCGTTATCTCGACTGGGGAAGTAATTTATTACTTAAACAAAAACCACCCATTAACTACTAAATACCCCAAACCATCAAAGAACCACAAAGATCATAACCTACCTGCTAAACTTGTTACAATGTGTTAAAAATAGGTGAATGGAGGAGGGGTGCGTGTCGTGTTTGGGACCAGTGGACTGGAAATTGGAAGCCTGTGTCCGTATGAAATACGGTCATGAAATTATATCGTTCTATTCGAGCAGTCTAAAAGTAATATCTAGATCTCACACTTCTTGTCTAATCTTATACTCAGACCCGTAACTTTAATACTTAACCCTTAACGTGGATCGGCCTTCTATATTGAAATTTTTAGTCTTTTCTATCCTTGGACTGAGCGTCTTGCAACACTCTATGTAGCCGGGTATATTCTAGCCATCATCTAAAAACTCATTAGCATTCATGACAACACTATTAAAGCCTTTCAAACTCACCTTGGCTTGTCTAGGCTCAATAAAGAGGGCACTCCCCTCACATAGGACTTTCGGCGTCTCTCCCTCCCCAACTAAAGTCTCAATTCTTCCCTCTACCCAAGCCTTTCTTCCTTCTACTTTTGTAGTCTCCGCTCTCAACACAACAAATGTGTTCGCAGGGGTGGGAGCCCTATAATTGACCGTCAAAGTGGCCGTCATACCAATCCGATTTGGCAATGCCCCAAAACAACATCGTCCTAACCCCTCATCTAGCATTGTAGCTAGAAAACCTCCATGTACAATAGTAGGATGTCCGCATAAATCTTCTCCCAGGTAGGAGATTGACACAAGGGATTTACCTCCTGCTTCAGTCCATACATATGGTGGCACTTGGACACGTCCGGGTCCCATCAATGTTCCACCTGTAAGATTATGTCCTCTTTGTGATTCAGGGATTTTCAAATGTGGTCTGGATTCTGTAACCTCAGGTCGAGATCGTAGCTCTTTTACGAGTGGATGATTATTTATGTATGCTTCGACTTCTAGAGATTTTGCATCGGTTGGTGTGAATAATTTGATCGATTCCTCATCGGATGGAGGATTGAGTATGGCATTCGCGGCTTTGAAAGCTGGATAGGCAGCAATTGAGAAGCCTACCGACGTGAAGACAATGGCTATCCCAAAGAAAGTGAGAGTTCGTAAAAGGAAGGAAGGTTGTCGAGGTGAAGGAATAGTAGCTGTAGCGTCAGGTTAGCTAAATCTTTTGAATAGAAACTGGAAAGTACCTACTCTCCGCATTGCACAATCGGCGAGCCGTGTTGAATGTTCTGGAAGAAGAGGAAATAGACGTATTTCTCAAAGCTGCTCCACGACATTGTACAATTCCTGAAGTGTGACTTACTGCTCGATATATACCAGCTCGAGGCTTTAAAAATTGACGAGAGAAAGACATCTGAAGTTACAATACTTTAGGGACTATGATCTTCGCATGCTGATACAGAAAAGAGAATGGCAAACTGCAAGTGAATTTTCTTACACTGAACGACAACTACTACAAGTAAGGGAAATTTGTGAGTTTTTGTATTGTCTGATTGCTGCAGCGCAAAGCAGCCGAGGATCAATGATTCCGACTCTTGACCCCACAAAATTCGGGGATTTTGTTTTCCCGAAATCTTATCTTATCTTGCCAGAACTTATCTAGTCTAGTCCCTAATGTTAGTATGCCTTTAATAAACTCAAGAGCTAGCTGTCTACACTAGTGAATTAGATACGTATTGAATATTTCGTACCTGCTTTAGTTCGAAGCAGAGTTGACAACAACTTGATTGATATCTTTGATGATGTAAAGCCCTAAGTGGTGCTAGCATTAGAAATTTATTCGTTGTGAATGGACAACGTGGTAAGATCACCAGAGCTTTCTTATAATGTAGATAGCAGCTCCATTTTGAACTTCGTCCTGTATTTATATTTAAAAAAGGGCTTTTACTAAATATCACCCAATCACACACATCATGTGTGCATTCTGGCACGCCGAGAAGTGTACAGCCAAGCAGGCCAACACCTGTTTTGAATGATGCATAGGTCAATGACAAAAGCCCCTCATTTATGCAGTTCCAGCTACCCCTGTTTGACTTCAAACCACCAGTGAACCAACAACTTATAAAATGAGACCCCTCTTTCCACCAACTGATATCTCACTCTGATGTATTCAATCAGCTTCACATCAATATTGTATGCATCTGACTTGGAGTCAAACTCACCAACACCTTCCACATCTCACAAAAACAAGTCCTTCACCAGCGCAACGTCGAATTCATCAAATCAAACAAGACAATCAATCAGCTGATCATTCATCATGGCTACTGCAGAAACCGTTCAACTTGGCCCAATACATGCACCAAAAGAAGACAGCATCATTGCCTTCAACAAGATCGAAACTGAACTCAAGAAAAAGCTTCAACATCTCCGCCATGAAACCAATAGTCCGTCCTCTCCCCTCCCATCTAAGCACAACTCTGAAACTAACCCCTAACCCACCTCGTAGAACACGAGCCTCAATATTTCGCCCCCATATCCCACGTCTCAGATCACACCCTCACCTCCTTCGACTCCTCCTCTCTAAAGTCTGTCCGCATAGCTAACAGCGCCTATGGATTGCACCTCCTAGGCAAAGTCCTCGTCCCCGAAACAGAGGACAAATATTTCATGTTCCGTGCTTTTATTCCTGGAGATTCTGATACCGCAAAGCTTCATTGTATTCATATGGAGGAGAAGGACGTTGGAGGTGAGGAGGGGAAGATGTTTCGGGCTATTTTCGAAGAGAATGACGAATTGGATTGGTTTGATGAGTAGCGACAGAAAGTGGATGATATTGACGCGTTTGGATTAAGTGTTATTACGGATGAGGAGTTTATGGGCCTACAATGAACAACAACAATCGAGACTTATCAAGGTGTTGAGGTTCCATTTCTGTGAACCTTCTTCAAGGTTTTATTTAAGATCAGGATTTTTCACTCATCACCACGCTTTTTGACTCATATTTTTGACACGGGTATAACTGTTTTAATTCATCTCAAAAATGCTCATACTGACTACAGCCAACATCTTCACATAGCTCTCGTGACGGTTACACGAACATTTTGCATCACCCCTCACATCTCCAACATTGTTCTTTTATTCTCCCGTTCCCATACCCATATCCTCATCTCCATCATTATCCAGCATAGCCGCATAATCATCTGCACTAGCGAATGTAGGAAGATTCTTAAGCTTTCTTCTCTTGCTCCTGCTAGTCTCCTTCTTCTCTTCTTCCTCCTCAGGACTCTTAGCTCTCTGTAATTCGGCTTCGAATAATGCATCCATATCCGATCCTGCTTCATCATCACTGTCCTTAAGGTCATCGTCTTCTTCAGAAAAGATTCCTTCTCCATCATCTTCCTCGTCATCTTTCATATTTTCATCTTCGTCCTCTCCTTCAATGTCAACTTCCTCATCTGATCCTTCAATATCAACACCACCTTCAGAATCGTCCTCAGACATATCAAAATCATCCATGTCCAAATCATCATCATCAGACTCTGGACCCTCGATATCTGGCTTACTTTCAACCAAAGCTTGCCAGATCTCATCCTCATCCTCATCCTCATCATCCTCTCCGTCTTCACCCTTCTTCTTCTCCTTCTTTTTTGCTGCATCCTTGCCTTTCCCGATTTGGTTAAAGTATTTGTGGAAGAAGACTTCATCAACTGCGACATCCTCCGCCTTCTTTCTCCAGAATGCTTCTGAATTGACCGATTGTTGAACCTTGGAACCACGATTTGATACAAGAATACCTTGACTTGCTCCACCGGCAAGAGGTTGCATAAGGGAGCTTCCTTTTGGTGCTCCAGCTGCTGCCTTGGCGTTTCTGTAGACAAAACGATCTAAGAAATGGGCCAAGGTGTGAGAAGCAAGATCTGGTTTAGGTGGCATTTTTTCGTCATTGAGAAGACGGTCAACAAACAGAGATACTGAGGGATGGAAATGTACCAAGAAAGGAATCTATGGTTGTTAGTGCGTCTCTTTTTCACTATGAAGAAAACTTACAATTTCCCACAGACAACTCTTGTCGGCATTACTGTGCTCCGGATCCCTCTTCTTTCCATCGTATCTATCTGCCTTAGGTTTCGCTGCAGGTTCTGTGGCCTGAATTTCTACCGGCTCTCCATCTTCTGGCACATCTCGGTATACCTCTTCTTCATCTTCATCATTTGCTTCGGGATCTTTCAGTAGAGACTTGAGCCCAGGGAATGTCACCTCTAACTCTCTCATCAAATAGATGATACCACATATGAATGGAGGTTGATGGAGGGTTACAATTTGTAACATTCTCTTTGCGAAAGCCTTGACGCGCTTGATGTTAATATCTGCTTTCAAAGCTCTGTAGAGCAGGTTAAGATATAGGGCATGCTTCGAAGATGTGATTAGACGAGGATCGAGTAAGGATTCGTAAAGAGTTCTGTAAAATCGGTCGACAGCAAGGTGTTTTGTTGTCGACAATTGCTCAATCAACATCAAAGCTTGAATACTGGTGTTAAAGTTGGATGAATGTGTGATTTGGAACAAAGTATCCATGTGTTTCTCCAGCCTAATCTAGTTAGCATTGTCAAAAGATAACAAAGTGGTTGAACCTACGTCAAGTCGTCCGTCTTTGTGAATGGGAATGCACGATTGACACCAGTCAACACAGCGGATATCATTTTCTCCGTTGTCTCCTCGCTTGCCTGCTTTGCCTCCTCTTCTGCTGTCAACTTTTCCTTCGCCTTCTTTCCCATAGCACCTCCACCTCCTTGAATTTCTCCTTTTTTGTTGAGCTTAGGACCGGTGGGTTTGATGACTTCGGGCTTTTTGAGAAGAGATACGAAAAGACCAAAGTATATGCTGAGAAGCTTTTTCGCAACCTCTTCCTCTTTTGAACTAAGAATCGTTTGATTAAGAGTATTGATAGCGTAATATTTGGCATGTGAACTCTGTCCAGGTCTTAGAATGAGCTCGTTTTCTATCGAGTTAATGATGATCGGTTTCATCAACGGGTGGGAGGTTTGGAGTTGTAATAAAAGGTATGATGATCGTGAAGCAATCTTTTTATCTGGATCACCAAGTTTGTTGACCAATAACCGTAGTAAATTAGATTCCTGTTCTGGCTTCTCCTTTAACAGTTCATAGACGTAGGTAACAGCTCTTGAACGAGCATATTCAACCTCATCGTTGCACCACACTTCCAAAATCTTGAGCATATCAAAATATGACTCCTTGAGCCAATCTTCGAATGCCCATGAAATAAGATGCGCTTTGGTCATGTTGCCGGGTAAAGGTTGTCCAGATCTCCAGACACCAGTATCGCTTTCTTGTAACGTACCAAGAAGTCCAGGTTGAGAAGGAAATGTTCGAAGACGTCTATCCGCAGGAAGCATGACACCAGTTCCCAATAAATCTTTCATAGCACCTAATGCTGTCACGGCTTGTCCTCTACTTCGCTTCTTCGCTAAATCCAATAAACTTTCGAATGATCTTGTGGTATGAACTGGGGATTCCTGAACAACCAAAGTTAACGCGGAAATTTTGTCGGATAATGTACCAGAAGACATGATCGTGGCAAGAAAACGATGTGAAGAAGTCGCAGAGAGATGTTTCGAGGCATAGAGTGTACTATCCGCTTCAAGAAGGGTCGTGGCATATTCCTTGAGATTTTTTATCGATTCTTGGTATGGTCTTGACTCGCTGAAATCTCCTGTAGGAAGGTGGGGGAGCTCTGCGGCATGCCAATCTGCTCGGGCTTCAAAATTCTATAATCGGTCAGTGGACTCAAAATAGAGAGGGGGAGCTACTTACCAGGCGATTTTGGTCCCTCGAAGAATCCTTAGCTTTGACCGCAGCTTTCTCTGGAACTTTAGGAGCCTCTTCCACTTCACTTTCCTCTGATTCTGATGCTGATGCAGATGCCTCCTCCCAATCGTCACCATCTGCTCCCTCTACCTCATCCTCAACTTCTGAATCTGCCTCGGCTCCAGGAGCTTGTCCCTCAATTCCAAGCGCTGCCACAAATTTGGCAAACTCATTCTTGAAGCCCTTATCGGTAGATGCTGATTTTCCTTCGTCTTCATTTTCAGAGTCGGATTGAGCGTCAAGTACAAAGTCTAAGTCTTCTTCTGTTCCTCCCAATGCCAATATTTCCTGTAATAAGACCTCTCTATCACTTCCTGAACTTAGCGCTTCATTGGAAGATCTATCTGCTTTGCCCTTTGCATTGCCTTGCGCATCTCTCTTCGTTCCCCGACCGGATTCTTGTGGTTTGGATTTTGGTTTTGATTCTGCAGAATTTGTCGACTTATTCGCTTTGTTTGGTTTAAGAGATTTAGGTTTCGATTCAGCAGATTTGTTTGGTGCTTTGCCTTTTGCGAATCCCTTCTCAATTCTTGAAGTTAATGCCGATAAAGCATTTTCATCGAAAGAAGGGATATCCTCATCTGGTTTTGATACAGCCTTTGCGTCAGGATTTTTAGTGGGCTTTCGATGTTTTCCCATCTTGAATTAGGATCCCCAAGGTATTGATAGTAAGAAGATGAATGCTCAATTGGCTTCCTTGAAAATAAAATCGATTAAGAAAATGTCACGAAGCATTCATTGAAGCTTCGATAAGATACAAAACTTTTTTTTGCAAAACAAAATAACCCGGAATAAAGAATTTCCGATATCAACCTCAAGACTTCTCCCCTTGTACTGTGAGTTTTCATTGTTTGGTGACTTGATTTTATGCTTAATTCAATTGATGAGCAATATGAATTGAAAAGATATTGCTTTTATAGTAGGAATGAAGTTATAACATTTGTTCATCTTCAGATAAAAGAGCTTCACTTGAACTTGTTCTGAGAGTCAAACGTGGATATTTCAACATGCGTCCACTTCGAAGTATTTCTCGGCTTGGAGCATCTTCTACAAACACTCGGAGCTTATATCGAAGTACGATATTATCATCACAACTTTTGAAGCTTTCATATTTTCGAAATCATTCAACCCTTTCTTCGAGCGTAAGTTCATTACTGAACCATTCCTCAATCACGTGGATATATCACTGATTAATTGCAATGGTAGACAGATGAGCGGGCAAGATTGTCCAAATATTGGATACCTACTGGTGGTATAGCTGCAAGTGTAGATGAAGGTGACATGCACAGAAGAGTTTCCTCAAATCTCAAAATACTGATTCGTAACAGACTCTCATGCAAAACTCATCCGAGGGGGTTTCTTACGTCAGGTTCGTTTTGATAACTTCAACTTTGCGAAACAAGTTCTGACATATTCTGTTGCTAGGCCCATACGGGTATCTTTCATATGTTACCATTAGGCAGGAGAGTTCAAGATAAATTAGAAACCCTCATTGATAAACATATGTCAACATTAGGTTAGCATTCCCTGACTTCTTTTTGACCATGACTACTAATATCACCTGGAAGGTGCATCAAAACTTGCTCTGTCGTCACTCTCATCTGAAGAACTTTGGGCTAAAAGTGGCCGTCTGGATGCCAGTTCTGAGGTATCTATCTACATATCAAGATATCCTATTATCATGTTTTAACACTCATCATTAGTTATTCAGACTGAAAGATCGCAAAGATGCAGGATACCTTCTTGCGCCAACGCACGAGGAAGAAATTACAGAGTTAGTTTCGAACTCGGTCCAATCATACAAAGAACTCCCTGTTCGTTTATACCAAATCAGTTTGTTCAAGCCTTCCACATTTTCTATTCTTTTCTCATCCCTCTTTAGCTCGAAAGTATCGTGATGAGTTACGACCAAGGCAAGGCCTTCTTCGTTCCCGAGAATTTGTCATGAAAGATCTCTACACATTTGACTATAATAGTTCTTCGGCACTTTCAACCTATGAAGACGTCCGCAAAGCATATCAAAACCTGTTCAATGAACTAAAAATCCCCTACCTTGTCGCTGAAGCCGATTCTGGTGACATTGGTGGCGACCTCAGTCACGAATTCCACTTTCCGACGAGGATTGGAGAAGATAATATCATTAATTGCACCAAATGCAAATACGTGGCAAATGAAGAGTTGGCGGAAACCGGAAAATTGAAAGTGGATGAGATTGATGATTTTGACGTCCATATTGAAAACACGAGCGTGGTTGCGGGATTTTCTCGCGATGGATCCACCCTAATTGCCACTTGGTTTTATTCCGAAAATGGAGAGGGACGTGAGCTGAATACACGTTCGATCAAGAGTGTTATACCAGAATATGATCCTTCCAGAAAAATAGAATATCCAGAGTTGTTGCGATTTATCAATAGGGAGAATGTGACCGGAAACAAATCACTCGATAAAGGTGACCAACCATCTATCAATCGTGTTGTTCACTTGATTGACGGACGAGTTCCTTCACAAATATCTAAGGCAATTATGAAGGAAAGGTTTTCTGCAGTTGCTAAAGCTAACGGCAAGACCCGGGATGATTGGTTGTCGAAGGTGGATGATACATCTTTTATTTCTCAAGATCCATCTACCGGTGAATCATTGAATCTACGACGGATTATGGAGGGAGACATCTGTCCCAAATGCCAAGAGCCGACGTTGAAAGTTGAAAAAGCCATTGAACTTGGCCATACTTTTCACCTGGGTACGAGATACAGTAAACCTATGGGAGCAACGGTTACCGTACCTTCTAATCTTGTAGAAGATAAGTCTGAAGAGATCACAGCTCTGTCTGGAGAGAATGGTCAACTCCGGGTTCCTATGGAAATGGGATGTCACGGGATTGGTGTGACAAGGATGATTGGAGCGGTTGCTGAAACCCTTGTCGACGGGAAGGGACTGAATTGGCCCAGAGTTATGTCTCCTTTCGAAATCGTTGTGATCCCAGGTAAAGGTTCTGATGAAGGTGCGTTGCAGATATTTGATACCTTCTCTACTGCTGCAATGGATCCAGTACTTGATGATCGAGGAGTATCAATTGCTTGGAAATTGAGAGATGCGGATTTGATTGGTTATCCGGTAATTGTTGTGCTAGGAAGGAAATGGAAGGAGGGTTTATGTGAAGTTCAGTGTAGAAGACTGAACGTCATGGAAAATGTGAAGATTGAGGATTTGAAAGATTTTGTTGGCAATCTATTGAGTCAGCTTTGAGAGAGAAGGGTCGGGAGTGCTGTGGTATATTGTGATATCTCTCTCTGAAATATGTAGTTAATATTGCTGGCTTGTAGGACGTTGCCAAATGAAAGCATTTCAACTCTAATATTCCGGAAAGTCAGATCTTAAGAGAACGGAGCTTGGAATTGCTTAATCCAGGGACTTTTACAGGCATATAAGGTACTAGTGAATCATTATTGGACTGGAGTCATTACACACTCTCGATATGAAGCTACTATTTGTTTGACTTGCGAGAATGAAGCAGTATTTGGCTTAAGTTTCGGAGTCTTCTGAATCTGGCAGCACAAATCCATTGTTTTCTGACATTCCGGTCTATTGGCAAAACTAATCAGGCTTATTGGGCTCAAATATCCAACCAGGCAGGTCTAGGACATCCATCAGAATCATGCTATCGGTGAAGTTCAACGCTAAAGATAGGAGCGTGCTTTTCACACGGTGACATAGGTATCAACAGCACATCCACCCTTTCACATTCTCAAGATTCGTAAACGCAGCATTACAGAAGGCAGAACTCAGGTCCTTGGCTCCACGTAATATTTAATCTACTCACCTCAACTTTAACAATGTTCCCTTTTCGCCGGGTCCACTGTAAGCGAATCCCGTCTACAAATTATGCAAAACACCTCTAGCTGAACTTCCCACCCCCATATCTCCTAAGGGCGATTTCTTTTCCACTGCCCAAAGCCAAACCTGAAGTACGAAAATCCTTTGATATAGATAAAGGGGCAGACGCTGAAAATATACCAAGAAGGCGGAATAGAGGGACTGTTCTCTATTCAATACTAGGCTTAGTGTTATAAAGGTTATGATGTAGGTATATTAGGAGGAAATAATCTCGAATTCTACGGAAGCGATGAATGGAAAGATGCTAGAATTGCTAGAAGAGCTGGCTAAGAAAGTCAGAGAAGTCGAAAAAGCTAAGGCAATAAAGAAGCTAAAGACAACGAGGCTAGGAGAGCTAAAGATGTGATTGAATGAGCCTGTCGATGATGCAATCGTATTTCGCGAGGCATCGGACGAGATTCTTGCGAGGTAAAAGGATATGTAGAGTAGATGCTTAGTAAACACTCGGACCTAGGTAATGCAGAAAGAGCACTGGGGGAGGAGGTTAGAGAGGCCTCTAAGGTGAGAATGAGTTTTACGGAGATGCGAGAATGCTGGAACTTCATGGAGTTCGTACGGAGTAAGAGCAGATTGGTGGCGTTCGGGGTGAGGACATGAGGGGCTGGGTGTGGGGAAGCTAAGATAAGATTAACCTTACACTAGCACGAAAAGTCGGCAATATTTTTATTAGTTAATTATTCAATCGGAAAAGATCTCTTGATAGATAGTGAGTTTCAAAATATTATTCCTTTTCAATTCAATTAAAATAATTATCTTTCTATTATTGTTTGTAAATAAATATCAAGTGAAACAAAGTAATTTATATTATATTAAAATTTATTAAATGTATTTTGTATAACGTAACTTGACTAGAAGTGGGTCATGTCATGATATGGGTCACAAAAATCATATTTTCCTATTTGACCTTGTCCTATATGCTACAGGGTGATCTACAACTATCACTGCTCCAACTGAACTATCACTATCCTCTTCTTCTTCCATCTCCTCTTCTACCTGATCAATTTGACGCTTGGATGGTCTACCACGTCGTCGTTTTAGTAAAGGTGTCTGTTCAGCCTCCTCGATAATTTTCAATACTTCCTCAGTACTAAATACAAATTCACCTTTTAATTTTATTCTCTTTCCATTTTTTCGTTTCTTTCGTGTCTCAAGTAACTCTTTATGTTCTTGAAGTTCCTTTCGAAGAATAGCATTTTCAGCATTTAAGCTTTCAATCTGATGAGTAATTCGCTTTGCATATCTCTGTACTGGAGAAGTAGGCAGATTATTAGCAGATAAAGCTGAATTGAATATCTGATTTGCTTGTCGTAGCTCAATATCATTTGGGGGAGAGCTATTAAGTAAAGAAAGACCTAGATCTTCTGGATTTGATGGTGTATTTGGAGTGGAAGGTAGTGGTAAAAGCGGGGCTGGAAGATTATTCAGAACTTGACGAGGACTAAATGGATTCAAACCTGCCCCTTTCCATCCGCTTTTGATATTTTGATAAGTAAGACCTTTTTCTCTTATCTTCTGGAAAAGCTGTACCCAATCAGATCGTTGTATTCGTTGTATTCCTGCTCGAGAGTATCGATCAACCTCTTGGGCATGATATCGCTTCATTGGCCCATACACTCCAACATCCAATGGCTGAAGTAGATGCGAGCAATGAGGTGGTAGAATAAGAAGATCAATCTCCTTTTCAATACAGAAAGCAATCAAACTTCCTGTAATATGACTGGAATGACCATCCATAATCAATAATCGAGGCTGATCACCTGATATTTTTTGAGATTCTGGCTCAAAAACCTTACGTATCCATTCCAAGCCATGACTATTAGAAGTCCATCCACTACTGCTTGTTGAGAAATACCAATTTGGAGGAGTATTAGTAGGAATCCATGCAGTATTGGTATTCTGAGCCTTGAAAATGATCATGGGAGGTAAAGAGCCTCCATCTGCATTAACACATTCCAATACAGTTATCCATTCTTGCTTTCCTGCTGTAACCTTCCAATTCGATTTGAGAGTAGAATCTACGATTATACGTGTTGATTCTGTTTCTCCAACTGCATATCCTGTCTCATCCATATTATATATATTCTTGAGTTCATATGTTGAAAACCACGCTGATATTGTTTCAAATGTGGCTTCTTTACGCCTTGCAGATTCCAATTTGCGAGAATAAGTTCCTTTGAGTTTAGGATATCGATCTAAGAATCTATAGATCCATCGTTGACCTATATGATCTGATTGAAAGGATGGAGGGGTAGATGATGACGCGAAAATGACGCGTTGATTCAGAATTTCTTGGGCCATTTCTTTCAACAACCCAGGAGTTGCAGGGTATCCAGTAGCTGTCAATCATGCGATCCATCGTACTAGAGTCTTCTCTTCCGCGTTGGAAAGTTTTTGAAAGGATTCGTGAGATTGAGAGCGTGATTGTCGTCTGGCCATTCGATTTATTAAGGTTGACTTCAGAATCTTAAAATGAATAGCAGCACTTCGAATTGAAGTAAATTGTTTATCTTTTAGACTTTCTATAGCCTTTTGAATATTATCTTCCGATTCACTACGATTTAATGACTTTCGATCCATTGTGTGTTGAATAAACGCGTAAAATAAAAGAAATGAGGGGGTGATTTTGACCCATATCATGACATGACCCACTTCTAGTCAAGTTACGTTATTATTAAAATTCTAAATTCAATTAAACTATTCAAAAAACTTTAATAATGACCCTGATTAATACAACGTTACACCACAAGCTATTAGTTAGAATTACTTGGTATGTTCTTTAGTATTAACTCCTTATATAAAAGTCTAAACACCGTAAGAGCCGCTTGAGAAGGACGCAACCTCCTAGCGACAGGTCCACTATGATAAGATTTATGCACAACATCGTCGTCCCCATCTGCCTCATTCCCTTTCATTCGAGCAAATTTACATGTATCGAGTTTTCGATACTCACCCAAATCTAGTGATATGACGTTGAACGAGCAAAAGCTCATCCTCTCATCTTCACCAAGTCGAACTACTCCATCTGATTTTACTGTTTTCCGGGGTCCGCCCCTATCTACTGGAGAATTAGCACTCTCCGCCAAATCCACATCCCCATCCTCGCATGTTGTTGCTTCTTCGTCAACCCCACTTGATGACATTATCAAGAGATTACACGCCTCCACATCTGAAGAGGAGTGGGTGCAGTTCAACAACATCTCGCAGAAAGATTTCGACGAATTCCTCGAACTGCTCTCAAACGCCAATAATGAACACGCAAGAGAGGGGAAGAGGGTCAGTTTTTAAACGAGGAAGAAGACAGGCCTTCGAACGAAGAGGATGAAGAAGAGAAAGAAGGTGTATTTCAAAACAAGCGCAGGAAGCTTTCAATAGAACTGCCATATTTTAAAGCGTAAGTCACTCAATTACGAAGTCCACTTCGTGTATCTCTGATAGATCCTCCGTTAATGGAGCCTGTCGTTACCTTTCTACATTACCTGTTCAAGGCCAATTAGATTTGCAGGTACGAGTACATTCCTGAAACGTCCAGCCTTAATTTCCGAATGCCTTCTGTAGCACACGACACAGTAGCAAAGAAGCTTTCAGATGCTGTTACAACAATCATCAAATCTACAATTTCCGCTGCCCCAGACACTTTGCCTTTCAAGAATAAGTTACTCCATGGCATTGAAGAAAACTTAAGTTTACAGATCTCAACTTGGGAAGTGGCTGGAAAATGGAAAAATTCTACCCAGACGTCTCGATCAATTTCTTTTTACCGGCTGATCACGAAGCCAATGACGAGGGGAATATTATTTCTTCTAGATTTCCTGGAATCATACTTGAAATCGGCTACTCACAGACACTGGAGCTCTTGAGGGACTATGCTAAGTACTACCTTCTTCGCACGGATATGTGTGTAAACAAGGTGGTAATCGTCAAGATGGACCCAAAGACACGACGGACATCTCTCGAGGTGTGGGAAAGATATAAGAAGATGGTTAAGCGCAAGAGGTATTGGCACGTCGTATGCGCAAGTACAAGAGAAACGTCAGCAGCAAGGATTCTGCAATGGTATGCTAATTTGACATATTCATGGTTTTCATATTGACAAGTTACAGGAGATTCGAGGCTTAGATGGCGCTCCCGGTGCCCAGATAAATGAGAGTGTCAAATTTCCACTGGGTGATCTGGTTCCTTTAACATTGCATGAAAAAGATCCCGAACTCTTTGACATATCTTGGGAATTACCGATATCAGATTTGTACAAGTTGATCAATTATGCATTCAATCGTCAGGATCATGACGCCGAGAACCAGGGCTGGAAAGGTCCGACCGCTCCAACTCCTGTATGGGATGACGAAAAGAAAAAAACCGCCTCTCATTCCCCAACATCGGCTGCTACTTCACCATCAGAAGACGAGGAATTCCCTGTTGTCAATATTGAGAAACGAAAGAGTTTCCATTGAAAGTCAAGCTCTCCTCCATCTCTTCTTCCCTTCACGGCGGAACTTGGTAGTAATCAAGCCAGTTCAAGTCGGAAAGTTGTTGGGTAAACCACGCATCATTCATCGAATCTATCTGCATACCATTATCAAACATGGAGATATTATCTATCCCGATTCCTCCATTGGGCATGCTCCCATTCATTATGGCGGAATAATCAGTAGGCGTTGGTACTTGGGAGTAGGGGATTTGTGCTTCGGTGCATGTTGGAGTGCCTGTAATATTAGCCCTTGGTAATTTCCCTTTCGAGCTTGTGGTGGCTTCTTGGGGGTTCTTTGCTTGTATTTTTTCTTTCAAAGCTTTGAGTATCGTTATAGCTCGCTCGGCTGATTGGATCTGTACTTTGTGATGCTCGAGAATTTTAATACATGATGTCCAAGATTTTTCGAAGGAATGATCGGTGGATAAAGTGGCTTCGATCAGCGGAGATAATTGCGCTGCGAGAAGGATCGTCGCAGCGGCGAAAGCAACTGAGTTCTGTTAGAAAATGGAGAGATTACGTAGGAGGAAGGGATGAATCCCAATAGCCTAGCAACGATAAAAAAAAGGGAACTTCTTGCAGGAAACTCACAGTAAACTGTATGCCACGCTGAGCTACGATATTCCGTGTTGAGGTTTTCGTGAACAGTCTCCACCAGTAAATGAGCTGTTCTCACACATGCTGTGCAAACTCCAATTGCGAGGTCTTTCTGCAGTCCAGGCTCAGCTTTTGCGAGCAGGGTCGACTTTTCCTTGGAGACGGATGTTAAGAGAACGGGTCGTAGGAGTAGGATCCGAACGAGTAAGAACCTGGGATGAGAAATCAGAGAGTGGTAACTACTATATGACAGGGTTAGAATTTATTACCTGCTTCGTAGTACTTTTGACTGCAACGTCAAATGTAGTTGATTAGGCGTGAGAAAGTTGTTTTCAAGAGCAAATAAATTAACGTCTTTAAGTATTTTTGGAACAGTTTCTCGGAAATCATCAAGTTTCGCACTGATGCTCAATATACTGGCCAGATCACGTACTGACCAAGGATCGAAATTCTTGGAATTACTTCCACTCTTCCCACCTTGTAGGACATAGAATTCCGAAAGTATCTCATCCATAATGTCGAATAGTCGGAGGGAGTAAACAAATAGATACATCCGAGAATGAAGTCCTGATGGTTGAGCTCCTTGGCTATCTGACGATAGATATTGGTCGTCAATTATTGCAGGTTCCTGAACATCCCAAGATCCAGTTCTGATCATAGTAGGTCGACCAAATGTCATAGCTAATAATCTTTTTGTCAATTAGCTGATGCAAATTTGAGAGGTGAATAGAACACAAACCGGTCAAGCGAGATACATGAATACCATACCCTTCGCCTGATCTCGATATTCAATTGATTGGTCCTATGTAGATTGTTTTCCGTGTTAAGACCCAATCCTTGTGCAGTTCGAATAGCCAATCCAACCATATTCCAACATCTATTTGCATGTTGAGTGGACTGCAAATAAACTCCAGTAAGCAAGAATAATTGAACCAAAGATAACTGAAGTGCATCCATTATCTCAAAATTCAGTAACCTCCTCGATCGTCGATAGAAGTCATCCGCATAGTTTGATTTCCGATGCGAAGGAACATCATTACTATATTGACATCCCAAAGCAAATACTAGATTAAGGGTAGCATGAAAAATTGTTTCGCTCAATTCATCTCCATGTAAACCTTTTCCTGGTGATGATAACCATAATTTCTGATAGGTAGTATTGAAACCTTGAAGATCCAACAGAGGAAAGACTGGATGAACGAATTCCCAATAACAATTTAAGAAATCATCAGCCTGTTGACGTGGAGGCAAAATGAAATTCGCAAAATCCTGATTATGAAGAATTTCTATGTCACCATTCGGTTGAGCCGAATTATCAGGGGGTGGCCTGCCCATTGTATTCATCGATGTTGATTGATCTGATGCTGCCTGTCGAACTTGAGATAGCAATGCAATTGTTGATGATCCTCCATAGAGGGAGTCTTGTGACTCTATATCGGAAACCATGGCCAAGCCACCAACATTTCCAGGAGAAGGTGCATTTCCCGTAGCCGCATCTGGCGAGGAGATTGGATGACTGACTGTTCTAAATGGAACGTTTGGTTTTGAATTATCGATAAGCAAAGTCTTCCTGTGTATTAACAAATCAGCTGATTGGACCTGAGATCATAATTCCGGTACAGTAGCCTTGACTGTGATGAATGCTTTGGGAAGCTTTTAATGTTTTCAGACGATTTAATGACAAGGAAGTCCACAATATACATAGATCCAAGAATCGAAGACCATTGATAGTTGAATTACAATCCGCATAATGGGGAAGCGCTGCGAAGATCGAAGATATATTAGAGGAAACCTACCCGGCATTGACAGAAGCTTTAGATCCTACAGTTGCTTCTTCATAAGAACAACTATCTTGAACACCTCTTCTTATACATGATGAGCATGAAGGACGATCACCATTGCATGCTGTCTTTCGCTGGCGACATGAATTGCATGCTAATTGTGTTCTCCGACGTTTACGCACAGGTTGTTGTGGTTGGCTTGATTTCTCAGGCACATCTTCGGGCGAAGGGATATTCATGGAGATGGATGCAGGATTGGAAGGGACTCGGGGAGATATAAGAGTGGGGAGATTGGAGATAAGGAGAAAAGTCCATGAGATGATATTGTGATAATAGGGTAATGTGCCAAGTCTCGGATCACAGATCGTAATTGTTGATTAAAGGTGGGTTTAGTAAGGAAGGATAATAGATCTAATGATGTATTTGAGAACATAGAATGGGATGTTAGATGATGAGAACTCTGGGGATATCAATTGCGAGGTTTTTTGACCCCCTTTCAAAAAGACAAGCCGGATATCCGATTGGCTCTTTGGCCTTATTTTCCCCTCTGAGGCTAAGGTTACAGTCACATGATTTTGCGATTGTGAATTCCCCACACAATTACGATGTGGGATTGGACAGGAAAGAGGGAAAAAGACTGAGCTGATGGAGTGTACAGAGTAATAACATGTGATATCAAAAGCACGATCTGGTGATCTGGTGATCCTTCGAGCTAATCTAATCATCTAATGCCGACATGATGTGTTTAAGGCTGCATGAGGGCGACTGGTGGGGGTTGGCCATTAACTAATATTGCCAGTGCGATTCTAGTGGGGATATGGAGTATAAGATCTTGAGACTACATACGGAGTATTAGTTTTAATCGAAGGATACTAATGATAACCACTTCACACCTACAGCTACAGCTACAAGAATATCTCTTCATCGCCCATTTGTTTTACGGAGAAAGAAGGGCATCTCTGCTTACCACCCATGTTCAATAACTTCAATAACATTGTGTTCGAAATTTGCTCTTCATTCGTCATCCTTTCGTATCCGCACTCCATAGGTTATTAATAATATCAGAAAAAACTCTGGCCGATGTTCCAATATCTCATACATCTTATCTCTTCTTCAACACAGCTACATTGGACTCAATGGAACCCCATGAGTCATACGCGATGGCTGCGTGTACGAAATGGAAATGCTGACGCTAACTGTACGCCGTAAGGATGAACAATTTACACCGTGTATTTGAGTGCACACCATGATAGGGAAATTTAAATAACCCTCCACTAGCACAATACTCAATAATCAGATATCTATATATGCAAGTAAGTTTCATATACCCACGAACACAATTTTGACCCTTTCATAGGTAATTCGATGGGGATCTTCGCGCCATATCCGTGTTTGATAAAATTATGGAGTCAGCTTCTTGATTTACGACTATTTTCTGCAAACCTATCTATGTTTTCCAAGCAATGGCTATCGGAATGAATTCTTTGGAAAGTGAAGACCAAAATTCCAATCACTCATCCTAAAGTTCTCTCATTTTTCCAAGCCCTTCTATCATCCAAGCCTCCTTTTCCAACCAACAATCTTAAAATTGGTGTTGCGGGATTCTGGCAAGAAGTACAGTATGTTTTCCTCCCAAAGACATCATTCGCAAGCCGATTCTTCTACTCCTCGTCCGTTGATCGACTGCGTATTTACTGCCCATCCTTCTTACATTGAGGTACCCAAGATTTTGAAGCAATCGAAATAGAGAGAAAGCCAATGTCAAGTTGGGGTGTCATATTCATTCCATAGTCACGGTCGAGAAAATTGCTGATCACTTTTCTCTGAATCTATTTGCACTCTCTCCTCCACCACTAATTGAAGATTTTATCCACATAACCATGCCATCTTGTTTTAGGAGGTCTCTCAACATAATTTCTCGTATACTCTTCAATTTCTTCCACTTCTTGTGTTCTTAAAATCACCTCATGTGGTTTCAACCATTTTGTTTTCTTGACCATTTTCCAGCCGATGAAGATAATTGGAAAGACACCAATCATTGCATAAGAAAAGAGGAAAGTTGGAATATCCCAGGAGCCTATCATGAATGTCAGTGAGCTTGATTGAAAGGCAACAAAAATAATTCTGGTGCAGTGGGAGTGACTGAAGTGATACAAGAGGAGGGAGGAAAAATAGTTCACACACCAGGAAGAAAAACAGGATATCCGCCAACAAAGGTCATAATAAAACATCCAGTTAATGCATAGTATGCACTAAATGGCTGCCAGAAACTTTTATGGGGCAAAGTATCTCTATCGAGTCCTTGCGCGTCGCATGCTCTTTTCCACTACGTTATCAAATCAGCCATGGTTGAATCAGGAATTCAGCAGGTGAACTTACACAAATAAATGTATAGGCCATCACGCTGAAATTAATCAATTGACTTGCAGTAACCAAATTAACAAACCATTGTAGTACAACCGCTGCATTATTTGATACTTGCAAAAAGCTCAACAATGCAATAGCCAACGTAACTCCAACACAGTAAATTGGAACGCCTTGCTTCGTGCATTTCGTAAGAAATTGGGGAGCCTTTCCTTCAAGAGCAAGACCAAAAAGTGATCTAGACGCACAATAAACGTAAGAATTCCCTGCTGAAAAAGCTGCTCCCAGAACCATAGCATTAACAATATCGGGAAGGATCCTGATTCGAAGTCGATTCATAGCGACTACATAAGGACTGGCTGCGGCTCCGGGAAGACCGTTTGTGAAAGCATCCTTGAGTTCTTGGTCATCATAAGGAACCAAGATACCCACAGCCAAGCTTCCTAACACGAAAAATGCTGTAAGACGATAGAAAACACCATTGAATGCTTTAGGCATTACAACTCTAGGATTTTGAGCTTCACCTGCTGCCATTGAGACATAGTCTGGCCCAGCTATAGTGAATGAGGCTTGAATGAGACAATTTAGAAATCCTAGGAAGCGACCGAGAGATCCCGTTTTGTAAAATTCTGCGAATGCTCCTGGGTCTGACCAAAATCGAAACCCGAATCGATCATGAAGAGGATTCCCACCAATCATAGTGATAAAAGTAAATACTATGAGCCCAAAAATCAGCAGAACTTTCCCCATGGCGAGATAAAACTCGGACTCTCCATACCACCTAACCGCAAAGACATTGATGAAGCTGAAAAATTAACGATGAGAGAAAAGTAGTGGATTTCAGGTTGACATACCCATAAAGAACTATTACGATGGCAATAATCCCACCTGCAGGAACGGCATCACTCCAATAATGAATGATCACATTACAAGCTACTATTTCGAATGGAACAAGGGCAGCTTCAAATATGAAGAAGTTGTATCCCGCGGCAACTCCGAATGCTTCATCGACGTATCTACCAGCAAATCGTATGAAGGGTGATGAAATTGGTAGGTAAGTTACCATCTCTGCCATGCACTGTGGAGGGGCAATTAGAGAAATCAAATATGACGAACAGGTCTACTCACATTTGTAATCGCCAAAATGAAGGTACACCTATCATTCCGCTGTGTAAGAGACTTTTCCCATATCTCCAGATTTATCAATAGCATGGAAAAAGTTGTACGCACCAAATCGTGAAGGCCAAGAACAAACTTCCTGGTCCTCCATTTATCAATCCACGGCCAATCTGAACATAAAGAGCAGTTCCAATGGTCCCTCCAATACCAATCAGTTGAATATGTCTCGGTCTCAGTTGACGATGTGTAGAATCATGTGTCTGATTGATGGATGTTGTATCATCGTGATATGGTGGAGAGAAGGAGCCAAGCACTTCTTCCTCATGCTTTTCTTTCAAATAACCCTCATTTATAGGTTGTCTGTATGAAGCGATTTTCTCACTTCCGTGGTTAGGAGGACGTGATATTTCGACACCACTGGAAGACATATTGGTAGTAAGAACAATTTAGGGTAAAAAAATAAATAGTAACAGTTAACGGAAGAAAGGAAAATATTTTGCATATCAATCAAATATATTGTCAGTGGGGAAAGTAAGACCCAGCTGCTCGTTGAGTTACCCCAATAAAGTTCTTGGTATCTTGCCCCACCAAAGAGAGTTATCCGCACGGGCAAGACGCATAATGACAAGAGGAAAAGAGACAAACCATCTCGAGTTTTCATCCCACATGTAAGATCTTACAAGGTTAAAAGGCGAAAACATGTTATGTGGGAAATTTCGATTTCAATTGCTAAGGAACTTTCACCGAGTGGTAAGCCCTTGGCCTTTCTTACACCCGACTTATACACTCCACCAGCGGCCTCTTATCTGCAGTGTGACTTTTGGACATCCATGTATCGGCTATTTGAATCCGTGGTGGTGGTTCTGATATCATAGGGAGAAGCTTCTCAGAGCGTAGAAGATCCTATCGTATTTAAAACACAATATATTCGTATTCGTTCCAAGTTCAAATATCTACTTGGGGGAACCTAGATATCTTAATATGAGGTATCTTTGGGCGAAGAATGAATGTGAAGAATACAGAGACCTATTTGTGCTGTTTTCTACTTAGCTTTACCCCTCGCATGCACTATCATATCAATGTGGGGTTAGAAAACTACCTCGGCTTCAACTCTTCCTAATACTCACAGTAACCGTGCACAGCTGTTCGTCGTTTTCTTATATCAAAACTTATATAACGTGGTTTAACACCGAGTGCACCATATCACCGAGTGCACCACTTTTACCTCAATTTGCACTTTCCAACTTCAACACGCGATTTATCAATCATTTATTATGCAATCAAATAGAAAAGAAGCTCAAATACTCTTAGCTATCGAAGCTATTCAAAAAGATAAAAAACTAAGCATTCGAAAGGCTGCCAAGCTATATAATATAACGCATACAACACTTCTCCGCAGAATGAATGGTTTAGCCCCTCGTACAGAAATTCGAGCAAATAGTCATAAAATGACCGATTTAGAAGAGGAGGTGCTTATTCAGTATATAATTGATATGGATGAGAGAGGGTTTGCACCTAAATTAAGTGGTGTAGAAGATATGGCGAATTATATTCTTGAATCGCGGAGGGCGAAGAAGGTTGGAAAGCTCTGGGCTCATCGATTCGTAAAGCGTCATACGAAATTAAAGACGCGTTTTAGTCGTGTCTATGACTTTCAAAGAGCTCTTTGCGAAGATCCCAAGCTTATTGAAGAGTGGTTTCGATTGGTATCGAATATGCGGGTGAAATATGGTATTGTCGATTCCGATTTCTACAACTTCGATGAAACCGGCTTCATGATGGGTATAATATGCCCTGGAATGGTTGTAACTAGTGCTGAACGAAATGGCAGAAGCAAGGCAATACAACCAGGCAATCGAGAATGGGCTACGGCAATTATATGTGGCAATGGAGAGGGTGAAACTATACCTCCATTTTTGGTAGTTCAAGGACAAGTTCATCTTTCCAATTGGTATACCGAAACCGATTTTCCTGCGGATTGGGCCATTAAACCTACTTCCAATGGATGGACGAGTAATGAGACAGGGTTAGAATGGTTAAAGCATTTCGATAAACATACTATTCGTCAAAGGAAGGGCAAATATCGAATGCTAGTATTGGATGGGCACGAAAGCCACGAATCAATACCTTTTCAATCATATTGCAAATCAAATGATATTATATGCCTCAAATTACCACCACATTCAAGTCATTTAACTCAACCACTTGATGTTGGATGTTTTGGTGTACTTAAACGTTCATATAGTTCTCAAATTGAGGAGTTTATCAAGGCACATATCAATCATATCACTAAAGTTGAATTCTTTATAGCTTTCAAAGCTGCATATCAACAATCAATCACCTCTCAGAATATGAAAGCTGGCTTTCGAGGAACAGGTCTAATACCATTTGACCCTCAAGCTATACTCTCAAAATTAGATATTCGAATTCATACGCCTACTCCCCCCCCTTTCGATTTAAACCTTTGGATCTCTCAAACTCCTCACAATCCAACTGAAGCTCTTTCTCAATCAACTTTAGTGAAATCTCGAATGGCTCGTCATCAATCAAGCTCCCCTACACCTATATTCGAAACTGTACTAGCTTTAGCTAAAGGTACAGAGAGATTGGCACATGAAAATACACTTTTAAGTGCAGAAAACCGTACACTTCGGAAGGCAAATGAGGCATTAAGCAAACGTCGACGCGCGAAAAAGACTCAATTACGTCAAGGAGGAGTACTTACTGGACAAGAAGCTGCAGATATATTATCTCAACAAGAGGTTGATATTCAGATTCAACGCGACGAGCGTCAAAATGGGGGAAATTCTAATGGGGAATCATCTACTAGTCGATGCTGTAGTAAGTGTGGAAAGACTGGTCATAATTCAAGAACTTGTCAAAATAGTATAATAGATCCTAGATTATTAGATTCTTAATAGTTTTAATTGATTGATTTAATGATTGTTGAATGATATGAGTTAGAAAGTGCAAATTGAGGTAAAAGTGGTGCACTCGGTGATATGGTGCACTCGGTGTTAAACCACGTTACTCGGTTTAGTTTTTAAAAAAAGCCGGGGGCTTAACGAAATATACTTTTATATCAAAAATCAACTATTTCAAATATTTTTATAAATTCAGTAAATAAATAAATATATATATATCAAATTTGAAAAATATTATAAAGATTTATTAAAAATTTAATATTATAACTTATTAATTTTTTATTTTTATATTATTATAAAAATCAAATCATTTTATATGACGTAACTTATGGTGAACCGGGTCATATGGGGAACCGGGTCACAAAATTCAATTGATTGATTGATTGATTGATTGATTGATTTTATTAACGTCCATCTTCAGTCCAAGACTATATAGGACGGCTAGGCCCTAAGGGCCTAACGGGTAACTTTTTAATTTACAATATTGGATATGATCTAATTGGGGAAGTGAAAACAAATGCTGGGGAACAGTGCCCGCTCATTATACGCATTGCATATAATAAAAAGATTTTGAAAATCAAGAAGTTGTGAGGAGGTCAAACCCCTCTCTTATTTCCTCAACTGCTTCTTCTTCATTCTCTTCTCCTCTCTCCTCTTCCACTACTACTCCTTCCTCTATTACTTCTTGTTCAAGAGTCCTTGCTAGATGCCATGCCCTTGTAGCGATTTTAGTGATATTGATAAATTTGATAGCTAATTCGATACCTATTTTTGTATGCAATAGGAATTGTATAGTGTTTTTGGATAATGGTATCTTCTTAAAGATCTCTTTTCTTTTTGTTTTATATATAGGACAGCTAATAAGGAGGTGTTGTGGTGCCTCAATATTACTGCATATACATTTGTTATTGGTGAGTTTGAAACGATGTAAGCAGGATTTGATATATCCGTGACCTAATTTGAGTTGAAAGAATGCGCTAGCAGTATTTCGAGTAGTTCCGCTTGGTAGCTTGATTTTGGAACCTATTTTCCATGGAAATAGCTTCGAGTAAGTTGATGGGGATTGGTTTGATCTGAGTTCGTATTGTTTGAGAGTATCAAGCCATTGATCTGAGGCATATTCTTTGACAGTCATACCTAGTAGTCCAAAGCTTGTTTCGTTCGAGGTAGGTTGTATTGTGGTTGCTTCCTTGGCTAGCTTATCTGCTAGCTCATTTCCTTCAACTGAGGTATGACCAGGAACCCAATTTAAGGAGATTTCGGCTCCTTTTGCTCTGATAACTTCTGCTGCTTTGATCGCTCTTATCTGATTGGCTTGTCCTGGGTGATCTGAAGGAGTTTTTAAGCGGTATAAACCAGCTTGATTATCCGAGTAGATTTTGAACTTTTGACCAGTATAAGCGATTGAGCTAGCGTATTCAATAGCTCTTGTAACTCCAAAAAGCTCTCCATTATATACCAATTGATTAGTACCAATATTGCTTCGCTCTTGATATAGAATTCGATTATTTGATTGTATAGCTACTATGCCTACTCCAATACCTATTCCCTTTTCGGTGGAGGAGGCATCAGTGTAAATATAGGTGGTATCTTTATCCCTATGTTTGAAAACAATATTATGAAGAATGGCAGCATCTTCTTTTGACGAATTGCTAATGTTAACTCGGAAGGGGGTTTCTCTTTTCCATGGGGGGAAGTTAAAATGAATGATCTTTTCGAGTGAGGAAGGGTTGAAGTCCTGGTTTATCGATTCTTTGATTTTATCCAGTTGAGTAGGTTTATATCGTTTTCTTCGAGGGGTAGAGATCGCATCCAAATTGGCTTGATATTGGATTAGTGATGCTTTTTCGATATTGATTGGATGATTTGGTGAAAGTTTAGCTAAACGGAATGCGTATTGCCTAATATTCGAGTCTAATCGAATTTTTGAGGGTTTTAAGCCTGCTTCTACTTCCATTGGAAGAATTGGAGCAGTTTTGAATACTCCTAATATCTTTCGAAGAGCTAGATTTTGAAGTGATTGCATCATATCCTTGAAATGGGCTTGGCCTCTCCACCAGATCACTGATGCGTAATCGGCTATACTGGTCACACATGCTATATATAACTGTCTAAGAGCTTTCGGACTGAGGCCCTTTTCGATATTAGCTAATCGGGCCATTCGATGGAAGGCTCCTTTTGCTTGTGTGATTCGAATATTAACATGTTGATTGAATTTGAGGCTCGGGTCGAACCATATTCCCAACCATCTAATTAGAGATTGAGGTATAATTATTTCCGAATTGGGTAGTTTGATTGGGTAGTTTTTCGTCAATTTGGATGATGAAAAGTGCATTAGCTCTGTTTTTGCTAGGTCGAATTGAATAGCATTCTTTGAGCTGAGTTCGTAGATTTGTTTTGTAGCTCTCTCTAGAGATTTGATATTCTTTTTCCATGTAGATGAATTGGTGATTAGGGCAATATCATCAATATAGGAAAGAAATTTGATCGAATTGGATAAAAAGAGGTCCCTAATGTATATAAGGAAGAGAATTGGAGAAATTGGACTGCCTTGTGGTATTCCGGTCGAAATTGGCTTGAAAGATTCGATTTGGTTATTAAAGGATAGTTTTAGTTGTCTTTGTTGAAGAAATGAAGCTATCCAGGAGATGAGATTCGTCGGTAGTCTTAACTTCTTGCAGATATCCAGTAGTCGATTTTTTGAAACGTGATCGAATGCTCCCTTTATATCCATAAATAATATTGAGGTCTTCTTGTTATCTTGCTTGTTTCTTTCGATTTCTGTTGTTAATAGAAGTGCAGCATCGATTGCTGATTTCTTTTGGCGGCCTCCTATTTGACTCTTGTGTAGAAGGTGGGTAGTTTCCGCTAAATATCCTAATCGTTGAGCTAGAATCCTTTCACTAATTTTTCCCAGACAGTTTAAGAGTGCAATCACTCTATATGCTTTTGGAAGTGAGTAATCAGGTTTTGAGGCTTTCTTTAGAATAGCTCCAGTAGCTTGTTTCCAGCATTTAGGGTGATATCCGAGATTGAGGAGTTTGCTGAAAAGAGTAAAAAAAGATCTGTGGGATTGCTTTGTAGGCCTTTGTAATGATTTCTTGAGTGATCCCATCTGGACCAGGGGTCTTTCCTTGTATCTTAGCTGAGCAGGCATTGCTTAATTCGATTTGAGAGAGATTGGGCCATTCCCATTTCTTGGATTGTTTATACCCTACCCATTGTGGTTTTAGAGTGGTAGGAGGGGGAGGGAATAAAGTCGATCTGAAAGCAGAGCATTTTCCTTCAAAAGAGCTTTCTGATGAAATATCCGGTATCCTTTGATCTTGGAAGTCTTTGGTATAGGTCATTGCTTTGAAAACTGTCTGTGTATCCTCCTTTTCTAGGAAATCATTCCAATGATCCTTTTTGCTGTTTTAATAGCTTGAAAGTATTTGTTTCTAGCAATTCGATATTCTTCCTTAAGATTAGGGTTCTCTCGATTTGATTCGATTGATTGCTTTGCTTTTCCTAGCTCTTTTCGAAGATCTTTCAACTCGGGTGACCACCATGGTTTAGCTCTTTTGATTGAAACAACTTTGGGTATACACCTTTCTGTTGCTTTTTGGATAATCCTTGTAAGTTCGCTTGCTGCTTGATCTAGAATTGAATGGGAATTGTCTCTTTCTTTCAAGAAGTTTAGTGAGTCCTCTTCCGTAGAAGTTATTGAGTCTAAAATAGAAAAAATAGGGGAATACAGGGATTCCAATTTTAGTATTGATTCAAAATTTTCCCAGTTGGCTAGCTTTGTATTGAATCTAGTTGTTGATTCTGAATTGAGGGCGTTTAAGTCTTCTTTTCCTTTCAGTTCGAATAGTATTCCTGCATGGTCGGATCCTGTATCTGAAAGAGTTTGCCAGTTGTGAATTTGGGGAGAGATTCCTTCGGACGCTAGTGTTAGATCAAGGACACTTGGATTAAGGAGATTAGTTCGATAGAAAGTGCTGATTCCGGGCTCGTTTAGAAGAATGAGATTCTGATCTTCAAACCATTCTGCTAATTGATCAGCGTTTCCGCTTTTCTTTGAAAAGGATCCCACCATGGGTGGTGGGCATTGAAGTCGCCAAGGAGGATAGTTTCTTGTGTGATAGATATATCATATAAACATCTTTCAATTGTGAAACCTTTCTCTTTAGCTTGATCAGCCTCGTTGTATATATTGATAATTTGAAAGGTTTTATCTCCATTTTGACAATTAAAGATTTGTATATCAGGATCTATTGGGGAATCGGGAGCTAGGTTGATTGTAGCTTGAAGAGTTTTTGAAGTGTATAGTAATGTACGAGGTCGAAAGTTAGAATCGAATCTTGGTAGTGTTTGTATGAAATTAGAGTGTATAATAGATCTTGAATTTGAGTAATCGATTCCATTTTTGATAATCCAAGGTTCTTGAATCATAATAAGATGGATATTGAGTTCTGTTGCAAGCTGTAGAACGTTCTCTGTAGCTTGTGAGCTCTTATTAAGATTTATTTGAAGAATTCGAATATTAGTGTAACTCATAAGTTGGTGTTATTTGCTTTTTGTTGGATTGCTTGATAGATTTCGCAGGTTCTTGAATTTGCTGTATGCTTTCCTTGGCAGTTCGAGCATTTAGCAGCGAGATGTTGGCAGAACTTTCCTCTGATATTGCAGACTACACATAGATGTACTGATGTGATATGTTTGCCTCCACATAGTCCACAAGAGGGATCCCTTCTGCAATGTGTATCCTGATGTCCGAATCCTTGGCATTTTTGGCATTGTGTAGTTGGTTTGGATTCGTAGAACTTTTCTACTCTTGTACTAGTGCCAGCGATATATAGTCGTTTCCGAATGGCTAGCTCTGCTTCTGATTTTGTTGCAAAAGCAATCACTATTGCTCCTTCCCGTTGATGAGCTCTTTTTGATGATGGTGTAAGCCAAAAAGGGGTTCCTATGGGCTTGAATTCTGGATTGAAGGTTTTGATTTCCTCAAGAATGAGGTCCATTCCTCTTGTTCCAGAAAATTCTTTTATAGGGATTTTATGAATAATGACCTTATGCCATTCTTGATCCTTTTGAATTCTTTCGAATTTGATGAGATTACTCCAGATTGCCTTTTTTTCTAATAGAAGTTGTGATGTGAAAGGTGCATTTGTAGTAATTATTATATTTCTATTCAGCGATAGAGTTACTCCTGCTATAACCGGGCCTTTAATTCCAGTTTTCTGGAATGCTTCGTTTATTTGGTTTCGAATTGATATAGGTGAAAAGGAGGTAATGTTCGTGATCTCTGGGTTGATCAGGATTAAGCGTCTTTGTGTGATTTCGATCTTCTTATCTATTGGGGAAGATCTAATAGTTTTTCCCTTGCCTACTAGGTTCCATTCTCCTTCTTTTGTTATTGCTGCATATGTCGATTTAGTGGTTGGTGTATTGATTGGCAAGGGAGCTTTGGTTAGGGCTTTAGCTTGAGTTTCGATTTTCCGTGTAGCGGATTCTAGATGAGTGATTTGGGAGGTGATGATATTGGAGGCGGTGGTGAGCTTTCCTTTTTCGGTATATTCTCTAAAGATCTCTAGGAGATCTAATAGCTTCGATTGCTCATCACATGATTGAGAAAGAGTTGACGCTAATACTATAAGATCTCTTGCTTTTAAGATAGCTTCCTTAGGTGTAGTTGGATTGTTTTTTATTCTGGGTTGTTTATTCTGATTGCTAAGGGGCATTGTAGGGCCACGTTTCTTATTCTGATTGAATATATAGGTAGTATTGGTTGTATCTTGAGTAATAAAGGGGTCACTAAGTAGATTGAAGTCTTCAACTCTTCTTCCAGAACTGGTTGGCTGATTGGTTGGTAGACTAGGGCTAGAGATTTCGAATTGAGGGTTTTCAGAAGGCGGGGGAGGGCTTGAGGGTATTGGGGTACCTAGAATAACAGTAGGATACGTGTTTGGTATGATGGAGGCTTCGGGAGAAGCCTCCATCATAGCTGTATCCTTGAGTATTGATGGATTGTTGAAGTTATTCATATTGAGGATCTTATTCTGATAGTTTGAGGTGAAAATTTTACGCGAATTTTCGTGCGAGTTTCGTGTTTGGAGCGCCGACGACAGTATCACAACAACTACTGGTCAGAATCACTTGGGGGCAGTTGCAATCAATTTGGTTTGGTGTTAGGGCTTTATTACAGTAGCTATATTACAGTGGTAATTGAATTGAAATCATTCACTTCGTTCACACAAAAAGCATTAATCTTATAATGATGGCCACTGCAGAATTAATTCATTTATACAAAGACCTTCCATTTCCATCCAGGTAGACGGCCAGGAATTAAAACGGCATAAGGACACCAAAATTGAAGTACAAAGTCAAGACAAAAATTCACCTACTATCTTCACGTCAGTCTTTTGCGAGATGCTCCACCTCTCTCTCTTCATTTCACTGAAAAAATTATACCCTGTTTAGAAACTGCATCTTGTCATTGATTGCAGGCTACAGTCATCTCGCCCGATCTAGAGTAGGAAGGTAAGGATGGCACTCAAGTAGCTCAAGTGAGCGAAGAGATACAAGACCCGGACAAGTGGTAATTGTGGGTGGCCCCACTATAACATTTAATTCGAAGGTGCTCATGCTATAATGGGCGATCTGTTTTTATTTTCGAAATTGTTTTTACATTTCGTTTTATGAAAATACATTTAATTGTTTTATTTCACAACAAAATTAATATAGTACAACAAACAAAATTAAATATTCTTATTCTAACTTTTAGAATAATCTGAATTCAAAAAAAAATCGTTTTTTATTTCATTTTGAAAAGAAATAAAGTCAGAATTATCTTTAAATTCCTACAAAAAATCTTATTTTTTTATATTAAATTTTTTTTTAATTATATTTTTCAACATTATCAATTTTAGTTTATTTAAAAGGGTTTTGTAACGATACTGTGCTGGAGGCAGCGGCTGCCTGAGGTTTCGTCTGGTTGGTAGTTGTGGGTTAAGGCTTTATCACTGGTATTCACTTGGAAGTGAATTCGTTACTAGATCAAGTAGAATGTAGGTAAACTAATTGATAACTAAGTTGAGCACGAAGCTCCTAAACTATGAAACTTATTCTAACTACATACTAAACGTTTATCGCCTAGCGAATGCAGAACAGTTGGACCCATGGATCAAGCGGCCGACAAGTTACCCACGATCAGTGGTGTGCGAACGATCTTTCGTAAAAAGTGCCTGCGCGCAGAGACTGACTGGTGGAAAGAGGTAATTGCCTCCCTCTCGTCTAGCTATAAAAAGTGGTCTCCCAACTACAATACAAAGGAGCCGAAAGAACTAGCTCTACCCAGAGGAGTTCTTCATCGACTACTAGCTATGAAAACAGGTCACGGCGATTACGCTGCATATCACCAACGCTTCAAGCATCAAAACAGCAAACAAGACTGCTCATGCGGTATGGAAAAAGAACCATATCACTTCTTCAGATGCGCAATAAACAATCTAAAGCGCTCAAACTGGCCCCTCTCTCCAACAGAGATACGCTCCGACAAACAGGCGATCACATATATTAAAAAACTCTTATATACACCCAGTAAGCTCACTCAACTGATTGTAGACTCAGAATTCTATACTCAGATCTGCCCCAATTACTAAAGGGCCTCGGAAAAAGGTTTACCTTTTCAACAAAGCGCCTGTTCCCCTCATTAACTCTTCACTCAACTGATCACTCTAATACATATTACCTCTCAAAACCGCAAAACACAAACCCAACATACAGTGCAAGAGCGCTGACGCTCAGTTAACCAAACAGCAATCCACCCCCGCTCTCCCCCATTCCAGTCAAGGGATCAAAGCCTTCATCGAGCCTACTCACCCGGGAACCAAGCCCCACCCTAACAACAACCCAGATCAGACATGCCCTTTTACTATAAGAGGAGGATCATACACGCAAAGGAGCGAACAGCCCCTGGCATTGAAGTTAAACTGTTAAATTTGGCTGCGACGATCACGCCGCTTAAAAGCTCCTTATCTTAGCACGTCTCAATACCCCAAGGGAGGTTCGAAGTAGACGTTAATCAATATAAATAAATAAATAAATTATGATCTTTTAACACCAAATATAATATTTTATAACTTGTACTTTTGAATAAATAAAAGATTTAAATCTATCAAATATGATATTTTTAAACTTATAAAGAATCTAAAAACCTAAATATATAATTTCAATTATTTTATTCAGATTTCAAATTATCCTTTTATATATTTATAAAATCTGTTAAAAGGAATGACCTTACACAGGGAATAGTGGGAAGCTGATAGGGCAGAACTGAGGTAATATTGGTCTAGTAGGTCAATCACTCTGTTAAGTTCTACGGAAGTGCGAAGCTCTCTTACAGAGAGCTTCTCAATCTAGTCCTAATAGGACTAGTGCCCTGTGCACGTGCTACGCAGGAACCATTCACTTTAACAAAATCTTTATTTATTGATTTTTTATATATAATTAATTTTATCGAAAAATAATTTCCGACAAATTTTTATATATATAATAAAGGATCATTGATAATAATATATAAATTATAAAGTTTATAAAAACTTATCGGAAATGATTATAAGTTTATATAATTTATAAAATAATACCAATAGTAATTATTGTTAAAGTGAATGGTTCCTGCGTAGCACGTGCACAGGGTGTCACGAACCACGTCTAATATTATCCTAAGATAAGAATCGTCCCAGGATTAGTGTCCTGAGGCCCATGTGGGATCACGTGATGGAGCCACCAGGAGCGCAGGCTCCCCAGGGCTCCAGGAAAGGAATCAGCATATAGTTAGAATAGGTTCATAGTTTAAGAGCTTCGTGCTCAACCTAGTTATCAATTAGGTTAGCTGGATTCTACTTGATCTAGTAACGACTTCACTTCCAAGTGAATACCAGTGATAAAGGCTTAACGCACAACTACCAACCAGACGAAACCTCAGGCAGCCGCTGCCTCCAGCACAGTATCGTTACACAGGGCACTAGTCCTATTAGGGTTAGGGTTAGGGTTAGGGTTAGGGTTAGGGTTAGGGTTAGGGTTAGGGTTAGGGTTAGGGTTAGGGTTAGGGTTAGGGTTAGGGTTAGGGGTTAGGGTTAGGGTTAGGGTTAGGGTTAGGGTTAGGGTTAGGGTTAGGGTT